>JBBDGP010000300.1:0-732500 GCA_037952835.1 Lithobates septentrionalis | reverse complement strand
TTGCATTTATACAGGAGACACATTTTAGAGACGATAAAGTACCTATTTTAAAAAACCGGCCATATCCAATAGTTTATCATTCTACAAATCAAATGGCGAAGTCAAGGGGAGTGTCTATTATCCTTTCGAGTAGAGTACCATGGTTTTTCGTAGACGCAGTTAGAGATCCTGGAGGGCGCTTCCTGTTTGTTAAGGGCAAGGTGGGCGATGTGGGGGTCACATTTGCGACAGTGTATGCCCCCAACGTACACCAAGGGACTTTTTTGGATAAAACGCTTAAACAGTTAACTGAATTCTCAGAGGGTCAGTTGATCTTAGGAGGGGATTGGAACATGACATTAAACCCAATGGAAGATACTTCCACTGGACTGTCATCTACCTCTTTTTGTACACGGAATGGTATTGCTCAAATCCTGTACAGGAACCAATTGATTGATATATGGCGTATACTCCATCCTACAGAAAAAGATTATACTTTTTACTCCCTTCCGCATAAATCCTACTCCCGTATAGATATTTTCTTTGTTCCACATGCCCAACTTCATTCAGTACGAACCGCTACAATCGGCTCTATTACTTGGTCAGACCATGCACCTATATTTCTGACATATGACCTAGACAAATCCCGGACGAACAGATCGACTCAATGGAGATTGAATGAGAGTCTCCTACAGGACAAAGATGTTCGAGAAGACGTAATCAAAGAGTTAGAATTTTACTTTAGCGCCAATGATACCCCAGACTGTGATCCCGGAATTGTCTGGGCAGCACATAAGGCGGTTATTAGAGGGGTGCTGATTAAACATGGAGCTAGGATTAAACGGAAACGGGCAGAACAGCTTAAATTACTATTGGAGGAGTTGACTTCTTTAGAACAGCGGCACAAACAAGCTCAATCTGCGTCATTAGAGACAGAACTTCTAGCTAAACGGACACAAATTTCGGACCTTCTTCAATATAAAGCGAAGGCAGCACTACAAATTTGCAGGAAGGTCTCATATGAGTCTGGGGACAAGTGTGGAAAATTTTTAGCCAGGTCTTTACGTGAGCAGAAATTAAGGAACTATATCCCACACCTGGTTACATCTAATAAGCTTAAGGTTACGAAACCATATGATATAGCGCAAGAATTTCAAAAATTCTATAGTGCCTTATATAATTTGCAGACGCATCCCCCCACTCAAGCCCAGATAGATCGGTATCTCTCGCGGTCATTAATGTCCCAACTGTCCGATGAGGATAGAAATAACCTTGAAAGTCCCATAACCATGGAAGAACTTCAAGAAGCTGTAAAGACCACTAAAACAGGTAAAGCACCAGGCCCTGACGGCTTGACGGCACAATACTATAAGATTCTGCTCCCCTCTCTAGCCCACTATATGATTAAATTATTCAACGCTCTTGGTTCGTCAGCTACATTAACACAGGATACCTTGCTGGCTCATATCTCGGTGATACCGAAGGAGGGGAAAGACCCAGCTTCTTGTGGAAGCTATAGACCGATTTCTTTGCTTAATTTAGACCTCAAAATCTTTACCAAAATTTTAGCAAATAGGATCCAACAGTATGTTCCAAACCTGATACATTTGGATCAAGTGGGATTTGTCCCCACACGTGAGGCAAGAGATAATACTACGAAGGTCCTCAATCTTTTACAGGTAGTGAATAAAACACAGACACAATGTGTGTTTTTAAATACAGATGCGGAAAAGGCCTTTGATAGGGTGAGCTGGAGGTATATGCTGGCAGTTCTGCGATACGGAGGTTTCGGGAATAAAATGTTGCAGTGGATCACCTCCATTTATTCTTGCCCGGCGGCTCGAGTTCGGGCTAACGGGGTTCTATCAGAAACTTTTTCAATCTCTAACGGGACACGCCAGGGCTGCCCCCTGTCACCACTCCTGTTCACCCTGTCATTGGAACCATTTCTTTGCACAATACGTCTGAATCAAGATATTACAGGAATACAAATAGGGGAGGCCCAATGTAAAATTTCAGCGTATGCAGACGATATGTTATTCTCTCTTACGAACCCTTTGATCACAATTCCAAATTTAATGAAAGAATTTGAGAAATATAGTCTAATCTCAAATCTCCGTATTAATTTTTCCAAGTCGGAAGCAATGGGGGATAATTGTCCTCAAATATCAATCGAGCAATTTAAGCAAAATTTTAAGTTTAAATGGACAGATAAAGCGCTAACATATCTGGGCACGCTGATTCCACCCAATATAGGTAAGATCTTTGAGTCTAATTTCCCCCCATTGCTTAAAAAGGTTAAAAGTTTAATGGATAATTGGAAAACAAGCTTTCACTCGTGGCTTGGACGCTGTAACATTATTAAAATGAGCATCCTCCCCAAATTCCTTTTCCTCCTACAGGCATTGCCGATACGTATACCATCTACATATTTTAAACAAACCCAGAGGTTAATCTTTGACTTTATCTGGGCACATAAACAACCTCGGTTGCAACGCAACCAATTAACACTTCCAAAAAGATGTGGGGGACTAGCGGTCCCAGATATACGAAAATATTATCAAGCTACACATCTGAGCAGAATAATTGATTGGAACAGGCACAAAGATCTTAAACTTTGGGTACAGTTGGAATATGCTCAGTCGCCTGTCCCATTGGACAGAGCTTTATGGTGCTCTGCCCATCTTCCTGGAGTACTCACCAAACATCCTTTAATAGGTACTACTATTAGGCGCTGTACAGCCCTGTTACCTAGTATGGACATAACAGCCGAGGAATCCCCCCTATATCCGATACTGGGAAACCCCCGTTTCCCTCCGGGGATGGAAGATGTGGCATTTAAGCATTTATGGAATACGGGCCATGTACAGGTGTCTTGCTATATAAGAGCCGGGGCGTGGCAAACAGTCTCGGAGTTGATGGAACAGGCGGGTATGTTCAGATTGAGATTCTGGAATGCTCTCCAGATCACCCACTTTCTTAGCACACTTCTGGCCCCGGGACGGTTTGCCAGGCCCCTTACCACTTTTGAAAAAATGTGCGCAGAGACTGGAGCAATATCTCATACATTATCGGTTAATTATGAATTACTAATTACACCTAGAGGAAGTAACCTTTTAAAGTGTGTCCAGGAATGGGAACAGGAGCTGGGAAAACCTTTTAGCTTAACACAACTACAACGTATTCTTAAATTTACGCATGAATCATCGATCTGTGCGAAAGTTCAAGAGACTAATTTCAAAATTTTTGCTCGGTGGTACAGAACGCCAGTGAAACTGAAGAGAATCTTCCCTGACTCTTCTGATTTGTGTTGGAGATGTCAGAGAGACAGGGGTACGATGTTACACATTTTTTGGAAGTGTCCTAAACTAGAGGAGTTTTGGACAGAAATTAGACGTATCGTTCAAATGTTTATGGATAGTGAAACACCAGTAGACCCTGCTTTCTTTCTTCTCCATGTGTCTCATATATCAGAGAAGACTTATAAGAAATCGATTATTCGTCATCTCTTAGACGCTGCTAAAGCATGTATACCCCTGACCTGGAAAACATCGACGCCCCCGACAATAGGAATGTGGTTGCGTAAAGTAAAAGAGATTAACAAACTAGAAGACCTGGTCCTTTCTGCGCGACATCAGCAGGAGCGTTACTTGGTCTTGGTCACTCTGGAATGTGTTTATGGCTTCGGGGGAGGGAAACACCCTCCTTGACATTAATCTGGGTAGTTAGAGGGAGCACTTATTTTAAGGTCCTAAACTTAATCATCCTTTTGATACATGAGCACAATTGAGGTACATTTACATGGAGGAGCCTGACTCTTCCCCTTCCCCTCCCCCCCCCCATTTTTTTTTTTTGTTATTTTTTTTTGTTTGTTGTTTTGGTATAAAATATTTTCTTTTGTATAAAATAGATTAAGACAAGTTCGAGACTATAGGATGGTTGGACAGGGGATCCTAGGTGATGATGAATAGTGTCTGGGTAGCAAATTAATTTACTTTGACAATGGATGTGATATTTGCCTGATCTACTGTATATGTATATGTATTGGAACTTGTCTTATGATGGAATAAATAAAATAATTGAAAAAAAAAGAATAATAATTACCATTGGACTTAACAACCAGTGAAAGGTATTGGTTGCTGTAGAAGACATTCCACTAAATATATCCCACCAATGTGGTGCAGTATCCTGTTGTATCTGTGAGGAAAGATGTACTAGTCTACCTTTGTCAATAATTGCGGATACAAGGTTATTCTGTAGGGTATGTTCTAGTGTTAATTACCTACATTATAATCCTTATTCATCTCATATCCTGAATCATTTGCTACTTTAGGATCATCTATAGCCCATTCGAAAGTTGTTGTTTCCTCTACTCCAAGTACATTAATACCAGGAGTCCATGCATATATTTGTAAAACAACAATCTTCAACAAAAAATATGTAAGTAGATATTTCATCATGTTGTTTTCTCGGGTTGTTTCTTGCAATGTGATGCGTGTATCCAGGTAGGTTTTCCTTCCAGCTTTACTGAGGTGGCTGTGGTCAAGAGTACTTGGTAAGGACCTTCAAACCTGGGTTCCAGTGTCTTTCTGGTGTGTTTCTTTACATATACATAATCCCCTGGTAGCAGCGTATGTGTACCTGTTATTGAATTAGGGTCTGGAAGAGAAGAATACACACTTTTGTGGATCTTAGTTAGATGTTGTTGTAATTGTATCACATATGCAGTCAAACTATCACATTGCAATTGCATACTCTGTGGAAAGTATAAACCTAATCTAGGTGCATTCCCAAAAAGTATTTCGTATGGGGATAATCCTCTTTTTCCTGTTGGAGTGTACCTTATAGAGAATAAAGCCAGAGGCAGGCATTCTGGCCAAGGCTTGTTTAACTCTTGCATGGCTTTTTGTATTTTTAGCTTTATTGTCCCATTTACTCTCTCCACTGATCCTGAACTCTGTGGGTGGTAAGGGGTGTGAAAACTTTGTTGAACCCCTAACATGGTCATCACATTCTGCATGATTTCTCCTGTAAAGTGTGTCCCCCTATCTGATTCTATGGTTTCAGGAAGACCAAACCTAGGTATTAACTCAGTGATCAGTTTCTTAGCTGTGGCTTTAGCTGTAGCCGATTTTACTGGATAACTTTCGGGCCAACCTGAGAATAAATCGATACACACGAGGACAAATTCAAAGGGGCCGCTCTTAGGCATTTGTATGTAATCAATTTGCAGTCTCTGGAAGGGGTATTGGGCCCGGACCTGGTGTTTTCGTGGGGTTTTTACTTTCTGTCCTGGGTTATTCAGGAGACAGATTTGGCAGGCTGCACAGTAGTTTCTTGCAGTGCTACTGAATCCAGGGGCAAGTCATCCTTGGTTCACAATCCTATACATGGAATTGGAACTGACGTGTGTGGGTAGGTGAACTGCCGCTGCCATTGCTGGGTACAGAGAGGCAGGTAGGCATATTTTGCCTCCTTTCCTCCATACATTGTCAAGGTCTGGTGCTGCTCCCATCCTGACCCACTTATCTTTCTCAATCTCCCCTGCTTGCTCCTGTAATTTACTCAGCTGCTGCCATGTTGGTTCTGGGATACTCACCTCTACCGCTGCTAAGGTCTCAGGGCTTCCTTCCCCTAGAGCTGCCTGTTTTGCAGTCAAATCTGCAAATGCATTTCCTTTTGCCTCAATTGTTTTTGCGCTCGTGTGTGCCGCTATCTTCATGATGGCCACTCGTTTAACCTTTTGAAGATTGTTCAGGACTCTCTTAATCCCTTCTCCATGTTTTACAGGTGTACCTGCTGCTGTCAGATAACCTCTAGCCCTCCATATGTGGCCATAATCGTGCGCTACGCCATAAGCGTAGGCAGAGTCAGTGTAAATATTCCCTTCTCGTCCTTTTAAGTATTCTAGGGCTTGTTCTAAAGCTTTTAATTCTGCTTCCTGTGCTGACATGTGGGCTGGTAAGGGCTGTGCTTCAATTACCCGCGTATCAGTCACTACAGCATACCCTGTGTGATATTTACCCTTGTCATCAGCAAACCTGCTGCCATCTATGTACAAGGTGTACTCAGCATTTAAAATTGGTGTATCTGTAACGTGTGGGAATCCCATTGTCTCCTGTTCCATGAGCTGAAAACAATCGTGTTCATCTACTTGTTTAAACAAAAGAGTGTCAGGTACCTCATTTCCTTTCTCACTAGTACTATTAGCACTATCATTCCCCCTTGCCAAATCTGGTGACTGAAGAGGCAAAAAGGTGGCCAAATTTAAAGTTGTACAGCGCTGAAAAGTGACATTTGGAGGTAAGAGTAAAGTACACTGTAACCTTAATTGCCTAGCCATGAAAATGTGTTTGGGCTGTACCTGAGACAAGATTGTATGTATGTCATGTGTGGTATGCACTACAACTGGATTGTCTAGAACAATCTCTGATGACTTATCTATGATAATTGACACTGCTGCTACCGCCCGTACACAAGACGGTGAACCTCTAGATACTGGATCTAATGCTGCTGAAAAGTAAGCGACTGGTCTTTGTTTTACATGTGCCTGTGTCAGAACACCTGTGGCATGTCCAGTGATCTCAGCAATGTACAGATTAAATATCTTTGTGTAATCTGGTATACCAATAGCCGGGGCAGAAATCAACAACTTTTTCAAAGTGATAAACGACTCATATGCTACTTCTGTAAGCATATACGGTACAATTTTCAAACAATCGTATAATGGCTGCATCAAAGCGCTAGCATGTGGTATCCACTGTCTACAATATGACACGATACCTAAAAACATACGCAATTGTTTGAAATTCCGTGGGGGTAACATTCCCTTTATCACTTGAACCCTCTCCTCAGTGAGATGTCTCGTACCCTGTGATATACAATGTCCCAAAAAGATAACTTTTTCCTGACACACTTGTAACTTTTTCTTATTAACCTTGCAACCTTTTTCTGCCAAAAATCGCAACAAATTAAGGGTGGTGGCCAAACAAGTTTCCTTGTCAGGGCAGCATAACAATAAATCATCCACATATTGTAACAATACACAGGAATCTGGTGGTACCCATTCTCCCAACACCGTTTGCAATGCTTGCGAATACAAGGTAGGTGAATGCGCCATACCCTGAGGTAGGCGTGTCCAGGTTAGTTGCCGATTTTTGATTGAAAATGCGAACCAAAGTTGGCATTCTTCAGCAAGCGGGACGGAAAAGAAAGCATTCGCTAAATCTATAACCGTAAAGTACATACTGGTTGATGGTATTTGTGACAGTAATGTATGTGGATTGGGTACTAAAGGTGTCATCGGGGCTAGTATTTTGTTGACCGCTCTAAGGTCTTGGACCATTCTATACTTAACCGGACTACCGGCTACTAATTTCTTTTTAACCGGGTACAAGGGAGTGTTTGCCGGTGATTTTACCTCTTTTAGAACTCCACTTTTTAAGAAGGATTGGACCTGCATTTCTATGGCCGCCTCTTGAGGTGCGCTAAGTGGATACTGCTTTTGTTGGGGAAGCACTGCTCCTGGAATCAGCTGTAGGGTAACCGGAGGTATGGGCAAAAGTCCAACATAAGCTGGATGTTTCTCCCATAGTTCTCCTGGAAGGGACGACAAAATCTGATCTAAGTCTGAAGGAGGTGGGCCGGACAATTCCGATTCCTCCTCTAGGTATTGTATCAGGTTACACATCTCCATGTGTTCTTGATTATCCCCTATAGCTAAGGTGACAGTGCCATCTGGGTGATAGGTAATGTTAGCTCCTATTTTCTGCAAAATGTCAGCTCCTAACAAATTAGTGGGGGCTCCTCTGGATACCAGAAAGCGTGAAAGGAACATGTGGTTTCCTACTTTAACTTTCAGAGGTTTTGTAAGCGGGGCGTCGGCTAAAATGCCATCATATCCAGTTATTAGTAAAGTGTCAGGTGATTTTTGGCCAGGGAGTAGTTCAGAGTCAGAAAGTAACGAGCGTGAAGCTCCTGTATCGACTAAACAAGAGATTTTCTTATTACCAACCGTTATATTTGTCTTAAGCATTGTTGTTTTGGATTTTTCTAAAACCGGGGCGAGTCATGCTCGTGGACCATCTCCCTGCTGCCTGATATGACTATTTTTGTTGTCCCTGGGCTGGTTCCTTCTCTGATTAACTGGAGAATCAACACCTTCCTCTCCTTCATCCCTTATTCTTTTCCTACAGTTGCGTCTGATGTGACCAATCTTGTTACAGTAGTGACAGGTAAGGGGTTTGCGAAAGGAACCTCTACCTTGCTCTTGGGAACCCCCAAGTGCGTTGATAGCATGAGATTTCCTCCCTTTGGTTTCTGCTAAGTCCGCCTCTATGCCTTGCGCTTTTTGTAACAACGTCCCTCTATCTCTAGTTGCCCTCCACTCTGGTGTGCAGGCTTTCAGTCTCTCACTTATCTGTGGAATTAATCCCTCCATAAATTGTCTGAAGGCTCGGATTGTGACTGGCAGGGCCAAGTCCAATCTCTCATCTGCCATCATACTTTCCATAGATAAGTAAAATTCCGATACAGTCTGTCCTGGCATTTGCTTCATGGGTGATATGGACCCCCTCTCCTGTTTTGCCTGACAAAAAGCTTCTAATCTAGCAATAAAAGGGGCCCTTGAGTCTATATCTCTGACATGTCCTGTCTCTAAATTGCCCTCCCCATCAACTTGTCCTGCAGGTCTGTGTGGACCTATTTCTGTCATAAACTGGTTAAACAGGGTCAGAGTCATTTTGTGTCTGCATAGATCCTCCCCATCCTGCCAGGTCGCTTCATGTGTATTCATTAACTGTGTCACAAATCTACAGAAAACAGCTGGCTTTACTATAATGCATGTATCAGTGCGTACGGGGGCTACAGTTTCTGAATGAAATTCTTGTACTCCACAAACCTGAAAAACCCATTCTCTACCCTTAAGTACAGGATATATCTTGTGTGGTTTACGTTCTATGTCAGTGTATGGGGGTGGGATGGCTGAGCTAAGATTATTTAAAATTTCAACATTTTTTGTTCTTCTATCTTTCATATCCCAACCATCACAATCTGGATTATATTTCCACCCCTCTTCTTTTGCTCTATTTGAGACCTTAATTAAGCATTGAACCTGACTCATCCATTGCTTCTCTAACACCTCTCCTTGTCTGTCCCTTTTTATTTCACTCCATACATCCGGGTCTAAGCCCGCTGCTCCTTTCACCTTAAATTTACGAAGGACATCCTTTAAGTCCTGTGCTTCGGTTTTCCCATAAACGTTCTTAATTATCTGTGGCACCGTATAGTGCGCCACAATTCCCTGACGGGGTTTTGTGTTCCTCTGGCCCATTCTAACAGTCCTGCCTAGGTAGCGTGTGGGACACTTAGTGTACAATATAATGCGGCTACAACATATACAAGAATGAATAATTACTTTATATGCTAGCCCAATAACAAACCAGCTAAGTTACACTAGTTCCTCGTTGCCTTCCTCCTAGGGTGCTAGAATTCTAAAAACCTCTCCGGAATGAGATTTCTGATATCGAATTACTTTATATGCTAGCCCAATACAAAAATGCGGCTACAACATATACAAGCATTCCTTTAAGTGGCCAGGTATCCGACTAGATCTCCGGACTTTTGGAGATCTTATTCCCTCCCCGTATCTGGGAATCCCTCTCATACACTCTTATCCCTGCTTTATGGAGCAGACAGGGCTTATACTCTCAACCCGTCTATGGTTTATGAGTTAGATGTGAGGTTAAGCATAAGCGTCAGACCCCCAAGCTCACAAGCCCTCAAGTTCCCAATCATGTGAGGTAAGGCGCATTCCGTTGCTTAGTTCGGCAATCCCCTTCTAACTCATACCATCCTTGACAAGGCTCATTCACTTTCTCAACAAGACAGACAAGACAGACACAGACAACAAAACAAACAAATAATTCCAGCAATATAAACTAAAATATGCAGTAATTCTAGACTCACCACTACAGAGGCTGGTGTTTTAAAACCAGGAGAACCGTAACTGACAGAACGGATAGGCACAAATCAGGGGAGCACAGAATATAAGAAAAATAAAGCTTTTTCTTACCTGGCCAGGTTTTTTGATCTGTGGTTCCCGGAATGCCTGTCCTTTCGTTCCATCAGCGTAGCTCAGCCACCTCTTGTAGCAACTTGGTGGGTCCCTGTTCAGGCGCCAAAATGTTAGGTTCAACTTTTAAACAAGTTGCTTAAGTTTATATTGCTTTGCCAAATTATTGCTTCTATAAGAAAGATGACACGGAGTCAGGTATGTCTGTATCACAGTTCTCAGCATAAAGGACTGCTGCCTTTACTCTTTCCAAGGCCTTTTATACAAGCAGTAATCTTATCGGCATTACCAAATGAGGTTAAGGTACAAAGAGTTTCTCATCAGCGAACATGTAATGATTATTCAGCAGTTCCAAATTCCATCTAGATACAGATTGATACATACACAGAAGAGAAAAGCACAAACAATTTAAATAGAACAATTGATACGTACACAATTACAGTGGAACTCTAAGTCATTATTTCAACCCTATCAGTTGGAGTGGTAAAAAACACATAGTTGAGCAAAGAAAATAGGAAAAAGTTGGTAAGAGACTTAGCCTAACATACTCCACCTATAAGTAAAATCTCACTTTTTGCCAGATTGTACCAATTTAATCAACTATTTGCCAACCAGGCCAATTCTGACACTTTGTTCCTACAAGTAAAAATCTACTAATCTAATCTAATCTTTTTTTTGTAGAAAGTTGCTTAGAACTCCCCAAACATGCCACTGGAGCCCTCTTCCCCTCCTCCATGACGAAATCATGGAGCTGGTGGATGTTAGAGACCTTGTGCTCCTCCACCTTCTGTTTGAGGATGTCCCACAGATGCTCAATAGGGTTTAGATCTGGAGACATGCTTGGCCAGTCCATCACCTTTACCCTCAGCTTCTTTAGCAAGGCAGTGGTCGTCTTGGAGGTGTGTTTGGGGTCGTTATCATGTTGGAATACTGCCCTGCGGCCCAGTCTCTGAAGGGAGGGGATCATGTTCTGCTTCAGTTTATCACAGTACATGTTGCCATTCATGGTTCCCTCAATGATCTGTAGCTCCCCAGTGCCGGCAGCACTCATGCAGCCCCAGACCATGACACTCCCACCACCATGCTTGACTGTCGACAAGACACACTTGTCTTTGTACTCCTCACCTGGTTGCCCCCACACACGCTTGTCACCATCTGAACCAAATAAGTTTATCTTGGTCTCATCAGACCACAGGACATGGTTCCAGTAATCCATCTCCTTAGTCTGCTTGTCTTCAGCAAACTGTTTGAGGGCTTTCTTGTGCATCATCTTTAGAGGAGGCTTCCTTCTGGGATGACAGCCATGCAGACCAATTTGATGCAGTGTGCGGTGTATGGTCTGAGCACTGACAGGCTGACCCCCCCAACCCTTAAACCTCTGCAGCAATGCTGGCAGCATCTTCTTTTAGCCTAGGCCATCTTAATGTAGAGCAACATTTCTTTTTTTTCAGATCCTCAGAGAGTTCTTTGTCATGAGGTGCCATGTTGAACTTCCAGTGGCCAGTATGAGAGAGTGAGAGCAAAAACACCAAATTTAACACACCTGCTCCCCATTCACACCTGAGACCTTGTAACACTAACGAGTCACATGACACCGGGTAGGGAAAATGTCTAATTGGGCCCAATTTTGACATTTTCACTTAGGGGTGTACTGACTTTTGTTGCCAGCGGTTTAGACATTAATGGCTGTGTGTTGAGTTATTTTGAGGTGACAGCAAATTTACACTGTTATACAAGCTGTACACTCACTCATTTTTTTTTTTTTAAGCAGAGACCCTAGAGAAAAAAAATGGCAGTCGGGAAAATGTTTTTTACAGTTTCTTTATTTTATTTCTATTTTTTGTTTTAACTTTATTGCTTTCATAAAGGATGAACAACATTCCTTAAACACAGCATGGGCCGTGACTGGTCCTCTTTATGGTGAGATCTGGGGGCGGAGTCTGGATCTGAACATGAAAAAGGACTCTCCCCTGTGTGAATTCTCTGGTGTCTAAGAAGTTTTCCTTTATCAGCGAAACACTTTCCGCACCCTGTTCATGAATGAGTACGCTCACCCGTGTGCCTTCTTTGGTGTACACGTAGTCCCCCTTTGTCGGTAAAACATTTCCCGCACTCTGAACATGAGAAAGGATGCTCCCCTGTGTGAACTCCCTGGTGTATAAGAAGTTTTCCTTTATCAGTGAAACATTTCCCGCACTCTGTACATGAATGAGGATGCTCACCCGTGTGACTTCTTTGGTGTATACGTAGTCCTCCTTTGTCTGTAAAACATTTCCCGCACACTGAACATGAAAAAGGACGCTCATCCGTGTGTGTTCTCTGGTGTATAAGAAGGCTCCCTTTCACAGTGAAACATTTCCCGCACTCTGAACATGAAAAAGGATGCTCGCCCGTGTGAATTCTCTGGTGTATAAGAAGTTTTCCTTTATCAGTGAAACATTTCCCGCACTCTGTACATGAATGAGGATGCTCACCCGTGTGACTTCTTTGGTGTATACGTAGTCCTCCTTTGTCTGTAAAACATTTCCCGCACACTGAACATGAAAAAGGACGCTCATCCGTGTGTTTTCTCTGGTGTAAAAGAAGGTGATCAACCCTAGGAAAGCATTTCCCACACACTGAACATGAAAAAGGACACTCGCCGGTATGAATTGCCTGGTGTCTAAGCAGGCTCCCCTTTGCAGTGAAACATTTCCTGCACTCTGCACATGAAAAAGGATGCTCACCCGTGTGAATCTTCTGGTGTCTAAGACATCTTCCTTTATCAGTGAAACACTTCCCGCACTCTGAACATGAATAAGGACGCTCACCAGTATGAGTTGCCTGGTGTCTAAAAAGGTTATTTTTCGTAGTGAAACATTTCCCGCACTCTGAACATGAAAAGGGACGCTCACCTGTGTGACCCCTGTCCCATAAAGATGACTCCTCAGGATTAGAAGGATCCTTTGATCCCTCCAGATGGGAAGGTCTGTGATGTGCGGTTGGAGTAATGGGATCTTCTCCTGGAGAACATTGTGTGATGTCATCATCTTCAGACTTGAATTCTTGAGGTAAATTTAAATCTCCCTCCGAGGTTTTCAGAAAAAAGCGTCCATCTGTAAGAAAACAATTATTACCCATTTGAAGACCCGGCCTTTTTTTTTGTATTTTCTGCTAGAAAATTATTTATAACTCCCAGGCCCAAAATATATATACTTTTTTTTTTTTTTAGCAGAGACCCTAGGAAATAAAATGGCGATCGTTGCAGTTTTTTATGTCACACTGTATTTGCGCAGCAGTTTTTCAAAAGCAATTTTTGTGGGAAAAATACACTTTAACGAATAAAAAAAAAAACACAATATATACCCAAATTTTTTTGTAAAATATGAAAGATGATGTTACGCCAAGTAAATAGATACCTAACATGTCACACTTTTGAACACACTTGCGTGCCGACCGTGAATGGTGGGTCGTGACGTCACGTGAGGAGGTGCCACTAGGTGATCTCGCCCAGGTGGCCCCGCCCCTTACCTATTTAAGAACTGTCAGACGGAGGAACAGGCAGTCGGCAGTCAGCCTTCTTTGCAGGCTGAGGTTTTTTTTAAAACCTCCATATTCAGAATCCTATACCCACAGTTGACATAGACGTAGGCTGTCATTAAATGGTGCACCGCTGTCGGACCACGGACCAAGCGACGCTCCTCTCCGGATCATCAGCCCTCCAGTCTAACGCACCAGATCCCCGCCGCTCAGCAGTCATTGGTTCCTGGGACCGTGGGCATCCCAGGAACCAATGACGTTGCGGGTGCGCCCCGCCCCCCCCCCCCACACACCTCGCTATCTCTCCCGGCTCTCACTCCCTGCCTGCCTGCAAGGCATGGTGTGACGCCACGTGTGAACTCCGCCCTCTTCCGCAAGGTTCTTAGCACAGCTCCCGCCCCCTGCAGCTCACTACCTCTGCCGGCTCCCGCTCCGTGCCTATCCTCGAGGTATGGTGTGTGTACTTCATAGAGATTTTTTATGTTAAGGGGCACTCTGATAAGCACGCCTGATGCAAAGGGGCACTCTGATGGGGGCACCTGATTTAAAGGGACACTCTGATGGGGACACCTGATGTAAAGGGGCACTCTGATGGGGACACCTGATGTAAAGCGGCACTCTGATGGGGACACCTGATGTAAAGCGGCACTCTGATGGGGGCACCTGATGTAAAGTGACACTCTGATGGGGACACCTGATGTAAAGGGGCACTCTGATGGGGCACCTGATGTAAAGGGACACTCTGATAGGGACACCTGATGTAAAGGGCACTCTGATGGGGACACCTGATGTAAAGCGGCACTCTGATGGGGGCACCTGATGTAAAGCGGCACTCTGATGGGGGCACCTGATGTAAAGGGACACTCTGATAGGGACACCTGATGTAAAGGGGCACTCTGATGGGGACACCTGATGTAAAGTGGCACTCTGATGGGGACACCTGATGTAAAGGGGCACTCTGATGGGGACACCTGATGTAAAGTGGCACTCTGATGGGGACACCTGATGTAAAGGGACACTCTGATGGGGACACCTGATGTAAAGCGGCACTCTGATGGGGGCACCTGATGTAAAGGGACACTCTGATAGGGACACCTGATGTAAAGGGGCACTCTGATGGGGACACCTGATGTAAAGTGGCACTCTGATGGGGACACCTGATGTAAAGGGGCACTCTGATGGGGACACCTGATGTAAAGCGGCACTCTGATGGGGGCACCTGATGTAAAGGGGCACTCTGGTGGGAACACCTGATGTAAAGGGGCACTCTGATGAGCACACCTGATGTAAAGGGACACTCTGATGGGGACACCTGATTTAAAGGGACATTCTGATGGGGACATCTGATGTAAAGGGGCATTCTGATGGGGACACCTGATGTAAAGGGACACTCTGAAGGGGACACCTGATGTAAAGGGGCACTCTGATGGGGACACCAGATTTAAAGGGACATTCTGATGGGGACATCTGATGTAAAGGGGCATTCTGATGGGGACACCTGATGTAAAGGGACACTCTGATGGGGACACCTGATTTAAAGCGGCACTCTGATGGGGACACCTGATGTAAAGCGGCACTCTGATGGGGGCACCTGATGTAAAGGGACACTCTGATGGGGACACCTGATGTAAAGCGGCACTCTGATGAGGGCACCTGATGTAAAGGGACACTCTGATAGGGACACCTGATGTAAAGGGGCACTCTGATGGGGACACCTGATGTAAAGCGGCACTCTGATGGGGACACCTGATGTAAAGGGGCACTCTGATGGGGAAACCTGATGTAAAGCGGAACTCTGATGGGGGCACCTGATGTAAAGGGGCACTCTGGTGGGAACACCTGATGTAAAGGGGCACTCTGATGAGCACACCTGATGTAAAGGGACACTCTGATGGGGACACCTGATTTAAAGGGACATTCTGATGGGGACATCTGATGTAAAGGGGCATTCTGATGGGGACACCTGATGTAAAGGGACACTCTGAAGGGGACACCTGATGTAAAGGGGCACTCTGATGGGGACACCAGATTTAAAGGGACATTCTGATGGGGACATCTGATGTAAAGGGGCATTCTGATGGGGACACCTGATGTAAAGGGACACTCTGATGGGGACACCTGATTTAAAGGGACATTCTGATGGGGACATCTGATGTAAAGGGGCATTCTGATGGGGACCCCTGATGTAAAGGGGCATTCTGATGGGGACACCTGATGTAAAGATGTAAAGAGGGAGCTTTGATGGGGACACCTGAAGTAAAGGGGCACTCTGATGGGGACACCTGATGTAAAGGGGCACTCTGTTGGGGGCACCTGATGTAAAGGGGCACTCTGATAGGGGCACCTGATGTAAAGGGGCATTCTGATGGGGACACCTGATGTAAAGGGGCACTCTGATGGGGACACCTGATGTAAAGGGGCAATCTGATGGGGACACCTGATGTAAAGGGGCACTCTGATGGGGACACCTGATGTAAAGGGGCACTCTAATGGGGGCACCTGATGTAAAGGGACACTCTGATGGGGACACCTGATGTAACGGGGCACTCTGATGGGGACACCTGATTTAAAGGGACACTCTGATGAGGACACCTGATGTAAAGGGGCACTCTGATGGGGACACCTGATGTAAAGGGGCACTCTGATGGGAATACCTAATGTAAAGGGACACTCTGATGGGGACACCTGATGGGGGGATCTGATGTCAAGGGGCACTCTGATGGGGACACCTGATGTAAAGGGGAAGCTCTGATGGGGACACCTGATGTAAAGGGAAAGCTCTAATGGGGACACCTGATGTCAAGGTGCCCTCAGGCAGAAGAAAATTTTAGTGATCGATCGTAATTCCCCTGACTAATAGGAAAGAAAAAACCTCTATAAATTATAGTCCAAATTGATCCAACTGGGGAAAAAATCCTTTCTTATCTTCCAAAAACTTTTGGATATTCCCTGGATCATTCATCTCCGATGTAATTACCTACAGAAACAATTGAGTACTTCCTGCCATACTTCTCTTTATTTGCACTAACAGACAATTTTTCAGGACAAGCTTTCGGGGTGTGTCCCCCTTCTTCAAGGTCCATAATAGGACGGCTACCATCACCTCAAACATGTTATCACCTATAAACCTAAAATGTTAATATCCTGTAAATGTTTATAAATATAAAACCTATAAATTTTATTATCCAGTTATATTTTTTGAACTTAGAAAGAAATCCAACTATTTTTTAAAACAATCTACTGAGCTGCCCAGCACTAGTTCCTCAGGGAGTCCATTCCGTATTTCAACAGCTCTTATTGTGAAGAAGCCTTTCCGTATGTGGAGGGTAAATCTCTTTTCCTCCAGACGTAAACAGTGCCCCTTATTCCTTTTATGGGGGGGGGGGGGGTACTGGGTGTAAATATAAAATAAGATCTTATTACCTCCTGTTCTGCCAGTTCCAGCAATGTCTCCTCTCTACTTCCTCCCGACTCACCTCTCACCCTAACATCCTATTTATACTCTTACATCACTTCCTGTCTGTACCTGGCGTCACTTCCTGTCTTTGCGTTCCACTGACAATAAGTGAGATCGCTACCCTGTGTTGAATATAAATACCGCCGTCTATGTTACGTTCCATCATTTTGCCCTCTGCCTTGTGGTCCGTCCATTCTTCTATTAGGTTATATCGATGATTACACACACAGATTATACATGAAAATCTTTATATAAATATATGATTTTTTTTTACAATGTTTTAGTTTAATTACAATATTACAGAGGACTAACTTATTTCATATATATATATATATATACATATATATATGTATGTATACGTGTGTGTTATAATTATGTACATGTGTG
This sequence comes from Lithobates septentrionalis, assembly GCA_037952835.1. Classification (NCBI taxonomy): domain Eukaryota; kingdom Metazoa; phylum Chordata; class Amphibia; order Anura; family Ranidae; genus Lithobates; species Lithobates septentrionalis. The sequence goes on along the minus strand of JBBDGP010000300.1, from coordinate 715,086 downwards.
CACATCTGTCACTTTCTGTACGCATATGCGGGTATTGACATGAGATATATATATTTTTAGTCCCAATATTAATGACATGTTTATATAGGGACATATATATAATTTTTTTTATAATTGTATTTTTATTAGGTTTTTTAACATTGTAGAATGAACAAGTACAGCAGTAATGTTGGTATATAATTTTTGTATCCAGTGTCCTAGTCCATTTTAGATATGAATTTTTTCCATGCTGGACTATATGTTTTTATCATATATGTATATATTAATTATTATTTATTATTTTATTGTTCATCATCAACCGTATTATTTTATCCATATATCCTATTTATACTTTGTTCTTTTTTATTCCATTTTTATTATTATTTTCATTTTAATTTTATTAATTTTATTGTCATCTTCATCCATTATCATACCATCTAATATTTAATCATTCTGTATCATCTAGTATTCCGATCTCATATACTTATATTATTTATTTTCGTTTTGCTAATATACTCTATCAACATTTATTAAGTTTGTAATCCATAGAGAATTTGTTCCTAATGTTGTTATGGCCATTTCCGTCATTGTTCCCTCCCCTCCTTGGTCATGATTGGTTCTTATCACTACTCTAGAGTTATTTAGCTTCCTGGTTAGCTTTTCCCACAATACACTTGAAAAAGGAGCGTGCATGCCCGCTACGAGCTTCGCGCATGCTCTGAAACGCGTAGTGGTCTCCAGCTAATCTGAACTGCCCTAGTGATGTCATCTCCCATGTGATCCGCAGGAACGCGGAAGTGACTTCTCCACTATACCGCTTGTACAGCCGGTGCTTCCGAGCGGAGGTCCGTGGCCACCCGCACGGCGTCCATCTAGGCTCCCCCCGATCACTGGTCATTACGGAGACTAGTTCTTTATGGAAGCAGCACATTATCTACCTCAATGTAAGTGTTTACTATGTTTTTAACATGTGAATAAATCCGTTATACTTAAGAGGCGCTTTCTTTTTTGTTTTTTTATACCAGAACACTAGGTCTGGTATGGATTTTTAAGGGGAACCCCCACACCAAAATGTAAAAAAAAAATGGCATGGGGTCCCCCCCAAATTCCATACCAGATGCTGTTCAGCGAACACCTGGATTTGCAAGGCGCTCGGTGGGATGTTTGCCCACTGAGCGCCCCACAATGCACTGCGAGATACACAGTGCATTCTAAGACCTGATTGGGCAAAGCTTTGCCAAATCAGAGCACAGTGAAGAGCTGGTTGTTAAGGAGCAGGCCGGGAGTCCTTAACAATGGATCAGTCATCAGCTGTCAACAGGCTTCCCCACTGACAGCTCAATGAAAAATAAACCCATTGCCGGCAATAGAAAAAAGTGGGGGAAAAAATGGTGTGGGGGTACCACCAATCCATACCAGGCCCATTGGGTCTGGTATGGATTTTAAAGGGGAACCCTACGCCAAAAAAAAAAAAAAACTTTGTGGGGTCCCCCCCAAAATCCATACCAGACCGATTTTTAAGGGGAACCCCACACCAAAATGTAAAAAAAAAAATGGCATGGGGCCCCCCCCCAAATTCCATACCAGACGCCGTTCGGTGAACACCTGGATTTGCAAGGAGCTCGTGGGATGTTTGCCCACTGAGCGCCCCACAATGCACTGTGAGATACACGGTGCATTCAAAGACCTGATTGGGCAAAGCTTTGCCAAATCAGGGCACAGTGAAGAGCTGGTTGTTAAGGAGTGGGCCGGGAGTCCTTAACAATGGATGAGTCATCAGCTGTCAACAGGCTTCCCCGCTGACAGCTCAATGAAAAATAAACCCATTGCCGGCCATAGAAAAAAGTGGGAAAAAAATGGCGTGGGGGGTACCCCCAATCCATACCAGGACCATTGGGTCTGGTATGGATTTTGAGGGGAACCCTTCGCCAAAATTAAAAAAAAAACAAAAAACTTTGTGGGGTCCCCCCCTACAATTCGCACAGGCTCACCAAAATTGGGAAATAGAAGACTGGAAAAACGTTGCCTGCTCTGATGAGTCTCATTTTCAGCTGGGACGTTCAGATGGTCGGGTCAGAATTTGGTGTAAACAACATGAAAGCATGGATCCATCCTGCCTTGTATCACCGGTTCAGGCTGGTGGTGGTGGTGTAATGGTGTGGCGAAGTATTTTCTTGGCACACATTGGGCCCCTTAGTACCAATTGATCATCATTTAAACACCACGGCCTACCTGAGTATTGTTCCTGACCATGTCCATCCCTTTATGACTACAGTGTCCCCATCTTCTGATGGCTCCTTCCAGCAGGATAATGCACCATGTCACAAAGCTCCAATCATCTCACCACTGGACAATGAGGTCACTGCACTCCAATGGCCTCCACACTCCCCACATCTCATCCAATAGAGCACCTTTGGGATGTGGTAAAACGGGAGATTAGCATCATGGATGTGCAGCCAACAAATTTGTCAGCAACTGTGTGATGTCATCATGTCACTATGAAGCAAAATCTCTGAGGAATGTTTCCAACACCTTTTTGTATCTATGCCACCAAGAATGAAGGAAAAAAGGGGTCCAACCCGGGACTACCAAGGTGGACCTAATAAAGTGGCCGGTAAGTATACACACTATATTACCAAAAGTATTGGGAAACCTGACTTTACACTCACATGAACTTTAATGGCATCCCAGTCTTAGTCCGTAGGGTTCAATATTAAGTTGGCCCACCCTTTGCAGCTATAAAAGCTTCAACTCTTCTGGGAAGTCTGTCCACAAGGTTTAGGAGTGTGTCTATGGGAATGTTTGACCATTCTTCCAGAAGTGCAATTGTGAGGTCAGGCACTGATGTTGGACGAGAAGGCCTTGCTCCTAGTCTCTGCTCTAATTCATCCCAAAGGTGTTCTATCAGGTTGGGGTCAGGACTCTGTGCAGGCCAGTCGAGTTCCTCCACCCCAAGCTCACTTTTTTATGTCTTATGGACTTTGCTTTGTGCACTGGTCCAAATCATTTGGTGGAGGGGGGATTGTTTTTCAGGGGTTGGGCTTGGCCCCTTAGTTCCAGTGAAGGGAACTCTTAAGGCGTCAGCATACCAAGACATTTTGGACAATTTCATGCTCCCAACTTTGTGGGAACAGTTTGGGGACGGCCCCTTCCTGTTCCAACATGACTGCGCACCAGTGCACAAAGCAAGGTCCATAAAGACATGATTGAGCGAGTTTGGGATGGAGGAACTTGACTGGCCTGCACAGAGTCCGGATCTCAGCCTGATAGAACACCTTTGGGGTGAATTAGAGTGGAGACTGCGAGGCAGGCCTTCCTGTCCAACATCAGTGCCCGACCTCACGAATGTTCTTCTGGAAGAATGGTCAAACATTCCCATAGACACACTCCTAAAACTTGTGGACAGCCTTCCCAGAAGTAGTGAAGCTGTTATAGCTGCAAAGGGTGGGCCAACTCAATATTGAACCCTACGGACTAAGACTGGGATGTCATTAAAGTTCATCTGTGTGTAAAGGCCGGCGTCACAATACTTTTGGTAATATAGTGTATGAGGCTCTTGGGTTTCAATTGCTCCCTCGGTAGGCTTATATATTTGAGTTCCCGGGTCTGTAGACTCGCGTAGCCTAGTATGAGGGGCATTTTTGCTCAGTGCTGTATTTTTTATTCTATAATATGCAAAATAGGAAAAAAGAAGAATGAGGATGCCAAAAATGTAGGAGGACAGAAACTGTAGAAGGCACATCCCACCATTGGAGTAACCAAGAAGGTGAAGAAGCCAGTGTAATGATATCACGTACTGGACACGCGAAAAGCTGTAGCTAGCGGCCATGATTTCGCGGAACCTTACGGCAGCCATGACAGTCTTGGCTAACAGTTAAACATTGCAGTAGAAATCTGAACCCCCTCCCTCCTCCCTTATTTCCAGGAATTCATATGCTTTATACTTCAAAAGATCTGTTATCTCAACATGGAAAAAGCAGAACCAGGCTAGGTCTGAAAAAACAGCTAATGTTGGCTTGGCAGGATGTCCAGGCCTATCATAAAACTGTAACCCTCTCAATCCAAAGAACCACCATCCCACCATTGGAGTAACCAAGAAGGTGTAGAAGCCAGCAGAAGACTTGGCCCATTAAAGTCTCACAATAAATGAAGGAGCACTTTTGACTTTATCATTTATTATTATACAGGATTTGTATGGGGCCAACAGTTTCCCCAGTGCTTTACAATACAATTCAATACAAGAGGGTTAGGTGGACCCAAGAGCTTACAATTGATTTTTTTCATCGTCCGGTATTTCTATGGATTTAACAGTTCCACTTGTTAAAAGTTATCGTCCATTTAATGAAAGAATTGTCCAGGGCATTCTCTCCGATGTCTACTTAGTCTTCGTCTATCTGTAAAACATTTCCCGCACTCTGAAGGCACTGAGCAGGCTCTGCAGTGTGTACTTTCAGGTGTTTAATAAGCGAGGTTTTATCGAAGAAAGATTTCCAGCACTCTGAGCACGAATACGGACGCTCGCCCTTATGAATTCTCTGGTGTCTAAGAAAGTTTCCTTTGTCGGAAAAACTCTTTTCGCACTCTGAACAGGAAAAGGGCCGCTCACCCGTGTGAATTCTCCGATGTTTAACAAGGTCTACTTTCAGGGTGAAACACTTCCCGCACTCTGAACATGAATGAGGACGCTCACCCGTGTGAGTTTTCTGATGCCCAACAAGGTATGCTTTGCTAGTGAAACATCTCCCGCACTCTAAACATGAATAGGGACGCTCCCCCGTGTGAGTTCTCTGGTGACTAACCAGGTAAATCTTCTTAGCAAAACATTTCCCACACTCTGAACAGGTAAACGGAAAATCGCCAGTGTGAATTTTCTGGTGTCTAACCAGGTAAGTCTTACTAGCAAAACTTTTCCCACACTCTGAACAGGAAAACAGATAATCCCTAGTGTGAATTTTCTGGTGTCTAACCAGGTAAGCCTTCCTAGCAAAATGTTTTCCACACTCTGAACATGAATAAAGATGTTCATTGTCAGAACTTGGGCAGACACCTGAAGTCATAGTATGGGATTTATCAGAAGGTTCCTCAGGATTAGACGGATCCATTGATCTTAGATGGACATCTGAAGTCATAGTATGGGATTTATCAGAAGATTCCTCAGGAATAAAGGGATCCATTGATCTTAGATGGACATCTGAAGTCATAATATGGAATTTATCAGAAGATCCCTCAGGAATAAAGGGATCCGTTGATCTTAGATGGACATCTGAAGCCATAGTTTCAGAATCAGACGATTCTACAGAATTAGAAGGATCTATTGATTCTAGATGGATATCAGCAGTCAAAGAGAGTATATTATCAGAAGATGCCTCAGGATTAGATGGATCTATTGATCTTAGATGGATATCTGAAGCCATATTATGTGATTTATTAGAAGATGCCGCAGAATTAAAAGGATCCATTGATCTTAGAAGAACATCTGAAGTCATAATTTGAGATTTATCAAAAGATTTCTCATGATTAGAAGGATCTATTGATCTTAGATGCACATCTGAAGTCAAAGTTTGGGATTTATCAGAAACATCCTCAGGATTAGAAGGATCAATTGATCTAAGATGGACATCTGAAGTCATCATTTTGGATTTATCAAAAGATTCCTCAGGATTAGAAGGATCCATTGATTTTAGATGGACATCTGAAGTCATGGTTTGGGATTTATCAGAAGATTCCTCAGGATTAGAAGGATCCATTGATCTTAGATGGACATCTGCAGCCATAGTATGGCATTTATCAGAAGATTCCTCAGGATTAGAAGGATCCATTGATCTTAGATGGACATCTGCAGCCATAGTATGGCATTTATCAGAAGATTCCTCAGGATTAGAAGGACTCATTGATTTTAGATGGACATCTGAAGACATAGTATGGGGTTTATCAGAAGATTCCTCAGGATTAGAAGGATGCATTGATTTTGCCAACCAGTATAGTGTTACTTTTGGAGAATATTGTTCAATGTCACTATCTTCTGCAGTATAATCTGGAGATATAATAAGATAACACTCTGTATTTAACTTCCAACAATACAGTCCATCTGTTGAAACACAAATTTTGAATATGTTACGTTTGTCTTTTACGTCTTGCATTCAGCAGTCATATATATCAGTGCAGAACTTTCTCAGAGCTCTGGCACTGAATTGGATAAAATCAGAATAATATAATAACAATAATATAATTGGGATATATCTAAGCACATATGACAAAATAACTCTAATATACATTATATTATGTGCGTAACAGTAAGTATTGTAGATAAAATACGTCACAGTGGAGGAAAAGGACAAACGTGATGGAGGGTTACTGGTTATAAATATAAAATATTATCTTATTACCTGCTCTGCGTAATTCAGCTACGTGTTCTCGCCACTCTCTCCCCCAGGTCTTCCTGTCTTTATAACTTCCTGTCTTTACGTGACATCACTTCCTGTTCTTAACCTACATCACTTCCTGCCTGAGCGGGCCACACGGTAAGTGATATCGCCATCTTGTGGTGATTTTATTAACTGCACCCTTGCAGCTCATTCTTCTATGACACACATACACACATTCAGTTAAAATTGAATCAATGGGAAACATATAATGAAAAGCAATCATTTGATCTTTTTGTCTCACAAAGAATTTATTAAGTTTTCCCAGCCAAGTACACATACATTGTACAAAAAATTACATCGAAAAAGAGAAGCACGGAGCAGAGCTCCCAATAACCATATCAAAGAATGATAAAGGGGTGCAAGTTTTTTAAATGCTCCCCCATCCTCATAACTTCTACTTTAAGATTTGGGTGACGTCGCTAACGTGTTCCTAATTGTTTGGTTAAAATCAGTAACAATCCAACCTGATCTGGGAAGCAGGCAGGTTCCATCGCTGTTGTGGGCACCTAAAGCCTGCTTGTCTTTATTTCCAGGATTCGGTGCAGCTGGCTACCCCCAGCATGCCCCATCTCAATCTCGTGCCTGCGCAGTGCCCACATTAAGGACAGAAAGCCTGCATCACATACAGCATCCAAGTACTGACGTACTCCCAAGCGGAGAGGTCCCACATCCTCCAGGCAGATACCGATCATGTCATTTCCGGTATGGAAATCAGGGGAGATTTCAGTATTAGGTGATTCCCATGGACTCCTGGGTCAGATGACGCTGATATCCCAGCAGTCCATGGGAATCGCCTTATGGTGGCCGCATCAACACACCAAAATTACGGTATTTACACATACCAAAAATATATTTTTTTTTAGCCATTTAGACTTGCAATGCGGACAGCATGAAGATACAAACACATTGTAAAAATGGGTGGAACTCCACTTTAAAGACAAGTAAGGTGTTCAGTCCCATGGATGTTCCTCATTTGCAAGACCAGCAAAACATGCTGCCCTTTAGCAGATACACAGAAGGGCCATTAATTGTTAATGACACCCTCATGCATCGGCTGAGATGTGCGTATTCACATTCAAATACACCTTTGCAGAACAGGCTGATGTTTGGCTTAATGACTATTGTAGTCGGGACTTTCAAGCATGTCCCTTTACCTCCCCAGTGGGCAGCATGCAGCAGAAGTGATGGTAGATATCACCTCAGGGGGACATGATATACATATGAATACCGCCTCTACTTACATATCAATGCAGCAGTCCGCGACTATTTACATCAGGGGTCTCAAACTGGCGACCCTCCAGCTGTTGCCAAACTACAAGTCCCATTAAGGCATTGCAAGGCTGACAGTTACAAACTTGTGGTGTCAGGAAAGTGATTTTGCATGTATTCCTGACACACACAAATGTGAACGCAGGCTAAATGTCTCAGTTACATTGGTGGTCAGTGTAAATCTTCTCATTACATTGGGGCTTGGTGTACAATACTTTCATTCTCACTAGTGGCCAGTGTGAGGGTCCCCCTTACATTGGGGGGCAGTGTAAATCCCTCTTTACATGGGTGGTTACTGTGAATGCTAATACATTAGTGGTCAGTGTAAATCCCCATTACATTAGTGGTCAGTGTAAATCCCCATTACATTGGTGTCCAGTGTAGAAACTCCTCTTCATATTGGTAATCGTTAAAAAAATCCAAACTTGCATTTGTGGTCAGTTTTAAATCATTCCTTACATTGGTGGTCCATGTAGAAGCCCCCTTTAAATTGGTGGTGAGTGTAACCCCCCTCCCCTTACATTGGTGGCCAGTGTAGAAATCCCCCTTTATTGGCTGTTAATGTAAAATCCCCCATTACGTTGGTGGTCAGTGTAAATTCTTCATTTTTCATTGGTGATCATTGTATTGATGGTAAGTGCAGAATTGCCATTACACTGGTGGTCAGTGTAAATCCCCCTTTACATTAGTGGTCAGTGTAAATCTTCCCTAACACTGTTGGTCAATGTAGCAGTATCATCTTACTTTGGTGGTCAGCAAAAATTTCCTCGACAATGGTTGTCAGTGTAAATTCCCCCTTACATGGAGGTCATTGTATATTCCCCCTTCCACTGGTGGTGGGTGTAAATGGTCCTATTACATTGGTGTCAGTGTAGAAATCCCTCTTTTCTATTGGTGGGTGGCGTAAAATCCCCCGTTACATTGTGGTCAGTGCAAATTGCCCCTCACATTGATGGTCAGTGTAAATCCCCCTCACATTGGTGGTCATTGTAAATTCCCCATTACATTTGGTGGTCAGTGTAGAATCCCCCGCTATATACTTGCCCAAGATTTCCAGCTTTGCTCTACATGATTCAGAATTTGTCACAGTGTACTGCCTCCTAACTAGTCCCATCTCCCCACCAATACCACTGATCCCATCAACCCCCCCCCCCCCAGCCTTGCCACTGATGCCAGGAGTCCTAGGAGTTTTCTGTCTATTGATGGATCCCCTCACCTCCCCAGACCATGGTGTGCAGGCAGTGAGGAGATGATGTGCGGTAACCTCTAGGAACCAATTAGTGAGCAGTAATAATGTGCTGTAACCTCTAGCAACCAATTAATGAGTGGTATAGATGTCCAGTAATCTCTAGAAATCAATCAGTGAGCAGTAATGCTGTGCACTAACCTCTTGCAACCAATCATTGAGTGGTAAGGATAGGTGGTAACCTCTAGGAACCAATTAGTGAGCAGTAATAATGTGCAGTAACCTCTAGCGACCGATTAGTGAGTGGTACAGATGTCCAGTAATCTCTAGCAATCAATCAGTGAGCAGTAATGCTGTGCACTAACCTCTTGCAACCAATCATTGAGTGGTAAGGATAGACGGTAACCTCTAGGAACCAATTATTGAGCAGTAATAATGTGCACTAACCTCTAGCAACCAATTAGTGAGTGGTAAAGAAGTCCAGTAAACTCTAGCAATCAATCAGTGAGCAGTAATGCTGTGCACTAACCTCTTGCAACCAATCATTGAACAGTAAGTATAGGCGTTAACCTCTAGAAATCAATCAGTGAGCAGTAATAATGTGCAGTAACCTCTAGCCACCAATTAGTGAGTGGTATTGATGTACAGTAATCTCTAGCAACCAATCAACAAGCAGAAGTCATGTGCTGTAAGCTCTAGATAATAAACAGTGAGCCATAATGTGTGCTGAAACCTCTAGCAGCCAGTCAGTCAGCTCCTCCAGAGTTACCATGGGCCTCTTGGCTGCTTCTCTGATGAATGCTCTTCTTGCCCGGCCTGTCAGTTTAGGTGGACGCCCATGTCTTGGTAGGTTTGCAGTTGTGCCATACTCTTTCCATTTTCGATGATGGATTGAACAGTCCTCCATTAGATGTTCAAAGCTTGGGATTTTTTTTTTATAACCTAACCCTGCTTTAAACTTCTCCACAATTTTGTCCCTGACCTGTCTGGTGTGTTCCTTGGCCTTCATGATGCTGTTTGTTCACTAAGGTTATCTAACAAACTGAGGGATTCACAGAACGCCTGTATTTATACTGAGATTAAATTACATACTGGTGGACTCTATTTACTAATTAGGTGACTTCTGAAAGCAATTGGTTCCACTAGATTGATGTAGTGGACCCTCATCACAAAGGTCACATCAGCTTATATAAAGTAAACTCAGGTAAGAAGGAACCCCATCAATCTTTATACACTTAGTGGCAGCAGACCGGATAGTGGATGCAGCAAACCTGGATGTGACTCTCCTTGTTCAAGAATGACCCTCCAGCGGTAATCATCGAATATATGTCATGCCATGCAGACAAAAGGAGATAAACCTCATTGCGCAGTATATCATAACAGTATTTATTCAGAGAAAAAACTATTGAAATTACACTCACATTGCTGACAAACAAAATCAAGCTCTGTTTGTATGTATACAGCCTCTCCCCACCAGAAAGATGGCCGCCGTATCCCTGCATGCAGTAGCGGCACGTTGCTGACTCCTCCCTACGTCGTTTTCGTATGAGAATCACGTAGTCATGGGCGTGGCTAAACGGACGCTCGAGCAGTTTATATATGCTGGACACAGTAATTGTAGGGTTGCCACCTTTTCTTCAAGTCAAACCCGAACACTTTAGCGGGGCATAGCAATTTTTTTTATAGTATAAACTATATATATATTTTGCTATTAAATAAAATTTCTAATCAAATTAAGTTAATCACAAGAGTCCCCCTTTACATCAGAGTCCACAGTGTTCCCCCCTTACATCTGAACTTGCAAAGTTGCCTTACACTGTAAAGTGGGAACTCTGCAGACTCTGAAGTAAAGGAGAACTCTGGGGATTCTGACATAAGGGATACTCTAGGCACCCTGATTTTAGGGGGAACACTTAAAACTCTGATGTACGGAAAGGATTCTGATGTAAGGGGGAACACTGAGAACTCTAATGTACGGAAAGGATTCTGATGTAAGGGGAACATTGAGAACTCTGATGTACGGAGAGGACTCTGATGTAAGGGGAACACTGAGAACTCTGATGTATGGAGAGGATTCTTAAAAAAGGGGAACACTGAGAACTCTGATGTACAGGGAGGATTCTGATGTAAAGGGAACATTGAGAACTCTGATGTACGGAGAGGATTCTGATGTAAGGGGAATATTGGGAACTCTGATGTACGGAGAGGACTCTGATGTAAGGGGAACATTGAGAACTCTGATGTACAAAGAGGACTCTGATGTAAGGGGAACATTGAGAACTCTGATGTACAAAGAGGACTCTGATGTAAGGGGAAACACTGAGAACTCTGATGTACGGAGAGGACTCTGATGTAAGGGAAACACTGAGAACTCTGATGTATGGAGAGGATTCTGATAAAAGGGGAACACTGAGAACTCTGATGTACAGGGAGGATTCTGATGTAAGGGGAACATTGAGAACTCTGATGTACGGAGAGGACTCTGATGTAAGGGGAAACACTGAGAACTATTATGTACGGAGAGGACTCTGATGTAAGGGGAAACACTGAGAACTCTGGTGTACGGAGAGGATTCTGATGTAAGGGGGAACACTGATAACTCTGATGTACAGAGAGGATTCTGATGTAAAGGGAACATTGAGAACTCTGATGTACGGAGAGGATTCTGATGTAAGGGGAAACACTGAGAACTCTGAGGTACGGAGAGGACTCTGATGTAAGGGGAAACACTGAGAACTCTGATGTAGGGAGAAGATTCGGGGAAACACTGAGAACTCTGATGTACGGGGGGATTCTGATGTAAGGGGAAACACTGAGAACTCTGATGTACGGGGGGATTCTGATGTAAGGGGAAGACTGAGAACTCTGATGTACGGAGAGGAATCTGATGTAAGCGGAACACTGAGAACTCTGATGTACGGGGGGATTCTGATGTAAGGGGAAGACTGAGAACTCTGATGTACGGAGAGGACTCTGGTGTAAGCGGAACACTGAGAACTCTGATGTACGGGGGGATTCTGATGTAAGGGGAAGACTGAGAACTCTGATGTACGGAGAGGAATCTGATGTAAGCGGAACACTGAGAACTCTGATGTACGGGGGGATTCTGATGTAAGGGGAAGACTGAGAACTCTGATGTACGGAGAGGACTCTGGTGTAAGCGGAACACTGAGAACTCTGATGTACGGGGGGATTCTGATGTAAGGGGAAGACTGAGAACTCTGATGTACGGAGAGGATTCTGATGTAAGGGGAACATTGAGAACTCTGATGTATGGAGAGGACTCTGGTGTAAGGAGAAACGTTAAGAAGTCTGATGTACGGAGAGAATTCTGATGTAAGGGGGGAACACAGAGAACTCTGATGTAAGGGGGAACACTGTGGCCTCTGATGTAAAAGGGAACTTTGATGTAAAGGGAACACTGAGAACTCTGATGGACCCAGTTGCCTTCGCCGCTGCCGGCGGCTCCAGTAAGCGGCGGGAGGGGAGTACCCTCTCCCGCCGCCGATAAAAGTGATCTTGCGGCGAATCAGCTGCAGAGACCACCATTATCGGAAACCATACCGCAGGCTGAAGAGGAGGATACCGGGGTTATGGTAGCTAGCTGCTGCCATACCGGAGATATCCCTCTTCAAACAGCCGACGTATATCGGCGTGCGGCGGTCCGGAAGTGGTTAAACCTATACAAACTGCGGGGGGAAACCAGGCCATCGGCACACTGTAAAGCCGCCCCGCAACAGCGAGGCACAATGTGAGAACTACGGTCCGTCCGTCCCCCCCCTGCTGTTTGTATAGTATTCAATTGTGCCCCGTGAAATGGTATCTCCCATCGAGAGATACCTCCTACGATGTGCGCTTGCGCCCTGGTCGCATCACTCCAGCTGGAGTGCGGCTCGGCTATTTAGAAAAAAAAAAAGAAGACAAAAAAGTTACCATTTAAAAGAGAATGGAGGATGGGGATTGGGTAAAGAGCAAGTGAAAAAAATGAGCGGAACTCCCCTTTAACTTTATAGCTATCATAAAGGATGAACAACATCCCTTATGACAGCATGGGCCGTGACAGGTCCTCTTTATGGTGAGATCTGGAGGCGGAGTCTGGATCTGAACATGAAAAAGGACTCTCCCCTGTGTGTATTCTCTGGTGTCTAAGAAGTTTTCCTTTATCAATGAAACACTTCCCGCACTCTGTACATGAAAAAGGACTCTCCCTTGTGTGTATTTTCTGGTGTCTAAGAAGTTTGCCTTTATCAGTGAAACTCTTCCCGCACTCTGTACATGAAAAAGGACACTCCCCTGTGTGTATTCTCTTGTGTCTAAGAAGGCTCCCTTTCACAGTGTAACATTTCCCGCACTCTGTACATGAAAAAGAACCCTCCCCCGTGTGAATTCTCTGGTGTATAAGAAGTTTTTCTTTCTCAATAAAACATTTCCCGCACTCTGTGCATGAATGAGGACGCTCGTTCGTGTGACTTCTTTGGTGTATGCGAAGTCCTCTTTTGTCAATAAAACATTTCCCGCACACTGAACATGAAAAAGGACGCTCCCCTGTGTGTATTCTCTGGTGTAGAAGAAGGTAATCAACCCTAGGAAAGCATTTCCCGCACTCTGAACAAGAAAAAGGACGCTCAGCGGTGTGATTTCTCTGGTGTTTACCAAGGTCTTCTTTCAGAGCGAAACATTTCCCGCACTCTGAACATGAATAAGGACGCTCACCGGTATGAACTGACTGGTGTCTACGAAGGTTCTTTTTCGTAGTGAAACATTTCCCGCAGTCGGAACATGAAAAGGGACGCTCACCCGTGTGAGTTTTCTGGTGTCCAAGAAGATGTCCTTTACCAATAAAACGTTTCCCGCACTCTGAACATGAAAAAGGACGCTCACCAGTGTGAATTCTCTGGTGTGTACGAAGACTTCCCATCTTAGTGTAACATTTCCCGCACTCTGAACATGAAAAAGGACGCTCTCCTGTGTGAACCCTTTGGTGAGCAACAAGGGATACTTTGACAGAGAAGCATTTCCCGCACTCTGAACATGAAAAAGGACGCTCGCCTGTGTGAATCCTTCGGTGATTAACAAGCGTTATTTTGGCAGCGAAACATTTCCCGCACTCTGAACATGAAAAAGGACGCTCACCCGTGGGACCCCTGTCACATAAAGAAGACACCCTGGGATTAGATGGATGTGTTGATTGACCCGCACCGTGAGATCTCAGATGGACATCTGAAGTCATAGTATGGGATTGATCAGAAAATTCCTCAGGATTAGAAAGATCCGTTGATCTATTTTTTTTTTTAATCAGGTAATTTTTTAGAAACCATTTTTTTGATCTTAGATGGACATCAAAAGTCATAGTATGGAATTTATCAGAAGATTCCTCAGGATGAGAAGAATCCATTGATCTTAGATGGACATCTGAAGTCATAGTATGGGATTTATCAGAAGGTTCCTCAGGATTAGAAGGATCCATTGAACTTAGATGGACATCTGAAGTCATAGTATGGGATAGATGGAGATTTGAGGTCATAGTATGGAATTGATGGATATCTGAGGTCATAGTATGGGATTTATCAGAAGGTTCCTCAGGATTAGAAGGATCCATTGATCTTAGATGGACATCTGAAGTCATAGTATGGGATTTATCAGAAGGTTCCTCAGGATTAGAAGGATCCATTGATCTTAGATGGACATCTGAAGTCATAGTATGGGATTTATCAGAAGGTTCCTCAGGATTAGAAGGATCCATTGAACTTAGATGGACATCTGAAGTCATAGTATGGGATAGATGGAGATTTGAGGTCATAGTATGGAATTGATGGATATCTGAGGTCATAGTATGGGATTTATCAGAAGGTTCCTCAGGATTAGAAGGATCCATTGATCTTAGATGGACATCTGAAGTCATAGTATGGGATTTATCAGAAGGTTCCTCAGGATTAGAAGGATCCATTGATCTTAGATGGACATCTGAAGTCATAGTATGGGATTTATCAGAAGGTTCCTCAGGATTAGAAGGATCCATTGATCTTAGATGGACATCTGAGGTCATAGTATGGGATTTATCAGAAGGTTCCTCAGGATTAGAAGGATCCATTGATCTTAGATGGACATCTGAAGTCATAGTATGGGATTTATCAGAAGGTTCCTCAGGATTAGAAGGATCCATTGAACTTAGATGGACATCTGAAGTCATAGTATGGGATAGATGGAGATTTGAGGTCATAGTATGGAATTGATGGATATCTGAGGTCATAGTATGGGATTTATCAGAAGGTTCCTCAGGATTAGAAGGATCCATTGATCTTAGATGGACATCTGAAGTCATAGTATGGGATTTATCAGAAGGTTCCTCAGGATTAGAAGGATCCATTGATCTTAGATGGACATCTGAAGTCATAGTATGGGATTTATCAGAAGGTTCCTCAGGATTAGAAGGATCCATTGATCTTAGATGGACATCTGAGGTCATAGTATGGGATTTATCAGAAGATTCCTCAGGATTAGAAGGATCCATTGATCCCTCCAGATGGGAAGGTCTGTGATGTGCGGTTGGAGTAATGGGATCTTCTCCTGGAGAACATTGTGTGATCTCATCATCTTCTGCCTTGAATTCTTGAGGTAAATCCTGATCTCCCTTCGAGGTTTTCAGAACAAAGCGTCCATCTGTAAGAAAAAAAATGATTACCCACTTGAAGACCCGGCTTTTTTTTTTTTTCCAAAAAAATTCTATTGCCGGCAAATGCAGCAAGGTTTTGTTTTTCATTCAGCTGCCAGCGAAGGAAGCCCATTGACAGCTGGGGACTCATCTGTTTTTTTCTCGGCCCGCTCCTTAACAACTTGTTCATTGTGCGCTCAGCAGGAAAACATTCCGCCGAGCGCACCGAAAATTTGCGTGTTCGGGGAACACCCAAATGGGCGATGTTCGGGGCTGAACTCCTGTTTGGCCCGAACCGCTCGCCCATCCCTACTGGAGATGAGGAAGTTGGGAAATTTGTCTCAACCTACCAATGTACATATTCTATACTCATATAATTAAATAATAATGTGAACTGTTTCTCTGTTTATTACTCACTTGTGTCCATGTGTAGAGAAGTTTCCTCCTGTTTACTTTCCATAATCATCTCCCCCTCCTCCATAGACGGCTGATCTCCACTCACCAACCTCTCTTCTTCTTCCTCCTTAACCTCAACTTTGATATCTTTCCGCTCTTCACCCTAAACCCCCAAAGATCATAGAAAAAGAACAAGAAATTACATATAAAAATGTCCTCTCATAGAACTATTTTCAAGTTCTTTGTCCTCAGTCCCATCTACCTGATCATTCTCTGTATAGGGGGAATCCCGGGAATGCAGAGGACCTCCTTCCTCCATAGACTGCTGATCTCCACTCACCAACCTCTCTTCTTCTTCCTCTTTAACCTCAACTTTGATGTCTTTCAGTTCTTCACCCTAAACCCCAAAGAGGATAGAAAAGGAACAAGAGATTACATAGAAGAATGTCCTCTCATAGAAGTATTTTCGAGTTCTTTTTTTCCCGTCCCATCTACCTGATTATTCTCTGTATAGTCATGATGTTCCTGGGTGGAATCCTGGGAATGCAGAGGACCTCCCTCCTCCATGGACTGCTGATCTCCACTCACCAACATCTCTTCTTCTTCCACTTTAACCTCAACTTTGATGTCTTTCCGTTCTTCATTCTAATCCCCAAAGATGACAGAATATTTATTAAAAGAAAAAAGAAATATCATAGACGAATGTCCTGTCAGAGCTTGGAATGATTTTTTAGGTCTACATGCTCAGCTTCATCTACCTGATGATGGTGAGGGATGGTGAGACCTTCCTGTGGTGAATCCCGGGAATACAGAGGACGGGGACATCTCTCTGGTGGGTTTCTGTAGCTGGATGTCTCCACCATGGTGTCCTGGTACTGATTCTTGGGTCCTTTTCGAAACTCTGCCTCCTCCATTACACCATCCTCCTCTTTTATCTCTTCTTTAATATTGACCTGTGTGGAATCCCGATAATACAGAGGAGGACATCTCTCTGGTGGGTTCCCATTACTGGATCCATCTGTAGGAAACACACACACTGACTGAATACATTGTTTCTATGTGTTTATCAGATGATGGGGGATCTAGGTGGAGCCTCCGTACTGCTCTCTCCTTTACAATAAAGTCTCCTCTTACCCGGTGATGTGAGGGGCGGCTGATTGTCCATCATGACGTCCTTGTAGAGATCCTTGTGTCCTTCTAAAGACTCCCACTCCTCAAGTTGGATAAATGACTTGAAAAAAGATTGAAAAGACTTCTTTGACCGATAGAAAGATAAATGAATATAAAACCTCCATATACAGAATCCTATACCAACAGTTGACATAGAGTGGCCGTCCTTAAATGGCGCACCGCTGTCCGAACACGGGCTGAGTGACGCTCCTCTCCGTATCGTCAACTCACCAGTTCAACATGCCAGATCCCCGCTGCTCAGCAGCCATTGGATGCTGGGACTGCAGGCGTCTCAACAACCAATGACATTGCGCGTGCGCCCCACCCCCCACCTCGCTATCTTTCCCAGCTCCCACTCCCTGCCTGCCCGTGTGACGCCATGTGTGCACTCCGCCCCCTTCAATTGGTTCTTGGCACAGCTACCGCCCCCTGCAGCTCGCAACCTCTGCCGGCTCCCGCTCCCTGCCTGTCCTTAAGGTATGGTGTGTGTACTTCACAGAGATTTACAGGGCCACGCTGATGGGCACATTTTATGTAGAGGGCGCACTCCGATGAGCACACCTGATGTAAAGGGGGAGCTCTGATGAGCACACCTGATGTAAAGGGGCACTCTGGTAGGAGCACCTGATGTAAAGGGGGAACACTAATGAGGACATTTACATTTACAGAGTATTACCAGAGTGTGTGTGGAGAAAACAGTAACAAGAGCACCAGAGAGCGTGGCTATGCCCAAAAAAAAAAAAAAAAAAGGAAAGTAGACGCATACAACCTTTCATAGCACAGACTTAAGATTCGGACCTCAGCCAGCAGAAAATTTTAGTGACCGGACTTCCCCTGACTTATAGGAAAGCAAACACCCCAATACATTATGGTCCAAATTGATCCAACTGGGAAAAAAAAATTCCTTTCTTAGCTTCCAAAAACTTTTGGATATTCCCTGGATCATTAATCTCTGATGTTATTACCTACAGAAACAATTGAGTATTGCCCGCCATACTTTTCCTTATTTGCACTAACAGACAATTTTTCAAGACAAGCTTTCGGGGTGTGTCCCCCTTCTTCAAGGTCCAAAATACGACTACAATCACCTCAAGCATATTATCAGCTATACACCTATAAATGGTAATATCCTGTAAATGTTATATAAATATAAAACCTATAAATGGTAATATCCAATTATATTTTTTGAACTTAGAAAGAAATCCAACTATTTTTTAAAACAACCTACCGAGCTGCCCAGTACTAGTTCCTGAGGGAGTCCATTCCGTATTTCAACAGCACTTATTGTGAAGAAGCCTTTCTGTATGTGGAGGGTAAAATTATTTTCTTCTAGACGTGAAGAGTGCCCCCTAGTCCTTTTATGGGAGGGGGGGGGCAGTCACTGGGTATAAATATAAAATACGATCTTATTACCCTCCTCTGTTGCCAGTTCCAGGGAGTGCTCTACTTCTCCCTGACTCACCTCTCACCCAGAACTTCCTTTTTATAGTCTTGCATCACTTCCTGTCTGTACCTGACATCACTTCCCGTCTGAACCTAAAACCACTTCCTGTCTGTACCTGACATCACTTCCTGTCTTTTGCGTTCCACTAACAATAATTGAGCTCACTACCTTGTGTTGAATACAAAATTCTGCAGACAACTTTGTGTTCCGTCATTTTGCCCTATGCCTTGTGGTCCATCCATCCTTTTATTAGGGTTATATCGATGATTACACCCACAGATTATACATGAAAATCTTTATATAAATATTATACCTATATGTTTTGTTTCTTTTTACAATGTTTTTTAATTTGCTTACCTATATATTATATGTAATAATTATATATATATATATATATATATATATATATATATATATATATATATATATATATTTATATATATATATTTATATAAATATTACCTATATATTATATGTAATAATTTTATATATATATATATATATATATATATATATATATATATATATATATATATATATATATATATATATATATTATATATATATATATATATATATATATATATATACTGTATCATGCCCTTGCCTAGTAAATATACACATGACATCGCTGTGAATGATTCTTACATCCTCTATTTCATTGATGACCCATCCTATTATTATGAAAAGAGATGAAACTTCCTCTTCCTCCAGATGGAATCGCTCTCCCTCCATTGCCCACACTATATTCGATCTCGTTCAAATTTTTTTATTGGTGAAGGAAGGTTTTGGTTGTAAACCCTAGGACCAAAAAAAAAAAAAAAAACCTGCAAGACAAATTCATTATTATAAGTCATTATGAATTACTCACCTGAGATTGAAGCCCCTGCAGCCGTTCTTGTACACCACTTTGGCGGCCGACATCGCTCCCGGAGTTGCTTCCGGGTATCACGGGCTCCGGCACTGTGATTGGCCGGAGCCAGGATGATGTCATTCCAGCCGCCGGTAACGGCACACTCACTGAAGCAACGGCCCCCTTGTCAAAGGGGGGCTTCCAGATTCTGATAAGCCTTCTGCCCCCAGACCCCGACAAGCAATGGCCAGGGTTGTCGGGAAGAGGCTCTTGTCCCCATCAGCATGGGGACAAGGTGCTTTGGGGAGACCCCAAAGCACCCTCCCCATGTTGAGGGCACGTGGCCTGGTATGGTTCAGGAGGAAGGGCGCTCCCCCCCCTCAATCCTCCAGGCTGCATGTTTGAATAAGGGTCTTGTATGGATTTTGGGGGGGGGTCCACACCAATGTTTTTTTAATTCTGTCATGGAGTTCTCCTTAAAATCCATACCAGACCCAAAGGGCCTGGTATGGACTGGGGGGAATCCACGCTGCTTTTTTCATCTATATTGCCCGTAGCCGGCAATGCATTACATCCGAAAGCAAGTTTATATAAAATTTTTGCCTTTAGAAACTTAATTTTGCTGCGGCATGTTCTAAACATCGCACAGATGCTCCACTTTACATGCAGACTAAGGGGACCCCCAGGCACGATATTTACAGGAATATTTACTTTTTGTTTCACTTTAAGCATTTTTTAACGGAATATTTAATTTTTGTTTAGCATTATTAAAATCACTGCTCCTGAAAAAACGGTCGTTTTGAAACCTTTTTTTTGCATTGATACATGTCCCCTGGGGCAGGACCCAGGTCCCTATACACTTTTTATGACAATAACTTGCATATAAGCTTTTAAAATGAGCACCTTTGATTTTTCATGTTCGTGTCCCATAGACTTTATTAGGGTTCGCATGTTCGCTAGAACCTTTTGCTTGTTCGCATGTTCTGGTGCGAACCAAACTGTGTGCGTGTGTGGGGGGGGGGGTGTTCGGCCCATCCCTACTCTTCGCATTAGGTGGCCAAAGTATCCGAGTTTCAGCTTCAGGATCTGTCCTTCCAGTGAATATTCAGGGTTGGTTTCCTTCAAGCTTGACTGATTTGATCTTCTTGCCATCCAAGGGACTTATATATATATATATAACACACACACAACCAAAATTCACCCATTGGACTTTAAATGAGGCATGATACAAAAGTCATAAAATACAAATTTATTGTACAAGGATTGGACACATAAATGTATAAAGTTCACATAAAATATGTTTGGCATATCAAGTCAATGGGTTACACGTAAATATATATATTTTACATCAAGCTGGTATATTTTTAAGTACACGTTTTATATAACCAAGATGATTGCAATATGGGAGAGGAATGAAACTCGACGCGTTTCGTAAATACTTTCACTTCTTCAGGAGTAGATGCCTCTTTTCCTTTGAGATCATGATCTGTTTGGAAGGAGAATCATCACTCAGCTTTGCAAACTCTAGGTTGGTTTTTGGTACTTTGGTATTTTTTTTTTACCACAGCCATGAACTCTCTTGTGCCACCTCATTGGGTGTCTTGGTAGATCTTTGTTGGCACCAGGTTCAGGCTCCTCCCTCAGCTTTTGGTCCCCTTCCACTACTCCCGTGTCAGACACTGAGCAGCGGTCACCATATGGAGACGCTATGTTTTATGAAGTTCCAAGCTGGTTTTATAGAGTTCTGTTGTTGGAGGCATCAACTCCTGAAGAAGTGCAAGTATTCACGAAACAAGTCGAGTTACAAGATGCCTTCCTCTCCCATATTGCAATCATCTTGGTTATGTAAAGCGTGTACTTGAAAATAGACCAGCTTGATTTACATTATACACTCTATTACCAAAAGTATTGGGACACCTGCCTTTACACGCCCATGAACTTTAATGGCATGACCATAATTCTTAGAGGACCGGTGCTTAGGAATGTGCCATCAGGCTGGAGGAATCTAAACCTAAAAAGGAAAGCCCACACATCTACCAATTCAGCCAAGCAAATTTTTAAATGAAATAGATGCTCCTTCAGAAGATAGGTTGGCTATACAGTATATGTATCTACACTATATTGCCAAAAGTATTGGGACACCTGCCTTTACACGCACATGAACTTCCCAGTCTTCGTCCATAGGGTTCAATATTGAGTTGGCCCATCCTTTGCAGCTATAACAGCCTCAACTCTTCTGGGAAGGCTGTCCACAAGGTTTAGGAGTGTGTCTATGGGAATGTTTGACCATTCTTCCAGAAGGACATTTGTGAGGTCAGGCACTGATATTGGATGAGAAGGCCTGGCTCACAGTCTCCGCTCTAATTCATCCCAAAGGTGTTTTATCGGGCTGAGGTCAGGCCAGTCAAGTTCCTCCACCCCAAACTCGCTCATCCATGTCTTTATGGGCCTTGCTTTGTGCACTGGTCCACATCATTTGGTGGAGGGGGGATTATGGTGTGGGGTTGTTTTTCAGGGGTTGAGCTTGGCCCCTTAGTTCCAGTGAAGGGAACTCTTAAGGCATCAGCATACCAAGACATTTTGGACAATTTCATGCTCCCAACTTTGTGGGAACAGTTTGGGGATGGTCCCTTCCTTTTCCAACATGTCTTCACACCAGTGCACAAAGCAAGGTCCATAAAGACATGGATGAGCGAGTTTGGGGTGGAGGAACTGGAATGGCCTGCACAGAGTCCTGACCTCAACCCCATAGAACACCTTTGGGATGAATTAACGCGGAGACTGTGAGCCAGGCCTTCTCGTCCACCATCAGTGCCTGACCTCACAAATGTCCTTCTGGAAGAATGGTCAAACATTCCCATAGACACACTCCTAAACCTTGTGGATGGCCTTCCCAGAAGAGTTGAAGCTGTTATACTCAATATTGAATCCTACGGACTAATGCCCCGTACACACGGTCAGATTTTCCAATGGAGAACGTGTTGTCGGAAATTCCGACCGTGTGCGGGCTCCACCGGACATTTTCCATCGGATTTTCCGACACACAAAGTTGGAGAGCAGGAGATAAAATTTTCCAACAACAAAATCCGTTGTCGGAAATTCTGATCGTGTGTACACAAATCCGACGCACAAAGTGCCACGCATGCTCAGAATAAATAAAGGGATGAAAGCTATTGGCCACTGCCCCGTTTATAGTCCCGACGTACGTGTTTTACGTGACCGCGTTTAGAACAATCGGATTTTCCGACAACTTTGTGTGACCGTGTGTATGCAAGACAAGTTTGAGCCAACATCCGTCGGAAAAAATCCTAGGATTTTGTTGTCAGAATGTCCGAACAAAGTCTGACCGCGTGTACGCCCTATAAGACTGGGATGCCATCAAAGTTCATGTGTGTGTAAAGGCAGGTGTCCCAATACTTTTGACAATATTATATATATATATATATATATATATATATATATATATATATATATATATATATATATATATGAGTCAGGTCCATAAATATTGGGACATGGACACAATTCTAATCTTTTTGGCTCTATACACCACCACAATGTATTTGAAATGAAACGAACAAGATGTGCTTTAACTGCAGACTTCCAGCTTTAATTTGAGGGTATTTACATCCAAATCAGGTGAACGGTGTAGGAATTACAACAGTTTGTATATGTGCCTCACACTTTTTAAGGGACCAAAAGTAACGGGACAGATTAACAATCATCCATCACACGTTAACTTTTTAATACTTTGGTTGCAAATCCTTTGCGGTCAATTACAGCCTGAAGTCTGGAACACATAGACATCACCAGACGCTGGGTCTCATCCCTGGTGATGCTCTGCCAGGCCTCTACTGCAACTGTCTTCAGTTCCTGCTTGTTCTTGGGGCATTTTCCCTTCAGTTTTGTCTTCAGCAAGTGAAATGCATGCTCAATCGGATTCAGGTCAGGTGATTGATTTGGCCATTGCATAACATTCCACAACTTTCCCTAAAAAAACTCTTTGGTTGCTTTCGCAGTATGCTTCGGGTCATTGTCCATCTGCACTGTGAAGCGCCGTCCAATGAGTTCTGAAGCATTTTGCTGGATATGAGCAGATAATATTCCCCGAAACACTTGAGAATTCATCCTGCTGCTTTTGTCAGCAGTCACATCATCAATAAATACAAGAGAACCAGTTCCATTGGCAGCCATACATGCCCACGCCATGACACTACCACCACCATGCTTCACAGATGAGGTGGTATGCTTTGGATCATGAGCAGTTCCTTTCCTTCTCCATACTCTTCTCTTCCCATCACTCTGGTACAAGTTGATCTTGGTCTCATCTGTCCATAGGATGTTGTTCCAGAACTGTGAAGGCTGTTTTAGATGTTGTTTGGCAAACTCTAATCTGGCCCTCCTGTTTTTGAGGCTCACCAATGGTTTACATCGGGGATCCTCAAACTACGGCCCTCCAGCTGTTGCAGAACTCCACGTCCCATGAGGCATTGTAAAGCTCGGACATTCACAGACATGACCAGGCATGGTGGGAATTGTAGTTCCTGAACATCTGGAGGGCCATAGTTTGAAGACCCCTGGTTTACATCTTGTGGTGAACCCTCTGTATTCACTCTGGTACAAGTTGATCTTGGTCTCATCTGTCCATAGGATGATGTTCCAGAACTGTGAAGGCTTTTTTAGATGTTGTTTGGCAAACTCTAATCTGGTCTTCCTGTTTTTGAGGCTCGCCAATGGTTTACATCTTGTGGGGAACCCTCTGCATTCACTCTGGTGAAGTCTTCTCTTGATTGTTGACTTTGACACACATACACCTACCTCCTGGAGAATGTTCTTCATCTGGCCAACTGTTGTGAAGGGTGTTTTCTTCACAAGGGAAAGAATTCTTCGGTTATCCACCACGGTTGTTTTCCGTGGTCTTCCGGGTCTTTTGATGTTGCTGAGCTCACTGGTGCATTCTTTCTTTTTAAGGATGTTCCAAACAGTTGATTTGGCCGCACCTAATGTTTTTGCTATCTCTCTGATGGGTTTGTTTTGTTTTTTTTCAGCCTAATGTTGGCTTGCTTCACTGATAGTGACAGCTCTTTGGATCTCATATTGAGAGTTGACAGCAACAGATTCCAAATGCAAATAGCACACTTGAAATGAACTCTGGACCTTTTATCTGCTCCTTGTAAATGGGATAATGAGGGAATAACACACACCTGGCCATGGAACAGCTGAGCAGCCAATTGTCCCATTACTTTTGGTCCCTTAAAAAGTGTGAGGCACATATACAAACTGTTGTAATTCCTACACCGTTCACCTGATTTGGATGTAAATACCCTCAAATTAAAGCTGAAAGTCTGCAATTAAAGCACATCTTGTTCGTTTCATTTCAAATCCATTGTGGTGGTGTATAGAGTCAAAAATATTAGAATTGTGTCCCAATATTTATGGACCTGACTGTATATATATATATATATATTAGCAGAGGCCCTAGAGAATAAAATGATGGGTTTTTTTGGGGGGGACAAAATACAGTTTAATTAATTTTATTTTTACAGGTTACCAGTTTAGAGTTACAAAGGAGGTCTAGCGCTAGAATTATTGTTCTTGCTTTAACGATCGCGGCGATACCTCACATGTGTGGTAGGATCGCCATTTTTTTTTTCATCTAAAATTTTTTTTTTTTACATTGTTTCTTTATTTTTTTGTACTAACTTTATTGCTTTCATAAAGGATGAACAACATTCCTCATAACAGCATGGGCCGCGACCGTTCCTCTTCATGGAGAGATCTGGGGGCGGAGTCTGGATCTGAACATGAAAAAGGACTCTCCCCCCTGTGTGTTCTCTGGTGTCTAAGAAGGCTCCCTTTCACGGTGAAACATTTCCCGCACTCCGTACATGAAAAAGGACGCTCGCCCGTGTGAATTCTCTGGTGTATAAGAAGTTTTCCTTTATCAGTGAAACACTTCCCGCACTCTGTACATGAATGAGGACGCTCATCCGTGTGACTTCTTTGGTGTATACGTAGTCCTCCTTTGCTGGTATAACATTTCCCGCACTCTGTACATGAATAAGGACCCTCACCCGTGTGACTTCTTTGGTGTGTACGCAGTCCCCCTTTGTCGGTGAAACATTTCCCGCACACTGAACATGAAAAAGGACGCTCCCCTGTGTGTATTCTCTGGTGTAAAAGAAGGTGATCAACCCTAGGAAAGCATTTCCCGCACACTGAGCATGAAAAAGGACGCTCGCCGGTATGAATTGCCTGGTGTCTAAGAAGGCTCCTTTTCGCAGTGAAATGTTTCCCGCACTCTGAACAAGAAAAGGGACGCTCGCCCGTGTGACTTTTCTGGTGTGCAAAGAGTTTTCCTTTCTCAATGAAACATTTCCTGCACTCTGCACATGAAAAAGGACGCTCACCCGTGTGAATCCTCTGGTGTCTAAGAAGTCTTCCTTTATCAGTGAAACACTTCCCGCACTCTGTACATGAATGAGGGCGCTCGTCCGTGTGACTTTTTTGGTGTATGCGAAGTCTTCCTTTGTCAGCAAAACATTTCCCGCACTCCGAACATGAATGAGGACGCTCGTCCGTGTGACTTCTTTGGTGTATACGTAGTCCTCTTTTGTCAGTAAAACATTTCCCGCACACTGAACATGAAAAAGGACGCTCCCCCGTGTGTATTCTCTGGTGTATAAGAAGTCCGCTGTTCTCAGTGAAACATTTCCCGCACTCTGAACAAGAAAAAGGTCGCTCACCAGTGTGACGTCTCTGGTGTAGAAGAAGGTGATCAACCCTAAGAAAGCCTTTCCCGCACTCTGAACAAGAAAAAGGACGCTCACCGGTGTGACTTCTCTGGTGTTTAACAAGGTCTTCTTTCAGAGCGAAACATTTCCCGCACTCTGGACATGAATAAGGACGCTCACCCGTATGAATTGCCTGGTGTCGAAAAAGGTTTTTTTTCGTAGTGAAACATTTCCCGCACTGGGAACATGAAAAGGGACGCTCGCCCGTGTGACTTTTCTGGTGTCCAAGAAGTTTTCCTTTATCGATGAAACATTTCCCGCACTCTGAACACGAAAAAGGACGCTCACCCGTGTGAATTCTCTGGTGTGTACGAAGAATTCCCATCCTAGTGAAGCATTTCCCGCACTCAGAACATGAAAAAGGACGCTCTCCTGTGTGAATCCTTTGGTGTCTAACAAGTGTTATTTTGGCAGCGAAGCATTTCCCGCACTCTGAACATGGATAAGAACGCTTACCCGTGGGACCCCTGTCACATAAAGAAGACACCTTGGGATTGGAGGGATGGGTTGATCTATCCACACCGTGAGATCTCAAATGGACATCTGAAGTCATAGTATGGAATTTATCAGAAGGTTCCTCAGGATTAGAAGGATCCATTGATCTTAGATGGACATCTGAAGTCATAGTATGGGATTTATCAGAAGGTTCCTTAGGATTAGAAGGGCCCATTGATCTTAGATGGACATCTGAAGTCATAGTATGGGATTTATCAGAAGGTTCCTCAGGATTAGAAGGATCCATTGATCTTAGATGGACATCTGAAGTCATAGTATGGGATTTCTCAGAAGGTTCCTCAGGATTAGAAGGATCCATTGATCTTAGATGGACATCTGAAGTCATAGTATGGGATTTATCAGAAGGTTCCTCAGGATTAGAAGGATCCATTGATCTTAGATGGTCATCTGAAGTCATAGTATGGGATTTCTCAGAAGGTTCCTTAGGATTAGAAGGGCCCATTGATCTTAGATGGACATCTGAGGTCATAGTATGGGATTTCTCAGAAGGTTCCTCAGGATTAGAAGGATCCATTGATCCCTCCAGATGGGAAGGTCTGTGATGTGCGGTTGGAGTAATGGGATCTTCTCCTGGAGAACATTGTGTGATCTCATCATCTTCTGCCTTAAATTCTTGAGGTAAATTGAGATCTCCCTCCGAGGTTTTCAGAACAAAGCGTCCATCTGTAAGATAAACAATTATTACCCACTTGAAGACCCAACCTCTTCTTGCACTTCTTGTTGAAATCAGTATTTTTTGCTAGAAAATGACTTATAACGATCAAACATTATATATATATATTTTTAGCAGAGACCCTGTTGATGTTGATTGTTGCAATTTTTTATATCATGCGGTAATTGCGCAGCGGTTTTTCAAAGGCTATTTTTGTGAAAAAAAAATACACTTTAACAAATTAAACATGCCCCCATCAACATGGAGACAATGTGCTCCATGTTGTGGGAATGTGGCCTGGTATGGTTCAGGAGGGGGGCGCTCACTCCTGCCAGGTCAAAGTATTGGATTGATCAGAAGGTTCCTCAGGACTAGAATAATCCATTGATCTTTTTTTTTTTAAAGGTGTTTATTTTTGGATTTTTGCAATAAAAATAATACAAAAACGATGAAATCATAAGAAAACCAATAATATAAACTGTTCTACATACATGTATGTCATAGGTATTTTGATCATTGAAAATATAGCAAAAATCATGAAGTAGTACAGCTGTACAGAACAGTAACATCCCAACCAGAAGCAACTCGCACCATTCATACACACACTCATACACACATCTGTCACCCGCGACCCCCAATAATACAGTATAATTATGGCGCTTCTTGTAGAACAACCCCTCATCAGAACGCATACAAATTTCCATCCACATTAAGATATATGTCAAGTAATGTTTGCTAAGAACACATCTCCTCGCCTCCTCCTTGAGACAACTGTGAGGAGAGGACCTCCCCCCAGAACTCCTTTGAAACATCCAGCCAAGGCTGCCAGATCTTGGTGAACTTCCTAGGGCATGCTCTGCTCTTATAAATCAACTTAAATTTGGGGAGGGTCCCATGTACAATACGGAAGAAGGCTTGGGCTGAAGGGGGTTCAGTATCTTTCCAATGCAATAAAATGGTTTTACGTGCATAAAATAATAAAATACGTATTAACATCCTAGCATGAGTGCGAGGAACACTATCATTTAGTACTCCCAGGAGACCGACCTCTGGAGTTTGCGGCAGCGGTATATGTAACTTGCGGTTGAAAAAGGAAAAAACATCTTTCCAGAAGGCTGCGAGTCCGGGACATGCCCAAAACATATGAAAGAAATCAGCAGCGATTCTTTTACATCTAGCGCATGCAATATCCTGACCCAGTCCCATTGTAACCAACCTAGCAGGTGTATAGTGTAAGTGATGTATAAACTTAAATTGTATCAGGACATCAGCCGTACTGATGATATCCTGAAAGCACACTTCCACTGCCTCCTCCCAGTCCTCCTCAGAAAGCTCAGGCATCATCCTTTGCCATTTACGTTGAGAGTTCTGAAAAGGATCCGCACCCATCACCTGAAGGCGCCCATAGAAGGTCGTCACAAGCTTGTCTATCTCTGGAAAGGACAGAAGGTCCTCCATGGAGGATTCCCTGAGCTCTATGGTCAATGAACCAAACTGTGTCCTGAGGGCATGTCGCAATAAAAGGTATTTGAAGAAAAATTTGTTTGCAATGTCATATTTAAGTCGAATGGATTCAAAAGACATTAATATATTGTTTTCAAAAATATGAGAGAGGTGCGTGATCCCATAGCGGGCCCACCACATCGAATCTGGATGACCACAGAGCTCAGGAATGTTCGGGTTCCGCCACAGAGGAGTCTGTGGCGAGATATCGACTTGGGATTGTGCCAGTATCTTTCCCCCCTCCCTCCAGGCCACAAAGCAAACCTCAGCGGGAGAAAATCTGGAACCACCCGTTTCTTTAGACCTATGTAGTTCGTCCTTCAAGGAGGTAGGGGATGCAAATAGAGACAATAGAAAAGCCGTGGATGGAGTTTGGGGGTCAGAGTGCAACCAGTCATGGACATAAGTGAGCTGGGATGCGAGAAAATAGTTCCTCAAATTTGGGCAAGCCAATCCACCCACAGTTTTGGCCGCTTGCAATGATGATTTGGCTATACGAGGTTGGTTACCGTTCCAAATGAAAGTAAACAGGGCAGAGTCAAGTTTCGCAAATAATTTTTTGGTAAGGAAAACGGGGGAAGCCCTAAAACTATAGAGAAATTTTGGCAGAAAGATCATTTTAAATATGTTTATGCGACCAATTAAATTAAGAGGCAAGGACGACCAGGTACGGAATTTCTCCGTCATCTGTTGGACTATAGGGGTGACATTAAGTTCCTCGTACCTAGAGAGATCAGTATGTATCTGGATACCAAGGTATTTAAGGGAGGGCGTCAATTGGATACATGACCTCTGTAGATAGTTGTAGGGGGAGGGGGGACCGATAGCCAAGGCCTGCGATTTTTCCCAGCCCACTTTGAGTCCTGAGACCACACCAAACTCCTCCACCACCTGCATTAATTTGGCAAAAGAGCTTTCCCGTCCATCTAAATATATCAGGGCATCATCTGCGTATAAGGAGATTTTTTAATCAAGCGGGCCCGAACGGATGCCCCCAATCTCAGCCGTCTGCCGCACAGCCAGAGCCAGTGGCTCAATGGCTATTGCGAACAGCAGGGGAGAGAGAGGGCATCCCTGTCGGGTACCCCGACCCAAGGAAAATGACGCAGAAATATCCATGTTTGTACGCACCCTAGCTCTTGGGTCTGCGTACAGTAAGCGGACCCAATGAATAAAAGTTGGGCCAATACCCATCCGTGCCATAGCCTCCCATAAAAAAGGCCAACTCACAGTATCAAAAGCTTTTAGTATATCTAGGGACAGAACTAAGCCGGATCGCCCCGCACGTGCCGCCTCATGGACATGTAGGTATAACCTTCGGATATTATCAAATGTACTCCTGCCAGGCATGAAACCAGACTGATCTGGTGGTATAAGGGCGAGGATGACAGACTGGAGTCTAAGGGCGAGAATTTTTGCTAAGATCTTTACATCACCATTCAGAAGTGAAATAGGCCTGTAGGATCCGCAGTATTTGCTATCTTTACCGGGTTTGGGTATAACCACAATAAGTGCTTCATTTAAGGACTCAGGGAGCTTCCCTAACTTAAGGGAGTCTTGAAACAATTTGAGGAGCCTAGGAGCCAGTACCTCTGCATGCGCCTGGTACCACTCCGAGGGAAGTCCATCCAGGCCCGGAGCTTTATTAGAGGGAAGGAGGCTTATGGCTTTGCTGACCTCTTCCAGCGTGATGGTCTTGTCTAGGAGGGACTGCTGGGAGGTGTTGAGTACCGGGAGGTCAAGGGATTCAAAGAAGCCCACAAAGTCTGTTTCTGGAGGGGTTTCCGTGCCCTTATATAGTGTGGCATAGAAGTCCGCAAAGGTTTTATTAATGGTCAGTGCGCTGGATGTAATCGATCCGTCAGGTAAGTGAATTTCAGCAATCGTGGTTCCCTGACAGTCCGCGTGAGCAAGATATGCCAGAAGCCTGCCATTCTTCCCACCATGTTCATGTATACGAGCTGAGAGGTACAGCTGTTGCTTTCTAGTCAAGTCCACCAAGTGCAACTGCAGCGCCCGGTGGGCCCCAGTCAGCACGCCCCTGGTTTCAGAGGAGGGGGCGCCCGCATGACGGGCACGAGCCTCCTCCAAGACCTTCCGATGCTCATCCTGTGTCCTCCTTCCGGCAGATCTGTAGCTCTTGATTCTCGAGATATAGGAACCCCTCACCACAGCCTTGAAGGCATCCCAAACAGGGCCCACAGGAGCAGAGTCAGCGTTAAGGGACCAATAAATAGTCATGTCAATCGGAATGCCCTCAGCTATCTCTGGAGTAGAGATCCAAAGAGGGCTGAGTCTCCAAGTTCGAAACCCCGGTCTATGACCCAAAGTCAAATCCACCCGTATCATAGAATGGTCAGATTCCGTCTGGGGAAGATACGCTATGGCTTGAACAACCGGTAAAAAATCTTTCGTGGCGAGAGCAAAGTCAATTCTGGAGAGGGTTGCATAGGACCTAGACTGGCAGGAGTACACTTTGGCCTCTGGAAATTTCCAGCGCCACAGATCCACATATCCGTAGGTATTACACCACGCACGGAGCAACCCGGACTCGGACTTCAAAGGTTTTAATCTATCTAGGTTAGGTTGTAGGACCGAGTTGAAATCCCCAAGGATAAGCATAGGACAGCTAGGCAAATTTGCAAACTGAATATCAAGATCAGAGAACATTGCAGCCGTGACCGGAGGGGGGAAATACACCGCCACTAGAATGAAGGGTGTGCCATGTATCGATACATGTAAAATAACATGCTGCCCCTTGGGGTCTAGGATAACTTGGTGACACACGAAGGGTAATCCCTTACGAATTAATATGGCTACGCCCCGGGCATAATTTGAGTAGGTGGAGTGGTAATGGCTGGCTACCCAGTGTTTTTTGAGCGCCATCACCTTGGCCCCCATTAAATGAGTCTCCTGAAGACACAGGATATGGGGTTTACTATGTTTCAGGGCCGCAAAGATGGACGCTCTTTTAAATTTGGAATTTAGCCCGCGGACATTCCACGAGCAAACAGTTACGTTAGACATGGGGTTGATAGCATAGGTGCATACGGAACAGAAGGGGTTTGAAGCAGAACCCCTCCCCCGGTCACGGCCACATATACAGTTAAGGGCCGCAGTGTCAGACTTCCATTCAACCATACATACAACATACATACAACCATACAACAACAGACATTGTCATGTTTAATACCCAACAGGGGTATCAATTCCCCTGCCCAGCTCCAAAAAAGAGGAGTGGGCCTATACCCAAAACTTGCATCATGCCTGGGGCGCATGGCCCGGAACAGAAGGCAGGAAAAAATTATAAGTTCAAAGGTAACAAAAAAAAAAGTTATTAGTCAATTCTAATGTTTCAAAATAGAATAAGGGGACTGAGTCCCAGAGCAGCTCGGGTCCAGTTATAAACCGGAACTTGGTACTCTCCCTCCGGAGACAAATAGGATCCGCCAAAGTCAGCACACGACCGTACTGAAACAGGGAAAGATTGTCCATCATAACCATCATGGCAAAAAGAAGGGGGGGGGACAGGGGGAAAGAAAAAATTATAATGCAGGCAAGGGGATCCCAGAGCGGAGAGGAAACTTGTGTGTAAACTGTGGGGCCATCATAAGTTGGAGATCCGCTTCAGGCAGGAGGCTTGGGAGGGTGGGGTAATGCTTCCCACCAGGACATGGCATCTTGTGGGGATTGGAAAAAATGAGCTTTCCCTTGATAAGTGACCCGAAGGGTGGCAGGAAAAAGCATGGAATACTGAATATCTTGTTCCCGAAGCTTCTGCTTGATCCGTTGATAGCTGGCTCTACGGTTGCGGACTGTCGCTGAGTAATCTGGAAAGAGTGACACCACTGCATTATTGATGCGGAGACTTCCCTTCCGCCTGGCGGCCCCCAAGATGGAGTCGCGGTCCCTGTAATTAAGGAGACGAATCACCATCGTACGTGGGGGGTGTCCCTCTGGTAGGGGGCGCCCAGGGACTCGGTGGGCCCTCTCAATCACAAAACAGGGGGATAACTGTTCTCGACCAAACTCTTGCTCAAGCCAGCTCTCCAGGAAGGCCACAGGGTCAGATCCCTCCACCCGCTCCGGTAGTCCAACCAGGCGCAGGTTGTTCCTGCGTAGGCGGTTTTCAAGGTCATCGACCTTATCCTCCAAAGTTGAAATCTTTCCCCCATATGTATTGAGTCTAGGTAGAATGGGGGTAATAGTATCTTCCAAATCACTGATACGTTGTTCAGTCTCGGTAACCCGGCCACGCAGCTTGTGTACATCTTGCCTCATAATAGTTAAGTCTATCTTGAGCCCATCCACCTTCCCCACCAGATCTGCATGGTTTATAATCCATTGATCTTAGATGGACATCTGAAGTCATAGTATGGGATTTCTCAGAAGGTTCCTCAGGATTAGAAGGATCCATTGATCTTAGATGGACACCTGAAGTCATAGTATGGGATTGATCAGAAGGTTCCTCAGGATTAGAAGGATCCATTCATCTTAGATGGACATCTGAAGTCATAGTATGGGATTGATCAGAAGGTTCCTCAGGATTAGAGGGATCCATTCATCTTAGATGGACATCTGAAGTCATAGTATGGGATTGATCAGAAGGTTCCTCAGGATTAGAGGGATCCATTCATCTTAGATGGACATCTGAAGTCATAGTATGGGATTGATCAGAAGGTTCCTCAGGATTAGAAGGATCCATTGATCTTAGATGGACACCTGAAGTCATAGTATGGGATTTATCAGAAGGTTCCTCAGGATTAGAAGGATCCATTGATCTTAGATGGACATCTGAAGTCATAGTATGGGATTGATCAGAAGGTTCCTCAGGATTAGAAGGATCCATTGATCTTAGATGGACACCTGAAGTCATAGTATGGGATTGATCAGAAGGTTCCTCAGGATTAGAAGGATCCATTGATCTTAGATGGACACCTGAAGTCATAGTATGGGATTGATCAGAAGGTTCCTCAGGTTTAGAAGGATCCATTGATCTTAGATGGACATCTGAAGTCATAGTATGGGATTGATCAGAAGGTTCCTCAGGATTAGAAGGATCCATTGATCTTAGATGGACATCTGAAGTCATAGTATGGGATTGATCAGAAGGTTCCTCAGGATTAGAAGGATCCATTGATCTTAGATGGACACCTGAAGTCATAGTATGGGATTGATCAGAAGGTTCCTCAGGATTAGAAGGATCCATTGATCTTAGATGGACACCTGAAGTCATAGTATGGGATTGATCAGAAGGTTCCTCAGGTTTAGAAGGATCCATTGATCTTAGATGGACATCTGAAGTCATAGTATGGGATTGATCAGAAGGTTCCTCAGGATTAGAAGGGTCCATTGATCTTAGATGGACATCTGAAGTCATAGTATGCGATTTATTTAGAAGGTTCCTCAGGATTAGAAGGATCCATTGATCTTAGATGGACATCTGAAGTCATAGTATGGGATTGATCAGAAGGTTCCTCAGGATTAGAAGGATCCATTGATCTTAGATGTTCATCTGAAGTCATAGTATGGGATTGATCACAAGGTTCCTCAGAATTAGAAGGATCCATTGATCTTAGATGGGCATCTGAATTCATAGTATGACTCAAAAAAGGGTCTGTTATGGATTTGGGGGGGGGGCTCCACACCAGTTTTTTTTTTTTCATTTTGAAGTGGGGGTTCTCCTTTAAAATTCATACCAGACCTAAGGGACTGATATTGATTTGGGGGGGGGGACCCCACGCCATTTTTTTTTTTTTTTTGGCATGGGTTCAACTTAAAATGCATACCAGACCCAAAGGACCTTGTATGGATTGGGAGGAGACCCAAAGGACCTTGTATGGATTGGGAGGAGACCCAAAGGACCTTGTATGGATTGGGAGGAGACCTCAACGTTGCCCGCTGACAGCTGATGACTTATCTATTGTTAAGGATGTGGCGGCCAGCTTCTTAGCCCAATAACAACCTATTCACTGTGCGCTTGGCGGGCAAGCATCCCGCTGAGCGCACCGAAAATGTAGGTGTTTGGCAAACACGGGCAATGTTCTCATGCTTGGCCCGAACCGCTCACCTATTCCTATTGGAGATGAAGTTGGGAAATTTGTCTCAACCTAACAATGTAAATACATATTTTATACTAATATAATTGAATAAAAATGTGAAGTGTTTCGGCATTTAGTGTTTATGACTTACTTGTGTCCATATTTAGAGAAGATTCCTCCTGTTTACTTTTCATAATCATCTCCCCCTCCTCCATAGACTGCTGATCTCCACTCACCAACCTCTCTTCTTCTTCTTCTTTAACCTCAACTTTGATGTCTTTCCGTTCTTCACCCTAAACCCCAAAGATGATAGAAAAGGAACAAGAGATTACATACAAGAATGTCCTCTCAAAGAACTATTTTCAAGTTCTTTTTCCTCAGTCCCATCTACCTGATCATTCTCTGTATAGTTATATTCTTTCTGGGTGGAATCCTGGGTATACAGAGGACCTCCCTTCTCCATAGACTGCTGATCTCCACTCAGTACCCTCTCTTCTTCTTCCTCATTAACCTCAACTTTGATGTCTTTCAGTTCTTCACCCTAAAAGATGACAGGATATACTTATTAAAAGAAAAACAATTACATACATGAATGTCCTGTCAGAGTTTGGAATGATTTTTTAGGTCTTCATATTCAGCTTCGTCTACCTGATGGTGAGGGATTGTGTGATTTTCCTGTGAATACAGAGGACGGGGACATCCATCTGGTGGGTTTCTGTAGCTGGATGACTCCACCATGGTGTGCTGGTACTGCTTCTTGTGTCCTTTTCGAAACTCTGCCTCCTCCATTACTCCATCCTCCTCTTTTATCTCTTCTTTAATATTGACCTGTGTGGAATCCCGGGAATACAGAGGAGGACATCTCTCTGGTGGGTTCCCATTACTGGATCCATCTGTAGGGAACACACACACTGACTGAATACATTGTTTCTATGTGTTTATCAGATGATGGGGGATCTAGGTGGACCCTCCGTACTGCTCTCTCCTTTCCAATAAAGTCTCCTCTTACCCGGTGATGTGAGGGGCGGCTGATTCTCCATCATGACGTCCTTGTAGAGATGGGTCTACAGATCCTCAAACATCAATCCATATACCTGAACAGTTTTTGCATTTAGTGGCCATCACTCACCTGATCTTAGGTCTGGAGAAGATTCCTCCTCTTTAACTTTGTCCATTATCCCATCCTCCTCCTTAAACTGCTGATCACCCGTCACATACGTCTCTTCTTCCTCTTTAACCTCATCTTTTATATCCATAAGATTTTCAGTCTTAATAAACAAAATAGCAGGGAAGTTTTTTTTTTAAATGTGAGTACAAATGACCCTATACCTATAAGAGGAATATATTTTTATACAGTCAAGTTACTTTTACGTTCTCAACATCCATCTTCACTTACCTGATGATGGTGAGGGATGGTGAGATCTACCTGTGTGGAATCCCGGGAATACAGAGGACGGGGACATCTCTCTGGTGGGTTCCCATTACTGGATCCATCTGTAGGAAACACACACACTGACTGAATACATTGTTTCTATGTGTTTATCAGATGATGGGGGATCTAGGTGGACCCTCCGTACTGCTCTCTCCTTTACAATAAAGTCTCCTCTTACCCGGTGATGTGAGGGGCGGCTGATTCTCCATCATGACGTCCTTGTAGAGATCCTTGTGTCCCTCTAAATACTCCCACTCCTCAAGTTGGACAAATGACCTGAAAAAAGATTAAAAAGACTTGTTTGACCAACTGAAAAAGAAATTAATAGAAAACCTCCATACAATGAATCCAATACCAACAGTTGACTTTGAGTGGCTGTCATTAATATGGCGCACCACTGTCTGAACACGGACCGAACGGCGCTCCTCTCTGGATCCTCAGCCCGGGAGTCTAACAAGCCAGATCGCCGCCGCTCAGCCGTCATTGGTTGCTGGGACCACAGGCGTCCCCCCCACCTCCCTATCTCTCTCACTGCTTCCCTGCCCGCAAGGCATGGTGTGACGCCACATGTGCGTCCCGCCCTCTTAAGCTAGGTTCTTCAGACAGCTCCCGCCCCCTGCAGCTCACTACCTCTGTCGTCTCCCGCTCCCTGATTGTCCTCAAGGTATGGTGTGTGCACTTCACAGAAATTTACAGGGGCACGCCGATGGGCACATTTTATATTGCAGGGGCACGCTGATAGGGACACCTAATATAAGGGGGCACTTTAATGGGAATACCTGATGTAAAGGGGCACTCTGATGGGAATACCTGATGTAAAGGGGCACTCTGATGGGAATACCTGATGTAAAGGGGCACTCTGATGGGCACATCTAATGTAAGAGGGCACTCTAATGGGGATACCTGATGTAAAGGGGCACTCTGATGGGCACATCTAATGTAAGAGGGCACTGTAATGGGGATACCTGATGTAAAGAGGCACTCTGGCGGGAATACCTGATGTAAGGTGGCACTGTAATGGGGACACCTGATGTAAAGGGGCACTGTGATGATCACACCTAATGTAAAGGAGTACTCTGATTGGCACACCTGATGTGATGGGAACACCCTATGTAAGAGGTTACTGTTATGGGGGAACCTTATATAAAGAGGCACTGTGATGGGGACACCTGATGTAAGGGAGCACTCTGACGGAAATACCTCATGTAAGGTGGCACTGTAATGGGGACACCTGATGTAAAGGGGCACTCTGATGGGCACACCTAATGTAAGGGGGCACTGTAATGGGGATACCTGATATAAAGGGACACTCTGATGGAGATACCTGATGTAAAGAGGGAGCTTTGATGGGGACACCTGATGTAAGGGGGCACTCTGGTGGGAATACCTGATGTAAGGTGGCACTGTAATAGGGACACCTGATGTAAAGGGGCACTATGATGGGTACACCTAATGTAAAAGGAGCACTCTGATTGGCACACCTGATGTGATGGGAACACCCTATGTAAGAGATTACTGTGATTGGGGAACCTTATGTAAAGGGGCACTGTGATGGTGACAAATGATGTAAGGGGGCCTTCTGATGCAGAAACCTGATGTAAAAGAGCACTCTGATGGGTACACCTAATGTAAATGGGAATACCTGATGTAAAGGAGCACTCTGATGGGAACACATTACTTAAGGGGGCACTCTGATAGGGACACCTGATATAAGGGGGCAACTGATTTATGAGGCACGGGCTTGAGATTTGGACCTTGGGCAGAAGAAGATTTTAGTGACCGGACCTCCTTGAATTTTAATTCAATACCCCTGACTTAGAGGAAAGCAAAAACCCCAATACATTATGGTCCAAATTGATCCAACTGGGGAAAAAATTCCTTTCTTATCTTCCAAAAGCATTTATATATTCCCTGAATTAATCATCTTTAATGTTATTACAGTACAGAAGCAATTGAGTATTGCCCGTCATACTTCTCTTTATTTGCACTAACATACAATTTTTCAGGACAAGCTTTCGGGGTGTGTCCCCCTTCTTTAAGGTCCAAAATACGACCACCATCACCTCAAACATGTTATCACCTACAACTCTAAAATGTTAATATCCTGTATATGTTATATAAAAATAAAACCTATAAATGTTAATATCCAGTTATATTTTTGCTTTTGGCAAGAAATCCAGCTACTTTTTAAAACAATCTACTGAGCTGCCCAGTACTAGTTCCCGAAGGAGTCCATTCCGTATTTCAACAGCTCTTATTGTGAAGAAGCCTTTCCGTATGTGGAGGTTAGCTCTCTTTTCCTCCAGACGTAAAGAGTGCCCCTAATCTTTTTACAGGGGGTTAGTGGGTACAAAATAAGATCTTATTACCTCCTCCAACAACGTCGCCTCTCTACTTCTTCCTGACTCACCCCTCACCCGGAACTTCCTGTATGTACCTGACATCACTTCCTGTCCTGACATCACTTCCTGTCTGTACATCACTTCCTGTCTGTACCTGGCGTCACTTCCTGTCTTTGCGTTTCACTGACAATTAGTGAGATCGCCACCCTGTGTTGAATATAAATACCGCCATCTATGTTACGTTCCATCATTTTGCCCTCTGCCTTGTGGTCCGTCCATTCTTCTATTAGGTTATATCGATGATTACACACACACAGATTATACATGAAAATCTTTATATAAATTTATGTTTGTTTTTTTTATTTACAATGTTTTAATTTGATTACTTATATACAGAGGACTCAGTTATATGTAGAGGGTTCTTTACTGTTACTGTAAGAGCAGCTAGGATGTGGAATTTCCTTCCACAGGCGGTGGTCTCAGCGAGGGGCGGAATTGATGGTTTCAAGAAACTATTAGATAAGCACCTGAACGACCGCAACATACAGGGATATACAATGTAATACTGACATATAATCACACATATAGGTTGGACTTGATGGGCTTATGTCTTCTTTCAACCTCACCTACTATGTAACTATGTAATTTCATATCATGCCCTTTCCTAGTAAATGTACACATGTGACATTGCTGTACTTGATTCTTGTATTCTCTATTTCATGGATGATCCATCCTCTTATAATTATGAAAAGAGATGAAACTTCCTCTCCCTCAAGATGAAATAGCTCCCCCTCCACCATCCACACTACATTCTCCAACAGCTCTCCTCCACCATCCACACTACATTCTCCGACAGATCTACTCCACCGTCCACAATACATTCTCCGACATCTCTCCTCCACCATCCACACTACATTCTCCGACAGCTCTCCTCCACCATCCACACTACATTCTCCGACAGATCTCCTCCACCATCCACACTACATTCTCCGACAGATCTCCTCCACCATCCACACTACATTCTCTGACGGCTCTCCTCCACCATCCACACTACATTCTCCAACATCTCTCCTCCACCATCCACACTACATTCTCCAACAGCTCTCCTCCACCATCCACACTACATTCTCCGACAGCTCTCCTCCACCATCCACACTACATTCTCCGACAGATCTACTCCACCGTCCACAATACATTCTCCGACAGATCTCCTCCACCATCCACACTACATTCTCCGACAGATCTACTCCACCGTCCACAATACATTCTCCGACATCTCTCCTCCACCATCCACACTACATTCTCCGACAGCTCTCCTCCACCATCCACACTACATTCTCCGACAGATCTCCTCCACCATCCACACTACATTCTCCGACAGATCTCCTCCACCATCCACACTACATTCTCTGACGGCTCTCCTCCACCATCCACACTACATTCTCCAACATCTCTCCTCCACCATCCACACTACATTCTCCGACAGATCTCCTCCACCATCCACACTACATTCTCCGACAGATCTCCTCCACCATCCACACTACATTCTCCGACAGCTCTCCTCCACCATCCACACTACATTCTCCGACAGATCACCTCCCACCATCCACACTACATTCTCCGACAGCTCTCCTCCACCATCCACACTACATTCTCCGACAGCTCTCCTCCACCATCCACACTACATTCTCCGACAGCTCTCCTCCCACCATCCACACTACAATCTCCAAAAGATCTCCTCCACCATCCACACTACATTCTCCGACAGCTCTCCTCCACCATCCACACTACATTCTCCGACAGCTCTCCTCCACCATCCACACTACATTCTCCGACAGCTCTCCTCCACCATCCAAACTACATTCTCCGACAGCTCTCCTCCACCATCCACACTACATTCTCTGACAGATCTCCACCATCCACACTACATTCTCCGACAGCTCTCCTCCCACCATCTACACTACATTCTCTGACAGCTCTCCTCCACCATACACACTACATTCTCCCACAGCTCGCCTCCACTATCCACACTACATTCTCCGACAGCTCTCCTCCACCATCCACACTACATTCTCCGACAGCTCTCCTCCACCATCCACACTACATTCTCCGACAGATCTCCTCCCACCATCCACACTACATTCTCCGACAGCTCTCCTCCTCCATCCACACTACATTCTCTGACAGCTCTCCTCCACCATCCACACTACATTCTCCGACAGCTCTCCTCCACCATCCACACTACATTCTCCGACAGCTCTCCTCCCACCATTCACACTACATTCTCCAACAGATCTCCTCCCACCACCCACACTACATTCTCCGACAGATCTCCTCCCACCATCCGCACTACATTCTCCAAAAGCTCTCCTTCACCATCCACACTACATTCTCCGACAGCTCTCCTCCCACCATCCACACTACATTCTCCGACAGCTCTCCTCCCACCATCCACACTACATTCTCCGACAGCTCTCCTCCACCATCCACACTACATTCTCCAAAAGCTCTCCTTCACCATCCACACTACATTCTCCGACAGCTCTCCTCCCACCATCCACACTACATTCTCCGACAGCTCTCCTCCCACCATCCACACTACATTCTCCGACAGCTCTCCTCCACCATCCACACTACATTCCCTGACAGCTCTCCTCCACTATCCACACTACATTCTCCGACAGCTCTCCTCCACCATCCACACTACATTCTCCGACAGCTCTCCTCCACCATCCACACTACATTCTCCGACAGCTCTCCTCCACCATCCACACTACATTCTCCGACAGCTCTCCTCCACCATCCACACTACATTCTCCGACAGCTCTCCTCCACCATCCACACTACATTGTCCAACAGCTCTCCTCCCACCATCCACACTATATTCTCCGACTGATCTCCTCCACCATCCACACTACTTTCTCCGACAGATCTCCTCCACCATCCACACTACATTTTCCGACAGATCTCCTTCACCATCCACACTACATTCTCCGACAGACCTCCTCCACCATCCACGCTACATTCTCCGACAGATCTCCTCCACCATCCACACTACATTCTCCGACAGATATCCTCCACCATCCACACTACATTCTCCGACAGCTCTCCTCCACCATCCACACTACATTCTCCGACAGCTCTCCTCCACCATCCACACTACATTCTCCGACAGCTCTCCTCCCACCATTCCACACTACATTCTCGAACAGATCTCCTCCACCATCC
The DNA here is from genome assembly GCA_037952835.1 of Lithobates septentrionalis. Classification (NCBI taxonomy): domain Eukaryota; kingdom Metazoa; phylum Chordata; class Amphibia; order Anura; family Ranidae; genus Lithobates; species Lithobates septentrionalis. The sequence continues at coordinate 673,204 of JBBDGP010000300.1, read as the reverse complement.
ACACTACATTCTCCGACAGCTCTCCTCCACCATCTACACTACATTCTCCGACAGCTCTCTTCCACCATCCACACTACATTCTCCGACAGCTCTCCACCATCCACACTACATTCTCCGACAGATCTCCTCCCACCATCCACACTACATTCTCCGACAGCTCTCCTCCACCATCCACACTACATTCTCCGACAGCTCTCCTCCACCATCCACACTACATTCTCCGACAGTTCTCCTCCACCATCCACACTACATTCTCCGACAGTTCTCCTCCACCATCCTCACTACATTCTCCGACAGCTCTCTTCCTCAACGATCACCTCAGAATCATGATAATTTGTTAAAAGAAAGGAGGCTCAGAACAAAATATTATAAAGTACAGAGTGTTCTTGTTTATTTTATAAGATTAGAATAATTGATGAACACACAATGATAGATATGCATGGACCATACCACCTTCTGTAGTAAGGTGAAAATATTGCAATGATGTGAAAGAGCCAAAAGCCATCTATAAAAGGATCATCGGTGAAGGACCAATCCTGACTGCATAGTGTAGGGCAATGCATTTTTACATTGATCCTTTCTGTAGAATATAAACATAATGGGCAGACCAGGGCTCCAGTTATTGTTCCTTCATATTCTTGTCCATTTATTTCCACCATGGATTATTTATTGCCCGTGTATTGGTACGGCTGTCTTTGTAGAGTCAGAATTGTCCATTTTGTTCCCCCATGTATTGCGATACTGGGCCATGTATTAGCACACCTTTGTTCTATGGTGTCGTTTGTGTGAGCGTGGGACCAACTCAGCCTTGTTTGTTTGGAGGACCATACCAATATAATTTAATCCCTGTAGACCTTTTTATTTCAGACCGCACCCCTAAAAGATCCAATATTTTTACCAAACCCCCAATTTACTGTAGGTCATATAGTCCACCTTTTTGGGTTTGTTTTCCAGGTAAAGAGAGAGGACTTGCGGGACTTACGTATCCATTCGCATTTGTGCATAAGCACGGGAGGGTGGGGCATTTTAACTTTTTTCCACCAGGACTAGGGATGGCAGAGATCACTTTTATCGGTGGCGGGGACATTAAAAGGGACATTTTTATTTTATTGCATTTTAGTGTAAATATGAGATCGGAGACCCCCCCCCCCCCGATCTCATATTTAAGACTTCTTGTCGTGCTTTTTTTCTATTAGGGGGATGTTTACATTCCTTGTAATAGGAATAAAAGTGACACAATTTTTTTTTAAGAACAGTGTAAAAATAAAAAAGGAAAAAAAGAAAAAAAAAGAGAAAATTTTTTAATGAGCCCCGTCCCGCCGAGCTCGCGTGAAAAAAGCAAACGCACACGTGAGCAGCGCTCGCACATGAAAAAGGTGTTCAAACCACACATGTGAGGTATCACCACGATCGGTAGAGCGATAGCAATAATTCTAGCCCTAGACCTCCTCTGTAACTCAAAACATGCAACCTGTAGAATTACTTAAATGTCGCCTATGATTTTTCATGTCCAGAGTGCGATTTTTAAGGGTAAAAGTTTGTCGCCATTCCATGAGCGGGCAAAATTTTGAAGCGTCACATGTTGGGTATCAATTTACCCGGCGTAACATTATCTTTCACAATATAAAAAAAATATGGGCTAACTTTACTGTTGTCTTATTTTTTTAATTAAAAAAAGTGTATTTTTTTCCAAAAAAAAAGTGCGCTTGTAAGACCGCTGCGCAAATATGGGGGTTCTAAGTAATTTTCTAGCAAAAAAACTGATTTTAACACCAGATCTCAAAATGAGGAAGTGGTTAAAGTGCAACAATAAATATGAAAAATTCATTTAAAATACAATGCCGGGGCATCCCCTTAGTCTGCCTGTAAAGTGGTGCATATAGAGCATGTATAGAACCTGCTGCAGCAAAAATGGCATTTCTAAAGAAAGAAAACAGAGTCAAATCCCTTTTAAAATGGCTTGCGGTTACAATTTCCAGCACCCGGCTATTGAAAAAATAAAGAAAAAAATGGCGTTTCCCACTAGTCCATACCAGACCCTTATCTGAGCATGCAGCCTGGCAGGTCAGGAAAGAGGGGGCCCCCCCTCCTGAACCCTACCAGGCCACATGCTTTCAACATGGGGGTTGAGTGCTTTGGGGCAGGGGGCCTGGACTGTGGTTGTGGGGGTCTGCTGGGGGGGGGGTCTCATCGGAATCTGGAAGACCCCTTTAACAAGGGGGCCCCCCCAAGATCCTGCCCCCCTATGTGAATGGCTAGGAAGTATATTGTACCCCTACTCTTTCACCAAAAAAAAAAAGTGTCAAAAAATCCTTTATTAAAAATAAAAAAAAACCAATGTCCCCCCGATGCAGATCCATCGTAAATCACAACGCCCGTGTGACTTCTTTGGTGTATACGAAGTCCTCTTTTGTCGGTAAAACATTTCCCGCACACTCAATATCAAAAAGGATGCTCACCTGTGTGTATTTTCTGGTGTAAAAGAAGGTGATCAACCCTAGGAAAGCATTTCCCGCACACTGAACATGAAAAAGGACGCTCCCTGGTATGAATTCTCTGGTGCCTCAGAAGGCTCCCTTTCAAAGTGAAACATTTCCCGCACTCTGGACATGAAAAAGGATGCTCACCCGTGTGAACTCTCTGGTGTCTAAGTAGTTTTCCTTTATCAATGAAACATTTCCCGCACTCTGAACATGAAAAAGGACGCTCACCCGTGTGAATTCTCTGGTGTATAAGAAGTTTTCCTTTATCAGTGAAACTCTTCCCGCACTCTGTACATGAATGAGGAAGCTCATCTGTGTGACTTCTTCGGTGTCTAAGAAGTCCTCTTTTGCTAGTAAAACATTTCCCGCACACTGAACATGAAAAAGGACGCTCCCCTGTGTGTATTCTCTGGTGTATAATAAGTCCGCTGTTCTCAGCGAAACATTTCCCGCACTCTGAACATGAAAAAGGACGCTCCCCTGTGTGTGTTTTCTGGTGTAGAAGAAGTCCGCTGTTCTCAGCGAAACATTTCCCGCACTCTGAACAAGAAAAAGGACGCTCACCCGTGTGCCATCTCTGGTGCTTAAGAAGGTGATGAACCCTAAGAAAGCATTTCCCGCACTCTGAACAAGTAAAAGGACGCTCACTGGTGTGACCTCTTTGGTGTTTACTAAGGTCTTCTTTCAGAGCGAAACATTTCCCACACTCTGAACATGAATAAGGACGCTCACCGGTATGAACTGACTGGTGTCTACGAAGGTTCTTTTTCGTAGTGAAACATTTCCCGCACTCAGAACACGAAAAGGGATGCTCACCCGTGTGAGTTTTCTGGTGTCCAAGAAGATGTCCTTTACCAATGAAACATTTCCCACACTCTGAACACGAAAAAGGAAGCTCACCAGTGTGAATTCTCTGGTGTGTACGAAGAATTCCCATCCTAGTGAAACATTTCCCGCACTCTGAACATGAAAAAGGACGCTCCCCTGTGTGACTCCTTAGGTGTCTAACAAGTGTTATTTTGGCAGAGAAGCATTTCCCGCACTCTGAACATGGATAAGAACGCTTACCCGTGGGACCCCTGTCATATAAAGAAGACACCTTGGGATTGGATGGATGTGTTGATTGATCCGCACTGTGAGATCTTAGATGGACATCTGAGGTCATAGTATGGGATTTATCAGAAGGTTCCTCAGGATTAGAAGGATCCATTGAGCTTAGATGGACATCTGAAGTCAAAGTATGGGATAGATGGACATCTGAGGTCATAGTATGGGATAGATGGACATCTGAGGTCATAGTATGGGATGAATGGACACCTGAGGTCATAGTATGGGATAGATGGACATCTGAGGTCATAGTATGGGATGAATGGACACCTGAGGTCATAGTATGGGATGGATAAAAAGATTCCTCAGGATTAGAAGGATCCATTGATCCCTCCAGATGGTAAGGTCTGTGATGTGCGGTTGGAGCAATGGGATCTTCTCCTAGAGAACATGGTTTGATGTCATCATCTTCTGCTTTGAAATCTGGAGATAAAATTGGGACTCCCTTCAAAGTTTTCAGAACAAAGTGTCCATCTGTAAGAAAACAATTTTTGAATAAAAATTTTCAAGTCTTCCATTCAGGAGTCAGATACAGCCAATCTGTAAAGTATTCACAGCGCTTCACTTTTTCCACATTTTGTTACGTCACAGCCTTATTCAAAAAAGTATTAAATTCCTTATTTTCCTCAAAATTCTACAAACAATACCCCATAATGACAACGTGAAAGACGTTTGTTTGCAATCTTTGCAAATTTGTTAAAAAAAAAAAAATCCCATGTACATAAGTATCACAGCCTTTGACATGACACTCAAAATTGAGCTCAGGTGTCTCCTGTTTCCACTGATCATCCTTGAGATGTTTCTACAACTTGACTGGAGTCCACCTGTGGTAAATTCAGTTGATTAGACATGATTTGCAAAGGCACACACCTGTCTATATAAAAGGTTCCACAGGTAACAGTGCATGTCAGAGCACAAACCAAGCCATGAAGTCCAAGGAATTGTCTGTAGACCTCCGAGACAGGATTGTATGGAGGCACAGATCTGGGGAAGGGTACAGAAATTTTTTTGTAGCATTGAAGGTCTGAATGAACACGGTGGCCTCCATCATCCGTAAATGGAAGAAGTTTGGAACCACCAGGATTAGAGATGAGACGAACACCTCCCTGTATGGTTTGCAGCAGAACTTCCGAACAGGAGAAAGGTTCTAACCTGAACGGCGAACACCATTGAAGTCTATAGGAGCCAAACTGCAAAAATCAAAAGTGCCCATTTTGGAGGCTTGTATGCAATAAATTGGCCATAAAAAGGGGAATGGGGGTCTGGGTACTGCCCTGAAGGACATGTATCACTTAAAAAAAAGACGGTTGTTTTTTCAGGAGCAGTGATTTTAATTATGCTTAAAGAGCAGCAATAAATATGAAAAATTCCTTTAAGTACAGTGCCTGGGGGAGTCCCCTTAGTCTGCCTGTAAAGTAGCGCATATGTAGCATGTATAGAACCTGCTGCAGCAAAAATGACATTTCTAAGGAAAAAAAAAAAGAGTCAAATCCCATTTAAAATGACTCGGGGTTAGAATTGCTATTGAATAAATAAACAAAAAAAATGGCATGGGGTCGCCTCCAGTCCATACCTGGCCCTTATCCGGGCATACAGCCTGGCAGTTCAGAAAAGGTGGGGTGAACGAGGCCTTCCTAATTCAAACCAGGCCAAATGCCTCAACATGGGGGGGGGGTGCTTTAGGGCGGGGCTCTGCTACATTGGGGGGCATTGTTTTTTTAATTTTAATAAAGGAATTGCCAAAATATGTGTGTTTTTTTTTTTAATACTTTTTGGTGAATTGGTAGGGGTACTATGTACATGGGGGAGGACCAGGATCTGGGGGCCCCAGAGCTTCAAGTTTTTGATAAGCCCCCTGCATGCAGACCCCCATAACAACAGCCCAGGGTTGTGGGGAAGAGGCACTTTTTTCCCAATCAAGAAAGCACCCAAGGTTGAGGGCATGTGGCCTTGTATGGTTCAGGGGGGGGGGGGGGGCGCTCACTCGCCCCCCCCCCATTACCTGGCCTGACAGGCTGCATCCTCGGATAAGGGTCTGGCATGCCATTTTTTAAACTATTTTCCATCGCCGGCAATGATATTGTATTGCCGCAATTTTTCTCATTTTTCTTCCTTTATAAATGTCAGTTTTGCTGCAGCAGGTTCTATACATGGTACAGATGTGCCACTTTAACTTACATATAAGCCTTCAAAATGGGGAATTTTGATTTTTCAAGTTCGGATCCCATAGTTCCGACTCGGGTTGGAACTTTTTACATATTCGGGAGTTCTGGTGCGAACCGAACCAGGGGGTGTTCAGCTCATCACTATTACAGAGCAAGGTGGGGTGCCAGCTTTACAAACAGCCTATTTCCAGCAACACAGTTGCCTGGCTTTGGTGAGCAGAGATTTGGTATCCTTAGTAATGGAGGAGGTCCGCTAGTAGAGGGGCTCCTATTTAAATGATAAGTTAGTATTATAACTGACTATTATAATATTTATTGATATCATGATCAGGAGGGTACCACTGTGTGGGGGACACAAATCTAACACAAGGCATGTACTGTATCTGTCCCAGTGCATTCAATTTGTAGGCATGGATGAAGATGGATCATAAAGCTGGAGATGAAGAACTTGGGAAAATTTGTCTCAACCTAACTATGTAAATACATATTTTTTACTCATATAGTTAAATAAAAATGTGAATTGTTTCTGCATTTAGTGTTAATTACGTACCTGTATCTATAAGTAGAAAAGGTTCCTCCTGTTTACTTTCCATAATCATCTCCCCCTCCTTCATAGACTGCTGATCTCCACTCACCAACCTCTCTTCTTCTTCCTCTTTAACCTCAACTTTGATGTCTTTCCGTTCTTCACCCTAAACCCCAAAGATGATAGAACACATTTAGAAAAAGGAACAAGAAATTACATAGAAGAATGTTTACTCAGAGAATTCTTTTCAAGTTCTTCTTTCCGCAGTCCCATCTACCTGGTCATTCTCTTTATAGTTGTGATGTTCTTGTGTGGAATCTTGGGAATACAGAGGACCTCTCTCCACCGTAGTCTTCTGATCTCCACTCACCAACCTCTCTTCTTCTTCCTCTTTAACCTCAACTTTGATGTCTTTCCGTTCTTCACCCTAAACCCCAAAGATGATGAAATGCATTTAAAAAAAGGAAGAATTTACAAGAATGTCTACTTAAAATTATTTTTGGCCAGTCCCATCTACCTGATCATTCTCCTTATAACGGTGATCTTCCTGGGTTGAATCCCGATAACTAATAGGACCTCTCTCTTCTGTAGACTGCTGATCTTCACTCTCCAACATCTCTTCTTCTTCCTCTTTAGCTGTGATATCCTTCGGTTCTTCACCCTACATCCCAAAGAGAGAGAACATTTAAGTATCAAGAGGTTGCATAGAAGAATGTCCTCTCATAGAACTAATTTTGAGTTATTTTTGCCCAGTCCCATCTACCTGATCATTCTCTCTAGAGTTCTGATGTTCCTGGGTGGAATTTTGGAAACACAGAGGACCTCTCTCCTCCATAGACTGCTGATCTCCACTCACAAACGTCTCTTCTTCTTCCTCTTTGACCTCAACTTTGATGTCTTTCAGTTCTTCATCCTAAACCCCAAAGATGACAGAATATACTTATTCAAAGGAAAAAGATTACATAGAAGAATGTCTTGTCAGAGCTTGATTTTTTAGGTCTACATGCTCAGATTCACCTACCTGATGATGGTGAGGGATGGTGTGACCTACCTGTGTGGAATCCCGGGAATACAGAGGACGGCGACATCTCTCTGGTGGGTTCCCATTACTGGATCCATCTGTAGGAAACACACACACTGACTGAATACATTGTTTCTATGTGTTTATGATGGGGGATCTAGGTGGACCCTCCGCACTGCTCTCTCCTTTACAATAAAGTCTCCTCTTACCCGGTGATGTGAGGGGCGGCTGATTGTCCATCATGATGTCCTTGTAGAGATCCTTGTACTCCCACTCCTCACGTTGGATTAATGGCTTCAAAAAACATTGAAAAGACTTGTTTAACCAATAGAAAAAAAATAAATGAGTAGAAAACCTCCATATACAGAATCTAATACCCGCAGTTGACTTAGAGCAGCTGTTAAATGGTGGACTGCGGTCCAAACACAGACTGAGCGACGCTCCTGTCCGGACCATCAGTCCGTCAGTCTTACGTGCCAGATCACTGCTGCTCAGCAGTCAATGCAACCAATGAGGTTGCTTGTGCGCCCCGCCTCACTATCTCTCCTGGCTCTCACTCCCTGCCTGTCCTCAAGGCATGGTGTGACGCCACGTGTGCGCTCCGCCCCCTTCAGCAAGGTTCTCAGTGCAGCTCCCGCCCCCTGCAGCTCACTACCTCTGCCGGCTCCCGCTCCCTGCCTGTCCTCAAAGTATGGTGCGTGTACTTCATAGAGATGTACAGGGGCAAGCTGATGGGCACATTTTATGTTAAGGGGGCACTCTGATGGGGACACCTGATGTAAGGGGGCATTCTGATGGTAATACCTAATGGAAGATGGCACTGTAATGGGGAAACCTGTTGTAAAGGGTCACTCTGATGGGGACATATTATGTAAGGGGGCACTCTGATGGGGACACCTGATGTAAAGGGGCACTCTGATGGGGACACCTGATGTAAAGGGGCAATCTGATGGGGACACCTGATGTGATGGGGACACCTGATGTAAGGGGGCACTCTGATGGGGACACCTGATGTAAAGGGGCACTCTGATGGGGACACCTGATGTGATGGGGACACCTGATGTAAGGGGGCACTCTGATGGGGACACCTGATGTAAAGGGGCACTCTGATGGGGACACCTGATGTAAAGGGGCACTCTGATGGGGACACTTGATGTAAAGGGGCACTCTGATGGGGACACCTGATGTAAAGGGGCACTCTGATGGGGACACATCATGTTAAGGGGGCACTCTGATGGGGACACATTATGGTAATGGGGCAATCTGTTGGGGACGCATTATGTTAAGGGGGCACTCTGATGGGAATACCTGATGTAAGGTGGCACTGTAATGGGGACACCTGATTTAAAGAGGCACTCTGATGGGGACATCTGATGTAAAGGGGCAAACCTTATGTAAAAGAGCACAATGATGTACAAACCTAATGTTAAGATGACGCCCGATGTAATGGGGCACTCTGATGACAACACCTAATGTAAGGGGCAGGGGCGTAACTAGAAATAGCAGGGCCCCATAGCAAAATGTTGTATGGGGCCCACTGCAAACAGCCCCCCCCCCCACAGCTGCCCTAGTGTCAATGCAGCATGACTTGTGCCACATACAGCGTGACCTGTACCCAATGCAGCATGACCTGTGCCCCATACAGCGTGACCTGTGCCCCATACAGCGTGACCTGTGTCCAATACAGCCTGGTCTGCCTGTGCCCCATACAGCCCCACCTATGCAGAGGAAGAGGCAAGCCACCCGATCAGCAGAGAGCGGGATTGCCCGCTGTAATAGCTTTCATTTGAATTTCCTGTCTTCCCCGGGCTCATCGTCACATAGCCCCACCTCTTGGCCCGACGCCTTTGATGGCGTCACATGTCCCGCATTGGATCGGCGTTCTGTCTATCAAAGACACCGGGCCAAAAGGTGGAGCTATGTGACGTGAGCCCCGGGAACACTGGAAGTTCTAATGAAAGCTATTACATCGGGCAATTCAGTTCTCTGCTAATACGGACAGCTCGCCTCTTCCTTTCCTCTCTCTTCCCCTGGCTGGGAGACTGTGCCGGCGGTGCTCTTATCCTCACTGGGCCCCACTTGGCTGCGGGCCCCATAGCGCCCGCATGGGTCGCTATGGTGGTAGTTACGCCCCTGGTAAGGGGGCACTCTGATGGGGACACCCTATGTAAGGGGGCACATTGATGGGAGACACCCTATGTAAGGGGGCCTTCTGATGCAAAAACCTGATGTAAGGGGACACTCTGATGGGAATACCTGATATAATGGGGTACTCTGACGGTGGCAACTGATTTATGGGGGTAATCACTAATAGGGACATTTACAGAGTATTACCAGAGTGTGCCAGAGAGCGTGGCTTGCGCCAAACAATGGAAAGTAGATGCCTTCAATCTTTCTGAGTCATAGCACAGACTTGAGATTTGGGCCACAGCTGGAAGAAAATTTTAGTGACCAGATGGACTTCAGTGAATTTTAAATCAATACCCCTGAGCAAAAACCCCTATACATTATGGTCCAAATTGATCCAACTGGGGAAAAAAAAACCTTTCTTATCTTCCAAAAACTTGTGGATATTCCCTGAATCATTAATCTTTAATGTTATTACCCACAGAAACAATTGAGTACTTCCCGCCATACTTCTCTTTATTTGCACTAACAGACAATTTTTCAGGACAAGATTTCGGGGTGTGTCCCACTTCTTCAAGGTCCATAATAGGACGACTACCATCACCTCAAACATGTTATCACCTATAACCCTAAAATGTTAATATCTTGTAAATGTTATATAAAAATAAAAACTTTAAATGTTAATATCCAGTTATATTTTTGCATTTAGGAAGGCATCCAACTACTTTTTAAAACAATCTACCGGGCTGCCCAGTACTAGTTCCTGAAGGAGTCCATTCCGTATTTCAACAGCTCTTATTGTGAAGAAGCCTTTCCGTATGTGGAGGGTAAATCTCTTTTCCTCCAGACGTAAAGAGTGCCCCTTAATCTTTTTACAGGGGGGTTACTAGGTATAAAATAAGATCTTATTACCTCTGCTGCTATTTCTAGTAACGTCTCCTCTCTACTTCCTCCTTGACTCACTTCTCACCCGGAACTTCCTATTTATACTCTTCCTGTCTGTACCTGACATCACTTCCTGTCCTGACATCACTTCCTGTCTCTACCTGACATCACTTCCTGTCTTTGCGTTCCACTGACATTAAGTGAGATCGCCACCTTGTTTTGAATATAAATACCGCAGTCTACGTTGTGTCCCTATCATTAATGATTACACACACAGATTATACATGAAAATGTTTCTATAAATATATGAATTTTTTTACAATGTTTTAATTTGATTACCTATATATATATATATATATATATACTGTATCATGACCTTTCCTAGTAAATGTACACATGTGACATCGCTGTAGATGATACTTGTACGGTTCCTCTATTTCAGGGGTCTCCAAACTTTTCAAACAAAGGACCAGTTTATTGTCCCTCAGCTTTGCCCAATCAGGGCACAGTGAAGAGCTGGTTGATAAGGAGCAGGCCGGGAGTCCTTCAGACCCCATTCACACAGGGGCAACACGACTTGCAGGTCGCCTCAGCGAGGCGACCTGCAAACGAATGCCCGGGCGACTTGCGAAACGACTTCTGCATAGAAGTCTATGCAAGTCCCCCCAAGTCGCCCCCGAAGTCGTACAGGAACCTTTTTCTAAGTCGGAGCGACTTGCGTCGCTCCCCTTAGAACGGCTCCATAGTACAGAACGGGAGGCGACTTGTCAGGCGACTAGGCCGCCTGACAAGTCGTCCCTGTGTGAATGGGGTCTCACAACAGATGAGTTATCAGCTGTCAATGGGCTTTCCCGCTGACAGCTCAATGAAAATAAAAACAGAAAAAAATGAAAAAAAAAACGGCGTGCCCCCCACAAAATCTATACCAGACCCTGGCTGCATGCTCGGATAAGGGTCTGGTATGGATTTTGAAGGGGACACCCGCCAAAATAAAAATGGCATGGGGTCTCCCCCAAAATCCATACCAGACCCTTATCCGAGCATGCAGCCTGGCAGGACAGGAAAGCGGGGGGGGGGGGGTATGGGGGTTGAGTGAGCTAATGGGTGAGTACCAGGGTGCCAAGTCTGGTGACTGTGGCCCCAAGGGTTCCAGAGATACGGCCACCCAAAGAGAACCAACCGGCACTTGAACGCTCCCTTGCGGGGAACGTGGCGGTAATGCGTCAGACCTCTAGCCGGGCACTGTTGCCACTTTGTCGGTATGTATATTGCATTGGTCAGTATCTCCGGATCAATAGGTCCTCGGAACTCCAAGCCTGGTAGGAAAGGTCTCATTAATGGCCCCTAGATGTCCCTCAAATTTGGTGTCACCGCCATTTATGGTTCGGTAGCAGTGCCCCCCTCCTGAACCATACCAGGCCACATGCCCTCAACATGGGCGGTGATTTTGGACAGGGGGGCTCTGCCCTCCCCCGCCCACCCCAAAGCCCCTTGTCGATGGGTCTAGGTGCAGAACTGGAAATTAAGTAATCGTATGACCTGGATATAGCGGTCGCATTACTGCCCCAACATGTTTCCTGAAGAAACTGGTTCAGCAAAACATGTAGAGGCAGTAACGTGATCACCATATCCGGATCTTACGGTTACGTAATTTCCGGTTCCTCACTTTGGAACGCACACCGGCTCCCGAGAGCGGAGCGGTGGTGAGGATATAATATACAGACTGATTGTATTGGTGCCGAGGACTGGGCACCTTAAAATGTGAGAGTTTATTTTATATCTTTGGGGACAATTTTACCCTTTTAAATAAATACTACACAATGAGAATCTTCATTGTCCGGTGTGTACTGTTCGTCCCATTGAGAGCTACATACAGCATCCCTGGAGATGGAGTAGAATGGTGGATCCATCATTATCTGGAGAACATATCCAATCCACTGGATTAAGCGATTTTCACCTTACCTTTAATTAGGGGGTCATCATGTTGTGATGAGTGCATTGGAGTGGCACAAGTGGTGGAAAACACCGTCTGATGAGAGGAAGTAGAGGAATGTATATTTTACGATATCAACACTTTTTTCACACATTGGTGGATGGGACTTTATTAATTTATTTTGATTTAATTTTCTGGTTTTGTTGTTTGGTGGCAACATAAGAAGTGGTCCACAAGGTTTAGAAGTGTGTCTATGGGAATGTTTGACCATTCTTCCAGAAAAGCATTTGTGAGGTCAGGCACTTGTGTTGGACGAGAAGGCCTGACTCGCTGTCTCGGCTCAAATTCATCCCACAGGTGTTCTTTCAGGTTGAGGTCAGAACTCTGTGCAGGCCAGTCAAGTTCCTCCACCCCAAACTCGCTCATCCATGTCTTTATGGACCTTGCTTTGTGTACTGGTGTGAAGTCATGTTGGAACAGGAAGGGGCCATCTCCAAACTGTTCCCACAAAGGTGGGAGCATGAAATTGTCCAAAATGTCTTGGTATGCTGACGCCTTGAGAGTTCCCTTCACTGGAACTAAGTTGCCAAGCCCAACCTCTGAAAAACAACCCCCACACCATAATCCCCCCTCCACCAAAGGATTTGGACCAGTGCACAAAGCAAGGTCCATAAAGACATGGATGAGGGAGTTTGGGGTGGAGGAACTTGACTGGGCTGCTTGAATACATGTCTTGTAAGATAACAGGTAACAGCAGAATGTTGCATGGTACAGCTGCAGGACTACATGTACCTGCTGGTCTGTGGAAATAAAAGTGACAGATCAGCAGTAGCAGCAAAGCTGCTGATCTGTGACATTAAATAGCTCATGTATCCTTATGCCGCGTACACACGGTCGGACTTTTCGTCTACAAAAGTCCGACGGACGCCGACGGACTAAAGCTGGCTGACAATCCGATCGTGTGTGGGCTTCCCCGGACTTTCAGCGGACTTTTCCAGCCTCAAATCTGACGGACTTTAGATTTGAAACATGCTTCAAATCTTTACGTCGTAACTACGCCGGACCAAGAAATCCGCTCGTCTGTATGCTAGTCCGACGGACAAAAACTCACGCTAGGGCAGCGATTGGCTACTGGCTATCAACTTCCTTATTTTAGTCCGGTGTACGTCATCACGTACGAATCCGTCGGTCTTTTGTGTGATCGTATGTAGGCAAGTCCGTTCGTAAGAAAGTCTGCCGCAAGTCCGCCAAAAGTCCGTCGAAAGTCTGTCGGACAGGCTGTCGGACTTTTGTAGACAAAAAGTCCGACCGTGTGTACGCCCCATTAGACTATCGATTGACACACGTGTGGATATGGACTTTCTAAACTCTATGACTCACTAATAAAAGACCAATTGTAGAAAAAAATCTGTGACCAGGTGCCTAACGTATCATGCCTCCATCCCCATATATAACATTGTTGTTGTTCAGTCGTTTAGTCGTATCCGACTCTTCGTGACCTCATGGACCTTAGTGCGTCAGGCTTTTCTGTACTCCACTGCCTTCCGGAGCTTGTTTAACCGCTTGCCGCCCGTCATATAACGGCCAGGTGGCGCAGCTCTTGTTCTGGGCGGGTGTCATATGACGTCCGTCCATTTAAATTTAAACAGGGCATGCATGCAATCGTGTGAGCGCAGCCCTGTACCTTCGGTGGCGGCGTGTCACGGAGACACCGCTCGACACCGAGGGGGGTGAACAGTTTACTGTTTACCGATCGTGTGTGAGAAGGAGATTGTGGTAACATCTCGTTACCGCTTACAGTGTACACCAACACACTGATTGCCCTCCCCCCAATAAAGAGTACCTGTCACCACCCATCTGAGTACCTGTCACAGTTCATCCGAGTACCCGAGTACCTGTCACAGTCCATCTGAGTACCCGAGTACCTGTCACAGTCCATCAGAGTACCCAAGTACCTGTCACAGTCCATCAGAGTACCCAAGTACCTGTCACAGTCCATCTGAGTACCCAAGTACCTGTCACAGTCCATCTGAGTACCCAAGTACCTGTCACAGTCCATCAGAGTACCCGAGTACCTGTCACAGTCCATCTGAGTACCCGAGTACCTGTCACAGTCCATCAGAGTACCCAAGTACCTGTCACAGTCCATCAGAGTACCCAAGTACCTGTCACAGTCCATCTGAGTACCCAAGTACCTGTCACAGTCCATCTGAGTACCCAAGTACCTGTCACAGTCCATCTGAGTACCTGAGTACCTGTCACAGTCCATCAGAGTACCCGAGTACCTGTCACAGTCCATCAGAGTACCCGAGTACCTGTCACAGTCCATCAGAGTACCCGAGTACCTGTCACAGTCCATCAGAGTACCCGAGTACCTGTCAAAGTCCATCAGAGTACCCGAGTACCTGTCACAGTCCATCAGAGTACCCGAGTACCTGTCACAGTCCATCAGAGTACCCGAGTACCTGTCACAGTCCATCAGAGTACCCGAGTACCTGTCACAGTCCATCTGAGTACCCGAGTACCTGTCACAGTTCATTTGAGTATCCGAGTACCTGTCACAGTCCATCTGAGTATCCGAGTACCTGTCACCAGTCCATCTGAGTACCTGTCACAGTTCATCTGAGTACCCGAGTACCTGTCACCAGTCCATCTGAGTACCCGAGTACCTGTCACAGCCCATATGAGTACCTGTCACAGTCCATATGAGTACCAGAGTACCTGTCACAGTCCATCTGAGTACCTGTCACAGTCCATCTGAGTACCCGAGTACCTGTCACAGCCCATATGAGTACCTGTCACAGTCCATATGAGTACCAGAGTACCTGTCACAGTCCATCTGAGTACCTGTCACAGGCCATCTGAGTACCAGAATACCTGTCACAGTTCATATGAGTACCTGTCTCCGTCCTTCAGAGTACCCGAGTACCTGTCACCAGCCCATCAGAGTACCCGAGTACCTATCTGCAGCCAATGCATCATAGAATATACATTGGGGTGTTTGCTTTCCAAAATGGGGTCATTTTGTGGGCAATTCCATTGTCCTGGTTCTTAAGGACCTTCAAAAGTGTGATAGGTAGGAATAAAATGAGATGTGTAATTTATGCTCCTAGAACGCCTGAAGGTGCTACTTCAATGTTGGACCTCTGTATGTGGCCAGGCTGTGTAAAAGTCTCACACATGTGGTATCACCGTACTCAGGAGGAGTAGCAGAATGTATTTTGGGGTGTAATTTTTGCTATATACATGCTGTGTGTTAGAAATATCTTATAAATTGACAACTTTGTGTAAAAAAAAATGTGTTTTCATTTTTTTTCCACATTTTCCAAAAACTTCTGGAAAAAAATGAACCATTCAAAAGACTCATTATGCCTCATAGATTATACGTTGGGGTGTTTGCTTTCCAAAATGGGGTCATTTTGTGGGCAATCCCATTGTCCTGGTGCTCAAGGACCTTCAAAAGTGTGATAGGTAGGAATGAAATGAGATATGTCATTTATGCTCGTAGAACGCCTGAAGGTGCTACTTCAATGTTGGGCCTCTGTATGTGGACAGGCTGTGTAAAAGTCAGACAGAAACAAAGAAAATTGTGTTTTTTTCACAAAAGTCTTTTTTATTTTTTATTATAGCACAAAAAATAAAAATAAAACAGTGAAAAAAGCTCTATTTGTGTGAAAAAAAGGAGGCAAATTTCATATGGGTACAGTGTTGCATGACTGAGTAATTGTTATTCAAACTGTGAGAGTGCTCAAAATTAGTCTGGGCGGGAAGAGGGTGTAAGTGCCCTGTATTGAGGTGGTTAACTTGATATTCGTTGTTTTTTAATGATGGTCTCTATTCCATCTTGTTTTCTGTCGTCCTCTTCTTTTTCTTTCCATGTTTCCCAGCATCAGGATCGTCTCCAATGAGTCCTCTCTTCGCATTAGGTGGCCAAAGTATTCAAGCTTCAGGATCTGTCCCTTTCAGTGAATATGAAGGGTTGATTTCCTTCAAGACTGGTTTGATCTTTATGGCGTCCAAGGGACTTTATCTATAACATACACGCAACCAATATGTACACTATACTGCCAAAAGTATTGGGACGCCTGTCTTTACACGCACATGAACTTTAATGGCATCCCAGTCTTAGTCCGTAGGGTTCAATATTGAGTTGGCCCACCCTTTGCAGCTATAACAGCTTCAACTCTTCTGAAAAGGCCGTCCACAAGGTTTAGGAGTGTGTCTATGGGAACGTTTGACCATACTTCCAGAAGCACATTTGTGAGGTCAGGCACTGATGTTGGACGAGAAGGCCTGGCTCTCAGTCTAATTCATCCCAAAGGTGTTCTATCGGGTTGAGGTCAGGACTCTGTGCAGGCCAGTCAAATTCCTCCAACCCAAACTCGCTCGTCCATGTCTTTATGGACCTTGGCTGCTCTATTAGACGCCAAATCTCTCCTGTGGCCTCCAATGGGGCCAATCAGGTAACCAGAGAGGAGGACCCGGAAGTGAGGAATCCTCGTCGCTTTTGGTTCCCCGGGTTCCCAGAGGGGGAGGAACGTCACCAGTTCCTCTATCTCTGTGCAATGTCGCCGCCCCCCGCTGGTTGTAGCGGTCCCAGGCTCAGTGGTCAGATGGGTGAGCCTGGGAAAGGCGGCGGGGCCAGGGCTCCTTTGTCAGTAAAGCATTTCCCGCACTATAAACATGAAAAAGAACACTAACTGGTATGAATTCTCTGGTGTCTAAGAAGGTTCGTTTTTACAGTGAAACATTTCCCGCACCCTGAACATGAAAAAGGACGCTCACCCGTGTGAATCCTCTGGTGTACATGAAGGCTCCCTTTCTGAGTGAAACACTTCCCACACTCTGAACATGAAAAAGGATGCACCCCTGTGTGTATTTTCTGGTGTAAAAGAAGGTGATCAACCCTAGGAAAGCGTTTCCCGCACACTGAGCATGAAAAAGGACGCTCGCCCGTGTGACTTCTCTGGTGTGCAAGAAGGCTCCCTTTCTGAGTGAAACATTTCCCGCACTCTGAACATGAAAAAGGACGCTCGCCCGTGTGAATTCTCTGGTGTCTAAGAAGTGTTCCTTTATCAATGAAACATTTCCCGCACTCTGAACATGAAAAAGGACGCTCACTCGTGTGAGTTCTCTGGTGCTTAAGAAGTTTTCCTTTATCAGTGAAACACTTCCCGCACTCTGTACATGAATGGGGACACTCATCCGTGTGAAATATTTGGTGTCTACGTAGTCCTTCTTCATTAGTGAAACATTTCCCGCACACCGTACATGAATGAGGACGCTCATCCGTGTGACTTCTTCGGTGTATATGAAGTACTCTTTTGTCAATAAAACATTTCCCGCACTCTGAACATGAAAAAGGATGCTCACTCGTGTGAGTTCTCTGGTGCTTAAGAAGTTTTCCTTTATCAGTGAAACTCTTCCCGCACTCTGTACATGAATGAGGAAGCTCATCCGTGTGAATTCTTCGGTGTCTAAGAAGTCCTCTTTTGCTAGTAAAACATTTCCCGCACACTGAACATGAAAAAGGACGCTCCCCTGTGTGTATTCTCTGGTGTATAATAAGTCCGCTGTTCTCAGCGAAACATTTCCCGCACTCTGAACATGAAAAAGGACGCTCACCCGTGTGAATTCTCTGGTGTCTAAGAAGTGTTCCTTTATCAGTGAAACACTTCCCGCACACCGTACATGAATGAGGACGCTCATCCGTGTGACTTCTTTGGTGTATATGAAGTACTCTTTTGTCAATAAAACTTTTCCCGCACTCTAAACATGAAAAAGGATGCTCCCCTGTGTGACGTCTCTGGTGTAGAAGAAGGTAATCAGATCTAAGAAAGCATTTCCCGCACTCTGAACAAGTAAAGGGACGCTCACCGGTGTGACTTCTCTGGTGTCTAACAAGGTCTTCTTTCACAACGAAACATTTCCCGCACTCTGAACATGAATAAGGACGCTCACCCGTATGAACTGACTGGTGTCTATGAAGGCCCGTTTTCGTAGTGAAACATTTCCCACACTCAGAACATGAAAAGGGGCGCTCACCCGTGTGAATTCTCTGGTGTGTGCGAAGACTTCCCATCCTTATGAAAGATTTCCCGCACTCTGAACATGAAAAAGGACGCTCACCTGTGTGAATGCTTAGGTGTCTAACAAGTGTTCCTTTGTCAGAAAAACATTTCTCGCACTCCGAACATGAAAAAGGACGCTCCCCCGTGTGAATTCTCAGGTGTGCACGAAGAACTCCCATCCTAATGAAACATTTCCCGCACTCTGAACATGAAAAAGGACGCTCACCTGTGTGATTGCTTAGGTGTCTAACAAGTGTTCTTTTGGTAGAATAACACTTTCCGCACTCGGAACATGAAAAAGGACGCTCTCCCATGTGACCCCTCTTATATAAAGAAGACTCATTGGATTTGGATGGATGTGTTGATTGATCGGCACTGTGAGATCTTAGATGGACATCTGAAGTCATAGTATGGGGTTTATCAGAAGGTTCCTCAGGATTAGAGGGATCTGTTGATCTTAGATGGACATCTGAAGTCATAGTATGGGATTTATCAGAAGGTTCCTCAGGATTAGAAGGACCCATTGATCTTAGATGGACATCTGAGGTCATAGTATGGGATTTATCAGAAGATTCCTCAGGATTAGAAGGACCCATTGATCTTAGATGGACATCTGAGGTCATAGTATGGGATTTATCAGAAGGTTCCTCAGGATTAGAAGGATCCATTGATCTTAGATGGACATCTGAAGTCATAGTATGGGATTTATCAGAAGGTTCCTCAGGATTAGAAGGACCCATTGATCTTAGATGGACATCTGAGGTCATAGTATGGGATTTATCAGAAGATTCCTCAGGATTAGAAGGACCCATTGATCTTAGATGGACATCTGAGGTCATAGTATGGGATTTATCAGAAGGTTCCTCAGGATTAGAAGGATCCATTGATCTTAGATGGACATCTGAAGTCATAGTATGGGATTTATCAGAAGGTTCCTCAGGATTAGAAGGACCCATTGATCTTAGATGGACATCTGAGGTCATAGTATGGGATTTATCAGAAGGTTCCTCAGGATTAGAAGGACCCATTGATCTTAGATGGACATCTGAGGTCATAGTATGGGATTTATCAGAAGGTTCCTCAGGATTAGAAGGATCCATTGATCTTAGATGGACATCTGAAGTCATAGTATGGGATTTATCAGAAGGTTCCTCAGGATTAGAAGGATCCATTGATCTTAGATGGACATCTGAGGTCATAGTATGGGATTTATCAGAAGGTTCCTCAGGATTAGAAGGATCCATTGATCCCTCCAGATGGGAAGGTCTGTGATGTGCGGTTGGAGTAATGGGATCTTCTCCTGGAGAACATTGTGTGATCTCATCATCTTCTGCCTTGAAATCGTGTGGTAAATTCGGATCACCCTCTGAGGTATTCAGAACAAAGCGTCCATCTGTAAGAAAACCAATCATGAACCACTTGAAGACCCGGCCTTTTCTGGCACTTTTTGTTTACAAGTCTAAATCAGTTTTCTTTTGCTAGAAATGTACTTAGAACCCCCAAACATATATATATTTGCAGAGACCCTAGAGAATAAAATTGCGGCTGTTGCAATATTTTATGTCACATTGTATTTGCTCAAGCGGTCTTTCAAACGCAATTTTTCTGAAAAAATTATACTTTAATGATTTAAAAAAACACACAATATATACCCCGATTTTTGTTGTATAATGTGAAAGATGATGTTATGCCGAGTAAATAGATACCTAACGTGTCAGGCTTTACAATCGCGCACGCTCGTGTAATGGCGACAAAATCCGGAACTTAAAAATCTCCATAGGCGACGCTTTAATTTTTTTGCAGGTTACCAGTTTAGAGTTACAGAGGAGGTCTGGCCTGAGAATTATTGCTCTCGCTCTAATGATCGGGGCGATATCTCACATGTGTGGTCTGAACGCCGTTTACATCTGCGTGCGCGGCCTACGTATGTGTTCGCTTCTGCGTATGGGGATGGGGGCGCTTTACTATTTTTTTTTTATTGTTTATTTATATTTACACTTTCCCTTTAAATTTTTTTGATCACTTTTATTCCTATTACATGGAATGTAAACATCCCTTGTAATATAAATAAGGATGACAGGTCCTCTTTATGGAGAGATCTGTGGTCAAAAAGACCCCAAATTTCTCTTTTACCTTTAAAAGCAAAAATATTTTTTTTAAATCTTTTGCTTTAGAAAAAAAAAGTACTTTTGAGTTCTTTATTTCTACACTGTCACCCCCCCCCCCTTTTTAACACTTTTATTCCTTTTACAAGAAATGTAAACATCTCTGGTAATAGGATGACAGGTCCTCTTTATTGAGACATCTGGGGTCAGAAAATCCCCAAATCTCTTCTTTACCTTTAATTTTCTACACTGTCCCCCCCCCCCCCCCTTTTTTTATCACTTTTATTCCTATTACATGGAATGTAAACATCTCTTGTATTATAATTAAGGATAACAGGGTCATTGGTATATTGTTACTGGGGGGATCTATTGTTGCTGGGATTGGTATATTGTTACTGGGGGCGGGATCTATTGTTGGTGGGGTGGGTATATTGTTACTGGGGGGGGGGGAATCTATTGTTGCTGGGATTGGTATATTGTTGCTGGGATTGATATATTGTTGCTGGGGGTGGGATCTATTGTTGCTGGGATTGGTATATTGTTGCTGGGGGGGGATCTATTGTTGCTAGCTGCACATTGCCTATTTTACTGCCTTTCTTTAGCAAATTCCATACAGACTACTTGGTACCAAAAAATAATACTTGGTTCTGTTTTCTTTAAAAGGGGCGGTACTGGGGAGGTGGGCAGAGGGTGGAACCAAGGGACTTTGCTAGGAGGTGGGCAGCGGGCGGAGACAAGGGGTGACCCAATTGGGGGGGGTTGTTTGTACCTGCACCCTGTTGGTTGCCATGTTACAGAGCAAGGTGGGATGCCAGCTCAGTGCCGGGCCAAGATCATTCAGTGCCCAGGGCAAAGATGCCAAATTGCACCCGCCATTTCATTATGTGCGAGCCTATGAGGAGGAGGGGGCGAGGGAGCACAGCCCGCACCTCCTCCCGGCTCTCTCCTCCTCTCCTTGCCGCTTCCAGTGCTGGGCTGACAGAAGCAGCGATACCTCTGTCTCTACTCCTGTCAGCCTTAGTCGAAGGAACTTGCGACGCCTGCATCCCTACAATACATGTTGCACCCATGGCAGCCGCCCCTTCTGCCCACCCCATGTCCCAGCCCTGGTTATGCCACACAGGGCAGCCGCCCCTTCTGCCCACTCCTTGTCCCGGCCCTGGTTATGCCTCCCAGGGTAGCCGCCCCTTCTGCCCACCCCATGTCCCAGCCCTGGTTATGCCACACAGGGCAGGCGCCCCTTTTGCACACCCCTTGTCCCGGCTCTGGTTATGCCTCCCAGGGCAGCCGCCCCTTCTGCCCACCCCTTGTCCTGGCCCTGGTTATGCCTCCAAGGACAGCCGTCCCTTTCTGCCCAACATTTGTCCTGGCTATGCCACCCAGGACAGGCCCCCCTTCTGCCCACCCTTTGTTCTGGACCTGGTTATGCCACACAGGGCAGGTGCCCCTTTTGCACACCCTTTGTCCTGGCTATGACACCAAGGTCAGGCACCCCTTCTGCCCACCCCTTGTCCCGGCCCTGGTTATGCCTCCCAGGACAGCCGTCCCTTCTGCCCACCCTTTGTCCCGGCCCTGGTTATGCCTCCCAGGACAGCCGTCCCTTCTGCCCACCCCTTGTCCCGGCCCTGGTTATGCCTCCCAGGGCAGCCCCCCTTCTGCCCACCCCTTGTCCTGGCCCTGGTTATGCCTCCCAGGACAGCCGTCCCTTCTGCCCACCCTTTGTCCCGGCCCTGGTTATGCCTCCCAGGACAGCCGTCCCTTCTGCCCACCCCTTGTCCCGGCCCTGGTTATGCCTCCCAGGGCAGCCCCCCCTTCTGCCCACCCCTTGTCCTGGCCCTGGTTATGCCTCCCAGGACAGCCGTCCCTTCTGCCCAACCTTTGTCCTGGCTATGCCACCCAGGGCAGGCCCCCCTTCTGCCCACCCTTTGTTCTGGCCCTGGTTATGCCACCCAGGGCAGGTGCCCCTTCTGCCCACCCTTTGTCCTGGCTATGACACCAAGGTCAGGCACCCCTTCTGCCCACCCCTTGTCTCGGCCCGGGTTATGCCTCCCACGGGACAGCAGTCCCTTCTGCCCACCCCTTGTCCCGGCCCTGGTTATGCCTCCCAGGGCAGCCCCCCTTCTGCCCACCCCTTGTCCTGGCCCTGGTTATGCCTCTCAGGACAGCCGTCCCTTCTTCCCAACCTTTGTCCTGGCTATGCCACCCAGGGCAGGCCCCCCTTCTGCCCACCCTTTGTTCTGGCCCTGGTTATGCCACCCAGGGCAGGTGCCCCTTCTGCCCACCCTTTGTCCTGGCTATGACACCAAGGTCAGGCACCCCTTCTGCCCACCCCTTGTCCCGGCCCGGGTTATGCCTCCCAGGGCAGCCGTCCCTTCTGCCCAATCTTTGTCCTGGCTACGCCACCCAGGGCAGGCCCCCCTTCTGCCCACCCTTTGTTCTGGCCCTGGTTATGCCACCCAGGGCAGGTGCCCCTTCTGCCCACCCTTTGTCCTGGCTATGACACCAAGGTCAGGCACCCCTTCTGCCCACCCCTTGTCCCGGCCCTGGTTATGCCTCCCAGGGCAGCCGTCCCTTCTGCCCAACCTTTGTCCTGGCTATGCCACCCAGGGCAGGCACCCCTTTGTCCTGGCCCTGGTTATGCCACCCAGGGAAGGTGCCCCCTTCTGCCCACCCCTGTGCCAGCTTTACAAACAGCCTGTTTCCAGCACACAGTTGCCTGGCTTTGGTCAGCAGAGATGTGGTATCCTTAGTAATGGAGGAGGTCCGCTAGTGGAGGGGCTCCTATTTAAATGATAATTTAGTATTATAACGGACTATTATTATAATATTTATTGATATCATGATCAGGAGGGTACCACTGTGTGGGGGACACAAATCTAACACAAGGCATGTACTGTATCTGTCCCAGTGCATTCAATTTGTAGGCATGGATGAAGATGGATCATAAAGCTGGAGATGAAGAACTTGGGAAAATGTGTCTCAGCCTAACAATGTAAATACATATTTTTTACTCATATAGTTAAATAAATATGTGAATTGTTTCTGCATTTAGTGTTAATTACGTACCTGTATCTATAAGTAGAAAAGGTTCCTCCTGTTCACTTTCCATAATCATCTCCCCCTCCTTCATAGACTGCTGATCTCCACTCACCAACCTCTCTTCTTCTTCTTCCTTAACCTCAACTTTGATGTCTTTCCGTTCTTCACCCTAAACCCCAAAGATGATAGAACGCATTTAGAAAAAGGAACAAGAAATTATATAGAAGAATGTTTACTCAGAGAATTATTCTCAAGTTCTTTTTCCGCAGTCCCATCTACCTGGTCATTCTCTTTATAGTTCTGATGTTCTTGTGTGGAATCTTTGGAATACAGAGGACCTCTCTCCACCGTAGTCTTCTGATCTCCACTCACCAACCTCTCTTCTTCTTCCTCTTTAACCTCAACTTTGATGTCTTTCCGTTCTTCACCCTAAACCCCAAAGATGATAGAATGCATTTAAAGAAAAGGAAGAAATTACAAGAATGTCTACTTAAAAATTTTTTTGGCCAGTCCAATCTACCTGATCATTCTCCTTATAACGGTGATCTTCCTGGGTTGAATCCCGATAACTAATAGGACCTCTCTCTTCTGTAGACTGCTGATCTCCACTCTCCAACATCTCTTCTTCTTCCTCTTTAGCTGTGATATCCTTCGGTTCCTCACCCTACATCCCAAAGAGAGAGAGAACATTTAAGTATCAAGAGATTGCATAGAAGAATGTCCTCTCATAGAACTAATTTTGAGTTATTTTTGCCCAGTCCCATCTACCTGATCATTCTCTCTAGAGTTTTGATGTTCCTGGGTGGAATTTTGGAAACACAGAGGACCTCTCTCCTCCATAGACTGCTGATCTCCACTCACAAACGTCTCTTCTTCTTCCTCTTTGACCTCAACTTTGATGTCTTTCAGTTCTTCAGCCTAAACCCCAAAGATGACAGAATATACTTATTCAAAGGAAAAAGATCACATAGAAGAATGTCTTGTCAGAGCTTGATTTTTTAGGTCTACATGCTCAGATTCACCTACCTGATGATGGTGAGGGATGGTGTGACCTACCTGTGTGGAATCCCGGGAATACAGAGGACGGGGACATCTCTCTGGTGGGTTCCCATTACTGGATCCATCTGTAGGAAACACACACACTGACTGAATACATTGTTTCTATGTGTTTATCAGATGATGGGGGATCTAGGTGGACCCTCCGTACTGCTCTCTCCTTTACAATAAAGTCTCCTCTTACCCGGTGATGTGAGGGGCGGCTGATTGTCCATCATGATGTCCTTGTAGAGATCCTTGTACTCCCACTCCTCACGTTGGATTAATGGCTTCAAAAAACATTGAAAAGACTTGTTTAACCAATAGAAAAAAAATAAATGAATAGAAAACCTCCATATACAGAATCCAATACCCGCAGTTGACTTAGAGCAGCCGTTATTAAATGGTGGACCGCGGTCCAAACACAGACTGAGCGACACTCCTGTCCGGACCATCAGCCCGCCAGTCTTACGTGCCAGATCACTGCTGCTCAGCAGTCATTCAGTCAAGGCAACCAATGACGTTGCGTGTGCGCCCCGCCTCACTATCTCTCCTGGCTCTCACTCCCTGCCTGTCCTCAAGGCATGGTGTGACGCCACGTGTGCGCTCCGCCCCCTTCAGCAAGGTTCTCAGTGCAGCTCCCGCCCCCTGCAGCTCACTACCTCTGCCGGCTCCCGCTCCCTGCCTGTCCTCAAAGTATGGTGTGTGTACTTCATAGAGATGTACAGGGGCAAGCTGATGGGCACATTTTATGTTAAGGGGGCACTCTGATGGGGACACCTGATGTAAGGGGGCATTCTGATGGGAATACCTAATGGAAGATGGCACTGTAATGGGGAAATCTGTTGTAAAGGGTCACTCTGATGGGGACATATTATGTAAGGGGGCACTCTGATGGGGACATATTATGTAAGGGGGCACTCTGATGGGGACACCTGATGTAAAGGGGCAATCTGATGGGGACATATTTTGTTAAGGGGCACTCTGATGGGGAAACCTGATGTGATGGGGACACCTGATGTAAAGGGGCACTCTGATGGGGACACATTATGTTAGGGGGCACTCTGATGGGGACACCTGATGTAAAGGGGCACTCTGATGGGGACACATTATGTTAATGGGGCACTCTGATGGGGACACCTGATGTAAAGGGGCACTCTGATGGGGACACCTGATGTAAAGGGGCACTCTGATGGGGACGCATTATGTTAAGGGGGCACTCTGATGGGAATACCTAATGTAAGGTGGCACTGTAATGGGGACACCTGATGTAAAGAGGCACTCTGATGGGGACATCTGATGTAAAGGGGCAAACCTTATGTAAAAGAGCACAATGATGTACAAACCTAATGTTAAGATGACACCTGATGTAAAGGGGCACTCTGATGACAACACCTAATGTAAGGGGGCACTCTGATGGGGACACCCTATGTAAGGGGGCACATTGATGGGAGACACCCTATGTAAGGGGGCACATTGATGGGAGACACCCTATGTAAGGGGGCACATTGATGGGAGACACCCTATGCAAAAACCTGATGTAAGGGGACACTCTGATGGGAATACCTGATGTAAGGTGGCACTCTGATGGGAACACATTACTTAAGGGGGCACTCTGATAGGGACACCTGATATAATGGGGTACTCTGACGGTGGCAACTGATTTATGGGGGTAATCACTAATAGGGACATTTACAGAGTATTACCAGAGTGTGCAAAGGAAACAGTAACAAAAGCGCCAGAGAGCGTGGCTTGCGCCAAAAAATGGAAAGTAGATGCCTTCAATCTTTCTGAGTCATAGCACAGACTTGAGATTTGGACCACAGCTGGAAGAAAATTTTAGTGACCAGATGGACTTCTGTGAATTTTAAATCAATACCCCTGAGCAAAAACCCCTATACATTATGGTCCAAATTGATCCAACTGGGGAAAAAAAAACCTTTCTTATCTTCCAAAAACTTTTGGATATTCCCTGAATCATTAATCTTTAATGTTATTACCTACAGAAACAGTTGAGTACTTCCCGCCATACTTCGCTTTATTTGCACTAACATACAATTTTTCAGGACAAGCTTTCGGGGTGTGTCCTCTTCTTCAAGGTCCAAAATACGACTACAATCACCTCAAACATGTTATCACCTATAACCCTAAAATGTTAATATCCTGTAAATGTTATATAAATATAAAACATGTAAATATCCAGTTATATTTTTGCATTTAGGAAGGCATTCAACTACGTTTTAAAACAATCTACCGAGCTGCCCAGTACTAGTTCCTGAAGGAGTCCATTCCGTATTTCAACAGCTCTTATTGTGAAGAAGCCTTTCCGTATGTGGAGGTTAGCTCTCTTTTCCTCCAGACGTAAAGAGTGCCCCCTAATCTTTTTACGGGGGGGTTACTGGGTATAAAATAAGATCTTATTACCTCTGCTGCTATTTCTAGTAACGTCTCCTCTCTACTTCCTCCTTGACTCACTTCTCACCCGGAAATTCCTATTTATACTCTTCCTGTCTGTACCTGACATCACTTCCTGTCCTGACATCACTTCCTGTCTCTACCTGACATCACTTCCTGTCTTTGCGTTCCACTGACAGTAAGTGAGATCGCCACCTTGTTTTGAATATAAATACCGCAGTCTACGTTGCGTTACGTCATTCTGCCCTCTGCCTTGTGGCCCCGTCCGTTCTTCTTTTAAGTTATATTAATGATTACACACACAGATTATACGTGAAAATGTTTATAAAAATATATGAATTTTTTTACAATGTTTTAATTTGATTACCTATATATATATATATATATATATATATATATATATATATATATATATATATATATATATACTGTATCATGACCTTTCCTAGTAAATGTACACATGTGACATCGATGTAGATGATACTTGTACGGTTCCTCTATTTCAGGGGTCTCCAAACTTTTCAAACAAAGGGCCAGTTTATTGTCCTTCAGACTTTAGGAGGGCCGGATTGTGGCCAGCGGGGGCAGAAAATGTCCTGGGCCTGGCATGTGTGAGAATAAATATGGCCTCAGGGTTGGTGGTCAATAGGAGGAGGAATAGTGCCCCTATCAATAGAAGAAATAGCATCCCATCATTGGTATCGGTGGAAGAAATAGTGCCCCATTGTTGGTGTCAGTGGGAGGAATAGTGCCCCAAGGGCCGGGTAAAGGCTAGCAAAGGGCCACATCTGGCCCTTGGGCCGCAGTTTGGGGACCTCTGCTCTATTTCGTGGATGATCCAACCTCCTATTATTATGAAAAGAGATGAAACTTCCTCTTCCTCCAGATGAAATTGCTCCCCCTAAATTGTCCACACTATATTCGATCTCGTTCAAATTTTTCATTTGTGTTAAGTACAGTAAATAATTAGCATGTCAATTACAGAGTGTCTTGAGATGATGAGTAGAGTTGGGCGAACAGCTGGAGCCGAGCTAAAGTTTGCGTTCCCGTTCGGCGAACACCTGAATTTGCGTGCTATACAGTGCATTCTGAGCTCTGATTGGGCCCAAAGGATGAGTCATCAGCTGTCAACGGGCTTCCCCGCTCAATGAATAACAAAAAGTGGGGGAAAAAAATGGCGTAGGGGTCCCCCCCATAGCCCTTTGGGTCTAGTATGGATTTTACAGAGGAACCCCATGCCAACATTTTTTAAAACATCAGTCCCTAAGATCTGGTAGGGATTTTGAAGTAAAACCCCCACAACAAAATGTTTTTTAAAAATGGCGCGGATTCCCCACCAAAATCCATGCCAGACCCTTATCCGAGCATGAAGCCTGGCAGGACAGGAAAAGGGGGGGGTGGGGGCAACGAGTGAACAGCACAGCCCGAACATCCCGTTTGCCTGTTCGGCAATTACCTGAATTTGCGGGGCGCTCGGCAGGATGTTTGCCTACCGCGTGCTACACAGTGCATTCATAGCCCTAGCTGGGCAAAGCTTTGCCCAATCAGGGCAGAGTGAAGAGGTGGTTGATAAGGAGCTGGCCGGGAGTCCTTAACAACAGATGAGTCATCAGCTGTCAATGGGCTTTCCCGCTGACAGCTCAATGAAAATAAAAACATTGCCGGCAATAGAAAAAAGTGAAGAAAAAAAACGCCCCCCCCACAAAATCTATACCAGACCCTGGCTGCATGCTCGGATAAGGGTCTGGCATGGATTTTGAAGGGGACCCCCGCCAAAATAAAAATGGCTTGGGGTCTCCCCCAAAATCCATACCACACCCTTATCCGAGCATGCAGCCTGGCAGGACAGGAAAGCGGGGGGTATGGGGGTTGGGTGAGCTAATGGGTGAGTACCAGGGTGCCAAGTTTGGTGTCTGTGGCCCCAAGGGTTCTGGAGATACGGCCACCCAAAGAGAACCAACTGGCACTTGAAAGCTCCCTTGCGGGGAATGTGGCGGTAATGCGTCAGACCTCTAGCCGGGCTCTGTTGCCACCTTGACGGTATGTATATTGCATTGGTCAGTATCTCTGGATCAATAGGTCCTCGGAACACCAAGATTGGTAGGAAAGGTCTCATTAATGGCCCCTAGATGTCCCTCAAATTTGGTGTCACCGCCATTTATGGTCCGGTAGCAGTGCCCCCCTCCTGAACCATACCAGGCCACATGCCTTCAACATAGGCGGTGCTTTGGGACAGGGGGGCTCTGCCCTCCCCCGCCCACCCCAAAGCCCCTTGTCGATGGGTCAAGGTGCAGAACCGGTAATTAAGTAATCGTATGACCTGGATATAGCGGTCGCATTACTGCCCCAACATGTTTCCTGAAGAAACTGGTTCAGCAAAACATGTTTCCTGAAGAAACTGGTTCAGCAAAACATGTAGAGGCAGTAACGTGATCACCATCTTACAGTTACGTCATTTCTGGTTCCTCACTTTGGAACGCACGCCGGCTCCCGAGAGCGGAGCGGTGGCGAGGATATAATATACAGACTGATTGTATTGGTGCCGAGGACTGGGCACCTTAAAATGTGAGAGTTTATTTTATATCTTTGGGGACAATTTTACCCTTTTAAATAAATAATACACAATGAGAATCTTCATTGTCCGGTGTGTACTGTTCGTCCCATTGAGAGCTACATACAGCATCCCTGGAGATGGAGTAGAATGGTGGATCCATCATTATCTGGAGAACATATCCAATCCACTGGATTAAGCGATTTTCACCTTACCTTTAATTAGGGGGTCATCATGTTGTGATGAGTGCATTGGAGTGGCACAAGTGGTGGAAAACACCGTCTGATGAGAAGAAGTAGAGGAATCTATATTTTACGATATCAACACTATTTTCACACATTGGTGGATGGGACTTTATTAATTTATTTTGATTTAATTTTCTGGTTTTGTTGTTTGGTGGCAACATAAGAAGTGGTCCACAAGGTTTAGAAGTGTGTCTATGGGAATCTTTGACCATTCTTCCAGAAACGCATTTGTGAGGTCAGGCACTGATGTTGGACGAGAAGGCCTGGCTCGCTGTCTCGGCTCAAATTCATCCCAAAGGTGTTCTTTCAGGTTGAGGTCAGAACTCTGTGCAGGCCAGTCAAGTTCCTCCACCCCAAACTCGCTCATCCATGTCTTTATGGACTTTGCTTTGTGCACTGTTGCGCAGTCATATTGGAACAGGAAGGGGCCATCTCCAAACTGTTCCCACAAAGTTGGGAGCATGAAATTGTCCAAAATGTCTTGGTATGCTGACGCCTTAAGAGTTCCCTTCACTGGAACTAAGGGGCCAAGCCCAACCCCTGAAAAACAACCCCACATCATAATACCCCCTCCACCAAAATGATTTGGACCAGTGCACAAAGAAAGGTCCATAAAGACATGGATGAGGGAGTTTGGGGTGAAGGAACAGGACTGGCCTGCTTGAATACATGTCTTGTGAGATAACAGGTAACAGCAGAACGTTGCATGGTACAGCTGCAGGACTACATGTACCTGCTGGTCTGTGGAAATAAAAGTGACAGATCAGCAGTAGCAGCAAAGCTACTGATCTGTGACATTAAATAGCTCATGTATCCTTAGACTATCGATTGACACACGTGTGGATATGGACTTTCTAAACTCTATGACTCACTAATAAAAGACGAATTGTAGAAAAAAATCTGTGACCAGGTGCCTAACATGCCCATATATAACATTGTTGTTGTTCAGTCGTATCCGACTCTTCGTGACCTCATGGACCATAGTGCGTCAGGCTTTTCTGTACTCCACTGCCTTCCGGAGCTTGTTTAACCGCCTGCCGCCCCCTGGCCGTCATGTGACGGGCAGGCGGCACAGCTCTTGTTCTGGGCGGGCGTCATATGACGTCCGTCCATTTAAACAGGGCATGCGCGCGATCGTGTGCGCGCAGCCCTGTACCTTCGGTGGCGGCGTGTCACGGAGACACCGCTCGACACCGAGAGGGGTGAACAGTTTACTGTTTACCGATCGTGTGTGAGAAGGAGATTGTGGTAACATCTCGTTACCGCTTACAGTGTACACCAACACACTGATTGCCCTCTCCCCAATAAAGAGTACCTGTCACCACCCATCTGAGTACCTGTCACAGTTCATCCGAGTACCTGTCACAGTCCATTAGAGTACCCGAGTACCTGTCACAGTCCATCAGAGTACCCGAGTACCTGTCACAGTCCATCAGAGTACCTGAGTACCTGTCACAGTCCATCTGAGTACCCGAGTACCTGAGTACCCGTCACAGTCCATCTGAGTACCCGAGTACCTGTCACAGTCCATCTGAGTACCTGAGTACCTGTCACAGTCCATCAGAGTACCCGAGTACCTGTCACAGTCCATCAGAGTACCCGAGTACCTGTCACAGTCCATCTGAGTACCTGAGTACCCGTCACAGTCCATCTGAGTACCCGAGTACCTGAGTACCTGTCACAGTCCATCTGAGTACCTGTCACAGTTCATCTGAGTACCCGAGTATCTGTCACCAGTCCATCTGAGTACCCGAGTACCTGTCACAGCCCATATGAGTACCTGTCACAGTCCATATGAGTACCAGAGTACCTGAGTATGTGTCACAGTCCATCTGAGTACCCGAATACCTGTCACCGTCCTTCAGAGTACCCGAGTACCTGTCACCAGGCCATCAGAGCACCCGAGTACCTGTCATCAGCCCATCAGAGTACCCGAGTACCTATCTGCAGCCCATGCCTCATAGAATATACATTGGGGTGTTTGCTTTCCAAAATGGGGTCATTTTGTGAGTAATTCCATTGTCCTGGTGCTCAAGGACCTTCTAAAGTGTGATAGTTAGGAATGAAATGAGATGTGCAATTTTTTGCTCTTAGAACGCCTGAAGGTACTACTTCAATGTTGGGCCTCTGTATGTGGCCAGGCTGTGTAAAAGTCTCACACATGTGGTATCGCCGTACTCAGGAGGAGTAGCAGAATGTATTTTGGGGTGTAATTTTTGAATTCAAATAAGACAAAAAGTGGGATTGAAAGAGAAACCAGAGCAAGGACCTCTCCAATTGGGTCCTGCCTCTTTCAGAAGGATTGGGACTATTACGGTACCAAGAGGGATGTAAAAAGACTTTTTTTTAATAATAATAGATTTATTTCAAAATAGCAATAAAAAGTCCGACAAAGGACACATCATATACATCATCATGATTTAACATACACAAAAACGGTGATTGTTACAGCATTGTTGACACTTGGTTAGTAAGACTAATGCCCACACAGATGCATGGACAGAGGTTGTATAGTATAATACTTGCAGACGTGACCTCTACAGTTTCGCGGTCACAGCCGCTTCTTCAGGAGGCGTCTGATAGTATATAATCAACCTATAACCACAAGGGTTTTGGAGCGATACTGTGAGACGCCCTCAAAAGGCGTTCCCCCGGGGGCGAGCCAGGGAGGCAAATTGGGGTGATACATTGCTGTAATATTAAAAGCTAGACTCAGGAGCTACTGGCACCCAGAATAAAGTGACTGATGCAGCTGATGGCCAGTAAGCCAAACCACAATGCCAAGGGGAGCCAAGGGGCTCCAAGTGGCGCCGGTGAGGTGCTGGGTGTCCGCCTGGGAAATTTTTGCTATATACATGCTATGTGTTAGAAATATCTTATAAATTGACAACTTTGTGTAAAAAAAAAAATGCGTTTTCATTTTTTTTCCACATTTTCCAAAAAATTCTGGAAAAAAATGAACCATTCAAAAGACTCATTATGCTTCATAGATTATACGTTGGGGTGTTTGCTTTCCAAAATGGGGTAATTTTGTGGGCAATTCCATTGTCCTGGTGCTCAAGGACCTTCAATGTGCACGTCGGTGGTGGCGTGTTCCCGGGAACACTGCTTGTCACCGACGCTGGTAAACAGCCATTGGCTGTTTACCATGTGATAGGCTGTGATCCTTTCACAGCCGATCACTAAATGTAAACACAGAGCGGTAACGAGATGTTACCGGGTTCTCCTCCTCACACACCGATCGCGTGTGAGATGGAAATTGTGGTAACATCTCGTTACCGCTTACAGTGTACACCAACACACATTGATTGCCCCCCCAATACCCAAAACCCGAGTACCCATCACAGTCCATCTGAGTATCCGAGTACCTGTCACAGTCCATCTGAGTACACGAGTACCTGAGTACCCGTCACAGTCCATCTGAGTACCCGGGTACCTGTCACAGTCCATCTGAGTACCCGAGTACCCGTCACAGTTCATCTGAGTACCCGAGTACCTGAGTACCCGTCGCAGTTCATTTGAGTACCCGAGTACCTGTCACAGTTCATCTGAGTACCCAAGTGCCCGTCACAGTTCATTTGAGTACCCGAGTACCTGTCACAATTCATCTGAGTACCAGAGTACCTGTCACCAGTCTGAGTACCCGAGTACCTGTCACAGTCCATATGAGTACCTGTCAAAGTCCATATGAGTACCAGAGTATGTGTCACAGTCCATCTGAGTACCCGAGTACCTGTCACAGTTCATCTGAGTACCCGAGTACCTGTCACAGTCCATCTGAGTACCCTAGTACCTGTCACAGTCCATCTGAGTACCCGAGTCCCTGTCACAGTTCATATGAGTACCTGTCACCGCCCTTCAGAGTACCCGAGTATCTGTCATCAGGCCATCAAAGTACCCGAGTACCTGTGACCAGCCCATCAGAGTACCCGAGTACCTGTCACCAGGCCATCAAAGTACCCGAGTACCTGTCACCAGCCCATCAGAGTACCCGAGTACTTGTCACCAGCCCATCAGAGTACCCGAGTTCCTGTCACCAGGCCATCAGAGTACCCGAGTACCTGTCACCAGGCCATCAGAGTACCCGAGTACCTGTCACTAGCCCATCAGAGTACCCAAGTACCTATCTGCAGCCCATGCCTCATCGAATATACATTGGGGTGTTTGCTTTCCAAAATCGGGTCATTTTGTGGGTAATTCCATTGTCCTGGTGCTCCAGGACCTTCAAAAGTGTGATAGGTAGGAATGAAGAACGCCTGAAGGTACTACTTCAATGTTGGGCTCTGTATGTGGCCAGGCTGTATAAGTCTCACACATGTGGTATTGCCGTACTCAGGAGGAGTAGCAGAATGTATTTTGGGGTGTAATTTTTGCTATATACATGCTATGTGTTAGAAATATCTTATAAATCGACAACTTTGTGTAAAAAAAAAAAATGCGTTTTCATTTTTTTTCCACATTTTCCAAAAACTTCTGGAAAAAAATGAACCATTCAAAAGACTCATTATGCCTCATAGATTATACGTTGGGGTGTTTGCTTTCCAAAATGGGGTAATTTTGTGGGCAATTTCATTGTCCTGGTGCTCAAGGACCTTTAAAAGTGTGAAAGGTAGGAATGAAATGAGATGTGTAATTTATGCTCCTGTAACGCCTGAAGGTACTACTTCAATGTTGGACCTCTGTATGTGGCCAGGCTGTGTAAAAGTCTCACACATGTGGTATCACCATACTCAGGAGGAGTAGCAGAATGTATTTTGGGGTGTAATTTTTGCTATATACATGCTATGTGTTAGAAATATCTTATAAATTGACAACTTTGTGTAAAAAAAAGTGTTTTCATTTTTTTTCCACGTTTTCCAAAAACTTCTGGAAAAAAATGAACCGTTCAAAAGACTCATCATGCCTCATAGATTATACGTTGGGGTGTTTGCTTTCCAAAATGGGGTAATTTTGTGGGCAATTCCATTGTCCTGGTGCTCCAGGGCCTTCAAAAGTGTAAAAGGTGGTTGAGAAACGAGATATGTCATTTATGCTCGTAGAACGCCTGAAGGTGCTACTTCAATGTTGGGCCTCTCTATGTGGCCAGGCTGTGTAAAAGTCAGACAGAAACAAAGAAACTACATTTTTTTCACAAAAGTCTTTTTTATTTTTTATTATAGCACAAAAAATATAAAAAAAAAAATTAGTGATTAAATACCACCAAAAGAAAGCTCTATTTGTGTGAAAAAAAGGAGGCAAATTACATATGGGTACAGTGTTGCATGACTGAGTAATTGTTATGCAAACTGTGAGAGCGCTGAAAATTAGTCTGGGCAGGAAGGGGGTGTAAGTGCCCTGTATTGAGGTGGTTAACTTCATATTCGTTGTTTTTCGATGATGGTTTCTATTCCATCTTGTTTTCTGTCGTCCACTTCTCCTTTTTCCTTCCATGTTTCCCAGCATCAGGATCTTCTCCAATGAGTCCTCTCATCGCATTAGGTGGCCAAAGTATTCAAGCTTCAGGATCTGTCCCTTTCAGTGAATATGAAGGGTTGATTTCCTTCAAGATTGACTGGTTTGATCTTTATGACGTCCAAGGGACTTTATCTATAACATACACGCAACCAATATGTACACTATATTGCCAAAAGTATTGGGACACCTGTCTTTACACGCACATGAACTTTAATGGCATCCCCGTCTTAGTCCGTAGGGTTCAATATTGAGTTGGCCCACCCTTTGCAGCTATAACAGCTTCAACTCTTCTGGGAAGGCTGTCCACAAGGTTTAGGAGTGTGTCTATGGGAACGTTTGACCATTCTTCCAGAAGCACATTTGTGAGATCAGGCACTGATGTTGGATAAGAAGGCCTGGTTCTCAGTCTCCACTCTAATTCATCCCAAAGGTGTTCTATCGGGTTCAGGTCAGGACTCTGTGCAGGCCAGTCAAGTTCCTCCAACCCAAATTAGCTTGTCCATGTCTTTATGGACCTTGGCTGCTCTATTAGACCCCAAATCTCTCCTGTGGCCTCCAATGGGGCCAATCAGGTAACCAGAGAGGAGGACCGGGAAGTGAGGAATCCTCGTCACTTTCGGTTCCCGGGGTCCCAGAGGGGGAGGAATGTCATCAGTTCCTTGATCTCTGTGCAATGTCACCATCCCCCGCCGGTTGTAGTGGTCCCGGGCTCCGTGGTCAGATGGGTGAGCCTGGGAAAGGTGGCGGTGCCAGGGCTCCTTTGTCAGTAAAGCATTTCCCGCACTATAAACACGAAAAAGGACGCTAACTGGTATGAATTCTCTGGTGTCTAAGGAGGTTCTTTTTTATAGTGAAACATTTCCCGCACTCTGAACATGAAAAAGGACGCTCACCCGTGTGAATCCTCTGGTGTCTCAGAAGTGTTCCTTTATCAGTGAAACACTTCCCGCACTCTGTACATGAATGAGGACGCTCACCCGAGTGACTTTTTTGGTGTATACAAAGTTTCCCTTTGTTGGTAAAACATTTCCCGCACTCTGAACATGAAAAAGGACGCTCCCCTGTGTGTATTTTCTGGTGTAAAAGAAGGTGATCAACCCTAGGAAAGCATTTCCCACACACTGAGCATGAAAAAGGACGCTCCCCTGTGTGTGTTCTCTGGTGTACAAGAAGGCTCCCTTTCTGAGTGAAACATTTCCCGCACTCTGAACATGAAAAAGGACGCTCGCCCGTGTGAATTCTCTCGTGTCTAAGAAGTGTTCCTTTATCGATGAAACATTTCCCACACTCTGTACATGAAAATGGACGCTCTCTCATGTGAGTTCTCTGGTGCCTAAGAAGTTTTCCTTTATCAGTGAAACACTTCCCGCACTCTGTACATGAATGGGGACACTCATCCGTGTGAATTATTTGGTGTCTACGTAGTCCTCCTTCATTAGTGAAACATTTCCCGCACACTGTACATGAATGAGGACGCTCATCCGCGTGACTTCTTTGGTGTATATGAAGTACTCTTTTGTCAATAAAACATTTCCCGCACTCTGAACATGAAAAAGGACGCTCCCCTGTGTGTATTCTC
Organism: Lithobates septentrionalis; assembly: GCA_037952835.1. Classification (NCBI taxonomy): domain Eukaryota; kingdom Metazoa; phylum Chordata; class Amphibia; order Anura; family Ranidae; genus Lithobates; species Lithobates septentrionalis. Next base: position 636,463 of record JBBDGP010000300.1, on the reverse strand, counting down.
TGGTGTATAAGAAGTCTGTTGTTCTCAGCGAAACATTTCCCACACTCCGAACAAGAAAAAGGACGCTCCCCCGTGTGACGTCTCTGGTGTAGAAGAAGGTGATCAACCCTAAGAAAGCATTTCCCGCACTCTGAACAAGTAAAAGGACGCTCACCGGTGTGACTTCTCTGGTGTTTAACAAGGTCTTCTTTCACAGCGAAACATTTCCCACACTCTGAACATGAATAAGGACGCTCACCCGTATGAACTGACTGGTGTCTATGAAGGCCCGTTTTCGTAGTGAAACATTTCCCGCACTCAGAACATGAAAAGGGGCGCTCACCCGTGTGACTTTTCTGGTGTCCAAGAAGTTTTCCTTTATTACTGAAACATTTCCCGCACTCTGAACATGAAAAAGGACGCACGCCCGTGTGAATTCTCTGGTGTGTGCGAAGACTTCCCATCCTAATGAAAGATTTCCCGCACTCTGAACAGGAAAAAGGACGCTCTCCCGTGTGAATGCTTAGGTGTCTAACAAGTGTTCCTTTGTCAGAAAAACATTTCTCGCACTCCGAACATGAAAAAGGACGCTCCCCCGTGTGAATTCTCAGGTGTGCACGAAGAACTCCCATCCTAATGAAACATTTCCCGCACTCTGAACATGAAAAAGGACGCTCACCTGTGTGAATGCTTAGGTGTCTAACAAGTGTTCCTTTGGTAGCAAAACATTTTCCGCACTCGCAACATGAAAAAGGACGCTCTCCCATGTGACCCCTGTTATATAAAGAAGGCTCCTTGGATTTGGATGGATCTGTTGATTGATCAGCACTGTGAGAACTTAGATGGACATCTGAGGTCATAGTATGGGATTTATCAGAAGGTTCCTCAGGATTAGAAGGATCCATTGATCTTGGATGGACATCTGAAGTCATAGTATGGGATTTATCAGAAGGTTCCTCAGGATTAGAAGGACCCATTGATCTTAGATGGACATCTGAAGTCATAGTATGGGATTTATCAGAAGGTTCCTCAGGATTAGAAGGACCCATTGATCTTAGATGGACATCTGAAGTCATAGTATGGGATTTCTCAGAAGGTTCCTCAGGATTAGAAGGATCCATTGATCTTAGATGGACATCTGAAGTCATAGTATGGGATTTCTCAGAAGGTTCCTCAGGATTAGAAGGATCCATTGATCTTAGATGGACATCTGAAGTCATATTATGGGATTGATCAGAAGATTCCTCAGGATTAGAAGGATCCATTGATCCCTCCAGATGGGAAGGTCTGTGATGTGTAGTTGGAATAATGGGATCTTCTCCTGGAGAACATTGTGTGATCTCATCATCTTCTGACTTGAAATCGTGTGGTAAATTCGGATCACCCTCTGAGGTATTCAGAACAAAGCGTCCATCTGTAAGAAAACCAATCATGAACCACTTGAAGACTCAGCCTTTTCTGGCACTTTTCGTTTACAAGTCTAAATCAGTTTTCTTTTGCTAGAAATGTACTTAGAACCCCCAAATCTATATCTATATATAGATTTTTGCAGAGACCCTAGAGAATAAAATTGCGGCCGTTGCAATATTTTATGTCACAAGGTATTTGCTCAAGCAGTCTTTCAAACGCAATTTTTCTGAAAAAATTATACTTTAATGATTTTAAAAAAACACACAATATATACCCCAATTTTTTTGTATAATGTGAAAGATGATGTTATGCCGAGTAAATAGATACCTAACATGTCAGGCTTTACAATCGCGCGGGCTCGTGGAATGGCGACAAAATCCGGAACTTAATCTCCATAGGCGGCGCTTTAAATTTGTTTGCAGGTTACCAGTTTAGAGTTACAGAGGAGGTCTGGCCTGAGAATTATTGCTCTCGCTCTAATGATCGCGGCGATACCTCACATGTATCGTTTGAACGCCGTTTACATCTGCGTGCGCAGCCTACGTATGGGGATGGGGGTGCTTTACTATTTTTTTTAAATTGTTTATTTATATTTACACTTTCCCTTTAAATTTTTTTAATTTTTTGATCACTTTTATTCCTATTACATGGAATGTAAACATCCCTTGTAAATATTTTTTTTTAAATCTTTTGCTTTAGAAAAAAAAAAAGTACTTTTTAGTTCTTTATTTCTACACTGTCACCCCCCCCCCCCCCCTTTTTTTTAACACTTTTATTCCTTTTACAAGAAATGTAAACATCTCTGGTAATAGGATGACAGGTCCTCTTTATTGAGACATCTGGGGTCAGAAAATCCCCAAATCTCTTCTTTACCATTAATTTTGATTTTATACACTGCCCCCCCCCCCCTTTTTTATCACTTTTATTCCTATTACATGGAATGTAAACATCCCTTGTAATATAAAGAAGGATGACAGGTCCTCTTTATGGAAAGATCTGTGGTCAAAAAGACCCCAAATTTCTCCTTTACCTTTAAAAGCAAAATATTTTTTTTACATTTTTTGCTTTAGGAAAAAAAGTACTTTTTAGTTCTTTATTTCTACACTGTCACCCCCCCCCCCCTTTTTTTAACACTTTTATTCCTTTTACAAGAAATGTAAACATCTCTGGTAATAGGATGACAGGTCCTCTTTATTGAGACATCTGGGGTCAGAAAATCCCCAAATCTCTTCTTTACCTTTAATTTTGATTTTCTACACTGTCATCCCCCCCCCCCCCCTTTTTTTATCACTTTTATTCCTATTACATGGAATGTAAACATCCCTTGTAATATAAATAAAGATGACAGGTCCTCTTTATGGAGAGATCTGGGGGTCAGAGCTTTTCTTTTTTTTCTTTTAATCTTTTGCTTTAGAAAAAAAAGATTACTTTTTATTTTTTTTACTTTTACACCCCCCCCTTTTTTATCACTTTTATTCATATTACATGGAATGTAAACATCTAGTAATAGAAATAAGGATGACAGGTCCTCTTTATGGAGAGATCTGGGGGTCAGAATTTTTCTTTTTTTTCTTTTAATCTTTTGCTTTAGAAAAAAAAGATTACTTTTTATTTTTTTACTTCCCCCCCCCCCCCTCCTTTTTTATCACTTTTATTCATATTACATGGAATGTAAACATCTAGTAATAGAAATAAGGATGACAGGTCCTCTTTATGGAGAGATCTGGGGGTCAGAATTTTTCTTTTTTTTCTTTTAATCTTCTGCTTTAGAAAAAAAGATTACTTTTTATTTAATTATTTTTACACTGTCGCCCCCCCCTCTTTTTTATCACTTTTATTCATATTACATGGAATGTAAACATCTTGTAATAGAAATAAGGATGACAGGTCCTCTTTATGGGGAGATCTGGGGGTCAGAGTTTTTTTTTTCTTTTAATCTTCTGCTTCAGAAAAAAAAATTACTTTTTATTTATTTATTTTTACACTGTCGCCCCCCCTCTTTTTTATCACTTTTATTCATATTACATGGAATGTAAACATCTTGTAATAGAAATAAGGATGCCGCGGATGCTGAAGACAGGCCGAGGCTTTGGCTGATGGGGACCCGGAAAGGTCGCACAGGCGGCTGGAGATCCCAGAGGCAAGACCAAACTTCTTCACGACGGGGGAGCGTGTCAGAGGCAGGGGCCATCCTGGTAATATGAATAATAATTCATATGTAGGGGGGAGTGTAAAAATAAAATGGGGGGAGTGTAAAAATAAATGTAAATACATATTTTATACTCATATAATTATATAAAAATGTGAATCGTTTCGGCATTTAGTGTTTATGACTTACTTGTGTCCATATGTAGAGAAGATTCCTCCTGTTTACTTTCCATAATCATCTCCCCCTCCTCCATAGACTGCTGATCTCTACTCATCAACCTCTCTTCTTCTTCTATCTCAGGTTTGATGTCTTTGAGTTCTTCACCCTAATCCCCAAAGATGATAGAAAAGGAACAAGAGATTACATAGAAGAATGTCCTCTCTTAGAACTATTTTCGAGTCCCTTTTCCCCTGTCCCATCTACCTGATCATTCTCTGTATAGTTCTGATGTTTCTGGGTGGAATTCCAGGAATACAGAGGACAACCCTCCTCCATGGACTGCTGATCTCCACTCACCAACGTCTCTTCTTCTTCCACTTTAACCTCAACTTTGATGTCTTTCCGTTCTTCTCCCTAAACCCCAAAGATGACAGAATATATTTATTAAAAGAAAAAAATTTATATAGACGAATGTCCTGTCAGAGCTTGAAATGATCTTTTAGGTCTACATGCTCAGCCTCATCTACCTGATGATGGTAATGGATGGTGTGACCTTCCTGTGTGGAATCCCGGGAATACAGAGGACGGGGACATCTCTCTGGTGGGTTCCCATTACTGGATCCATCTGTAGGAAACACACACACTGACTGAATACATTGTTTCTATGTGTTTATCAGATGATGGGGGATCTAGGTGGACCCTCCGTACTGCTCTCTCCTTTACAATAAAGTCTCCTCTTACCCGGTGATGTGAGGGGCGGCTGATTGTCCATCATGACGTCCTTGTAGAGATGGATCTACAGATCCTTAAACATCAATCCATATACCTGAACAGTTTTTGCATTTAGTGGCCATCACTCACCTGATCCGACGTCTGGAGAAGATTCCTCCTCTTTAACTTTGCCCATCATCACAACCTCCTCCTTGAACTGCTGATCACCCATCACATACGTCTCTTCTTCCTCTTTAACCTCATCTTTTATATCCATAAGATTTTTATTCTGAACAAACAAAATGGCAGGGAATAATTTCTTTAAAATGTGAGCATGAATAACCCTAAACCTAAAAGTGGAATATATTTTCATACAGTCAGATCACTTTTATGTTCTCAACATCCATCTTCATCTACCTGATGATGGTGAGGGATGGTGTGACTTTCCTGTGTGGAACCCCAGGAATACAGAGGACGGGGGCATCTCTCTGGTGGGTTCCCATTACTGGATCCATCTGTAGGAAACACACACACTGACTGAATACATTGTTTCTATGTCTTTATCAGATGATGGGGGATCTAGGTGGACCCTCCGTACTGCTCTCTCCTTTACTATAAAGTCTCCTCTTACCCGGTGATGTGAGGGGCGGCTGATTGTCCATCATGACGTCCTTGTACAGATCCTTGTGTCCTTCTAAATACTTCCACTCCTCAAGTTGGATAAATGACTTGAAAAAAAGTTTGAAAAGACTTGTTTGACCAAGAGAAAAAATAAATGAATAGAAAATCTCCATATGCATAATCCTGTACCAAGAGTTGACTTAGAAGAAAGAAAAAAACCCCTGTAAATTATGGTCCAAATTGAGCCAACTGGGGAAAAAATTCCTTTCTTATCTTCCAAAATGTTATTACCTACAGAAGCAATTGAGTACTGTTCGTGACACTACCCAACCGACTCTTCCCCAGTCTACTCAACCGACTCTTCCCCAGTCTAGCCAACCAACTCTTCCCCAGTCTAGCCAACCGACTCTTCCCCAGTCTAGCCAACCAACTCTTCCCCAGTCTAGCCAACCGACTCTTCCCCAGTCTAGCCAACCGACTCTTCCCCAGTCTAGCCAACCGACTCTTCCCCAGTCTAGCCAACCGACTCTTCCCCAGTCTACTCAACCGACTCTTCCCCAGTCTACTCAACCGACTCTTCCCCAGTCTACTCAACCGACTCTTCCCCAGTCTACCCAACCGACTCTACCCCAGTCTAACCAACCGACTCTTCCCCAGTCTAACCAACCAAATCTTCCCCAGTCTAACCAACCAACTCTTCCCCAGTCTAGCCAACCGACTCTTCCCCAGTCTAGCCAACCGACTCTTCCCCAGTCTAGCCAACCGACTCTTCCCCAGTCTAGCCAACCGACTCTTCCCCAGTCTACTCAACCGACTCTTCCCCAGTCTACTCAACCGACTCTTCCCCAGTCTACTCAACCGACTCTTCCCCAGTCTACCCAACCGACTCTACCCCAGTCTAACCAACCGACTCTTCCCCAGTCTAACCAACCAAATCTTCCCCAGTCTAACCAACCAACTCTTCCCCAGTCTAACCAACCGACTCTTCCCCAGTCTACCCAACCTACTCTTCCCCAGTCTACCCAACCGACTCTTCCCCAGTCTACCCAACCGACTCTTCCCCAGTATCCCAGGGCAAGGTTAAGAAAGATTTAAGCACACCGCTATCCTCCAGAGAGACCTGCTACATGCGGCCATCTCTCCACTTGTAAGCCCCTGACCATGCTGTAGTACTCACACTGTCCTCCTTGCTCCCGCTGTCTCTCCTATAAATGTTAACATCCAGTTATATTTCCAACTGTAGCACTTCCCCTGTAGGGTTGCAGATAACTGGGTTCCCAACTCCTGCACAGCCAAGCAAGTAGACTGCATCATGGAGTACTTCCAACTCCCTTGTAGACACTTTTCACCAGTCTACCCGGCCGACTCTTCCCCGGTCTAACCGGCCGACTCTTCCTCAGTCTACCCGACCAACTCTTCCCCAGTCTACCCGACCGACTCTTCCCCAGTCTACCCGACCGACTCTTCCCCAGTCTACCTGACCGACTCTTCCCCAGTCTACCCGGCCGACTCTTCCCCAGTCTACCCGACCGACTCTTCCCCAGTCTACCCGGCCGATTCTTCCCCAGTCTACCCGATCGACTCTTCCCCAGTCTACCCGACCGACTCTTCCCCAGTCTACCCGGCCGACTCTTCCCCAGTCTACCCGGCCAACTCTTGCACACTCTATCCGACCGACTCTTCTCCAGTCTACCCGACCGACTCTTCCCCAATCTACCCAACTGACTCTTCCCCAGTCTACCCAACCGACTCTTCCCCAGTCTATCTAACCGACTCTTCCCCAGTCTATCCAACCGAATCTTCCCCAGTCTATCCAACCGACTCTTCCCCAGTCTACATGACTTCTCTTGAGATCTCCCAGGGCAAGGTTAAGAAAGATTTAAGCACACCGCTATCTTCCAGAGAGACCTGCCACATGCGGCCATCTCTCTACTTGTAAGCCCCTGACCATGCTGTAGTACTCACACTGTCCTCCTCGCTCCTGCTGTCTCTCAGGGAAGACCCCCCTCCAAATTGCTTCTGTTGTCAGGATCCTCCCAAGTCAGCCCGAGCATCAACCAGAATCACAGCACCCCGCCCCCAGAGCAGGGGGTTCACCTCAAGGGCCACCAACAGTCCCCTCAGCACTCCATCTCCATCTTCCACATGACTTCCCTGCAAGCATGACTCATCCATACTTAAGGGCTGGCTTAAACACCCTTGCCAGGCCCACCGCCCAGGGATTGGCCAAGCTCCCCAAAGTAGGCAGAACGACCCTCCAAGCCTTCGCCCTCTAGTTTCCAGAACGTTCTCCAACTTTCCAGAACCATCTGGAGGCACCAGAGACTTGCCTGCATGAGTCATCCTGCCTTGACCTAAAGGAAACCCATGACCCAATTAAGGGTTTCACAGGTTTAAGCATGAGTCAAAACATAAATATTCCCGCACTCACACTAGTAGCACACTGGAGGGGGCTACACAACTACTTTTTAAAACAATCTACTGAGCTGCTCAGTACTGGTTCTTGAGGGAGCCCATTACATGTTTCAACAGCTCCTGTTGTGAAGAAGGCTTTCCGTATGTGGAGAATAATTCTTAAATAGTTACATAGTAGGTGAGGTTGAAAAAAGACACAAGTCCAACCTATGTGTGTGATTATGTGTCAGTATTACTTTGTATATCCCTGTATGTTGCGGTCATTCAGGTGCTTATCTAAAAGTTTCTTGAAACTATCGATGCCACCCGCTGAGAACACCGCCTGTGGAAGAGAATTCCACATCCTTGCCGCTCTTACAGTAAAGAACCCTCTACGTAGTTTAAGGTTAAACCTCTTTTCTTCTCATTTTAATGAGTGGCCATGAGTCTTGTTAAACTCTCTTCCGCAAAAAAGTTTTAATCCCTACTGTGGGGTCACCAGTACAATATTTGTATATTGAAATCATATCCCCGCTCAAGCGTCTCTTCTCCAGAGAGAATAAGTTCAGTGCTCGCAACCTTTCCTCATAAGTAATATCCTCCAGACCCTTTATCAGTTTTTGTTGTCCTTCTTTGTACTCGCTCCATTTCCAGTACATCCTTCCTGAGGACTGGTGCCCAGAACTGGACAGCATACTCTAGGTGCGGCCGGACCAGAGTCTTGTAGAGCGGGAGAATTATCGTTTTATCTCTGCAGTTGATCCCCTTTTTAATGCCAATATTCTGTTTGCTTTGTTAGCAGCAGCTTGGCATTGCATGCCATTGCTGAGCCTATCATCTACTAGGCCCCCCAGGTCCTTTTCCATCCTAGATTCCCCCAGAGGTTCTCCCCCCAGTCTATAGATTACATTCATATTTTTGCCACCCAAATGCATTATTTAAAATTTTTCTACATTGAACCTCATTTGCCATGTAGTTGCCCACCCCGTTAATTTGTTCAGATCTTTTTGCAAGGTTTCCACATCCTGCGGATTCTCTTTTCCTCCAGACGTAAAGAGTGCCCCCTATTCCTTTTAGGGGGGGGTTACTGGGTGTTATTTTTTATAAAATAAGATCCTCTTACCCCCTCGGCTACTAGTTCAAGCAATCTCTCCTCTCTACTTCCTGACTCACCTCTCACCTGGAACTTCTTATATATACTCTTACATCACTTCCTGTCTGTACCTGACATCACTTCCTGTCTGTACCTGACATCACTTCCTGTCTGTACCTGACATCACTTCCTGTCTTTGCATTCCACCAACAAAAGTGAGATCGCCACCTTGTGTTGAATATAAATACTGCAGTCTACGTTACATTCCATCATTTTGCCCTCTGCCTCGTTGTCCATTCTTCTATCGGGTTACATCGATGATTACACACACAGATTATACAGCAAAATAATTATATAAATATATGATTTTTTTTTTTTACAATGTTTACATTTGATAACCAAATGGAGGACTTCATACACACAATATTACCAAAAGTATTGGGACGCCTGCCCTTACACGCACATGAACTTTAATGGCATCCCAGTCTTAGTCCGTAGGGTTCAATATTGAGTTGGCCCGCCCTTTGCAGCTATAACAGCTTCAACTCTTCTAGGAAGGCTGTCCACAAGGTTTAGGAGTGTGTCTATGGGAATGTTTGACCATTCTTCCAGAAGCGCATTGGTGAGGTCCAGCACTGATGTTGGACGAGAAGGCCTGGTTCGCAGTCTCTGCTCTAATTCATCCCAATGGTGTTCTATCGGGTTGAGGTCAGGACTGTAAACAGGCCAGTCAAGTTCCTCCATCCCATACTCGCTCGTCCATGTCTTTATGGACCTTGCTTGCTCTATTAGACCCCAAATCTCTCCTGTGGCCTCCAATGGGGCCAATCAGGTAACCAGAGAGGAGGACCCGGAAGTGAGGAATCCCCGTCGCTTTTGGTTCCTGGGGTCCCAGAGGGGGAGGAACGTCATCAGTTCCTCTATCTCTGTGCAATGTCGCCACCCCCCAAAGCTGTTCTATCGGGTTGAGGTCAGGACTCTGAGCAGACCAGTCAAATTCCTCCACCCCAAACACGCTCATCCATGTCTTTATGGACCTTGCTTTGTGTACTGGTGGGCAGTCATGTTGGAACAGGAAGGGGCCATCCCCAAACTGTTCCCACAAAGTTGGGAGCATGAAATTGTCCAAAAATGTCTTGGTATGCTGACGTCTTAAGAGTTCCCTTCACTGGAACTAAGGGGCCAAGCCCAACCTCTGAAAAACAACCCCCACACCATAATCCCCCCTTCACCAAATGATTTGGAGCAGTGCACAGAGGAAGGGCTCTGAGGAAGAGGCTAGTCCTTGAAACGCATTATCCTATTGGATTTTCACCTCCTGCCATAAGTTATGATGTACTGTTGACTGAACGATGCTGTATTATGTGATGAGCTTTGGTGCAACTGCCAATTTCTGAGTATACTACTTACCATTTTTAACATTAAAGCTATGGTTTTAGGATAATGCACTAGGTCGGTGCGCCCTTTCTTTTTTTGTGGTTCCTGTCCAACATCAGTGCCTGACCTCACAAATGCTCTTCTGGAAGAATGGTCAAACACTCCCATAGACACCCTCCTAAACCTTGTGGACGGCCTTCCCAGAAGAGTTGAAGCTGTTATAGCTGCAAAGGGTGGGCCAACTCAATATTGAACCCTACGGACTAAGACTGGGATGCCATTAAAGTTCATGTGCGTGTAAAGGCCGGTGTCCCAATACTTTTGGTATTTTAGTGTATATAATGTTCCTTTCCGAGTAAATGTAGATATTTGATTCGTGTACAGTTCTTCTATTTCATGGATGATCCATCCTCCTATTATTATGAAAAGAGCTGAAACTTCCTCTCCCTGCAGATGAAATAGCTCCCCCTCCATTGCTCACACTATATTCTTTGGAACCTTTATGCCCTCTATCCAGAGCAAGGGTCTTCAAACTATGGCCCTCCAGTTGTTCAAGAACTACAATTCCCATCATGCCTAGTCATGTCTGTGAATGTCTGCCCCTGTTTGGAAAATAGCACAAAGAGTTTCTCCTCTCTTCTTGTAGAACTGCTCCCAGCTCCACCGTGTGCAGAAACTACCAGCCCTCGCGGCTGCTTGTCTACCAGCCCACCAGGCTGCTCCGAAGATCTCCCAGGACAAGGGATAGAAAGGGCTAAGCACAGTACTGTCCTTTGAAAGCTTGCTAAACGTGGTAGTCTATCCCCCTCTGAATCCCCGAGTGTGCTGAATTACTCACTCTGTCCTGCTTGCACCCACTGCTCTCAGGCAATAATCCTGTTCAAACCATGATGCTGAATGGATCTTCTTAAGCTAACCTGAGCCTAGCCTGGAGCCTCCCCTAGACCTAAGTGGCCCCTACAGGCCACGACAGCCTCCTCACCACTCCATCTTCCACCTGACGCGTTGACTCAACCACCCTGCCAGAGCATTCTGCCTCGGGATTGGCCAAGTTTCCTCAAGTATTGAGATCTGTCCTCCTGGCCTCCACCCACTAACTTCTAGAAGTTTTTCCAAACTTCCAGACCCAGGGGGGGAGGTACCAGAGACCTGGTGAGTCATCCAACCTGACCTGCAGTAAATCCTGACCCAAATTTCAGACTCACAAGCTAACCATGAGTCTAACATAAATTTTCCAGCACTAATCTAGTAGCAAACTAGAGAGTGCTACACTAATAAAAGACAGAGGGATGACTCTCACCGATCGTCATAAAATTCTGGTCATTAGTAAAAAAAGAGACTCAGGGCACATCATAAAGTGAAGAGTTTTCTTGTTTATTTTACAAATCAGAATATCGGAATAACATTCAATAAAACAAATCTTGAAGATATCGGGGTCAAAATAAATGTATTGATAATTATAATTTACTGAAGAGGCTGGTCCAGCTGATGCATAACAAAGAGTAATGAAGCGCAACAGCCAAAAAGGCTCATTGGTGGAAGACAAATCCCAATAGTATACTGTAGGTTATAATTCCGAGTAAATATGTTTAGTTTCAGATAGATTCGTTATGGTACTAATTTCATTCCGTTGATTTGTTTCAGAATTCGTTTATCAATTTAGTAGAGAAACAGCCCTGAAGCTTCATGTTTCCACCTCCGTGCCTGACTGTAGGGATGGTGTTCTTGGGGTCATAGTCAGCATTTTTCTTCCTCCAAACACGGTGAGTCCCCCTCCTCAAGAAGGTACATGTACAGTCATGCCAATGAACATCTAAATGATTCAGAGAAGGATTGGGAGAAGGTGCTGCGGTCAGACGAGACCTAAATTGAGCTCTTTGGCATCAACTCGACCCGCCGTGTTCGAAGGAAGAAAAATGCCGACTATAAGTTCAGTGAGTAAAATAAGTATTTGAACCCCAAGCAAAACATAACTTAGAAGTTGGTGGAGAAACCCTTGTTGGCAAGCACAGAGGTCAGACGTTTCTTGTAGGTGGTGACCAGGTTTGCACACATCTCAGGAAGGATTTTGGTCCACTCTTCTTTACAGATCTTCTCTAAATCCTTAAGGTTTCTTGGCTGTCACTTGGCAACTCAAAGTTTCAGCTCCCCCCACAAATTTTCTATAGGATCAGGTCTGGAGACTGGCTAGGCCACTCCATGACCTTAATGTGCTTCTTCTTGAGTCACTCCTTTGTTGCCTTGGTGGTATGTTTTGGGTCATTGTCATGCTGGAAGACCCATCCACGACCCATCTTCAGTGTTCTGGCTGAGAGAAGACGGTTCTCATCCAAGATTTTACAATACATGGCCCCGTCCATTGGTCCCTCAATACGGCAAAGTCAGCCTGTACCTTTAGCAGAGAAACAGCCCCAAAGCATAATGTTTCCACCTCCATGCCTGACTGTAGGGATGGTGTTCTAAGGGTCATAGTCAGCATTTGTCTTCCTCTAAACAAGGCAAGTCGAGTTGATGCCAAAGAGCTCAATTTTGGTCTCGTCTGACCACAGCACCTTCTCCCAATCCTTCTCTGAATCATTTAGATGTTCATTGACAAACTTCCGAGAGCAAAATTGAGCTCTTTGGCATTAACTCAAGTCGCTGTGTTTGGAGAAAGAAAAATGCTGACTAACACAATACGCCGCCATGGATTGAAATCCTGCAGCGCCCGCAAGGTCCCCCTCCTTCAAGAACACACATGTACAGGCCCGTTTGATGTTTGCCAACGAACATCTAAATGATTCGGAGAAGGATTGGGGAGAAAGTGCTGTGGTCAGATGAGACCAAAATTGAGCTCTTTGGCATCAACTCGACTCGCCGTGTTTGCAGGAAGAAAAAGGCCCGACTATGACCCTAAGAACACCATCCCTACAGTCAAGCACGGAGGTGCAAACACGATGCTTTGGGGCTTTTTCTCTGCTAAAAGGTACAGGCTGTCTTTGCCGTATTGAGGGACCAATGGACGGGGCCATGTAGTGTAAAATCTTGGAGGAGAACCTTCTTCTCTCAGCCAGAACACTGAAGATGGGTCATGGATGGGTCTTCCAGCATGACAATGACCCAAAACATACCGCCAAAGCAACAAAGTTGTGGCTCAAGAAGAATCACAATAAGGTCATGGAGTGGCCTATCCAGTCTCCAGACCTTAATCCAATAGAAAGTTTATGGAGGAAACTGAAACTTTGAGTTGCCAGCTAACCTTAAGGATTTAGAGAAGATCTGTAGAAGAAGAGTGGACCTAAATATCTCCCGAGATGTGTGAAAACCTGGTCACCAACTACAAGAAATGTCTGACCTCTGTGCTTGCCAACAAGGGTTTCATAGTTACATAGTAGGTGAGGTTGAAAAAAGAAAAGTCCACCAAGTTTCTCCACCAAGTACTAAGTCATGTTTTGCTTGGGGATCAAATACTTATTTACAGCCAGAACACTGAAGATGGGTCATGGGTGGGTCTTCCAGCATGACAATGACCCAAAACATACCGCCAAGGCAACAAAGGAGAGGCTCAAGAAGAAGCACAATAAGGTCATGGAGTGGCCTAGTCAGTCTCCAGACCTAAATCCGATAGAAAATTTATGGAGGGAGCTGAAACTTTGAGTTGCCAAGAGAAAGCATGTGCATGTGCAAACCTGGTCACCAACTACAAGAAACCTCAGACCTCTTACAAAATCTGCAGGGGATCAAATCATTATTTTCCCCCACTGTATCTGCTGGGCCTATTATGAGGGACTCCCACTCCTCCTACTGGAATTTGAACGACTCCACCCATTAAATGCCAATCACAGTTGCCAGCAGCGTCATTTGTTGTGGATTCTCTGATGTCTGATGAGACTTCCTTGGACTGTAAAGCATTTCCCGCACTGCGGACACGAGAAGGGACGCTCGCCCGTGTGAACTCTCTGGTGTCTAACAAGGTCTTCATTGTGAATGAAACGTTTCCCGCACTCCGCGCACGAGAAAGGACGTTCACCTGTGTGAAGTTTACGGTGTGTAAGAAGGTTTCTTTTCCAGGTGAAACATTTCCCGCACTCTGAACATGAGAAAGGCCGCTCGCCCGTGTGAACTCTCTGATGCACAACAAGTTTTGACTTTTTCGTGAAGCATTTGCCGCACTCTGAACACGAAAAAGGACGTTCCCCTATGTGAATTTTCTGGTGTTCGCGGAGGTTTTCTTTTTGGGTGAAACATTTCCCGCACTCTGTACATAAGAAAGGACGTTCGCCTGTGTGAGTTCTCTGGTGTGTAACCAGCGCATGTTTCTGAACGAAACTTTTCCCACATTGTGAACATGGGTAAGGTCGCTCTCCTGTGTGATTTCTATAATGTCTAATTAGACCTGATTTATCCAGGAAACATTTCCCGCACTCTGTACACAAATAAGTACGCTCACCCGTGTGAGTTCTCTGGTGTCTAACAAGGCTTTCTTTCTGAGTGAAAGATTTCCCACACTCTGAACATGGATAAGGATGCTCACCCATGTGAATTCCCTGGTGTTTAAGAAGGCTTTGTTTGCTAGTGAAAGCTTTGCCGCACTCTGAACATGAAAAGGGACGCTCACCCGTGTGAATTATCTGGTGTCTAAGAAGTCTTCCTTTCAGAGGGAAACATTTCCCACATTCTGAACATGAAAAACTACGCTTATCTGTGTGACTTTTCTGGTGTATACGAAGTTCCCCTTTCTGAACAAAACATTTCCCGCACTCAGAACATGAAAAAGGACGCTCACCCGTGTGAGTTCTCTGGTGTATGAGAAGTCTTTCTTTGACAACAAAACATTTCCCGCACTCTAAACAGGGAAAAGGACGCTCCCCCGTGTGCCTTCTCTCGTGCACAAGAAGGGAATATTTCCGAGTAAAACATTTCCCGCACTCTGAACATGAAAAACTACGCTTATCTGTGTGACTTTTCTGGTGTATATGAAGTTCCCCTTTCTGAACGAAACATTTCCCGCACTCAGAACATGAAAAAGGACGCTCACCCGTGTGAGTTCTCTGGTGTATGAGAAGTCTTTCTTTGACAACAAAACATTTCCCGCACTCTAAACAGGGAAAAGGACGCTCCCCCGTGTGCCTTCTCTCGTGCACAAGAAGGGAATATTTCCGAGTAAAACATTTCCCGCACTCTGGGCATGAAAAGGGACTTTTACCCGAGGGACCACTCTGCTGTTTGGTTAGTGCGTTTTTAATGTTAG
Organism: Lithobates septentrionalis; assembly: GCA_037952835.1. Taxonomy (NCBI): domain Eukaryota; kingdom Metazoa; phylum Chordata; class Amphibia; order Anura; family Ranidae; genus Lithobates; species Lithobates septentrionalis. The sequence continues at coordinate 621,340 of JBBDGP010000300.1, read as the reverse complement.
ATTTCTTGCAATCCATAAATGACAATGAACTCTCTCCTATGTAACCTCCATCACATGAAGAAGACTCCTTGGGATTGGATGGATGTGTCGAGCTATCCGCATTGTGAGATCTCAGTTGGACATCTGAAGTCATAGTATGGGATTTCTCAGAAGGTTCCTCAGGATTAGAAGGATCCATTGATCTTAGATGGACATCTGAAGTCATAGTATGGGATTTCTCAGAAGGTTCCTCAGGATTAGAAGGATCCATTGATCTTAGATGGACATCTGAGGTCATAGTATGGGATTTATCGGAAGGTTCCTCAGGATTAGAAGGATCCATTGATCTTAGATGGACATCTGAAGTCATAGTATGGGATTTATCAGAAGGTTCCTCAGGATTAGAAGGATCCATTGATCTTAGATGGACATGTGAAGTCATAGTATGGGATTTATCAGAAGGTTCCTCAGGATTAGAAGGACCTATTGATCTTAGATGGACATCTGAGGTCATAGTATGGGATTTCTCAGAAGATTCCTCAGGATTAGAAGGATCCATTGATCTTAGATGGACATCTGAAGTCATAGTATGGGATTTATCAGAAGGTTCCTCAGGATTAGAAGGATCCATTGATCTTAGATGGACATCTGAAGTCATAGTATGGGATTTATCAGAAGGTTCCTCAGGATTAGAAGGATCCATTGATCTTAGATGGACATCTGAAGTCATAGTATGGGATTTATCAGAAGGTTCCTCAGGATTAGAAGGATCCATTGATCTTAGATGGACATGTGAAGTCATAGTATGGGATTTATCAGAAGGTTCCTCAGGATTAGAAGGACCTATTGATCTTAGATGGACATCTGAGGTCATAGTATGGGATTTCTCAGAAGATTCCTCAGGATTAGAAGGATCCATTGATCTTAGATGGACATCTGAAGTCATAGTATGGGATTTATCAGAAGGTTCCTCAGGATTAGAAGGATCCATTGATCTTAGATGGACATCTGAAGTCATAGTATGGGATTTCTCAGAAGGTTCCTCAGGATTAGAAGGATCCATTGATCTTAGATGGACATCTGAAGTCATAATATGGGATTTATCAGAAGATCCCTCAGGATTAGAAGGATCCATTGATCCCTCCAGATGGGAAGGTCTGTGATGTGCGGTTGGAGTATAGGGATCTTCTCCTGGAGAACATTGTGTGATATCATTATCTTCTGCCTGAAAATCTGGAGATACATTTGGATCTGCCTCCGAGGTATTCAGAACATAATGTCCATCTGTATGAAAACAATTTATAACAAAAAAATTAAAAAAGAAAATCTAGACTTACATTCAAGAGTCAAATATTTTGGTCCACCACTAAGAAGTCTATTGGAGCTCCGGAATGGAATTGGGGGACAATCATTACACCAAACTATGAATACAAACCAGATAAAGGATGCAATACACCCAAACTGACACTGTAACTGTGTGAACGGAGATGGACCTTCCGCCACCTCATTTATTGGAAACATGACAACATATTGAAGAATGGAGATGTCCATTACTCACTTGTGTCCATGTGTAGAGAAGATTCCTCCGGTTTACTTTCCATAATCATCTCCCTCTCCTCCATAGACTGCTGATCTCCACTCACCAACCTCTCTTCTTCTTCTTCCTCTTTAACCTCATTTTTAATGTCTTTCAGATGTTGACCCTAAACCCCAAAGAATACATTTATAAAAAAGAGCAAATAATTACAAAGAAGAACATCTACTCGTAGAATTATTTTTGAGTTATTTTTGGCCAGTCACATAGGCCTGATCATTCTCTTTATAACTGTGATCTTCCTGGGTGGAACCCCAGGAATACAGAGGACAACCCTCCTCCATAGACTGCTGATCTCCACTCACCAACGTCTCTTCTTCTTCCTCTTTAACTGCGATACCCTTAGGTTCTTCACCCTACATCCCAAAGATAGAGAACATTTTAGTATAAGGAGATTACATAGAAGAATGTCCTCTCTTTGAATTAATTTTGAGTTCTTTTTGCCTAGTCCCATCTACCTGATCATCCTCTGTATAGTTACGATGTCCCTGTGTAGAATTCTGGGAATACAGAGGACAACCCTCCTCCATAGACTGCTGATCTCCACTCACCAACGTCTCTTCTTTCTCCTCTTTAACTGTGATATCCTTTGGTTCTTCACGCTATATTCCAAAAAAAGAGAGCATTTTAGTATAAGAAGATTACATAAAAGAATGCCCCCTCATAGAATGAATCTTCTTCCTCTTTAACCTCAACTTTGATGTGTTTCCGTTCTTCATCCTAAACCCCAAAGATGACAGAGCACATTTGATACAAGGAACAAGAGATTGCACAGAAGAATGTCTACTCATAGAATTATTATTGGGGTTTTTTTGGCCAGTCCCATCTACCTGATCATTATTATTATTATAATACAGGGCTTATATGGCACCAACAAGAGGGCAGACAGTAGCATTACAATACAATTCAATACAGGAGGAATCAGAGGGCCCTGCTCGTTAGAGCTTACAATCTAAGAGGGAGGGTCAAGTGATACAAAAGGAAAAAGCTGTGGAGGATGAGCTGATGGAGAAAATAAAAGTATAGTTGTTAGGTGGAGGCAGGATAGGCTTCTCTGAAGAGGAGGGTTTCCAGGGATCTTCTAAAAACAGAGTAGGGGATAGTTGGACATATTTGTGTAGGGAGTAGCATAGGATGGGAGAGGCACGGGAAAAGTCCTGGAGACGAGTATGGGAGGAGGTGACGAGGGAGTTAGAGAGCAGGAGGTCTTGGGAGGAATGAGCAGAATGGTTTGGTTGGTATTTTGAGACAAGGTTAGTGATGAAGCTGGGGCAGAGCCGTGGATGGCTTTGTAAGTTGTTAGTATTTCAAATTTTTTTTCATTGGGTGAGTGGAAGCCAGTGGTAGGATTGGCAGGGAGGAGTGGAGGACACTGAATGAAGGCCAGTGGAAGGATTGGCAGAGAGGGGTGGCAGACACTGAATGGAAGCCAGTGGAGGGATTGGCAGAAAGAGGCAGACAACACTGAATGGACGCCAATGGAGGGACTGGCAGAGAGGGGTGGAGGACACTGAATGGAAGCCAGTTGAGGGATTGGCAGAGAGGGGTGGAGGACACTAAATGGAAGCCAGTGGAAGGATTGGCAGAGAGGGGCGGAGGACACTGAATGAAGGCCAGTGGAGGGATTGGCAGAGAGGGGTGGAGGACACTGAATGGAAGCCAGTTGAGGGATTGGCAGAGAGGGGTGGAGGACACTGAATAGAAGCCAGTGGAGGGATTGGCAGAAAGAGGCAGAGAACACTGAATGGACGCCAATGGAGGGACTGGCAGAAAGGGGTGGAGGACACTGAATGGACGCCAATGGAGGGACTGGCAGAGAGGGGTGGAGGACACTGAATGGAGGCCAGTGGAGAGACTGGCAGAGAGGGGTGGAGGACACTGAATAGAAGCCAATAGAGGGACTGGCAGAGAGGGGTGGAGGACACTGAATGGAAGCCAGTTGAGGGATTGGCAGAGAGGGGCGGAGGACACTGAATGAAGGCCAGTGGAGGGATTGGCAGAGAGGGGTGGAGGACACTGAATGGAAGCCAGTGAAAGGATTGGCAGAGAAGAGTGAAGAACACTGAATGAAGGCCAGTGGACAGATTGGCAGAGAGGGGTAGAGAACACTGAATGAAAGCCAGTGGAGGGACTGGAAGAGGGGTGGAGGACACTGAATGGAGGCCAGTGGAGCGATTGGCAAAGAAGGGTGGAGGACACTGAATGGAAGTCAGTGGAGAGACTGGCAGAGAGGGGTGGAGGACACTGAATGGAGGCCAGTGGAAGGAATAGCAGAGAGGGGTGGAGAACACTGAATGGAGGCCAGTGGAAGGATTCTTAGAGAGGAATGGGGGACACTGAATGGAGGGCAGTGGAGGGATTGGAAGAGAGGGGTAGAGGACACTGAATGGAAGCAAGTGGAAGGATTGGCAGAGCGGGGTGGAGGACACTAAATGGAGGCCAGTGAAGGGACTGGAAGAGGGGTGGAGGAAACTGAATGGAAGCGAATGGAGGGAATGGCAGGGAGAGGTAGCAGACACTGAACGGTTGGTGAGGTGGATGAGTCTGGCAGTAGCATTCATGATGGACTGAAGAGAGGATAGGCTATGTAAAGGTACACCAATGAGAAGGGAGTTGCAGTAGTCCAGGCAAGAGATAACCAGGGAGTGAATTAGAAGCTTTGTGGTGTCATTGGTTAGTAATGGGGCTTGTTTTGGAGATGTTGTGGAGGTTGAGGTGGCAAGCTTTGATCCTTTTCCAGTTTTAGTTAATCAACTCCCACTCTGATGTGAAATGTCAACTTGGAAGGTCCCAGGGCAGTAGTTCAGGTCAGGTACCCCCAACAGGTCATGATTTTAGGATCAATGTCCATGGCTTAGTATTTATACATTTTTCTAAGGGAAATTCCCAAAACATGGTCTGCTTGGGGTACTTGAGGAATTATGTTGGGAAGTACTATATTAGGGGGCAAACAGGTGCTTTTCTTGTCCAGTTATATCTACCTGATCATTCTTTGTATAATTATTATCTTCCTGGGTTGAATCCTGGGAATACAGATGACTTCTTTCCTCAGACTGCTGAGCTCCACTAACAAACGTCTCTTCTTCTTGTTTTACCTCAACTTTGATGTCCTTCAGTTCTTCACCCTAAACCCCAAAGATGACAGAACATATAAATATAAGGAAACACGAGATGGCCTGGCTCCTATGTCATGGTAAGGGATGGTGGGATCTACCTGATCATTCTCTGTATAGTTGTAATGTTCCTGGGTGGAATCCCGGGAATACACAGGACCTCTCTTCCCCATAGACTGCTGATCTCCACTCACCAACTTCTCTTTTTCTTCTTTTACCTCAACTTTTATGTTTTTCAGTTCTTCACCCTAAACCCCAAAGGTTATAGAAAACATTTATAAATTTAGAAACAAGGAATTAAGTAGCTTAGTTTATATTTTAGGTCTACATGCTCAGTTTCATCTACCTGATGATGGTGAGGGATGGTGTGACCTTCCTTTGTGGAATCCCGGGAATACAAAGGATGGGGACATCTCTCTGGTGGGTTCCCATTACTGGATCCATCTGTAGGAAACACACACACTGACTGAATACATTGTTTCTATGTGTTTATCAGATGATGGGGGATCTAGGTGGACCCTCCGTACTGCTCTCTCCTTTACAATAAAGTCTCCTCTTACCCGGTGATGTGAGGGGCGGCTGATTCTCCATCATGACGTCCTTGTAGAGATCCTTGTGTCCTTCTTAACTCTACCAGAATCCTCCTCACCTCCTCCCAATGTATACAGAACACTCCTCGCCAAAAATTATCTGGACTGTACTGGGATGAATAATGTCTGATCCATAGTCCTGACACCTCAGACTGCTTCTTCTACTATATTACAGGCATTATTAATATGACTGAAAGTAAACCTGAAAATCTTTGAAGCATCTAAAAAGTAAAAAAAAGTTTGGGATTTCTTAGGGAAGTACGGTATATAAAAATCAATAACATATGAAAAAAAATATTTGTCATCATTTGCTGGAGATAAAAGACATCACAGTGACAATGGAGGAAGAGGACGGACATGACGGGGGGGGGGGGGTTATTGGGTGTAAATAGGAAATAAGATCTTATTACCTCCTCTACTGCCAGTTTCAACAATGTCTCCGCTCTACTTCCTCCCGGCTCACCTTTCACCTGGAACTTCCTATTTATACTCTGCCATAACTTCCTGTCTACACCTGACATCACTTCCTGTCTGCACCTGACATCACTTCCTGTCTGCACCTGACATCACTTCCTGTTAGTGCGTTCCACTGAAAATACATAAGATCACCGTCTTGTGTTGAATATAAATACTGCAGTCTATGTTACGTTCCATTGTTTTGCCCGCTGTTTTGTGGTACATTCTTCTATTAAGATACATTGACGACTACACAAAAAGATTATACAGGAAAAAAAATTGTAGAAATATATCATTTTTTTTACAATGTTTTAATTGGATTACCAATACACAGGACTAATTTATTTCATATATGTCATGCCCTTTCCTAGTAAACATACACATGTGACATCACTGTAAATGGTTCTTGTACAGTTCCTCTTATTCTTGGATGATCCACCTTCTTATTATTAAGAAAAGAGATGAAACTTCCTCTTCTCATCGAGGATTCTGCACTTGCGTCCTGTAAGTGCTCAGTTGGCTCTGTTGTGATCAGAAGACTCTGATGTTATCGGAAAACTCTGATGTGATGGAAAGACTCAGATGGGATGGGAAACCCACAAGCCCGTTATAAGGGGCACATGTATCCAGAGGTCCTCCCAACTTTAAAGCGGCTCTTGTTGCAACGGCTGGAACGTGACTACCAGTCCCTCCATGATCTTTCCCAGGCTAGCTCCACTAATAAACGACTTCTGGAAAAAAACCTTAAACTGAACTAGATTTATTTCTAGCTGAGTCTGTCGAAAATGTGATCTGCAGGTCCCACCAAGAGAGTGCAGATGGGACATAAGAACAATATGGCTTGACAGTGTGGCTTTGAAAGGACTTGATTTGAGGCAGATGACAATTTCCACAGCCAGTCTGCAGTAAACAAGGCTAGATGATTGCACAAGGTCATTACCATCTGAACAGTAGGACGTCTGAGGCTATTTAGATGCCCCCACACCTGGCCAGCATGGTGCCTGAAGGGTAATGAACATCCTGTGTGATCATCTGCTCAAAGGAAACTAAAAGTTAAGCCTGGGAGAGGAATGAACCTTTGGTTCGGAATATCTTCCACGAAGGATCCAGTACTTGATCCGCTGGGACCCATTTTTGAGGGTGGGTCAAGAAGGGACGAGAGGCCTTTGTGTGTGTGTGATAGTCAGTGAGGATGTGGGTGTGATAGCAAACAGACCCGCCCTTCCTTTGCCCTGTCCATCTCCCTCCCCATCGTTTTACCTGTTACTATGATGTGTTTATATCCCTATTTTAAGAGTTAGCTGTCCTTCATTGGAACACCTCAAACAGAGCACATTTTTCACAAGGCTAATAATCCAACCTATTGACACATCAGCTTTTACATTTTGATAAAAACCCAGCAACTGATTCAACTAAAGCTCTCCAGAGAAACTTTTTCCAGTACCCCAGTAAAAAGTCTTCAAAAAAAAAACTAGCTTTCCAAACTATACATTTTTTTTTTTTGAAAAGCCAGTGGCGTGCAAACACACCTCAAAAACTTCCACCCGGTGCCAAAAAAAAGTGCCCACACATAGAGAGTGAAAAACAAAAATGTGCAACGGGTGTACGGAGTCCTCCGCTAGGGAAGGACCTTACCCTGATCCCCCGGGGTGTTAGGCTCCAGACAGGGACTGAGGTACTCAGACAATGGGTCCATCTGGCCGAAACCAGGCGTACCCCGTTTACTGGAAGGTCTGCTGAAACAGACCAACCCAAGTACAGTTGGGCTCCCCCGAAGGGAGACCCCTCAAAGGAGAGGGCGAACCAAGCCAGAAGGCCTATGTCCACCCCCTCCCAAGACTTTCAGGGTAGGCCCGAGGACCCACACCCTACTCGCCACACAGTGACAAAACGTGTATACAATCACAAACAGAAAAATACAAAAAAATACAAATACAAAAATAGCTTTCCAAACTATACATGGCTGACCTGAGCCTTCTCACGGGTGCAGCCTGCTCGGTTCTTCTCTGGACTGTCCTTACCTACGTTCTTGAACACAGAGGGACCTCATGGAAAGTCCTATTAGGGTGGAGGAAGTCTTGCAAGCTATCAAAATCTTAAAACCTAACAAATGGCCTGGCCCCTATGGTCTTCCTGCAGCCAACTATAAGAAGTTTTCTAGCCAAGGTTCTGACGTTGCTCCTCAACCCTATAATTGGCTCACTCATCCATCATGACCAGGTAGGGTTTATCTCGCACCATCAAGTCAGTGACAGTGTCTTTAGGGCGTCATTACTTCTTTGTACTATCCATCAAAGACCTATCCCTGCTTACTCATTGTCATCAGACATTGGGAAAGCATTCAACAATGTCTGGTGGTCCTACCTGACATACGCTTTACATCGTTGGATTTTGGCCCTCACTTCTTGTGCTAGGATTTTTTTTCATATTCTTTTTCTCAAGCCTAGTGAAATACTTAGGTTATAAGTCTGATTACTTTCCTATTACCAGTGGCACGGAGTAGAGCTGGCCCCTTTTGTCCTTGCTTTCTGCCTTGGCCGTTGAGCCTCCGGCGTGGAAAGTTTGTTGTACCAAGCTTAATCATGGCCACTTAAAGTGGAGCTCCACCCAAAAGGGCAAGCTCCACTTGGTTGCACCCTCCCCGCCCACCCCCTCCACTGCCACATTTGGCACTTTTTGGGTGGGAGCGGGTACCTAGTTTTGCAGCAAATGGAAGTTCGCCACCCCCCCTCCTTCCCCTGCAGTCTTCTGGGACACATCACACGTCCCAGAAGACTACTGGACCATTCACAATGCGCAGTTCCACTCGCACAAGCACAGTAGGAAACAGGCCAGTCAAGTTCCTCCACCCCAAACTCGCTCATCTATGTCTTTATGGACCTTGCTTTGTGCACTGGTGCGCAGTCATGTTAGAACAGGAAGGGGGCCATCCCCAAACTGTTCCCACAAAGTTGGAAGCATGAAATTGTCCAAAATGTTTTGGGATGGTGATGTCTAATGCCCCGTACACACGGTCGGACATTGATCGGACATTCCGACAACAAAATCCATGGGTTTTTTCCGACGGATGTTGGCTCAAACTCGTCTTGCATACACACGGTCACACAAAGTTGTAGGAAAATCCGATCGTTCTGAACGCGGTGACGTAAAACACGTACGTCGGGACTATAAACGGGGCAGTAGCCAATAGCTTTCGTCTCTTTATTTATTCTGAGCCTGCGTGGCACTTTGTGCGTCGGATTTGTGTACACACGATCGGAATTTCCGACAACGGATTTTATTGTCAGAAAATTTTATAGCAAGCTCTCAAACTTTGTGTGTCGGAAATTCCGATGGAAAATGTGTGATGGAGCCCACATACGGTCGGAATTTCCGACAACAAGGTCCTATCACACATTTTCCGTTGGAAAATCTGACCGTGTGTACGGGGCATTAAGAGTTCCCCTCACTGGAACTAAGGGGCCAAGCCCAACCCCTAAAAAACAACCCCACACCATAATCCCCCCCTCCACCAAATGATTTGGACCAGTGGTAAGGGTCCAAGCCCAACCCCTGAACCCTTTTGGGGTTCCTCTATGCCAAACTCGCTCATCCATGTCTTTATGGACCTTGCTTTGTGCACTGGTCCAAATCATTTGGTGGAGGGGGGATTATGGTGTGCGGTTGTTTTTCAGGGGTTGAGCTTGGCCCCTTAGTTCCAGTGAAGGGAACTCTTAAGGTGTCAGCATACCAAGAAACTTTGGACAATTTTATGTCCCCAACTTTGTGGGAACAGTTTGGGGATGACCCCTTCCTATTCCAACATGACTGCCCACCAGTGCACAAAGCAAGGTCCATAAAGAGTCCAAATTGTTCCCACACAGTTGGGAGCAGGAAATTGTCCAAAATGTCTTGGTATGCTGACGCCTTAAGAGTTCCCCTCACTGGAACTAAGGGGCCAAGCCCAACCCATGAAAAACAACCCCCACACCATAATCCCCCCTCCATCAAATGATTTGGACCGGTGCTCAAAGCAAGGTCCATAAAGATAGATGAGCGAGTTTGGGGTGCAGGATCCCCGATAGGGTTCAGGGGTTGGGCTTGGCCCCTTAGTTCCAGTGAAAAGAACTCTTAAGGTGTCAGCATACCAAGACATTTTGGACAATTTCATGCTCCCAACTTTGTGGGAACAGTTTGAGGATGACCCCTTCCCGTTCCAACATGACTGCACATCAGTGCACAAAGCAAGGTCCATAAAGAGTCCAAATTGTTCCCACACAGTTGGGAGCAGGAAATTGTCCAAAATGTCTTGGTATGCTGACGCCTTAAGAGTTCCCCTCACTGGAACTAAGGGGCCAAGCCCAACCCATGAAAAACAACCCCACACCATAATCCCCCCTCCACCAAATGATTTGGACCGGTGCTCAAAGCAAGGTCCATAAAGATAGATGAGCGAGTTTGGGGTGGAGGATCCTTGATAGGGTTCAGGGGTTGGGCTTGGCCCCTTAGTTCCAGTGAAAAGAACTCTTAAGACATCAGCATACCAAGACATTTTGGACAATTTCATGCTCCCAACTTTGTGGGAACAGTTTGGGGATGACCCCTTCCTGTTCCAACATGACTCTGCACCAGTGCACAAAGCAAGGTCCATAAAGAGTCCAAACTGTTCCCACAAAGTTGGCAGCATGAAATTGTCCAAAATGTCTTGGGATGGTGATGTCTTAAGAGTTCTCATGGAACTAAGGGGCCAAGCCCAACCCATGAACCCTATCGGGAGCATGAAATTGTCCAAAATGTCTTGGTGCTGACGCCTTAAGAGTTCCCTTCACTGGAACTAAGGGGCCAAGCCCAACCCCTGAAAGACAACCCCCCACCATAATCCCCCCCTCCACCAAATGATCTGGACCAGTGCACAAAGCAAGGTCCATAAAGACATGGATGAGCGAGTTTGGGGTGGAGGAACTTGACTGTCTTGACCTCAACCCGATAGAACACCTTTGGGATGAATTAGAGTGGAGACAGGACTTCAAGTCCAACATCAGTGCCTGACCTCACAAATGTGCTTCTGGAAGAATGGTCAAACCTTCCCATAGACACACTCCTAAACCTTGTGGACGGCCTTCCCAGAAGAGTTGAAGCTGTTATAGCTGCAAAGGGCGGAGCCAACTCAATATTGAACCCTACAGACGAAGACTGGGATGCCATTAAAGTTCATGGGCGTGTAAAGGCCGGTGTCCCAGTACTTTTGACAATATAGTGTAAAGTGGGCAGCTGGCCTTACTAGAACTCTACAACTTGAGGACTGGATGAAAATTCAGGAGGCCACTAAGTCCTGAGCTCAGAACGAGGCCACTAGCAAGGAAACTCCTTCTCTCTCGCGGTGGGATCTGGACCCCGTTACTACATTTGTGCCTACCTGCTCCCAGGGGTCGTAGGGGGGATGGGCAGCACTCATCTCCACAAAGAAAAGGGACTCCGAACAGAATATCATAAAGTGAAGAGTTTTTATTTTTATTTTACAAAACAAAGACAAATGATTAACAGACAACAAACCGAATCGAACCAAAAACCACATTTGGTAGAAATTGGAGTTGATTTTCTTGGACTGTAAAACATTTCCCACACTCTAAACAAGAGAAAGACGATCACGTAGGTGACTTCTCTGGTGTTTAAGAAGATATATTTTCTGAGTGAAACATTTCCCGCACTCCGAACATGAAAAAGGACGCTCGCTCATGTGAATCCTCTGGTGCTGAACAAGGTATCTCTTTGTGGCGAAACATTTCCCGCACGCCGAGCACGAGAAAGGGCGCTCAGCCGCGTGAGTTCTCCGGTGTGCGATGAGTTTTTGCTGCAAGGTGAAACTTTTCCCGCACTCCGCACATGAAAAAGGACGCTCCCCCGTGTGAATTCTCTGGTGATGAACAAAGTAAATTCTCTGCGTGAAGCTTTTTCCGCACTCTGGACAAGAATAAGGACGTTCGCTGGTGTGAATTCTCTGGTGCACAAGAAGTTTTTCTTTCAGGGGGAAACTTTTCCCGCACTCTGGGCAGGAGAAAGGGCGCTCACCCGTGTGGATTCTCTGATGTTTGAGAAGGTAGTGTTTTGCGGTAAAAAATTTCCCGCACTCCGAACAAGAAAAAGGACGCTCACCCGTGTGAATTTTCTGGTGATCGAGGAGGTATTGTTTCATAGTGAAACATTTCCCGCACTCTGAACAAGAGTAAGGACGCTCACCCGTGTGAACTCTCTGGTGTTTAAGAAGGTTTTGTCTCATAGCAAAACATTTCCCGCACTCTGAACATGAAAAAGGACGCTCACCCGTGTGAATTCTCTGGTGTGAAATAAGATATTTTTCCGTAAGGAAACCTTTCCCGCACTCTGTACAAGAAAAAAGAAGCCTATCTGTGTGAGTTTTCTGGTGTAGCAGAAGGCTTCTTTGATAGGGGAAACATTTCCCGCACTCTAAGCATAAAAAAGGACGCTCACCCGAGTGTATTTCCTGGTGTTTGACAAGGGCACCTTTCTGAGTGAAACATTTCCCGCACTCTGAACATGAAAAAGGACGCTCCCCCGTGTGTATTCTCTGGTGTTTGACAAGGGCCCCTTTATAAGAGAAACGTTTCCCGCACTCTAAACATGAATAAGGACGCTCACCCGTGTGAGTTCTCTGGTGCCCATGAAGTGTCCCCTTGGCGGTGAAACATTTCCCGCACTCTAAACATGAAAAAGGCCGTTCGCCTGTGTGACTTCTCTGGTGTCTGTGAAGTTTTCCATTGTCAGAAAAACATTTCCCACATTCTGTGCATGAAAAAGGACGCTCTCCCGTGTGAATCCTCTGGTGTCTATGAAGCATTCCTTTGTCAGTAAAACATTTCCCGCACTCTGAACATGGAAAACAATGCTCAACGGAGGGACTTCTCCGCTGTATAGGTGGTGCTCTGTTATTCGTGCAAGATATCTCACAATTTAGAGACGACAACGAACTTTCTCCTGTGTGACTTCCACCACATAAAGAAGTCTCCTTGGGTTTTGATGGATGTGTTGATTGATCCGCACTGTGAGATCTCAGTTGGATATCTGAAGTCATAATATGGGATTGATTAGAAGATTCTTCAGAAAAAGAACGATCCATTGATCTTAGATGGACATCTGAAGTCATAGTATGGGATTTATCAGAAGGTTCCTCAGGGTTAGAAGGATCCATTGATCTTAGATGGACATCTGAAGTCATAGTATGGGATTTCTCAGAAGGTTCCTCAGGGTTAGAGGGATCTGTTGATCTTAGATGGACATCTGAGGTCATAGTATGGGATTTCTCAGAAGATTCCTCAGGATTAGAAGGATCCATTGATCTTGGATGGACATCTGAGGTCATAGTATGGGATTTCTCAGAAGGTTCCTCAGGATTAGAAGGATCCATTGATCTTAGATGGACATCTGAGGTCATAGTATGGGATATATCAGAAGGTTCCTCAGGATTAGAAGGATCCATTGATCTTAGATGGACATCTGAGGTCATAGTATGGGATTTATCAGAAGATTCCTCAGGATTAGAAGGATCCATTGATCCCTCCAGATGGGAAGGTCTGTGATGTGCGGTTGGAGTAATGGGATCTTCTCCTGGAGAACATTGTGTGATCTCATCATCTTCTGCCTTGAAATCTGGGGATAAAAGTTGATCACCCTCCGAGGTATTCAGAACAAAGTATCCATCTGTAAGAAAACCATTTTTTAAATAAAAATATTAAAACATTTTCTAGTCTTACATTCAGGAGTCATATATGTTGGCCCACCACTAAGAAGTCTCTCGGAGCACAGGCATAGAAATGGGTACAACCATTACACCAAACTATGAATACAAACCAGATAGAGGATACAATACACACAAACCCCACTGTGTAACAGGATGTGTAGATTGATGACCAGCGTTCAATTGGAACGTTAGTTTAGACCGAAAACTAGCTGTTCAGACGTTCATCCGAAAGTTTAGGGTGTTCAGGGCAGACGAACGTGACAGCTTCCAGTTGTCAATGAATGCTAAAGAAACAGCGGCTGTTGCAGCCTGTACACCTTTACCAACCACTGATGTCACCCAGCCCATTCACTTACACTTACATAACCGGGAATGCCCGGCCATGTATGCAACTGAATGGTTATGGAACGGGTTACGTTGTTGCCCCAATATGGCCACATGGCCATATTTGGGCAATGACATCACCATTATCTCATCTGCCAATGGTTGTTAAGGAAAGAGTGGCTGCTGCGTCCTTACCAACCACATTTACCTATTTGGATGGGAAACCCCTGGCTACATAAATGAGCTCTACATCATTGCCTAAATATGGCCACAGAAATCATGGAAGTATATTAAAAATGTGAAGTTGTTTCTTCATTTAGTGTTTATGACTTACTTGTGTCCACATGTAGAGAAGTTTCCTCCTGTTTACTTTCCATAATCATCTTCCCCTCCTCCATAGACTGCTGATCTCCACTCACCAACCTCTCTTCTTCTTCCTCTTTAACCTCATCTTTGAGGTCTTTCAGATCTTCACCCTAAACCCCAAAGATGACAGAATTAGATTTACAAAAAGGAACAAGAAATTACAAAGGTTGTCTACTCGTAAAAAAATATTTTTGAGTTATTTTTGGCCAGTCCCATCTACCTGATCATTCTCTTTATAACTGTGATCTTCCTGGGTGGAATCCCTTGAATACAGAGGACCTCTCACCTCCAATGACTGCTGATCTCCATCCACCAACCTCTCTTCTTCTTCCTCTTTAATCTCAACTTTGATGTCATTCAGTTCTTCACCCTAAACCCCAAAGATGATAGAACACAAATAGGAACAAGGGATTACATAAAAGAATGTCAACTCATAGCTTGCTATAGATGGTCTACATGGTCAGTCCCATCTACCTGATTATGGTGAGGGATGGTGTGACCTTCCTGTGTGGAATCCCGGGAATACAGAGGACGGGGACATCTCTCTGGTGGGTTCCCATTACTGGATCCATCTGTAGGAAACACACACACTGACTGAATACATTGTTTCTATGTGTTTATCAGATGATGGGGGATCTAGGTGGAGCCTCCGTACTGCTCTCTCCTTTACAATAAAGTCTCCTCTTACCCGGTGATGTGAGGGGCGGCTGATTCTCCATCATGACGTCCTTGTAGAGATCCTTGTGTCCTTCTAAAAATGGATCATGGGATTGGTAACTGAACTGCTTAGATGTCCTCTTCACTAGTTAATTTCTGTACACAATTAAATTATTGCTAAGCACATTCCCAGAATCCTCCTCACCTCTCCGGTCAGGTCCGTGTTTTATTAATAGAGATAAGAGTGATGTCATGTGACCTCCCAGAATCCTCCTCACCTCTCCGGTCAGGTCCGTGTTTTATTAATAGAGATAAGAGTGATGTCATGTGACCTCCCAGAATCCTCCTCACCTCTCCGGTCAGGTCCGTGTTTTATTAATAGAGATAAGAGTGATGTCATGTGACCTCCCAGAATCCTCCTCACCTCTCCGGTCAGGTCCGTGTTTTATTAATAGAGATAAGAGTGATGTCATGTGACCTCCCAGAATCCTCCTCACCTCTCCGGTCAGGTCCGTGTTTTATTAATAGAGATAAGAGTGATGTCATGTGATTAGGTAAAATGGTTCTATATTTAGGATGTACTGTATCTGGTCTAAAAACATTTAAACAATGTATAAACATTAATAATATTCACATAGTTAATATGTATTATCATCTGCTGGAGATAAAAGTCATCACAGTGACTATGGAGGAAGAGGACGGACATGACGGGGGGGTTACTGGGTGTAAATATAAAATAAGATCTTATTACCTCCTCTACTGCCAGTTCCAGCAATGTCTCCTCTCTACTTCCTCCCAACTCACCTCTCACCCGGAACTTCCTGTCTGTACCCGACGTCACTTCCTATCATTGCGTTCCACTGACAATACATGACCACCTTGCGTTGAATATAAATACCGCAGTCTATGTTACGTCTCATCATTTTGCCCTCTGCCTTGTGGTCCATTCTATTATCAGGTTACATCCAGGGCTGGTGCAAGGATTTTTGACACCCTAGGCAAAACCAAATTTTGCCGCCCCCCCACCCGACCCCTTGTCTCCGCCCCTGACTCCACCTCCTTTGCCCTCATGTAGCAGTGGACGGTGTCAGTAGTTTTTTTATTTTTAATAATTGATTTTTTTTACAATTTAATTTGTTTTTAATTTGTTTCACAATGCTTTTTGGGGGGAGGGGGTTGGGGCAGTGGACGGCGTTGGTAGGGGAGGGGAGAGTGGTGTCAGTAGTTTTTTTATACACTTTTTCATTTTTTTAGAATTGTTTTTACAATTTATTTATTTTTTTGGGGGGGAGGGGGGCTTTGGTGAGATGTCAGGGGTCTAAACAGACCCCTGACATCTCCCTTTTTGAGACAGACAAAGGGATTGAGGACACAGATTCCCCAGTCCTTTTCTCAGCACTGAAGATGAATGGAGAGGAGACAGAGGCTCCTCTCCATTCATAAACTGAGCAGAGTAACACACATTTTACTCTGCTCAGTTATAACAGGAGTGATCTCGCTCACTGTGTCCAATTCCTGACAGTCCCCCCCATGCAGTCGGCAGGAGAGGAGGGGAGCCGGCTGCGGGGGATGTGGGGGGGGGCGGAGGAGGAGGACAGGGAGCGGCAGAGGAGAAAACGAGGGGCCGGAGGAGAACAGGGGGGGCAGAGGAGGAGGACAGGGCATGGCAGAGGAGAACACGAGGAGTCAGAGGAGAACGGGGGGGGGCGGAGGAGGAGGACAGGGCATGGCAGAGGAGAACACGAGGGGCCGGAGGATAACAGGGGGGGTGGAAAAGGACACGGGAGGGGGCCGGGGGAGGAGCACACAGGAAACAGCTGGGAATGATCGGTGCGGTGGGAAGGACAGCTGTGAACACCGATCTCCCTATATAGCTTTTTAGCCGACACCCGCGGGAGGGACATAAGGAGAAGCGGCTGTCAGCTAAAAATCTATACAAAGGAGATTGGTGTTCACAGCTGTTCCCCGCAGCACCGATCATTCCCGGGAGATCGGGAGACTCCCGCACCTCACGGGAGACTTGGGATGTCTGCATTTATTTCATATATATCATGTTCTTTCCCATTATATGTAAACATGTGATATCAGTGTAAATAATTCTTGTTCAGTTCCTCTACTTCATGGATGATCCATCTTCCTATTATTATAAAAAGAGATGAAATGTCCTCTTCTCACCGGGGATTCAGTACTTGTGCCTGGTAAGTGCTCAGTGTATAGAGTAGAGTCCAGATCTGAGTCCTCAGCCCCGACCAGCTGATCACAGCTCAGATTTATACCACAGATGGGGACTTTCACTTTCCCTGCCGGAGGATTTTACCATCAGGAATGAATGTATGACCCCATTATACTATATTAGAGAGACTAGGGACCAGGGCCTGTTTACTATGTATTATGAATAGTGTACTAAACCCTATGTACTAGAGACTGTGTACTAGTGACTATGTACTAGAGACTATATACTAGAGACTGTGTACTAGTGACTATATACTAGAGACTGTGTACTAGTGACTATATACTAGAGACTGTGTACTAGTCACTATATACTACAGACTGTGTACTAGTGACTATATACTAGAGACTGTGTACTAGTCACTATATACTACAGACTGTGTACTAGTCACTATATACCACAGACTGTGTACTAGTGACTATATACTACAGACTGTGTACTAGTGACTATATACTACAGACTGTGTACTAGAGACTATATACAGGATGCCTCGAGATTGTGCGTATCTTTTATAGGGTGCCACAACTAAAAAAAATCAGTCGGCTGCAGATGTTCTGGGAGAGGGTCACTGCCTGGCTGTGTTAATAGAAGCCTGCTGTGTTTCTGAGCTAATTGCTTAGTACAAGAATTTGATGACTGAATATGAATTTTGATTCTGACCCAGTGGCGGCCTGTGCATTGTGGGCGCACGGGCGCCGCCCCCCCCTTCGCCCTCCCTATCTATTTTCAGGACACCGGTCGCATGAATAACTATGGCTGGGATAGGAGGGGGATGTGTATTTTGAAGCACCCGATTAGAGCCAGGGGCTCTAATAGGCTATTTTCACACTGACGTTCCTCCCCGCCAATCAGGGGGCAGGCCTGTGAGACCTGTTTCCCAACTGGCCAAAGCATCAGGCAATCCTATTGGATGCCTAACGGCGCTTTGGCGGAAGAGGAGACACGGTGGAGGAAGCCTGAAGAGCCGGAGCGGACAGCGGAGCCGCTGCTTCAGGAGAGGAAGAGACTGGAGAGGAGGAGAGCCCCGCCACTTGAGCGGTAAGTGCCGCTGGACCGGCCCGGCCATGGGGGGGGGGGGGGGGGGGGGGGGTGGTTGCTGTCAATACTGGAATATGGATCAGCTGTTCTATGGATATTGGCTGCTGGTGAAGGAGACCCACCACTCGCTTGAGCTGTATACCCTGATCTGCGATGCTTAGCTGTATACCCTGATCTGTGAGGCTGAGCTGTATACCCTGATCTGTGATGCTGAGCTGTATACCCTGATCTGTGAGGCTGAGCTGTATACCCTGATCTGTGAGGCTGAGCTGTATACCCTGATCTGTGAGGCTGAGCTGTATACCCTGATCTGTGAGGCTGAACTACATACCTTAATCTGTGAGGCTGAGCTGTATACTCTGTCTTGTGATGCTGAGCTGTATACCTGACACCATGGGTGGAAGCAAGTGGAATACAGGGGACAGAGTGGGAAGATTATATAAGGGATGGGGCTTATGAGAAGTGGGATGGGTCAAAAAGGAAGGCCGGGGTCTGGCGCACCCCCATCCTAAAACTTCACCAGCCGCCACTGTTCTGACCCCTCCCCCCCTTTCTAGACCTCATTGTGAGAATTATGTCCTATAATAAAAAAAAATAGATTGTACTGCATGCTACAGTCTGATAACCCGCCCATTATTCTTCATCATGAAATTACCATTCTATAGAGACTAAAAACGATGTAAATCAGATGTTCCGTTGTGTTCTGGGGGGGGTCACTGCCTGGCTGTGGTGAGGGAAACCTGCTGTCTGTGTTTCTGAGCCAATTGTTAAGTGGGACACTTTAATGGGTAAATATGGATTTTGATTATAAACCCCCCCCCCCCCCCGCCAAAAAAAAAGGGACTCAGTACAGTATCGTAAAGTGAAGAGCTTTCTTTTTTATTTTGCGAAATAAAAAAAAAAATTAACAGACCACAAACTGAATCAAAAAAGATTACATTTAGTATAAATTGGAGTAAAATGTATTACATTTATTGATAATTATGAATCTTCAGTAAAGCAAAAAGAAAAGAGTGATGAAGTGCAAAAGTCCAGGCTCCTTTAATTGCATGGCCGGGGATTCTCTTCATCTATACCAGACACTTATCCTAGATGAGGGTCTAATAGAGATCTTAACGGTGATATCCCATAACACGGTATATCAGGCCCTTCAGGAACAATACATGTGAAGGGGCAAGAACAGTGGTCGCAGTGGTGACATCATTTCCCTGTAGCCATATTTAGCCAATAATGTCATTGCCTATCCCCACCCCTTTGCTTACGTGGACTAAGAATCCCCAGCCATATCACTAAATAAGTCAAGTGACATCAGTGGTTGCTAAGGACGTGGTGGGTGCAAGCACCTGCTGCTTCCTCACAAACAATTGTTCCACACTGAAAGCTGTAAATTTGTTAATGGGGAATCGCCACAAAAAAAAAAAAAAACAAGCAAAAAAAAAACAATCAGCATTATATCAGGCCCTTGAGGAACAATACAAGTGAAGGGGCAAGAACAGTGGTGACATCATTGCCCTGTAGCCATATTTAGCCAATGATGTCATTGTAACAAAACCCCGTTGCACTCCACTTGAGTGCTTCCGTTATATACCTCCTCCTCCAGTCTGAATATAACTATTAGATATTATAGCCGCATATTACAACCAAGAACTAGGCATGACTCGTTTGGCTGCAAAGCTGGAACTCTTTATCTGAACAAGAATACAGGCTTTTATACACTTGAGAAAGAGGTTCCCCCTCCTGATCATACTGTATTACCCTAACAATACAAACTGTAACCAGAAACATAAATTAACATGAGCTAATTAACTAGTCATTTAACCAGCCTAGGTGACTCAGAGGTCTGACCTTTCAGGTCAGACTTGCCATCTTCTAGCTCAGAAGACACAATGCACATTATCATAAGTATAAACACAGAACACCTTCACACAATAGCAGGAGCCCCCAGTAGCAGACGGATCGGCTCCTACATTGAAGACCATGAAAATCCATATCTAAGCAATGCTTTGATTAATCAGGGATTGCAGAAGGCATGGCAACAGTCTACAAAACTCTTACAATGTTCCATCATCTTCTCAGTCACCCAGTGCCCCTAATAGACACAGGGTGACTTAGACATAGGAGGTGCATGGGGAGCTGAAACAAGGGTTTCCCAACCTCTCCAAGGGATTCTGGGATCCATGCCCCCCCCCCTGCCCAAAGTGACTCCCGTCACAGTCACCACCTATCCCAACCCCTCTGCTAACGTGGCCTGAGAATCCCCACCGCCCAAAGTGACTCCCGTCACAGTCACCACCTATCCCAACCCCTCTGCTAACGTGGCCCGAGAATCCCCACCCATGTCATTGAGTAAGTCACGTGACAACAGTGGTTGCTAAGGACATGGCAGCTGCTGCTTCCTCAGAAACCACTGTTCCACACTGAAAGCTCTCAACTTGTTAATCAGGGATCCCCACCAAAAAGAAAAAAAAAAAATCAGTGTGAGGTTCCCCCATAATTAATATGAGACCCCTTCAGGAACAATACACCTGAAGGGGCAACATCAGTGGTGACATCATTGCCATGTAGCCATATTTAGCCAATGATGTCACCACCTATCCCAACCCCTTGGCTTACATGGCCTGAGAATCAACCGCCCAAGTCAAATGATATCAGTGGTTGCTAAGGACATGGCGGGTGCAAGCACCTGCTGCTTCCCCAGAAACCACCCTTCCACACCGTAAGCTCTAAACTTGAGTTTGGACTGAACACGAAACTCACCTCCTTTCTCCGGGTGAAGGAGGAGGATCCGAGGTTGGTGGGTAATAAAAATCTCATGGTATGCATTCATCTCTTCAGGTCAGGGTCGGTATATATGATGGACCTTAATGGGGGACTCCCACTCATCTTACTGGATTTGGTTATTGGGGAGAATGGAAAAAGAGGAATGGGGACAACTCAACTTGGCCAGAAAGAGAGCCAGGACTTTCAGCAGATGGAGTCTCCGAGAAAAGGAAGAAGCCAGTAGAAGCCCCAACTTGACAGACTTCACCTGTAAATAAAATATACCTTTTCCCGGGATGTACCCCTTTAAATAATCATTTTGGGAATCCTTGTGCGAATTCTTTGATGCCCAATTAGATTTCCTTGGACGGTAACGCATTTCCCGCACTCTGAACCTGAGAAAGATGCTCACCGAGGTGACTTCTCTGGTGTTTAAGAAGGCTTATTTTCACAGTGAAACATTTCCCGCACTCTGAACATGAAAAAGGACGCTCACCCGCGTGAAGTTTCTGGTGCTGAACAAGGTATCTTTTTGTAGCAAAACATTTCCCGCACTCCGAACATGAGAAAGGACGCTCAGCTGTGTGGATTCTCTGGTGTACGTGAAGCTTTTGTTTCAAAGTGAAACTTTTCCCGCACTCCGGACATGAAAAAGGACGTTCCCCCGTATGAATTCTCTGGTGATGAACAAAGTATATTTTCTGAGTGAAACATTTTCCGCACTCTGAACAAGAATAAGGACGTTCGCCCGTGTGAGTTCTCTGGTGCACAAGAAGTTTTTGTTTCAGAGTGAAACTTTTCCCGCACTCTGAACATGAGAAAGGACGCTCACCGGTGTGAATTTTCTGATGTATAAGAAGGTATTGTTTTGCAGTGAAAGATTTCCCGCACTCCGAACAAGAAAAGGGACGCTCACCCGTGTGAACTCTCTGGTGGTCCAGAAGGTATTGATTCATAGTGAAACATTTCCCGCACTCTGCACAGGAAAAAGGACGCTCACCCGTGTGAACTCTCTGGTGTTTAAGGAGGTTTTGTTTCATAGCAAAACATTTTCCGCACTCTGAACATGAGAAAGAACGCTCGCCCCTGTGAATTCTCTGGTGTGTAATAAGATATTCTTTCGTAAGGAAACATTTCCCGCACTCTGTACAAGAAAAAAGAAGCCTATCTGCGTGAGTTTTCTGGTGTAGCAGAAGGCTTCTTTGATAGGGGAAACATTTTCCGCACTCCGAACATGAAAAAGGACGCTCTCCTGTGTGCATTCTCTGGTGTTTAGAAAGATCTCCTTTTTGAGTGAAACCTTTTCTGCACTCTGAACATGAATAAGGACGCTCACCCGTGTGAATTCTCTGGTGTCTTTGACGTATTCCTTTGTCATTAAAACATTTCCCGCACTCTGAACATGAAAAGGGACGTTCACTCGAGGGACTTTGTTGCTGTATAGGTGGTGCTCTATTATAAGCGAGAGACTTCTCACAATCTGCAGATGGCGAGGAACTCCCCCCTGTATGATCTCCATCATATAAAGAAGACTTCATGGGCTTGGATGGATGTGTTGATTGATCGGCACTGTGAGAACTTGGATGGACATCTGAAGTCATAGTATGGGATTTATCAGAAGGTTCCTCAGGGTTAGAAGGATCCATTGATCTTAGATGGACATCTGAAGTCATAGTATGGGATTTATCAGAAGGTTCCTCAGGATTAGAAGGACCCATTGATCTTAGATGGACATCTGAGGTTATAGTATGGGATTTATCAGAAGATTCCTCAGGATTAGAAGGACCCATTGATCTTAGATGGACATCTGAAGTCATAGTATGGGATTTATCAGAAGGTTCCTCAGGATTAGAAGGACCCATTGATCTTAGATGGACATCTGAGGTTATAGTATGGGATTTATCAGAAGATTCCTCAGGATTAGAAGGACCCATTGATCTTAGATGGACATCTGAAGTCATAGTATGGGATTTATCAGAAGGTTCCTCAGGATTAGAAGGACCCATTGATCTTAGATGGACATCTGAGGTTATAGTATGGGATTTATCAGAAGATTCCTCAGGATTAGAAGGATTCATTGATCCCTCCAGATGGGAAGGTCTGTGATGTGCGGTTGGAGTAATGGGATCTTCTCCTGGAGAACATTGTGTGATCTCATCATCTTCTGCTTTTAAATCTGGAGATAAAATTGGATCTCCCTCTGAAGTTTTCAGAAGAAAGCATCCATCTGTAAGAAAACAATTTTTAAATAAAAAATAAAAATATTTTTCTAGTCTTACATTCAGGAGTCATATATTGTATGTTGGTCCACCACTAATAGGGCGTACACACGGTCGGACTTTGTTCGGACATTCCGACAACAAAATCCTAGGATTTTTTCCGACGGATGTTGGCTCAAACTTGTTTTGTCTACACACGGTCACACAAAGTTGTCGGAAAATCCGATCGTTCTAAACGCGGTGACGTAAAACACGTACGCCGGGACTATAAAACGGGGCAGTAGCCAATAGCTTTCATCTCTTTATTTATTCTGAGCATGCGTGGCACTTTGTCCGTCGGATTTGTGTACACACGATCGGAATTTCCGACAACGGATTTTGTTGTCGGAAAATTTTATCTCCTGCTCTCCAACTTTGTGTGTCAGAAAATCCGATGGAAAATGTCCGATGGAGCCCGCACACGGTCGGAATTTCCGACAACACGCTCCGATCAGACATTTTCCATCGGAAAATCCGACCGTGTGTACGGGGCATAAGACGTTTCCCAGGGCTCTGGCATGGCATTGGGTGCAATAAGGGCAGGAATAAGTGCAGGAACTCAACTACGCCCCCAGCCTAGGTGGTTGTTGTAGGGGGGGAGCACATTGCATCAAATGGTGGGTGTGGCCAGATTCCACAAACAGTGGGAGGGTCTTAAAGGGGCATTGTTAAAGCAGTAGTGAACCACTGAAAAAAACAAAACCTGCAAGACAATGGCATAATGTGTTAGTATGGATCGCACACTAGCACATTACGAAATACTTGTCTTAGAACGAAGCTCCTGCAGCCCTACCCGGCCAACGCTGAGCGGGCTGACATGTTGCCTCGCCGTTTCTTCTGGGGTCGCTGGCTCCGGCGCTGTAAGTGGCATGCACGCGAGAGTCCTCCGTTCTGGCTACGCCGGACCTTCACTGCGCATGTGCCGCTGCATGCAAGGTGAATATCTCATAGACCATGTAGGTTTAGGAGATATTCATTTTACCTACAGGTTACATGTTACAGAATACAGGGTTCAGGAGTGTGTTACGCACAGTGTGTAGGGTTCAAGAGTGCAGGGTTTAGAAGTGTGCTACATGCAGGGTTCAGGAGTGTGTTACGCACAGAGTGCAGGGTTCAGGAGTGTGTTACGTACAGGGTGTAGGGTACAAGAGTGTGTTACGTACAGAGTGCAAGGTTCAAGAGTGTGTTCCGCGCAGAGTGCAGCGTTCAGGAGTGTGTTCCGCGCAGAGTGCAGCGTTCAGGAGTGTGTTCCGCGCAGAGTGCAGCGTTCAGGAGTGTGTTCCGCGCAGAGTGCAGCGTTCAGGAGTGTGTTCCGCGCAGAGTGCAGCGTTCAGGAGTGTGTTCCGCGCAGAGTGCAGCGTTCAGGAGTGTGTTCCGCGCAGAGTGCAGCGTTCAGGAGTGTGTTCCGCGCAGAGTGCAGCGTTCAGGAGTGTGTTCCGCGCAGAGTGCAGCGTTCAGGAGTGTGTTCCGCGCAGAGTGCAGCGTTCAGGAGTGTGTTCCGCGCAGAGTGCAGCGTTCAGGAGTGTGTTCCGCGCAGAGTGCAGCGTTCAGGAGTGTGTTCCGCGCAGAGTGCAGCGTTCAGGAGTGTGTTCCGCGCAGAGTGCAGCGTTCAGGAGTGTGTTCCGCGCAGAGTGCAGCGTTCAGGAGTGTGTTCCGCGCAGAGTGCAGCGTTCAGGAGTGTGTTCCGCGCAGAGTGCAGCGTTCAGGAGTGTGTTCCGCGCAGAGTGCAGCGTTCAGGAGTGTGTTCCGCGCAGAGTGCAGCGTTCAGGAGTGTGTTCCGCGCAGAGTGCAGCGTTCAGGAGTGTGTTCCGCGCAGAGTGCAGCGTTCAGGAGTGTGTTCCGCGCAGAGTGCAGCGTTCAGGAGTGTGTTCCGCGCAGAGTGCAGCGTTCAGGAGTGTGTTCCGCGCAGAGTGCAGCGTTCAGGAGTGTGTTCCGCGCAGAGTGCAGCGTTCAGGAGTGTGTTCCGCGCAGAGTGCAGCGTTCAGGAGTGTGTTCCGCGCAGAGTGCAGCGTTCAGGAGTGTGTTCCGCGCAGAGTGCAGCGTTCAGGAGTGTGTTCCGCGCAGAGTGCAGCGTTCAGGAGTGTGTTTCGCGCAGAGTGCAGCGTTCAGGAGTGTGTTTCGCGCAGAGTGCAGCGTTCAGGAGTGTGTTTCGCGCAGAGTGCAGCGTTCAGGAGTGTGTTACGCGCAGAGTGCAGCGTTCAGGAGTGTGTTACGCGCAGAGTGCAGCGTTCAGGAGTGTGTTACGCGCAGAGTGCAGCGTTCAGGAGTGTGTCACGCGCAGAGTGCAGCGTTCAGGAGTGTGTCACGCGCAGAGTGTAGGGTTCAGGAGTGTGTTCCGCGCAGAGTGCAGGGTTCAGGAGTGTGTTACGCACAGAGTGCGGGGTTCAGGAGTGTGTTACGCACAGAATACAGGGTTTAGGAGTGTGCTATGTACAGGGTGTAGGGTACAAGAGTGTGTTACACACAGAGTGCAGGGTTAAGGAGTGCGTGAAGGGTTCAGGAGTGTGTTATGTACAGTGTGCAGGGTTCAGGAGTGTGTTACGTGCAGGGTTCAGGAGTGTGTTACAATTGCATAATGGCATAAGTGCATAACCCTGCACTCTGTGTTACGCACACAGTGTAGGGTTCAGGAGTGTGTTGCGTACAGAGTGCAGGGTTCAGGAGTGTGTTGCGTACAGAGTGCAGGGTTCAGGAGTGTGTTGCGTACAGAGTGCAGGGTTCAAGAGTGTGTTACGCACAGCGTGCAGAGTTGCCAACACTTCAAATAGAGTTCCTGGGACATCTTTTTTAGTTGTGCGTTCAGCAAGCCACTGTAGAATGTGCTTTATGTGGTGGGCATTCATTTAAGTATGGAGTGTAAGTACAGGAAAGAAGTGTGGTGTGTATGGCGGTGTGTGCAGGAAATGGAGCCACGTGGGCATATTTGGGCAACGATGTCATCACTTCTTGGAAACATGAGAACATACTGAGGAAGGGGGTTGTACTGTTCATATGATGTACATAAGGCACTAGATATAGGATTCTCTGACATCACTAAAGGACTACACATAATATTTAACCACTTCGCATCCGGGCCATTTCTGACACTTCGCTCCTACATGTCAAAAATCATCATTTTTTTGCTATAAAATTACATAGAACCCCCAAACATTATATATGTTTTTTTAGCAGAGACCCTAGAGAATACAATGGCGGTCATTGCAACTTGCACGGTATTTGCGCAGCAATTTTTCAAACGCGTTTTTTTTGGAAAAAAAACAGTTTCATGCTTTAAAAAAAAACAAAACAGCAAAGTTAGCCAAATTTTTTTGCATTGTGTGAAAGATGAAGTTATGCCGAGTAAATAGATACCTAACATGTCACGCTTCAAAATTGCACACGCTCGTGGAATGGCGCCAAACTTTGGTACTTAAAAATGCCCATAGGTGACGCTTTAAAATTTTTTACTGGTTACATGTTTTGAGTTACAGAGGAGGTCTAGGGCCAAAATTATTGCTCTCGCTCTAACGTTCGCGGCGATACCTCACATGTGTGGTTTGAACACCGTTTTCATATGTGGGCGGGACTTACGTATGCGTTCGCTTCTGCGTGCGAGCTAACGGGGACAGGGGCGCCTTAAAAAAATTTTTTTTTTTATTGTTAATTTTACTTAAAATTTTTTATTTTGACACTTTAAAAAAATATTTTTTTTTTTTGATCACTTTTATTCCTATTACAAGGAATGTAAACATCCCTTGTAATAGGAATATGACACGATCAGTCCTCTTTACAGTGAGATATGGGCTCAATAAGACCCCACATCTCACCTCTAGGCTGGGAAGCCTAAAATAAAAAAATAAAATAAAACGATCGCCGCTTCACAGCCGAAGCGGCGCCGTTTTTTGGAATGCAGAGGCCGGGCGTGACATCATAACATCGCGCCTGGCCTCCGAACGATCATAGAGACTCCGGCGACCATCTGGTCCGCCGGAAATCTCTATGGTGAACATCCGGCGCCGGCGGATCCGCTATCCGACTCACCGATCGCTGAGGTGAGTCGGTAGAAGCACCGGAGGGCGGCGGGAGGGGGGGGGGGGGGGGGGACGTCCCCTCCCGCCGCCCGTAAGAACGATCAAGCGGCGGAACAGCCACTATGATCGTTCTTATGGTGTACGGAATCGCCGGCTGAAAATGCCGGTATCTGAATGATGTCTGTAGCCTCAGACATCATTCAGATATAAGCCCTGAAAGTCGAGGCCGTCATACGACGGCCTCCGGATGTCAAGTGGTTAATGTACGATGACATAAAAAAGATTTACCTCTGTTTACGGAAGGGGTTCTCTTCTGTAAGAGCTGTAAAAATATTTAATAATCTTCCACAGGAGAGTGGTCTACACCTGACTTAGCATATTATTATTTTTTAAATATCACTGGCTGTGTTTCTAAATACTCAAATACACATGGCGTTGATATTTGTAGGAAGAACTATGTAGAATGTTTGGTTATACAATCCTAATTTTAAATCCACAAATCATAGAAGTAAAATAAAAATGTGAATTGTTTCTGTATTTAGCATTTATGACTTACTTGTGTCCATATGTAGAGAAGATTCCTCCTGTTTACTTTCCATAATCATCTCCCCCTCCTCCATAGACTGCCGATCTCCACTCACCAACCTCTCTTCTTCTTCCTCTTTATGCTCAACTTTGATGTCTTTCAGTTCTTCACCCTAAACCCCAAAGATGACAGAATACAATTATAAAAAAGGCACAAAAAATTATTAAAAAAGAATTGTCTAGAATTATTTCTGAGTTCTTTTTGTCCGGTTCCAGCTACCTCATCCTTTTCTTTATAATTGTGATCTTCCTGGGTGGAATCCCAGGAATACAGAGGACCTCCATCCTCCGTAGACTGCTGGTCCCACTCACCAACCTCTCTTCTCCTTCCACTTTAACTGTGATATCCTTCGGTTCTTCACACTACATCCCAAGGATAAAGAAAATTTTAGTATCAAGGAGATTACATAGGAGAATGTCCTCTCATAGAATTAATTCTAAGTTCTTTTTGCCCAGTCCCATCTACTTGATCATTCTCTGTATAGCTATGATGTTCCTGGGTGGAATCCGAGGAATACAGAGGACAACCCTCCTCCATAGACTGCTGATCTCCACTCACCAACCTCTCTTCTTCTTCCTCTTTTACCTCAACTTTAAAGTCTTTTAGCTTTTCACCCTAAACCCCAAAGATGATAGAAAACACTTTAAAAAAAGGAACAAGAGATCACATAGAAGAATGTCTGATGGCTTAGAATGCATTGTTAAGTCTACATGGTCAGTCTCACCTACCTGATGATGGTGGGGGATGGTGAGACCTTCCTGTGTGGAATCCCGGGAATACAGAGGACGGGGACATCTCTCTGGTGGGTTCCCATTACTGGATCCATCTGTAGGAAACACACACACTGACTGAATACATTGTTTCTATGTGTTTATCAGATGATGGGGGATCTAGGTGGACCCTCCGTACTGCTCTCTCCTTTACAATAAAGTCTCCTCTTACCCGGTGATGTGAGGGGCGGCTGATTCTCCATCATGAAGTCCTTGTAGAGATCCTTGTGTCCTTCTAAAGATGGTTCTTGGGATTGGCAGCTGTTAGTTAGATGTCCTCTTCACTACTTCATTTATCCTGTGCAATGAAATTATCACTAAGTACATTCCCAGACTCCCCCTCACCTCTCTGATCAGGTCTGTGTTTTATTAATATAGATAAGAGTGATGTCATGTGATTTGAATAAATGGTTCTATATTTAGGATGTATCCGGTCTATAAACCAGAGGCTCTGGATGGACAGTTGGATAAATGGTTCTATATTTAGGATGTATCCGGTCTATAAACCAGAGGCTCTGGATGGACAGTTGGATAAATGGCTCTATATTTAGGATGTATCCGGTCTATAAACCAGAGGCTCTGGATGGACAGTTGGATAAATGGCTCTATATTTAGGATGTATCCGATCTATAAACCAGAGGCTCTGGATGGACAGTTGGATAAATGGCTCTATATTTAGGATGTATCTGGTCTATAAACGAATTAGAATGTATCTGGACTATGAAAACAAAGTTTATAAACATTGATAATATATACATCTTTTATGTATCATCATCTGCTGGAGATAAAAGACATCACAGTGACTATGGAGGAAGAGGACGGACATGACGGGGGGGGGGTTACTGGGTGTAAATATAAAATAATATCTTATTACCTCCTCTGCTGCCAGTTCCAGCAATGTCTCCTCTCTACTTCCTCTCAACTCACCTCTCACCTAAAACTTCCTATTTATATTCTGACATCACTTCCTGTCTGTACCTGACATCACTTCCTGTCGTTGCGCTCCACTGACAACACATGAGATCACCACCTTGCGTTAAATATAAATACTGCAGTCTACGTTACGTTCCATCGTTTTGCCCTCTGCCCTGTGGTCCATTTTTTCTATTAGGTTACAGTATTATTACTATACAGGATGTATACAGGGTTGCCAACCTCCTGCAGCATTTTTTTACTGGCAAAACATGGGAAATTTACTGGCGGAGCACATTTTTTTACTGGCAACCTGAGAAATTACAGAACTCCTATTGAAAACTAACACAATGAATATTTGAACAGTATAAACATGGTATGGAAACACTGACAATACCTATAACAAAGTAATTTCCTTGATTAACACTTAAAAAGTCAACACAGCATGAAATGATCAGCCCCTGATATTTACTGGCAGTTGTTTAAAAAAATCACTGATTTTTACAAACTGTCAGTAAATTTACTGGCGGTTGGCAACCCTGGATGTATATAGTGATAACAGTTTGCGAAGCGCTTTACAATATAAAGATGGACAGTCCAATCACAGCACAGTTCAAAACAGAAGGAATAGGAGGGCCCTGCTCATAGAGCTAACGTCAATGATCACACACACACAGGTTGTACCTCACATCAAATCCAGACAATACAAGAAATAAACAAAAAAACAATTGTAATATTTATAAATGTGAAACTATAGAGCTAAAAATATTTATAGCAATTATAAATAATTATATAAATATATGAATTTTTGACAATCCTGTAATTTAATTACCAATATACACAGGGCTCATTTAATTCATATACAGTATGTCATGTTCCTTTGCACAGTTCCTCTATTTCATGGATGATCCATCTTCTTGTTATTATGCAAAGAGATGAAACTTCCTCTTCTCTCCGGGGATTCAGTACTTGTGTCTCCGGTAAGTGCTCAGTGCATAGAGTAGAGCCCAGATCTGAGTCCTCAGCCCTGACCAGCCGATCACAGCTCAGATTTATACCGCAGATTGGAACTTTCACCGCCGGCAGAATCTACCACCAGGAATGGATGTACTATAAGAGGATATGTACAACTTATCACATCCGGTCTCTTCTGGAGTTTCCAAAGTTCTCTGGCAGCTCTCCTCCCACGTCCACATTACTTTCTATAGCACCTGTTTGATGTGATGGGGGAACCTCTGATGTTATGAGAAGACTCTGATGTGAAGGGGGGACTATGATGTAAAGAAGGTGTTCTGATGTGAAGGTGGGGTCCTCTAAAGCATAGTTGCCAACATTGCAAAAAAAATATGTAGGACACTTTTTTGGCTGTAGGCGGAGCCGTGCAATAATTAGGGGCGGGACATTCGTTTGTAGGCGTGGCCTAGAAAATATACAAGTGAGACTAAAAATGGGCGTGGCTTACGTGTAAATGTGGGCGTGGCTTAAATGGGCGTGGCTGAATAGGGTGTGGTTAGAGTCTGAAATGACGGGACAGCAGCCCCAGATCCTACACAATAGAAATATGTGTATTCTAAAAAGTTTAACAATCAGCAGATAAAGATACTCCAAACGCCTGGTGTTAACGTTTCAATCATCCCAGCACCATGGTTGTTATGGTGTCAGGATGATTGAAGCGCATTATTTCTATTATTACATTGTAATATAAAATTAAATCATTCAACTCACCATAATGCCGAATCAGTGGGATCCCTGAGCGTGTCACTAGCCACGTCGCCTGCCACCGGCAGAGTCTGTCCTTGCATCAGGTGCCCCCGGCAGAGTATGTCCTTGCATCAGGTGCCCCCGGCAGAGTCTGTCCTTGCATCAGGTGCCCCCGCCAGAGTCTGTCCTTGCATCAGGTGCCCCCGGCAGAGTCTGTATAGACCCCCTCAGTGCAGACCCCCTCCATCAGTGCAGACCCCCTCCATCAGTGCAGATCCCCTCCATCAGTGCAGACCCCCTCCATCAATGCAGACCCCCTCCATCAGTGCAGATCCCCTCCATCAGTGCAGACCCCCTCCATCAGTGCAGACCCCCTCAGTGCAGACCCCCTCCATCAGTGCAGATCCCCTCCATCAGTGCAGATCCCCTCTATCAGCGCAGACCCCCCCTCTATTAGTGCAGACCCCCCTCTATTAGTGCAGCCCCTCCTCATTGCAGCCCCCCCCTCTATTAGTGCAGCCCTCCCTCGCAGTGCAGCCCCCCTCTATTAGTGCAGCCCCCCCTCAATTAGTGCAGCCCCCCACCCTCTATAAGTGCAGACCCCCCTCAATGCAGCCCCCACTCTATAAGTGCAGACCTCCCCCCTCAATGCAGCCCCCTCTCCATAAGTGCAGACCCCCCCTCAATGCAGCCCCCCCTCTATAAGTGCAGACCCCCCTCAATGCAGCCCCCCCTCTATAAGTGCAGACCCCCCCTCAATGCAGCCCCCCCTCTATAAGTGCAGACCCCCCCTCAATGCAGCCCCCCTCAATTAGTGCAGCCACCCCCCTCAATGCAGCCCCCCCTCTATAAGTGCAAACCCCCCCTCAATGCAGCCCCCCTCAATTAGTGCAGCCCCCCCTCACCCCCCTTCAGTGCAGGTGCGGCCGGACGGTGTTCTGCCTGCCGAGAAAGTTCCCCTCGGCAAGTATGGACCCCCTGTACTGCGCAGGCGCAGCGCTTGCGCAGTACGGGGCAGGGGAACTTAGTTTCGGCAAGACACGCCGCGCCGTCGCAGTTGTCTTCTCCTTCAGTGGAGAGGGGAGGGGCCGTGCAGCCGCTTCATTGACTGCACGGATCGAGCCCCCTTCCTCTCACCACTACACAAGACAGTCACTAGGGGGAAGACCAAGCGGCGGCACCGGCCGCCATTTTTCTGGAGCCAGCTGCTCCAAAACAAAAAAAAAACATTCCCGATTTTCCTTATGGAAAATCCCGATTCGGGACACCCTCCATCC
Source organism: Lithobates septentrionalis (assembly GCA_037952835.1). Classification (NCBI taxonomy): domain Eukaryota; kingdom Metazoa; phylum Chordata; class Amphibia; order Anura; family Ranidae; genus Lithobates; species Lithobates septentrionalis. The sequence continues at coordinate 588,984 of JBBDGP010000300.1, read as the reverse complement.
GGGACGAGGGTCCCAAAATCGGGATTGTCCCGGGAAAATCGGGACTGTTGGCAACTATGTTTAAAGTGATGAGGGACCTCTGATGTTTTAGAGGTGATTTTGATGTGATGGGGGACCTCTGATGTGATAGGAGGACCTCTGATGTGATAGTAGGACATCTGATGTGATGGGGGGACCTCGGATGTGATTGAGGAACCTCTGATGTTATGGAGAATCTCTGATGTGATAGGAGGACCTCTGATATGATGGGGGAACATCTGATGTGATGGGGAACCTCTGATGTGATTGGGGAACCTCTGATGTGATGGGGAACCTCTGATGTCATAGGAGGACCTCTGATGTGATGGGGAACCTCTGATGTGATAGGAGGACATTTGGTGTAATGGGGGAACCTCTGATGTGATTGGGGAACCTCTGATGTGATTGGGAACCTCTGATGTGATAGGAGGACCTCTGATGTGATGGGGGAACCTCTGATGTGATAGGAGGACCTCTGATATGATGGGGGAACCTCTGATGTGATGGGGAACCTCTGATGTGATAGGAGGACCTCTGATGTGATGGGGGGACCTCTGATGTGATGGGGGACCTCTGATGCAATGGGAGGATGTCTGATGTGATGGAAGGACATCTGATGTGATGGGAGGACCTCCGATGTGATAGAAGGACTTCCGATGTGATAGAAAGACCTCTGATGTGATAGAAGGACCACTGATGTGATAGGAGTACATCTGATGTGATGGGGGGACCTCGGATGTGATTGGGGAACCTCTGATGTTATGGGGAGCCTCTGATTTGATAGGAGGACCTCTGATATGATGGGAGAACATCTGATGTGATGGGAACCTCTGATGTGATTGGGGAACCTCTGATGTGATGGGGAACCTCTGATGTGATAGGAGGACCTCTGATGTGATGGGGGAACCTCTGATGTGATAGGAGGACATCTGATGTGATGGGGGAACCTCTGATGTTTTAGGAGGACCTCTGATATGATGGGGTAACCTCTGATATGATGGGGAACCTCTGATGTGATAGGAGGACCTCTGATGTGATGGGGGGACCTCTGATGTGATAGGAGGACCTCTGATGTGATGGGGGGACCTCTGATGTGATAGGAGGACCTCTGATGTGATGGGGGACCTCTGATGCAATGGGAAGATGTCTGATGTGATGGAAGGACAACTGATGTGATGGGAGGACCTCCAATGTGATGGAAAGACCTCTGATGTGATAGGAAGACCTCTGATGTGATAGAAGGACCACTGATGTGATAGGAGTACATCTGATGTGATGGGGGAACCTCTGATGTGATTGGGGAACCTCTGATGTGATGGGGAACGTCTGATGTGATAGAAGGACCTCTAATGTGATGGGGGAACCTCTGATGTGATAGGATGCAATGTGAGGATGTCGGATGTGATGGAAGGACATCTGATGTGATGTGAGGACCTCCGATGTGATAGAAGGACCTCCGATGTGACAGGAGGACCTCTGATGTGATAGAAGGACCACTGATGTGATGGGGGACCTCTGATATGATGGGAGGACCTCTGACATGATGGGAGGACGTCTGATGTTGAGGTTTGAGCGTCAATTGCCGAATGCCCTCAGCTGTTCGGACATTGGCACCGCCTCCCCCCCTGATCATGCAGCGTGACATTGGCAGCACACCATGGCTGTCTGTTGCTACAAATAGCGCACGCTGCTGGAGCACTCCTCCTTTTCACCCTGAGGCCATACGCACCTTGGTTACTGTGCACTCCTTTTCAAGTTTAAGGTATTTATCGGTGGCTTGTTTGCTTTTTTACCCTTTTCACTGGGCTCTTTTGGTAATTCCTTCGCCATACTAGCCTTCGTCAGCTATGTGGCTTCTATCACTAAGTGGTTGTACTCTCCACCTAGCCTTTCCACAGTATCACATGCCCTCATGGCCTGTAGTCTTGTTATTTTTTCACAGAAGTCCTCTGGAATCATCATGCAGTATATACAACACAATTGCTTTTGGGGACTACAGTCCTTTAGATGTTTCACTCCCTGCTGTTTGTGCCACCACGTGGCGGTGGAGACTACTGCCTCAGCTCCCGGGGATGTTTGTTCCCATGGCGCCCTCAGCTGTCAGCACTACCTCCTTGAAGATTTAGCTTACCTGTAGGTAAGAGCGATTGGGGAATTTTTGTCCCTCCTCTTCCTTCCCCCCCCCCCCTCCCCTGTTCCAACTATCTGATCCTTTTGCATTAATTTACTTCTTTATAGATACTTTTACCCGATATTGCTCCTGATGAGTGAATAACTCCACGAAACGCGTAGAGCCTTTATATGCTACACCTTGCACTCATGTGTTTGAGATTCTCCCGGACTATGCATTTTATCAACAATTTTATCCTCACTATTATCAATTTTAAGATCATTTATGTTTACATCTAACCTGAACAATGGATTCTATATCAATATGTTTATCACTACAATTGTGAATCATGTTGAGATATGTGTGTATATATATGAAATATAAAATATTAAGATGAAATCTATTGTTACCAATGTTACATCATTTACTATGAATCTTTGTATATGGACAAGGAATCATTAAACATGTTTTTGCATACTTACTTCCCAGTTATGCTTCATATAAAGTCCCACAAACCCTTCCCGTTTTTAGGATGTCTGATGTGATGGGAGGACCTCTTATATGCTAGGAGGACCCATGATGTCATAGGAGGACCTCTGTTCTGATGGGAGAACCTCTGATGTGATAGGAGTATCTCTAATGTAATGGAAGGGACCTCTGATGTGATAGGAGGACCTATGATGTGATAGGAGGACCTCTTATGTGCTAGGATTGGAAAAATCAGTGTGGGGTTCCTCTATAATTCATATCAGGCCCTTCAGGAACATACAAGTAAAGGGACAACAACAGTGGTGACTAGGAGGACCTATAATGTGATAGGGGGACCTCTGATCTGATGGGAGAACCTCTGATGTGATAGGAGTATCTCTAATGTAATGGAAGGGACCTCTGATGTGATAGGAGGACCTATGATGTGATAGGAGGACCTCTGATCTGATGGGAGCACCTATGATGTGATAGGAGGACCTCTGTTCTGATGGGAGAACCTCTGATGTGATAGGAGTATCTCTAATGTAATGGAAGGGACCTCTGATGTGATAGGAGGACCTCTGATGTGATAGGAGGTCCTATGATGTGATAGGAGGACCTCTTATGTGCTAGGATTGGAAAAATCAGCATGGGGTTCCTCTATAATTCATATCAGGCCCTTCAGGAACAATACAAGTAGGAGGACCTCTAATGTGATGGGAGAACTTCTTATGTGCAAGGAGGGGAAAAATCAGCGTGGGGTTCCTCTATAATTCATATCAGGCTCTTCAGGAACAATACAAGTAAAGGGACAACAACAGTGGTGACTAGGAGGACCTATAATGTGATAGGGGGACCTCTGATCTGATGGGAGAACCTCTGATATGATAGGAGTATCTCTAATGTAATGGAAGGGACCTCTGATGTGATAGGAGGACCTCTGATCTGATGGGAGGACCTATGATGTCATAGGAGGACCTCTGTTCTGATGGGAGAACCTCTGATGTGATAGGAGTATCTCTAATGTAATGGAAGGGACCTCTGATGTGATAGGAGGAACTCTTATGTGCAAGGAGGGGAAAAATCAGCGTGGGGTTCCTCTATAATTCATATCAGGCCCTTCAGGAGCAATAAAAGTAGGAGGACCTCTAGTGTGATGGGAGAACCTCTTATGTGCTAGGAGGGGAATAATCAGCGTGGGGTTCCTCTATAATTCATATCAGGCCCTTCAGGAACAATACAAGTAAAGGGACAACAACAGTGGTGACATCATTGCCACGTGGCCATATTTGGACAATGATGTCACCACCTATCCCCACCTCTTTGCTTACGTGGCCTGAGAATCCCCGATCATGTAATTGAATAAGTCAGGTGATGTCAGTGGTTGCTAAGGACATGACGGGTGCAAGCACCTGCTGCTTCCCCAGAAACCACCCTTCCACTCGTAAGCTCTAAACTTGAGTTTGGACTGAACACGAAGCTCATCTCCTTTCTCCAGGTGAAGGAGGAGGATCCGAGGTTGGTGGGTAATAAAAATCTCATGGTATGCATTCATCTCTTCAGGTCAGGGTCGGTATATATGATGGACCTTAATGGGGGACTCCCACTCATCTTCCTGGATTTGGTTATTGGGGAGAATGGAAAAAGAGGAATGGGGACAACTCAACTTGACCAGAAAGAGAGCCAGGACTTTCAGCAGATGGAGTCTCCGAGAAAAGGAAGAAGCCAGTAGAAGCCCCAACTTGACAGACTTCACCTGTAAATAAAATATAAACTTTTGCCGGGATGTACCCCTATAAATAATCATTTTCTGAATCCTTGTGCGAATTCTTTAATACCCAATTACACTCCCTTGGACTGTAAAGCATTTCCCACACTCTGAACATGAGAAAGATGATCACCGAGGTGACATCTCTGGTGTCTAAGAAGGCTTATTTTCACAGTGAAACATTTCCCACACTCCGAACACGAAAAAGGACGCTCACCCGCGTGAACTCTCTGGTGTTGAACAAGGTATCTTTTTGTAGTGAAACATTTCCCGCACTCCGAGCATGAAAAAGCCCGCTCAACTGTGTGGGTTCTCTGATGTACAAGAAGTTTTTGCTTTAAAGTGAAGCTTTTCCCGCACTCTGAACATGAAAAAGGGCGTTCGCCCGTGTGAATTCTCTGGTGGTGAACAAAGTCTCTTTTCGAAGTGAAACAGTTCCCGCACTCCGAACAAGAATAAGGACGTTCGCCCGTGTGAATTCTCTGGTGTACAAGAAGCTTTTGTTTCAGAGTGAAACTTTTCCCGCACTCTGAACATGAGAAGGGACGCTCACCTGTGTGAGTTCTCTGGTGTATAAGAAGGTATTGATTGGTAGTGAAACATTTCCCGCACTCTGAACACGAAAAAGGACGCTCACCCGTGTGAATTTTTTTCTGGTGTTCAAGGAGGTATTGTTTCATGGTGAAACACTTCCCGCACTCTGAACAAGAAAAAGGACGCTCACCTGTGTGGATTCTCTGGTGCTTAACAAGGTTTGCTTTCTGAGTGAAACCTTTCCCGCACTCTGAACATGAAAAAGGACGCTCACCCGTGTGAATTTTCTGGTGTCTATGAAGTGTTCCTATGTCAGTGAAACATTTCCCGCACTCTGAGCATGGAAAAGGACGCTCACCCGTGTGACTTCTCCCCTGTGTAGGTGGTGCTTTGTTATTAGTGGAAGGTTTCTCACAATCTAGAGATGCCAACGAACCCTCTCCTGTTTGACTTCCACCACATAAAGAAGACTCCTTGGGATTGGATGGATGTGTGGATTGATCCACCTTGTGAGATTTCGGATGGGTATCTGAAGTCATAGTATGGAAATGTTTAGAAGATCCCTCAGAAAAAGAAGGATCCATTGATCTTAGATGGACATCTGAAGTCATAATATGGAATTTATCAGAAGGTTCCTCAGGATTAGAAGGATTCATTGATCTTAGATGGACATCTGAGGTCATAGTATGGGATTTATCAGAAGATTCCTCAGGATTAGAAGGATCCATTGATCTTAGATGGACATCTGAGGTCATAGTATGGGATTCATCAGAAGGTTCCTCAGGATTAGAAGGATCCATTGATCTTAGATGGACATCTGAGGTCATAGTATGGGATTTATCAGAAGATTCCTCAGGATTAGAAGGATCCATTGATCTTAGATGGACATCTGAGGTCATAGTATGGGATTTATCAGAAGGTTCCTCAGGATTAGAAGGACCCATTGATCTTAGATGGACATCTGAAGTCATAGTATGGAAATGATGAGGAGATTCCTCAGGATTAGAAGGATCCATTGATCCCTCCAGATGGTAAGGTCTGAGATGCATAATTGGAATAATGGGATCTTCTCCTGGAGAACATTGTGTGATGTCATCTTCTTCTGCCTTGAAATCTGGAGATAAAATTGGATCTCCCTCTGAGCAATTCTGAAGAAAGAGTCCATCTGTAAGAAAACAAGAAAAATGTTTCCAGTGTTACATTCAGAAGTCGTATATTTTGGTTTGGCGCTAAGAAGGTCCGACATGTAATCGTGTGCAATCATAACACCAAACTACAAATACAAACCAGATAAAGAATGCTATACACCCAAACCACACCGGGCAACAGGATTTGTACATTGATGACCAGGAAAGAGCGCACTGTTCAGTCTGAACGTTAGGTACTTATTATGGGGCTCCCATATTCCAATAAGCACCCTGAACTTGGACCCCCACAACCACCGGGCCAGGGTTGTGGGGAAGAGGCCCTTGAGCCAGTGAGCCAATGATGAGAGAGAGGGGGCAGGGCCGAGCTGGGGGGGATGTGGGCTGCTCTGTGCAAAACCACTGTACATAGCAGGTAAGAATAACTCAGCCTTCAATATCACTTTAATGCAGTTCGAGGTTGGCATATAAACTTCTTTGAAGCTCGGCGCGCCCCAACCGAACCAAACCCATGGCAGTTCAGAGCATTGCTATTGATGACACTGGAGCTATGAGAATGGAGATGGACCTTCCTCTGTTACATTTCTTGGAAATATGACAACATACCAAAGAACGGAGATGTACTATTCATGTGGTGTACAGAAGGCACTAGATACAAGAGTCTTCAAGAGTGGCTGCTGGCATCCCCCAAGGGCTGCACATAATATTCAGTGTATTGTTAAATCAGCCTTTTTCAACCTTTCCAACACAGAGGAACCCTTGAAATAACTTTCCAGTCTCAGGGAACCCCTGCTAAACATTGCTACAACTCATGATACATTAGTGTGATGGCCAGTGGGAAGAATACTCCTTACACTTGTGGTCATTGGGAAGAATTACCCCCTTACAGATAGCTAAAATGATCAGTGGTAACTTATCTTAGAGGCAGAGATTGCTCAAGGAACCCTCCTTAGCAACCTCTGAAGGAATCCTAGCATTCCATGGAACCCTGGCACTCCTTACACTTGTGGTCATTGGGAAGAATTACCCTCTTACATATAGCTAAAAAAAACCAGCGGTGTCAGTGGTAACTTATCTAAGAGGTATAAATTGCTTATTGCTCAAGGAACCCCTACCAACCTATGGAGGAACCCTAACATCCCATGGAACCCTGGTTGAAAAATTCTCCTTACACTTGTGGTCACTGAGAAGAATGACCTCCTTACGGATAGCTAAAAAGTTCAATGGTGTCAGTGGGAACTTCTCTGAGAGGTAGAAATTGCTCATGAAACTACTAGCAACCTCTGGAGGAACCCTGGTTGAGAAACCCTACTGTGGATGGAGCCTGGTTGAGCAAGAATGTTCCTTGCACTTGTCATCATTGGGAAGCATTGGCCCCTTCCAGATAGCTAAAAAGATCAGTGGTGTCAGTGGGAACTTATCTGAGAGGCAGAAATTGCTCATTGCTCAAGGAACCCCTAGCAACCTCTGCAGGAACCCTAAAGTTCCATGGAACGCTGGTTGAGGAAGAATTCTCCTTACACTTGTGGTCACTGAGAAGAATGACCTCCTTACAGAGAGCTAAAAAAATCAATGGTGTCAGTGGAAACTTCTCTGAGAGGTAGAAATTGCTCATCGAACTGCTAGCAACCTCTGGAGGAACCCTAGGTTTCAATGGAACCCTGGTTGAGAAACCCTACTGTGGAGGAAGCTTAGGTTCCATGGAGCCTGGTTGAGCAAGAATGTTCCTTGCACTTGTCATCATTGGGAAGCATTGGCCCCTTACAGATAGCTAAAAAGATCAGCGGTGTCAGTGGGAACTTATCTGAGAGGCAGAAATTGCTCATTCTTTAAGGAACCCCTAGCAACCTCTGCAGAAACCCTAAGGTTCCATGGAACGCTGGTTGAGGAAGAATTCTCCTTACACTTGTGGTCACTGAGAAGAATGACCTCCTTACAGATAGCTAAAAAGATCAATGGTGTCAGTGGGAACTTATCTGAGAGGCAGAAATTTCTCATTGCTCAAGGAACCCCTAGCAACCTCTGGAAAATTCCTGAAGTTCCAGGGAACCCTGGTTGAGAAACCCTGGGTTACATAAAAAGCTTTACCTCTGTTTACTCTGTATGGGTTTTCTTCTGTAAGAGCTGTAAAATAATGTAATACTCTTCGGCAGTAACTTGGTCTACACCTGACTTAGGCCCCTTTCACACTGGGGCAGTTTGCAGGCATTATTGCGCTAAAAATACCGCCTGCAAACCGCCCCTAAACAGCCTCCGCTGTTTGTTCAGTGTGAAAGCCCGAGGGCTTTCACACTGAAGCGGTGCGCTGGCAGGACGGTAAAAAAAGTCCTGCGAGCAGCATCTTTGGAGCGGTGAAGGAGCGGTGTATTCACCGCTCCTAAACCGCTCCTGCCCATTGAAATCAATGGGACAGCGCGGCTATAGCCGCGCTATACGAGCGGTTTTAACCCTTTTTTGGCCACCAGCGGGGGTAAAACCGCACCGCTAGCGGCCGAATACCGCTGCAAGAACGATGGTAAAGCAGCGCTAAAAATAGCGCTGTTGTACCGCCGACGCCCCCACCGCCCCAGTGTGAAAGGGGCCTTAGTATATCATTTTTTTAATATGACTGGATGTGTTTCTAAATACACAAATACACAACTGATATTTTTAGGAAGAACTATGTAGAATGTTTGGTTACAGGATCGCCTTTTAAATCCAGAGATCATAGAAGTAAAATAAAAAAATGTGACGTTGTTTCTTCATTTAGTGTATATGACTTACTTGCGTCCATATGTAGAGAAGATTCCTCCTGTTTACTTCCCATAATCATCTCCCTCTCCTCCATAGACTGCTGATCTCCACTCACCAACCTCTCTTCTTCTTCCTCTTTAACCTCAAATTTGATGTCTTTTTGTTCTTCATTCTAAATTCCAGAGATGATAAAATATAAAATCAGGAACTACTGCTAACTATAAATGATTACATAGAGGGATGTCCACTCATTGAATTATTTTTAATTTTGTTTCCCCGGTCCCATCTACCTGATTATAATGCCGGGAATACAGAGGACCTCCATCCTCCATAGACTGATGATCTCCACTCACCAACCTCTCTTCTTCTTCTTCTCCTTTAACTTCAACTTTGATGTCTTTCAAATCTTCATCCTAAACCCCAAAGATGACAGAATGCATTTAGAAAAAGGAACAAGAGATTACAAAGAAGAATGTCTTCTCATAGAATTATTTTTAAATTCTTTTTGGCCAGTCCCATCTACCTGATCATTATCTTTATAATTGTGATCTTCATGGGTGGAATCCCGGGAATACAGAGGACCTCTCTCCACCATAGACTGCTGAACTTCACTCACCAACATCTCTTCTTCTTTCACCTCATTTTTGAAGTCTTTCAATTCTTCACCCTAAACTCCAAAGATGACAGAACACATCAATAACTAGAAATAGATTACATAGTTTACACTATAATTTAGGGCTACATGCTCACTCCTACTTGAGAATAGTGAGGGATGGTGTGATCTTCCTGTGTGGAATCCCGGGAATACAGAGGACGGGGACATCTCTCTGGTGGGTTCCCATTACTGGATCCATCTGTAGGAAACACACACACTGACTGAATACATTGTTTCTATGTGTTTATCAGATGATGGGGGATCTAGGTGGAGCCTCCGTACTGCTCTCTCCTTTACAATAAAGTCTCCTCTTACCCGGTGATGTGAGGGGCGGCTGATTCTCCATCATGGCGTCCTTGTACAGAACCTTGTGTCCTTCTAAAGATGGATCATGAGATTGGCAGCCGTTTTTCAACTGCTCAGATGTCCTCTTCATTACTTCATTAATCCTGTGCACAAATAAATTATCACTATGTATATTCCCGGAATCCTCCTCACCTCTCCGGTCAGGTCTGTGTTCCTCACCTACCTGGTCAGGTTTAAAACCATCCAACTGTTTCTGCCCTATATTGGCACTATATGTCCATTAGAGTATGCTGTAAGCAGATATATTTGTTTGCATTTTGATTAGAGTCGGGATTGACCAGAGAAGGATTACTCCGATGCAGTTGGACAGTGAGAACACTTATTGCAAGAATTCCAAAATTCCTGAAATATAGAAACATGTAACAGTGTATAGCAGCATGCAGAGCATTCATCTAGAATGTTCGTAATATCCTTTCATTCAGTTGACTGTGGTCCTAATTTATCCTTATCTATGTGGTCGTGTGATAAACCAGAGGCTCTGGATGGACAGTTGGATAAATGGCTCTATATTTAGGATGTATCCGGTCTATAAACCAGAGGCTCTGGATGGACAGTTGGATAAATGGTTCTATATTTAGGATGTATCCGGTCTATAAACCAGAGGCTCTGGATGGACAGTTGGATAAATGGTTCTATATTTAGGATGTATCCGGTCTATAAACCAGAGGCTCTTGATGGACAGTTGGATAAATGGTTCTATATTTAGGATGTATCTGGTCTATAAACCAGAGGCTCTGGATGGACAGTTGGATAAATGGTTCTATATTTAGGATGTATCCGGTCTATAAACCAGAGGCTCTGGATGGACAGTTGGATAAATGGTTCTATATTTAGGATGTATCCGGTCTATAAACCAGAGGCTCTTGATGGACAGTTGGATAAATGGTTCTATATTTAGGATGTATCTGGTCTATAAACCAGAGGCTCTGGATGGACAGTTGGATAAATGGTTCTATATTTAGGATGTATCTTTATTTGAAACCCCAGTAGACATCACGGTGACTATGGAGGAAGAGGATGGACATGACGGGGGGGGGGGTTACTGGATGTAAATATAAAATAATATCTTATTACCTCCTCGGTGTAATCCAGCGATGTCTCTTCACTACTCGTATTTCTCTCTCTTCCAAAACTTCCTGTCTTTACCTTATAAAATGCCATTTCTTTGTCATACATCATTTCCTGTTCCTACTTTCCATCACTTCCTGTTCTTTCTTACATCACTTCCTGTCTGAGCACGCGCAGTAAGTGATATCGCCATCTTGTGGTGATTTTATTAACTTCATCCCATGTTATGTGTTATTATTTTGCCCTCTGCCCTGTAGCTCATTCTTTGGTTATATTTCATACATTATAACACACGCAGATTATACTGAATTAATAATAAATATGTTAGACCTATTTTTACGCCCTCTGCAGCCACCTGCAGCACAGCATTTTTTTTATTTTGCTCACATATTTTAAAATCTGCATCTTTGACTAGAAATACAGTATATTTAATTTCCCCAGACTATTATGTTTTCTAAAAGCAGAGATCCTCTAGAATACAATGGTGGATGTTGCAATGTATCATGACTTTTTATAAATCTACATTTTCAAGAAAAAATGCACAAAAATGAATTTTAGTGCACACGCAATATAATCTCTAGTCTTTTTTGTGTACAAAATAAAAAGATGAAGTTGTGTCGAGTAAATAGATATCAAAATGTGTTAGGCATAAAAACTGCATGTGCCCACAAAATAGTGAAAAATGTTGGTACCCAAAATGATGTTACCCAATCTCTTCCCATTCACCGTCCTAAAGTTAGTTGCTTTGTCCCTGACTCCAGGAAGGAGCAGAAGAGCTAAGGAAGCACCAAGGCTGAGCTCAGTATCTCCACCCCATTTGTCTGGAACATAATGTGACATTGAGGAATGCAGATGGACCTTTCATATGGTGTACAGTATCTCCTCCTCATTTGTTGGGAACATGATATTATATTGAGGAATGGAGATGGACCTTTCATATGGTGTACAGTATCTCCTCCTCATTTGTTGGGAACATGACGTTATATTGAGGAATGGAGATGGACCTTTCATATGGTGTACAGTATCTCCTCCTCATTTGTTGGGAACATGACGTTATATTGAGGAATGGAGATGAACCTTTCATATGGTGTACAGTATCTCCATCTCATTTGTTGGGAACATGACGTTATATTGAGGAATGGAGATGGACCTTTCATATGGTGTACAGTATCTCCATCTCATTTGTTGGGAACATGACGTTATATTGAGGAATGGAGATGGACCTTTCATATGGTGTACAGTATCTCCTCCTCATTTGTTGGGAACATGACTTTATATTGGGGAATGGAGATGGACCTTTCATATGGTGTACAGTATCTCCTCCTCATTTGTTGGGAACATGACTTTATATTGGGGAATGGAGATGGACCTTTCATATGGTGTACAGTATCTACTCCTCATTTGTTGGGAACATGACGTTATATTGAGGAATACGTCATGGCTACCCCAACACAGGTGGTCAGACACTATAGCTGGCTACTGTGTTCTTCACCTATAGCAGCCCCCTTTCCCTTAAGACAAGGGACTTAGGGGAAAGTGTATAAGTCCTTGGTTGCCCCCAGGACTTATACACGATGCTATAGTGTCTGGATACTATTGTTATGGAATGATTAAGAGCTCCAATCGAGCCCAAGGTTATCTGCTGCTGTCTCTAATTTGAAAAGTGTTGATATGCATGCATATAAAAGTAAACACTCTGAGACACGCTCAGCACCGTTACTTGTTACACTTCTAATTTATTCAAGGCGGTGTTAATGTTTTATACACACAAATACGTCATTGCTATGTTAGTCTAATAGGTACATCTCATTGGTTAAGATAGAAAAAGAAGATGGAGAATTTTCATAACGAGGTCTGACTGTCTTTGGTTTTATCTTCAGTTCCGCGTTCTTCTGATGTGTGGGATGCAGGGGGTACCCGCCATCTTGAGAAAATATAGAAACAGAGCAAACCTGTATACTTATATAATGAGTAAGGAGAAAAATATGTATGCACATAAGAAAATAGACATTTTCAGATTACTATTATTATTATATACATCACATTCCTTCACAATCCCCCCTAAAATGACTATTTTCTCTTTTCTGTCCCTAATACTAAAGGTCCCACTTTGGCCTGGCCCTTCTCCTCAGCAACTCTTTTAGGCTGTATATAGAATTGGGCAGCAACTGTTCACTTCCCTCCTCGATACAGCTGGAGAGGTGCAGTCAGGCGCTATCTATCCCTATAACCCTATAGGATTGTGAGGTTATGGACAGGGAGTGACTGTAGAGGAGTGAACGGTTTGTCATCTTCCATCATAAGGAGGTCCTCTTCTTCTTGGTGGAGAAATGTAGGTGTGCTATTGTCTACAGCCTTGCTCATTAACTTTTTACGAAAGGTAGAATACAGCATACAATCAGGGTTAAAAGAACCAGGATTATTAATACCCTTACCCGTATCTGGGCGAGCACCTTCTGCCACCCACTCATCCAGCTAAAATATTGGTCCCATGGGTCTGTGATACCTGAGTTCTTCTTCAACTCCAGTGACAGATCTTCTAATTTCTTTATAGCTAGAGTAACCTTACCATTTGGGCCAATATTATCAGGAATGTATGTACAACAGGTTCCCGTTTTTTCCTATGATTTTACAAAACACCTCCTTTCCCAGCTAGCACCATGTCTAAGGCCATCCGGTTCTGGAATGTCATGTAGGAAGTGGGGGATAACTGGTCAGCAATTCCCTGGAGGGCATCTTTAGAGTAATTTACAAATCTCTGTTGTTTATAATATGTGTAGTGTCAGGTCACCTAGAGGCTGGGTGACAGATGCACACCGTTGGGATCAGGAATGCACCGCAAGGTAGTGGACCCTATGGCTGACTGCTGCGGATTGTACCCTGGGAGGTTCAGGAAGCAGGTCTACTGGATCACTGACACAGATCCCACTGGGAGCTAGAGCATAGATTCCCCAGGGCGCGGAGTCTAAGAGGCAGCAGGTGTTCACCAGAGCCTCTAGTGGTGAGGATGGACTGCGCTGCAGTCTGGCTCCAGGTCGCGGCCCCCGGGGTCTCACAGCTCACGCTCACCGTAGACTACAGGAGAAGAGGAAGGAGGCAGCTGGCTGGAACATCAGGGTCACAGGCAAACAGTGATGGTCGGGAACAGGCCAAAGTCGGTAACAGGAATCAGATGTAGGAAACACAGCAAGTACACACAGAGGCTAACACACAGTGGTTGATCAGCACTGCTGGCTTGCAGTACACAGGTTAATATAGGGTTCCCTGATAGGGCCTGGGGTGGGGCCATGCTTAGAGGGGAGGTTACAAAAGCAGTCAGGTGAGGGTCAGCTGGTCTCTAGAGATGAACACATGGAGACAGGTATGCTGATCGACAAACTCTATTGCATAACCATGACATGTAGTTAATCCAATCTACATTCTTGCTGACAGTTGTTATGGGGATCAAAGACTCAAAACCAGCTTTTACCTGATCCCTGGCTTTAAACTCATCAGGGACCCCCCTTGTAACCCCTATGACATGTATGTATACATAAGGGTCAAAGCTTCCGGAGAGAGCTGCTCGCTTCCTCCTCTGACTGTGTGCTGGGTCAGTGTATGTATCAGGGGTATCTTTGGTTAGGATATGGGGGCTTTCTATTTTCATCTTTTTTTTTTTTTTTCTCTAATGCACTCTGTGGTCGCCCAGTCTGGCCCTGTGTTCCAACCCACTGGCCCCCACAGAAACCACAACTCTGTCCCCAGTAACTGTCTGTGTGACATACATATATGTCCTTACCGTCAGGGATATCACTGTACCAATGGCATCACCATGAAGGGTCAAACGGACAAGGTACTATGTCACAGTAATCTAAGGTAAAGGCGGTCACATGTGTACCTGAAGAGTTACACCAAAACGTAATTATGTTATCATTTTTGTGATGGCCACCTCCTGGGCCCCTCCCCCCTAGATCAAACAGAAAAAGGATATGCAGCACCCGAAAACACTCTCTCCTGCAGTGATAAGCGTGCATTTAGGTGTTCTTCCTGGCCAACTTGACTGAGGTGGCTGTGGTCACCAAAACTTGGAATGGACCATCATAACTTGGCTCAAGGATCTCCAGACAGCAGTTGGTGTGTTCCTGTATCTAATTCAGGATCTGGAATGGAAGAAAACACCTGGACATGCATTCAGGTTAATTCTCGTGATAATGTGGTTACATAATTAGTCAACACATCAGACTGCAACTGTAACTGTTGTGGAAAGTAACAACCAAGTCTGGGAGCTGAACCAAACAAAATTTCATAAGGAGATAGGGCATGTTTCCCCCGGGGGTGTGTCTGACACTGAACAGGGCAATGGGCCAACTCATGTTAGTCTATTGGGCCATCTTTAACATCCTGTTTTTAGTGTCCCATTCATCCTTTCTACCTTCCCGCTACTTTGAGGGTGGTATGGGATGTGTAGTGCCAACTGAACCCCCAGTGCTGCCTAAATCTCTTTAGTAAGGGTTGTTGTTAAGGCTGGTCCCTGATCTCTCAATATCACCTCTGGGACCCCAAATCTACATACTATCTCACTTAGTAGTTTCTTAGCTGTGGTCCTGGCAGTCGTGACCACTTCCACTAGGGCGTTTTCGAATCTGCCACTTCTTGGCACTTGAGAATGATCAATTTGCATCCTCTGGAATGGGGTATAGGGCTTTTGCCAGGTGCTTCTTCTGTGCATCCTGGGTTGCATTTGATGCAGATAATGCATGATCTGCAGAAGTTGTCGGTCAGTGGAGTAACTCTTGGTGCAACACTTGTTGATAAGAGAGTTCATAAAAGTCTTTGTCAAGTGGGCAGCTCCATGTGCCCATTGCACCACAGCTGGGTACATACTCCTGGGTAGACAAGGCTTCTTGTTGCACTCGAATAGTCCATTTCTGAGAGTTGCTCCTCTCCGTTTCCAGCTTTCCTTCTTATCCGGACTTGTTGTTTCCTGTAGTTCTTTTAGATAAACTCTGTCCACTGGGAAAGTCTGTAAGGTAAGCACGGGGTGGTCTTCTTCTACCACCCTGCTGTCCACTTCCCGTGGACCACCAGCTGTCTGTTTGGCAGCTGAATTGGCTAGATGCTTGCCTTAAGCTTCCTTTGAGTTCATTTTGTCGTGTGCTTTACTCAGAATAGTCACTTGGGTTGGGAGAAGCAAGGCATCAATCAAGTTTTCACAGGTGTTCCTGCAGCCATCAGGAATCCTCTGTTCTAGATAACACCATAATCATGGGCAATGCTGAAAGCATATCTTGAGTCCATATGAATGTTGGCTCTTTTTCCCTCTGCCCATTTACATGCTGTAGTAAGTGCTTGCAGCTCTGCCTCCTGTGTAGACATCACCGGTGGTAAGGCTTCAGCTTGTAGAACAGTGTTTTCAGTGGTGACCGCGTGTCCTGTGTGGTCATGGGGTGACAAGTCAAGACTCTACTCCTCCTCCTCCTTTCCCCCCTCGAGAAGTGGAAGAAGGGTGGTAGGGTTCAGTGTTTGACAACTTAATAGAGTAATGCTGTCCAGTAGGAGGGAACACAGGAGTCTCAAGTGTCTGGTAGTGGACAAGTGTTTCGGCTGGATCTTGGTTGAATATGGCAACAACGTCATGGGGAGCAAGCAGAACGAGGCAGTGTCCGAGGACCAAGTTCAAAGTTTTGTCAAGCAAGGCTTGTGTAGCAAATCCAGCTCGCAGACACAATAGGCCTCCTCTTGCTACCGCATCCAGCCGACAGGAATAATATCCTACGGGGCGTAGGCTGATGCCGTGTGATTGGGTGAGTACACCTGCAGCATGTCCCAGACGTTCGGATACAAAGAACTTGAGCGTTTTGCCGTAGGCTGGGAGCCCTAGCGCCGGGGATGGCGCACTTAAAGGCTTCAAACTTTAGATATTTCTTCAGGAGACATCTGGAAGGGGTTTGATTGCAGAGCATCAGTAGGAAGGCTTCTGTAATCCATGCTCTGCACTAGGAAATTAGTCCAAGGAAAATGACAGGTGTTGAGCACCACTGCATTTTGGGCTTTATGGCTCTGCAGCCCTGGTTGGCAAGATAGCACAACAGGCTTTCTGAGGTGACTTCAACAGGGGGTAAGTCAGCTGCACAAAGGAGAAGGTCATCAACACGTTGGAAGAGAATCACTTCCGGGTGTTCCTCTTGTCATGTGTCAAGGATAATAGCCATAGCTTTTGCAAACTGGCTTGGAAAGTTCTGTGCCCCTTGTGGCACAACTGTTTAGGTATGTTGCCGTTTCTTTCCGTGGATGAATGCAAAAAGGTACCAGCAGGAGGGGTGAGGGTGGACACTGAAGAAAACGTTTGTAAGGTCCACCTCTGTGAGGTACTTTGCAGTCAAAGGCATCCACAGTAGGTACCTGGTTCTCTTTTTAGGATTCTCTTCTTGGGGTTATTGTGGTTTCCGGGGCAATGAAGCGCCCTCTTTTAGCTTGACTGAAACTGGTGGCACCTTTAAGTTACCGTTGTCTTCCGGTCCTGTGGACCATAGGCACGCAGGGATTCTTCCTGCAGTATTGAACTTGAAGTTTTTGCTTCAGTAAGTGTCATCAGGAGAGGCTGAGAACACAAAGCAGATTAGTCTTCTAAAGATAGGGGAGTATGTAACTTCACCCCCCCTTCAGGCGTGTCCTGATTGAGGCCTGTAGTCCGGACAACACATCAGCTCCTAGTAGATTCAAGGGACATGTAGAGGACACCACAAATCTGGAAAGCAAATCAGGAAGTGGACTGGAGCGGGGCACCCCATCCATTCCTACGCAGGAAACATCAATAGTGGAAAGGAAAGAATTATTAGGCAGGTTCACCGCCCTCAACACACTTTTGGCTGCACCCCTGTCAATGAGGAAAGTGGTAGGTTTTTCGTCTGGGACATCTTGGGGCTCTGCATTCTTTTCTGAAGTGACCCCGTTTCCCACAGTTGTAACAGGTGATCCTTTCCCTGGTATTGGGCAGTGGTGGTGGACTAGTGTAGGCGGGATCTTCGTCATGGGTTACCATGAGGGGCGTTGGTTTTTTTACCTTTTTGATTTTCTATACCTCTGGTCACCAACAATAAATCAGACATTTTCATTGAATGGTATTCAGGGCGGGCCACCATCAGGCCTTTTCTGATATCCTCTCTGAGCCCTGAAACAAAAGCAGTTGATAACATGTGTGTGTGTGCCTTTATGAGTCTAGCATGATACTTCTTCACAGACTCCCCTTTATCTTGGGTAATATCTTGGATTGCGGTGGTCTGATCCGTCAACTTCTCCTTTGCCCAGTCGTGGTGTTGTGCACAGAACTCCACGCCTAAGGTGTAGGAAGTGGCACTTGTCAGGCAGGCATCATTGAAGGCCGTCTGCATGACTGGCCAAAAGACATATCCTGCTTTGATTTGGCATAGTCTGATCAAGTCTCTCCAGGCAGCTGAGTAAGTTTCTTGTATCTGCACTATCCTGTGGTAGAAGGGAATTGGCTGCTTCTCTGGGTCAGGCAGACTTGTCACTAAGGCCGCTGCTTGTGATAGAGTAAAAGCGACATACATTACTGGTGCCCCTTCTGGTAACCGAGACTGTTGTTGGGGCGGGGGCTGGCAAGGGGCACTGTTCTTTACGGTTTCCAGCATGTGTTTGAGATCCTCTCGGAACTGTGAGTCCGGAGCCGGATTGGGGGTTAAATCAGTGGGTGGCCTTGCTGCCTGCTGTTGGGCTTCCCACTCAGAAGCTTCTTCATCATTAACATATCCGGCCTGGGAATGTGATGCTCCCGTATTGGGGAAGACAGGTGTGTGGTATGAACCATCTTGGTTTAAAACAGGGGTTTCATAACGAGGTCTGACTGTCTTTGGTTTTATCTTCAGTTCCGCGTTCTTCTGATGTGTGGGATGCAGGGGGTACCTGCCATCTTGAGAAAATATAGAAACAGAGCAAACCTGTATACTTATATAATGAGTAAGGAGAAAAATATGTATGCACATAAGAAAATAGACATTTTCAGATTACTATTATTATTATATACATCACATTCCTTCACACTATGCCAGGGCAGAGGCAAACTGAGCAAAGCAAACAGGTACTTGCAGTTAGCAGCCAGTAGCGTGGTTCAAAGACAGTTCAGGTAATAAGGCAGGCTGAGTTCAGGGGATAATCCAGTATCTGTTCCAGGGTAAAGGCAGGCTGAGTTCAGGGGATAGTCCAGTATCCAATCCGGGTCATACACAGGAGATCCAACAACAAACAAGGCAGACTAACCTGAGGCTTGATCTAGAACAATGCAGGTAAGTCTGTCTCTATCACAAGCAAGGGATATAGTGTTCAGTTTGCTTATATCAGGTGACTGATATACCCTGATCAATCACCAACAGGTGAACACAGACAGGGAGGATGCAACAGCCAACACCGGGCTGCTGGAATAGGGAGCAGGAGCACTTAAAGTGGTTGTGAACCCTTACAGACCACTTTTTGCTACAGCTAAGCCTATAATAAGGCTTACCTGTAGCTACCCAGGATATCTCCTAAACCTGCATGGTTTAGGAGATATCCCCTGTCCCCTGCATGTCATCGGAACATGCGCACAGAAGCAAACTGAAGCAATGGCACGTATGTGCTGTTGCTTCAGTGAGTGTGCTGTTACAGGCGGCTCCCACGCGCATGCGCGGAAGTGACGTCATGGCGGCTCCAGCCAATAACAGCGCCGGAGCCCGTGATACCCGGAAGTAACCCCCAGGAGTGATTTCGCCAGCCGGTGCTGTATACAGCCACCGCAGCGAGGGCTTCGATCTCAGGTGAGTATTACGGTATTACTATGCATACTAGCTCATTATGCTTTTGTCTTGCAGGTGTTAGTTTTTTAGTTTTTTTTCAAAGTGGGTTTACAACCACTTTAAGTGATCATGACAGAATTGAGATGGACTTTTTGTACGGTCACCTCACCATCCAGAAGCTGAGAAAGACACTAGGGTGATGGTAAGACAGGGGGCATACCTCATGCTAGGGGATACCTGGACTTTATCCCAGTAAGCCAAGGCACTGGTCTCTTTCTGAAGACTTAAGTGTAACTGTTTGTGCTGTGTTACCAAGCTATTGTGTCACTGCCTGGGGAGTGGCCGAATGTACTGAACCTTGTTTCTTTGAATTATTCAGCAAAAAAATACAAACGATATGCATCAGTCTGGACATTGCATTATTTCTAAGGAACAAGAACTTAGACTGAAACTTTCCTATGCACTTTGTAAATGTGGGGTCCCTAGCAGGAGATGCAGAACCAATATGCCATGAGATCCTGGTCAAGCCAGGTTAGGCTACTTTAAGGGGCTTCCAGATGGAAAAGAGCTAATGGCCGGCCCCCCCCTAGGGTTGCCACCTCATCCCTTTAAACCCGAACACATATGAATTACACAGGTTCTGAGGCTAATTAAATGCAGATATGGCAACAAGTGAGTTTAATTACCACCTTAATCAGCCACAGAACCTGTGTAATTCATATGCGTTTCGGATTTGAAGGGATGAGGTGGCAACTCTACCCCCCGCCAGGGTTGGAATCCTGAAGGCCGCATTGGTAAAGGATTCAACTGAGCCATTGGGCACCACCCACTGCTGAGCTCGAGAGGGTTAAAAATGTATACAAGCCATTCAGCTACATGACATCACAAACCTCCCAACTTTAGAACTTGGGAATGAAGGACATCTCAGAGAGAACAAGACCAAAGTGCACCATGGGAAAAAGTCAGTGTGGTTAAAGTATGCTACATATTGGGCATGCCTTAATCATCTGATTAGATGGGACAAATAAACACAACTCAGGAAGTACTATACACCCAATTCATTTCTACCCCTGTACACAATGACCCGCCCTCTCTACACACTGCTCATTTCTCCTGCAGGGTGGTGGCCCCTTTTCCCGGTAGAGAGGAGTCAGGCTGGCTCGCCAAAACTGTTATGACTAATTTCTGGTCTCCGAATAGAGGCAAGAGGGTATAGGCACAAGTAGAGGAGACTGTAATGGAAATTTGTAAGTTCTGTATATAATTGTATTCTATTTTGTATGTATTGCACACTGCCCTCACTGTGCACACGGCACTAATAATGTTTTCAGTACATGTTTGCATTCTTTCGAGTCCTGATTAGAATTAGCCTGCCTATGTTACGCCCCTTGTTACCATAAACGTACAATTGTAATATTAATGTGATACCTACGTAATCATGTTTATAAAAACCTTTAATTGTGTCATAATAAAGTAGAACAATTTGGAAAGATGCGTATCTTTTGTGTCTGTTCCCTACTTCAGTAGTTATTATTAATTTGAAACCACTAATCAATATGAGGATAGGAGTTGCCTATCTATAGAATGTCCAGCTCAGAGGAGTCAGGAGTACAAAATAAAAAGAGTGCAGGAGTCAGGGGTGTGTAACGCACAGTGTAGGGGTCAAGAGTGCAAAATTCCCCCCCACTATCCCCATTTAGGCAAAGACTCCTTCTCCCAACCCCCCCTTTCAAAAAAATCCAGCATTAATCTTCACGCTCGCCCCTCCCAGCACAAATCTTTTCCCCCACTCAATCCCCCACCCCCTCTTAGAACAAATTGTCTGTGTAGTTACACTAATTCCGGGTACACACGGGTGGACTTTTCGACGGACTAGGTCTGACGGACTTTCCGGCGGACTTTCCGAATGAACGGACTTGCCTACACACGATCAACCAAAGTCCGACGGATTCCTACGTGATGACGTACGACCGGACTAAAACAAGGAAGTTCATAGCCAATAGCTGCCCTAGCGTTGATTTTTGTCCGTCGGACTAGCATACAGACGAGCGGACTTTTCGACCGGACTGGAGTCCGTCGGAAAGATTTGAAACAAGTTTCATTTCTAGGTCCGTCGAACTTTTGGGAAAAAAAAGTCCGCTGGAGCCCACACATAATCGAATTGTCCGACGTACTCCGGTCTGCCGTAAAGTCCGCTCGTGTGTACGCGGCATTAGGAGACTGAGACTGGGTAAACTGGAGATGCACGGAAGAGATAGGAAGGTGGAACTAGGACTGGGATCAGGAACGGGACGAATCAGTGGTTTATTTATTCTCCCACATGTACAACGCACTTTTGGTCACTCTTGGATAGGTGACTCTTTAAACATTTTAAATGGGGTCTAGACCAGACACTTACGTTGTATGGATGCAACTTTTAACTATGTGTATGAATAAAGCATTTTTCCTTTTAATTATATTGTTTCTGCACATCTTTCTTTGGCTGCCATAAAGTCCCACGGGAGATACCTCCACTGTACCTAGTCTATAGGGACGGAACAGCCTCTGACACAACATTATGAGGTCAGGAACAAGAGGCGTAGATAAGAGGCAGTAGGGCACAGGATGCAGGGCAGGAGCACATCAGGGTCGGGATCAGAATAAAAGGCACGCTGTCTCTGGCAGCAGAGCAAAACACTGGCGCAAGAGACATTAGTAAGGGAGGACCTAAATACCCTACCATCAGCCAGCATCAAGTGGAAATGGATTATTAGATCTGCTGGTAGGGTATTTAGGTCCTCCCCGACTAGTGCCTCTCGCTCCAGTGTTTTGCTCTGCTTCCAGAGACTGCATATCATTAAATCTGATCCCTGATCTTGCTCCTGCCCTGCATCCTATGCCCTATGGAAACTGGAACCTCAACCTACCGCCAGTGGTGTATTTTGGCTTTGTGCTGCTCTAGGCAAAGCTAAAATCGGCACCCCCCATCTAAATTCTTCCCACCCCTTCCTTCTCAAGTGGGCAGTGAGAGAAAGGGGAGGGGGTGAGAGAGAGAGAGAGGAAGGAGGTTGACAGAGAGGGCTCCCCTATCCCCCACATACTACACCAGGAGACTCCCACCCCCCCAAAAAAAAAACTACAGTGTACTCTCACCTTCCTGCAGCCCATCAGCTCCTTTTTAAGAGCTGTGTATAGCTAGGCTGTCAAGGCACAATCACAGCCCGGGACTACAACCTGCTCTGCCAATTGAGCTGCTTCCGGGATTGTAGGCTGCAGCCACTGCCCCCTCCTGCTTCCACTTCGCTCCCCCCTGTCATCAGTCAGTCCGCTGCCACCCCTGGTGTCACCCCTCTGGCGGCTCAGTCCGCAACTCCCGCACCCCAGTAGCGACACCACTGTTTCTCTGCAGTCCTGGTAGTGTCCCTTTTTGCCTTGGGGCGGTGACCCCCTCTTGAAAAATACCACCCAAAGCAAATGCCTTGTTTGCCTTGTGGTAGATACACCCCTGCCTACCGCTTTAGGAAGCACAGTGCCACCAGCAGGTGATCCAGGTCCTGACACCCTGCCTCATGGTCCATTCTTCTATTAGGGTACATCAATGATTACACACACAGAGATTATACCTCACATCAAATTCACACAATACAAAAATAACAAAAATAAAACAAAAAACAGCAATTTGATAGAGTTGTATTATTTATAAATGTGAAACTAAAAAATGGAAAAAAAAATAAAAAACTGATCCATGAAATACAACATATTAGTCTCAATTCATAAAGCCTGCAGTCTATATAAATATATAGCGCCATAGTGTCTCAGCCTGAAATAAAACATCAGCATGCCTCCATCCCTTGCTTATGGGTGGTAGACACCCGCTTTCCCCAAAAGGACCTACCTCATCCTTTACCTTGATACATACATTTCCTGACAGGCTCCATGGCAGCATACGTGTGGGTTGGCCCCGCCTTCATAACTACCCAATAGAACCCCTCTCCCATAAATCTCAGCTCTGGACTCCTAGCCGTGTTCCTTTTTTTGTCCACCTCCGTAGGACCATATGTTTGGTTCTCCTACCTGAAGACGATTTTCCTATGATCAAGATCGGCCAGACGATATGGTGTCATGTCCCTCCGATAAGCCTTTACTGTTAAGCAGGGTATGGAGCGTATTGCAGAGTAGCGCGGAAGAGCTGGAAGCATGCGCGCACAGGCCTGATTGCCTAGCTGTTTGCAGGTGGCCATTATCTGCCTTTGTGGTGTCCTTGGCCGAATTGTAGGTGGTGGTAAGAAAAGTATCGCCTTTATGGCAGCAGTGTTTGTATATGTTGATTTGTCTTACCTTCATGTGTTTCCTCCTTTTCCAGATGTCCTATGCATGGTGGCTGGTTCCCTGTGCGTTCCAGCTGCCGCTCTCTCTCACTTCTGGGTTCCGTCGTCGCTCTGCGCATGCGCGGTCCCGGAACGAAAGCGAGGCCTGGTTCGCGCATGCGCGCGAGTCTCTTGGGCCTGGCACTACCGTGACATCACGCAGTGCCACCTTTAAATCCTGGGGGAAGCACGCAGAGCCTCAGAAATGATCGTGGGCTTACGTGGCGACTTCCCGGAGCATCTGCAGAGTCTACCCCAGGTAAGTACCGGTGCTGAAGGGTTTTTATTTTTTTCCCTTACTGGTATCTGATCTTTGCTTTCCACCTGCAGTGACTAACTTGAAGAGTTATGTTCCTTCACTGCCTCCTAGTGGCCAGCCCTCTCACAGCAGGTAAGAATGTGGGACATCTGTCACTAGAGGGACAAGTGCATGAGACATGGGAGTCTTCCCAACCTAGCCACCCTTCAGTTCCTCCTTCGGATAGCGCGTTGGAAGAAGATGATCCTGGGATGGGCTTTGAATACGCCTTGGTTCCTTCTCTGGTGAAAGCTGTAAATGAAACTCTGATTTGGGAAGACCCAGTAATTTCTCCTCCTAAACAGATTTTTTTTTTCAAACAGTAAGGAGCGTCAATATTTTCCTTTTCTCACTGAAGTAGGCACCATCATTTCTGAGGAATGGATAGAAAAAGCTCTATGCAGTCAAAAATTTCAAAGCTGTATCCTTTCAAGGAAGAAGAGGTTAAACACCTTGACTCAGCTCCCTTGGTGGATGCAGCGCTAATGAGACTTGTTAGGTATGTCACTCTTCCTTTGGAAGATACGGTCTCATTTAAAGATCCTTTGGAGAGACAGATTGATTCAAACCTGAAATTAATTTATTTGACAGCAGGAACAGTTTGTAAACCAGTCCTGGCCTTGGCAGCAGTCTCAAAAGCCTTGGAGGCATGGTCAGACAATGTGGACGAGTCTCTTAGAGGTATCTCTGAAGCGATGGGCAAGAGCTCCCCTATTCAGGAAATCAGGCTGGCATCCGCCTTTCTGGGGGAGGCCCCTATTGATGGTAAGTCGGGGCTCCACCCTCAGGCGTTTACAGAACCAGAAACGCACCTTTCCGAGAACACAGAATACCGATCGTACAGCTGCAGGCCTGGTTGTGAATTTACAAGGTCCTGGAAATCCAGGTAGTCCTCTTTTAAAAAGCCCACAAAAGGTGGTTCCTCTGGTAACCGAGATCCCACCAAGTCCTTTTGAAATTGGGCCCGCTCAAACATGTCAGGTGGGGGCTTGTCTTCTCCACTTTTGACATATTTGGGCGCCCCAATCGGGACTTCTGGACCATCAAGACGGTCTCCTCAGGCCACACCTGGGTCTTTAACAGCACCCCCAGGCTCAGATTTATGCCTACAAGTCTTCCATGTTCAGAAGAGAAGAAACAAGTCCTGTTAGCTTACGTAAGCTCTTTATTGAATCAAGGCGCAGCCATTACTGTTCCAGATGGCGAACGAGGCGAAGGCATGTATTCTCCTCTATTCATGGTGCAGAAAAAGAACGACACATGAAGACCGGTCATAGACGTGACTCATCTCAACCGGTTTATTTGAAAAGAAAAATTCAAGATGAAGTCACTATTAATGATCCAGCAGTCGGTCCATCCAGGGGACTGGTTGGTATCAATAGACCTGAAAGACGCCTGCTTCCACGTTCCAGTGGCAGCAGACTTCCAACACTTCCTTTGCTTTACAGTAGGCAATCAACACTTAAAGTTTACCTGCCTTCCCTTTGGTCTCACGACATCACCTTGGGTGTTCTCCAAGGTTCTGTTAGCTGTTGTCGCTTAGCAGTTGTTGCTTCTGTTAGCTGTTGTCGCTCTGCTCCGAGTCTTAATCACTACCTAGATGACCTCCTCCTTCTAGCTCAGGACAAAGGTCAACTTCTAGAGCACAGGAGCCTAGTCATTTCCACTCTCCTACAGTTTGGGTGGCTCCTGAATCTGGAGAAGAGCCACCAGGATCCAACATTGCTCTTGTATTTCTCGGTGCCCACTTCAACACGTTGGAAGGCACCATCTCAGTACCCGAGAAGATTGTGGTAATCCGGGACAGGACCCGCTCAACCCTTAGCTTCATCTCACCTGTCCGCTCTTCAATGTCTGAAGGTGATTGGCACCATGGCAGCCACCATTCCCATGGTGAAATGGGCTCAGTGGCACACTCGCCCATTCCAAAAGGGGTTCCTCAACAATGGGATTCCCCCAGCAAGAGTCAGTGCATCCTCCTTACTCTACCCATGAAAGTGTCTCTCCTTTGGTGGCTTGAAGGGAAAAATCTTCGCAACTGTCACTCGATCCTTCCCATCACATGGGTTACAATAACCTCAGATGCCAGCAATCGGGGCTGGGGCTCTCGGAAATGGCTCAGGGCAGATGGAGCTCACCTTCTCAGGGGATTGTAGGTGCTTATATCTTTCGGCCATCTATAAGTAAACTCCTCAGTGATGCTCAGGTTGGACAATACAACCGCGGTGGCTTACGCAATAAAGCAGGGTAGAACTCGCAGCCGGTCCCTACTACAGGAGGTGGAGCCAATCATGAACTGGGCTTTAGAAGAATTTGTCCAACATTTCGGCAGTTTACATTCCGGCGGTTCAGAATGTACAGGCGGGCTTTCTGTCTCGTGTTCAAATGAACAACGAGTGGTCTCTACACAAAGAGGTGTTCATTTGGCTCCTAACCCTGTGAGTGTCTCCAGAAGTGGATCTCTTTGCGTCCCCATGCATTTACAAGTTGACCAAGTACTACTCGAGGTTCCGGGATCCCTAAGCCTAAGGGATAGATTCCCTCACGGACCAATGGAGGTTCAGCAAGGCTTATGCCTTCCCTCCGGTACCTGTGATACTCCAGTTTCTCCGCAGGCTCAGAACAGAGGAGGTGGAAGTCATAGCAGTAATTCCATTCTGACCCAACAGGCCATGGTTTCCCCTCTTAACACTCCTCAGTTATCGAGACTCAGTTTCTCTGCCTCTCAGGCTGGATCTTCTGTCCCAAGGTACAACTCTGCATCCATGTCCTGCTCATCTGCACCTTAGGGTTTGGTTTTTGAGAGGGGAAGGCTTGAACCCTTAGGTTGTCCAGAAGAAGCCATTCCGACTCTTAATGTCAGAAGGAAAAGCACCAATAGAGTTTACGAACGTATCTGGTCCAAGTTCACAGATCACATGTTCTCTAGACCTAATCCTTGTGGTTCTCCAGAAGTCCAAGATATCCTTAGCTTTCTGCAAACAGGTTTGTATTTGTCTCTAGCAGTAAGTTCACTTCGTGTACAAATATCGGCCATCTCGGCATTTACAGGAGTCTCATAGGCTAATCACTCCCTGGTTCGCCAGTTCTTCAAGGGTGCTATCAGGCTTAGACCTCAAAGGAAACCGAGGTTTCCCAAGTGGGATCTTCCTCTTATCCTGGATTTCCTTTCCACGCTCGGAACAGATCCTGACAAACCTCTATCAGTCAAAGACCTTAAACTCAAGACCGGCTTCCTGGTAGCAGTCACTTCAGCTAAAAGAGTGTCTGAAATCAGAAATATAGGTTCAAAAGAGCCTTTTCTGACCTTTTTTCCAGACAGAGCAGTGTTAATTCCGATGCTGGGCTCAAACCCTAAAGTAATGTCTATTTTTCACGAAAATCAAGAAATTGTACTGTACAGAGGGTCAAGATGTGCATCCCCTCGATGTGGGACATACTTTAGGTCAATATTTGGAAGATACAGAATCTTTTAGACAAACAGACTTTCTTTTTATTCTTCTACATGGAAAAAACAAAGGAAAACGGGCCTCAATTAGATCCATTGCTGCTTGGATAGTACAGACCATTCAAAGGGCTTATAACGCAAAGGGCCTGGCTCCTCCCAAGGCAGGCCCTGCACACTCAACTCGGAGTATCTCAACCTCTTGGGCGGCCTCTCATCATGTCGCGCCTGAAGTTATATGTAGAGCGGCCTCCTGGTCATCTATTAATACTTCTGTGTCTCACTATTGTGTTGAACCAGCCGCCTTGTCATCCGTTAATTTTGGTTTGCAAGTACCGTCAGTTGACGGTGTTAAATAAATGTATTTTCTTTGATCAGAATTGTTCCCACCCGGGTGTGTTTGGCGAGTTATTTCCAACACGTAGGCTGCCATGGAGCCTGTCAGGAAAACGAAAAATTTCCTATCAAATACTTACCGAAATTTTCCTTTCCTGATAGGCTCCATGGCAGCAGGAGTCCCTCCCAATGCTTGGAGTAGGCTAGTTACAGAACACGGCTAGGAGTCCAGAGTTGAGATTTATGGAAGAAGGGTCCTATTTTGTAGTTATTGAGGCGGGGCCAACCCACACGTATTCTGCCATGGAGCATATCAGGAAAGGAAAATTAAGGTAAGTATTTGATAGGAAATTTTCCGTTATCTGCTGCAATATTGATCCACGGATCAATTGATTGTCCATTCATTTATTTATTCTCTCTTTTTTTTAAACTGTATTTTTAATTCTTTTTACTACTTACCAACTGTTAATTAATTAACATATCAATCTCCCAAAATAGCTGCGCTTAACATTCGTGCAATTAATGGATGTGTCTTTTTATTCCGCCTATTTCTCCCATTCAGCATAGGGGCGATGGCACCGGTTGACATAGTTGTCTTCTCTCCGAGGGTTGCGACGCACCCAGTTCCTTTTCCCCCTCCCGTCTCCACCGGTGATGGGGGGCGGGGCTTGACCTTGACGTGTTGGCGTCATGTCCAGCGCACCCCACGCTTGGCCGTTTCCACCTCACTATCAGGAACCATGAACCAGACCGAGACAGAAGTATAGTTAAATCACACTTGTTTAATAATAATAATAATAATAAGGTAAACAGAGTAAGCGTAGTCAAAACAAGCCAGAGTTCAGTAACCGGATCGGGTAGTCAGCCAAGCAAATGTCAGAGAGCCAGAGATAATTGTAGTAGTACAGCAAGCAGGATCAGGAGCCAGAAGGAATGCCAGCTGAGCAAGTCTTCAACAGGAACGCAGGAGAAAGTCTCCGTGATGTTGACAAAGGCGAAGCCAGAGATTAAGTGAGCTGGACGGCTTTAAGTAGGCAGGACTGACGAGCAGAATCAACAACAGCTGGGTAACTGTGGAGAGAGATAGGAGTTGGCAATTAGCCGACAGCTGAGCGGCCAGCTCAGAGAAGGAAGGGCTGAGCCCAGCCCTGACACTCACACTGTGCCATGGATGGGTCGGTCGCCCGCTGGAGCTGTTTACTGCTTTGGTGGGGATCCTGCTCTCCATTTCTGGCACTACGTGATGCACATGACGCTGGCGGGGGGACACACCAACACTGGGGGTTTATTCAGCCTGGAGCAGACAGCCGGGTCACAGCGCGCTCTCTCACCATTAGGAATGGACCTTTACCGGTCCAATCCCTACGGCACAGCACAAGTAACTGGGGACTTTTCCCTCATATGCCACCCACACACATATACACACATACATATACACACACACACATATACACACTTACATACACAGTCATAAACACCTCTACTTACACAAACACACATACACTTACATACTCACATTCTACACATTAAATCACACACTCATACCTACACACATACATACCATTCAATTCACTCCACCATCACTGGTTAGCACTTCAAATTCATTTCTAGGTGGATTTATATACATTATCATACACATACATACATACATACATTTACATACTGTTAAGGAAATTTGTAAGTTCTGTATATAATTGTATTCTATTTTGTATGTATTGCACACTGCCCTCACTGTGCACATGGCACTAATAATGTTTTCAGTGAATGTTTACATTCTTTCGAGTCCTGATTAGAATTAGCCTGCCTATGTTACGCCCCTTGTTACCATAAACGTACAATTGTAATATTAATGTGATACCTACGTAATCATGTGTATAAAAACCCTTCAATTGCATCATAACAAAGCAGAACAGTTATTTCGAAAGATGCGGAGTGTATCTTTTGTGTCTGTTCCCTACTGCAGTAGTTATTATTAATTTGGAACCACTAATCAATATGAGGATAAGAGTCGCCTATCTATAAAATGTCCAGGTCAACACACAATTTTCAACTCACTGTATATACACACACTAATTGACCCCTCTCATCATCTTCTATTAGCTATTTGATCATTGTATTTGCACGATTATTATTATAGTTATTCAACCCTTTTTTCTCTCTCACACAGAAAGTGGTAGACAACAATTTCGCACATATTTTGCACCATACCTCTGTGCTGTGGCCATCGGACCTGCTCCATTGGCTGTTTGTCCCCCACGGTTCTCCCTCTCTCTTTTTTTGGGAGGTCTCCCGCCTCAACTTCAGGGTGAGACCACTTATACCGAGCCACCGATTTTACCCCATATTTGGAGCCGACCCCTATTTCTTGGGCTGCTTGGTAAGTAGCGCTGAAATTGCTCTTTTCTTTATTTTTTTAAAGGTAGACTGCATTTGCTTTTCCAAATAACGTTTTATTAAAGTTTTGTGGTTGCGATACAAAATAAAGAGGTGCATATCATTTTTGTGCATCAGTACAGGTAGACTGCGTTTTCATAGATAGTTCATCTAAGTTATCAAATTTCATTAATTATTCATTTATTTACTTTGTAGTTCAATCCATGCCTCCAACTCCTGACGATTGGCAAAAGGCCATGAAACGCGTAGAGTGTTCATCCAGGGGTGCCAAGTTAGGCTTGCCCCAACAACTGTAACAAAACATCATGCTTATTGTCTACATTTATTATGCTAAATTATGTATCTCTTATCGGTATATCCTTGATTCTTCCTATGATTTTTATTGTCTGTCACAAATCATGTTTAGTAACTCATTAATTAATTATTAAATGTATTATTATTATTATACCAATTATGTTGATTGATTTTTTATGATTACATTATATATATCATAAATGTTTTATTCATTCTTTGTCTAATCATGTGCTTGAGTAATACTACCATGAACTACCCCTAGGGAGTTTTAACATTCAACTCATTTATATTTCATATACAAGTGATACTCGAAAAATTAGAATATCGTGCAAAAGTTCATTTAGTTCACTAATGCAACTTAAAAGGTGAAACTAATATATGAGATAGACCATGGCTCTTCAAACTATGGCCCTCCAGTTGTTCGGGAACTACAATTCCCATCATGCCTAGTCTACAATTCCCACCATGCCTAGTCATGTCTGTGAATGTCAGTTATCCAATGCCTCATGGGACGTGTAGTTCTGCAACAGTTGGAGGGCCGTAGTTTGAAGATCCCTGAGATAGACTCATTACATGCGAAGCAAGACAGTTCAAGCCCTGATTTTTGTAATAATTGTGATGATTATGGCTTACAGCTCATGAAAACCCCAAATCCACAATCTCAGAAAATAAGAATATTGTGAAAAGGTGCGATATTCTAGGCTCAAAGTGGCCCACTCTAATCAGCTAATTAAACCATAACACCTGCAAAGGGTTCCTGAGCCTTTAAATGGTCTCTCAGTCTGGTTCGGTAGGAATCACAATCATGGGAAAGACGACTGACCGGACAGTGGTGCAGAAAACCATCATTGACACCATCCATAAGGAGGGAAAGCCTCAAAAGGTACCGTATATACTCGAGTATAAGCCGACTCGAAAATATAAGCTGAGGCACCTTATTTTACCACAAAAAACTGGGAAAACTTATTGACTCGAGTATAAGCCTAGGGTGAGAAATGCGCAGCTACTGTAAGTGGAAAAGAGGGTCAACAATGCCCATTTGCAGCCTCACTGCGCCCATTTGCAGCCATAGATCCCCCGAACTTCAAACTCAGTAGTTAAGGGTTCCTAGATGCCCCCTAGCTGCAGCCAAAATCTGGGGTCTCTGGACCCAAAGGGTCCCGAAATGACATTGCTGCAGATGGACACAGCTGACCGAATTTGGGGCCCCGTTTATCAGGGCCACTTGGTGCTAGGAACCCCAAATTTGTTGTGCAAACCCAGTGCACTACAACATATCCAAAGCTGGGGTTCTTAGCACCAAGTGGCCCCGAGATACGGGGCCCCAAATTCGGTTTGGAAAATATCACGCACTTTTCTGCAGCAGAGAATGACATTTTCCAAATCGAATTTGGGGCCCCGTATCTCAGGGCCACTTGGTGCTAGGAACCCCACATTTGGTGTGCAAACCTAGTGAAACTAGCACTACATAATATCCAAAGCTGGGGTTCCTAGCACCAAGTGGCTCCGAGATATGGGGCCCCAAAGTCGGTCAACTGTGTCCACCTGCAGCAATGTCATTTCGGGACCCCTTTGGGTCCAGAGACCCCAAATTTTGGCTGCAGCTAGGGGGGCATCTAGGAACCCTTATCTACCGAGTTTAAAGTTTGAGGGACCTATGGCTGCAAATGGGCACAGTGAGGCTGCAAATGGGCACAGTGAGGCTGCAAATAGGCATTGTTGACCCTCTTTTCCACTTACAGTAGCTGCGCACTTCTCACCCTAGGCTTATACTCGAGTCAATAGATTTTAGGTTTCCCAGCACCATGTGGCCCGAGATACGGGGCCCCAAATTCAGTTCGGAAAATGTCATTCTCTGCTGCAGAAAAGTGCTTGACTCGAGTATAAGCCGAGGGGGGTACTTTAAGCACAAAAAAATGTGCTGAAAAACTCAGCTTATACTCAAGTATATACGGTAATTACAAAAGAAGTTGGATGTTCCCAAAGTGCTGTATCAAAGCACATTAATATAAAGTTATGTGGAAGGGAAAAGTGTGGAAGAAAAAAGGTGCACAAGCAGCAGGGATGACCGCAGCCTGGAGAGGATTGTCAGGAAAAGGCCATTCAAAAGTGTTGGTGGACTTTCACAAGGAGTGGACTGAGGCTGGTGTCAGTGCATCAAGAGCCACCACACACACAGACGGATCCTGGACGTGGGCTTCAAATGTTGTATTCCTTTTGTCAAGCCACTCCTGAACAACAAACGACGTCAGAAGCGTCTTACCTGGGCTAAAGAAAATCAGACCTGGTCTGTTGCTCGGTGGTCCAAAGTCCTCTTTTCCGATGAGAGCAAATTTTGCAATTCATTTGGAAACCAAGTATGGAGGAAGAATGGAGAGGCACACACTGCAAGATGCTTGAAGTCCAGTGTGAAGTTTCCACAGTCTGTGTTGATTTGGGGAGCCATGTCATCTGCTGGTCCACTGTGCTTCATTAAGTCCAGGGTCAACGCAGATGTCTACCAGGAGATTTTCGAGCACTTCATGCTTCTTCCGCAGACGAGCACTATGGGGAGGCTGGCTTCATTTTCCAGCAGGACTTGGCACCTGCCCACACTGCCAAAAGCACCAAAACCTGGTTCAATGACCGTGGGATTACTCTGCTTGATTGGCCAGCAAACTCGCCTGACCTGAACCCCATAGAGAATCTACGGGGCATTGCCAAGAGAAAGATGAGAGATATGAGAACAAACAATGCAGAAGAGCTGAAGGCCACTATTGAAGCATCCTGGTCTTCCATTACACCTCAGCAGTGCCACAGGCTGACAGCTTCCATTCCACGCCGCATTGAGGGGCCCGAGCCAAGTACTGAGTACCTATGCATGCTTATACTTTTCAGAGGTCCGATATTGTTCTATGTACAATCCTTGTTTTATTGATTGCATGTAATATTCTTATTTTCTGAGATTGTGGATTTGGGGTTTTCATGAGCTGTAAGCCGTAATCATCACAATTATGACAAATCACGGCTTGAACTATCTTGCTTTGCATGTAATGAGTCCATCTCATATATTAGTTTCACCTTTTAAGTTGCATTAGTGAAATAAATTAACTTTTGCAGGATATTCTAATTTTTCGAGTATCACCTTTATATACAGTGGGGAGGGAAAGTATTCAGACCCCCTTAAATTTTTCACTCTTTGTTATATTGAAGCCATTTGCTAAAATCATTTAAGTTCTTTTTTTTTCCTCATTAATGTACACACAGCACCCCGTATTGTACACACAGCACCCCATATTGTACACACAGCACCCCATATTGTACACACAGCACCCCGTATTGTACACACAGCACCCCATATTGACAGAAAAACACAGAATTGTTGACATTTTTGCAGATTTTTTAAAAAAAGAAAAACTGAAATTTCACATGGTCCTAAGTATTCAGACCCTTTGCTCAGTATTTAGTAGAAGCCCCCTTTTGATCTAATACAGCCATGAGTCTTTTTGGGAAAGATGCAACAAGTTTTTCACACCTGGATTTGGGGATCCTCTGCCATTCCTCCTTGCAGATCCTCTCCAGTTCTGTCAGGTTGGATGGTAAACGTTGGTGGACGGCCATTTTTAGGTCTCTACAGAGATGCTCAATTGGGTTTAAGTCAGGGCTCTGGCTGGGCCATTCAAGAACAGTCACAGAGTTGTTGTGAAGCCACTCCTTCGTAATTTTAGCTGTGCGCTTAGGGTCATTGTCTTGTTGGAAGGTAAACCTTCGGTCCAGTCTGAGGTTCTGAGCACTCTGGAGAAGGTTTTCGTCCAGGATATCCCTGTACTTGGCCGCATTCATCTTTCCCTCGATTGCAACCCATCGTCCTGTCCCTGCAGCTGAATAACACCCCCACAGCATGATGCTGCCACCACCATGCTTCACTGTTGGGACTGTATTGGACAGGTGATGAGCAGTGCCTGGTTTTCTCCACACATACCGCTTAGAATTAAGGCCAAAAAGTTCTATCTTGGTCTCAGCAGACCAGAGAATCTTATTTCTCACCATCTTGGAGTCCTTCGGGTGTTTTTTAGCCAACTCCATGCAGGCTTTCATGTGTCTTGCACTGAGGAGAGGCTTCCGTCGGGCCACTCTGCCATAAAGCCCCGACTGGTGGAGGGCTGCAGTGATGGTTGACTTTCTACAACTTTCTCCCATCACCTGACTGCATCTCTGGAGCTCAGCCACAGTGATCTTTGGGTTCTTCTTTACCTCTCTCACCAAGACTCTTCTCCCCCGATAGCTCAGTTTTGCCGGACGGCCAGCTCTAGGAAGGGTTCTGGTCGTCCAAAACGTCTTCCATTTAAGGATTATGGAGGCCACTGTCCTCTTAGGAACCTTAAGTGCAGCAGAAATGTTTTTGTAACCTTGGCCAGATCTCTGACTTGCCACAATTCTGTCTCTGAGCTCTTCAGGCAGTTCCTTTGACCTCATGATTCTCATTTGCTCTGACATGCACTGTGAGCTGTAAGG
Organism: Lithobates septentrionalis; assembly: GCA_037952835.1. Classification (NCBI taxonomy): domain Eukaryota; kingdom Metazoa; phylum Chordata; class Amphibia; order Anura; family Ranidae; genus Lithobates; species Lithobates septentrionalis. The sequence goes on along the minus strand of JBBDGP010000300.1, from coordinate 553,744 downwards.
TCTTATATAGACAGGTGTGTGGCTTTCCTAATCAAGTCCAATCAGTATAATCAAACACAGCTGGACTCAAATGAAGGTGTAGAACCATCTCAAGGATGATCAGAAGAAATGGACAGCACCTGAGTTATATATATGAGGGTCACAGCAAAGGGTCTGAATACTTAGGACCATGTGATATTTCAGTTTTTCTTTTTTAATAAATCTGCAAAAATGTCAACAATTCTGTGTTTTTCTGTCAATATGGGGTGCTGTGTGTACATTAATGAGGAAAAAAAATGAACTGAAAGGATTTTAGCAAATGGCTGCAATATAACAAAGAGTGAAAAATGTAAGGGGGTCTGAATACTTTCTGTCCCCACTGTACATGTAGAGGGATTGTTATTTTAGTCATGTGACTATAAATCGACAAATTTCATTAGACTTTTTCATTTTTTATTTTCTTTTATTTTTTTCATAATTACTAGCAAATTAACAAATACCTGACAAGCACGATCACTGCTGATAGAGAACAGTGCCTACCGAGCATGCGCGGTACCCCATATTAATCTTTCACCATCTTCCTTTCTTTGTAGGCCTTTATATTTACCATTGTCACTGTGATGGAAAAAGTCACGCATGTGTATATTTTGTTCAGATGTTTCTTATTATTATAATAAAGGATGTTCAGCTGAGTGAATTCTCTGGTGTCTAACAAGGGCTTCTCTCTTGTTGAAACATTTCCCGCACACTGAAAATGAATAGGGACGCTCGTCTGAGTGAATTCTCTGGTGTAAAAAAAGTAGACATGTTCACCGACAAAAAAATTTGTTCATTTTCGTTTCATTTGTTATTTTGCTTTTTTTAGAAATTCGAAAATTTCGGATTTCCGAATTTTCGGAATTCGAAAATTCGGAAATCCGAAAATTCGTAGATTCCCAAAATTCGAAAATTCAAAAATCTGAAAAATAAGAAAGAAAAATCAGTTTAATTTTGGAATAATAACTAACTATTAAATTATAGGTATTGGAATTCCCTTTCAAATTTGGCTGTTAGCGAACGTAACGAATAAGAATTTATCCGAAGTCACAAATTATTTGAAATAACGAATGTCGCATCTAAACAAATGAAACGGAAGGCATTAATAATAAATAATTAATAATAATAAAAAAGGTTTTATTATTTTTATTATTGTTGTTATTTATTATTATTAGATCGTTCCATTTCATTTGTTTAGATGCAGCATTTGTTATTTCAAATAATTAGTGACTTCGGATAAATTCGTATTCGTTACGTTTGCTAACAGCTAAATTTGAAAGGAAATTCCAATATCTATAATTTTATATTTATTATTAGTTATTAATTCAGATTTTCGGGTTTTTGAATTTCCAAAATTCCGAATTTTCGGAACCTCGAAAATTCAGAAACTTCAGAACCTTGAACTTCGAAAATTCGAAACTGCGAAAATTCGGAACCTCGAAAATTCGGAACTTCGAAAATTCGGAACTTCGAAATTCGGAACTGCGGAACTTCGAAAATTCGGAACTGCGGAACTTCGAAAATTCGGAACTTCGAAAATTCGGAACTTCGAAAATTCGGAACTTCGAAAATTCGGAACTTCGAAAATTCGGAACTTCGAAAATTCGGAACTTCGAAAATTCGGAACTTCGAAAATTCGGAACTTCGAAAATTCGGAACTTCGAAAATTCGGAACTTCGAAAATTCGGAACTTCGAAAATTCGGAACTTCGAAAATTCGGAACTTCGAAAATTCGGAACTTCGAAAATTCGGAACTTCGAAAATTCGGAACTTCGAAAATTCGGAACTTCGAAAATTCGGAACTTCGAAAATTCGGAACTTCGAAAATTCGGAACTTCGAAAATTCGGAACTTCGAAAATTCGGAACTTCGAAAATTCGGAACTTCGAAAATTCGGAACTTCGAAAATTCGGAACTTCGAAAATTCGGAACTTCGAAAATTCGGAACTTCGAAAATTCGGAACTGCGAAAATTCGGAAACTTCGAAAATTCGTAATTTCGGAAGTTTGAAATTCGTAATTTCGGAAATTCGGAAATTGAAAAATTTGGAAATTCTGCAATTTCGGAATTAACGAATTTGTCAAAATTTGGAACTACACGAATTGCAGGTCTAATAAGAAGGGGGTTTCTTTCTCGGAAAAACATCTTCCACACTCCGACCATAAATATGGACAGTCATCTGTGTGATCGTTTTTCATGTCTGCGAAGGTTTCCTTGTTCAGAAAAACATTTCCCGCACTCCATACAGGTATAGGGACGCTCGCCCGTGTGAATCCTCTGATGCTTAAAAAGGTTTCCCCGGTCAGAAAAAGTTTTCCCGCACTCTAAACAGGAAAAGGGGCGCTCGCCCGTATGAATTCTCTGGTGCACAAGAAGGGATCCTTTCTTAGAAAAACATTTCCCGCAATCCGAACACGGGTAGGGGCGCTCCCCGGTGTGACGTCTCTGGTGTTTGTGAAGGCTTCCTTTTTCGGAAAAGGTTTTTCCGCACTCTGAACAGCAAAAGGGGCGCTCGCCCGTGTGAATTCTCTGGTGTATAAGAAGGTTTTGTTTCTCGGAAAAACTTCTGCCGCACTCCGAACAGGAGAAGGGGCGCTCACCCGTGTGTGTTCTCTGGTGTACGAGAAGTTTTTGCTTCTTAGGAAAACATTTCCCACAATCTGAACATGTATAAGGAAGCTTAGGCTTGTGAGATAGCTGGTGTGCTTTAAGTGCGTTTTGCTTCGAGAACGTTTTCCCGCACACCAAACATAACAATGTGCGCAAATCTGTGACCTGCGGCTTGGGAAGGGGGCCCATTCCTGTAAAAGTTTCCTCCTGGCTTGAAGAGGGTTCCAGGGATTTGGCTGGAGCTATTTTTCTGGGAGCCTTGTGAGAACGTCGACGGGCAGCGGAGGTCTTAGTACGGGAATTATCAGACGATGCCCCAGGATTAGGAGGATCCGTTGGTTTTACGTACCAGTAAAGTGTTACTTTTGGAGGAGCTTGTGCAACGTCACTACCTTCTGTAGTGCAACCTGGAGATGTAGGAAGATTTTCCTCCAATGTACTGTTCCCCGAACAATAATGTCCATCTGTTTGAAACAAACATTGCATATTTAAACATTCTTTCCAACACCCGGTACTCAGGAGTCATATATATCAGTTCAACATTCAAAACTTTGGTAACATGACGCTATATTGAGGAATGGAGATGGACCTTTCATATGGTGTACAGTATCTCCTCCTCATTTGTTGGGAACATGACGTTATATTGAGGAATGGAGATGGACCTTTCATATGGTGTACAGTATCTCCTCCTCATTTGTTGGGAACATGACGTTATATTGAGAAACAGAGATGGACCTTTCATATGGTGTACAGTATCTCCTCCTCATTTCTTGGGAACATGATGTTATATTGAGGAATGGAGATGGACCTTTCATATGGTGTACAGCATCTCCTCCTCATTTGTTGGGAACATAACCTTATATTGAGGAATGGAGATGGACCTTTCATATGGTGTACAGTATCTCCTCCTCATTTGTTGGGAACATGACGCTATATTGAGGAATGGAGATGGACCTTTCATATGGTGTACAGTATCTCCTCCTCATTTGTTGGGAACATGACATTATATTGAGGAATGGAGATGGACCTTTCATATGGTGTACAGTATCTCCTCCTCATTTGTTGGGAACATAACCTTATATTGAGGAATGGAGATGGACCTTTCATATGGTGTACAGTATCTCCTCCTCATTTCTTGGGAACATGATGTTATATTGAGGAATGGAGATGGACCTTTCATATGGTGTACAGCATCTCCTCCTCATTTGTTGGGAACATAACCTTATATTGAGGAATGGAGATGGACCTTTCATATGGTGTACAGTATCTCCTCCTCATTTCTTGGGAACATGATGTTATATTGAGGAATGGAGATGGACCTTTCATATGGTGTACAGCATCTCCTCCTCATTGGTTGGGAACATGACGTTATATTGAGAAATGGAGATGGACCTTTCATATGGTGTACAGTATCTCCACCTCATTTGTTGGAAAACGTGACTTTCTATTGAGTGTAGGGATCTGCTGCCTTCTACTGTCTGTATTTGTAAATGCCTGTAAATATATTATGTAGGCACTTCCTGTCCCTGGGCTGTTGGGTAAAAAACCCTAAAAAGGAGAAAGTTAAGAGAGAAAGAGGTTTTTGGAGGCCACATGTGTACACACAGGAGCTGCATATATTTCACCAAGGTCAGAAGCAGAGATTATTATGCAAGTATTCCTACATTCTAAAAGTTTACCTGCAGCTGACCATAGCTTCTTGAGTATGTTTCTAAATTCTTATGACAGACATATCTCTGTCCTATTGTTATTATCTCACATGCACAGTGCCAGATAGCTAGGTTTGTGCTGTATGTATGTAGTGGTCAACTTCCAGTATATTAGTAGGCGAACCTGTTTATCACAATAGAATTTATATGCAGCTCCTGTTATTTTAGTCAACGCTGTCCCTCCTGGTCTGGGATTCCATAGCAAGTTTTAGCTTAGGGCTCAACACCCAGCATAGGCTAGAGCAGTGCTTCTCAACTCCAGTCCTCAAGGCGCCCCAACAGGTCATGTTTTCAGGCTCTCCATTATTTTACACAGGTGATTTGATCAGTTTCACTGCCTTAGTAATTACCACAGCCATTTCATCTGAGGGAAATCCTGAAAACATGACCTGTTGGGGCGCCTTGAGGACTGGAGTTGAGAAACACTGGGCTAGAGCCAGGTTAGGCATCCAATGGCCACTTCTGGTAGTTAGAGGTCCGGTTGGTTGCATGTTAGTTTAGAAACTACTAGGAAGGTACTAGAGAACAGAGTATATAGGCTGATTCTGTGTTCCAGTGGCACACACCAGTTTCTGCGTGTGAGAAACTGCGTTCCAGGCTGGTTGGACAACCGTTGGAGTTACCACTGATCTTATATTCCGGGCTCCAACACAAGGACGAAGGCCATATCAGGCTCAGCCTTAGGGGCCCCTGGAACTAAACCTCAACATTCATCTGAATGTATCTATATTAATAACTATATATACCCGGGTATACAGTATGTGAACAATTTCACCAGGACTCCTATCAGGCCCTTTGCCGATATCTGTTCATTGAATGTATGTACTGTTATTAATCTCTGCTTATATAAAGCTTGTATTATTTCTATACTGGTGTTCATCTATATACGTATGGTTAATGGTACATGCTGGGTGTAATAGTAGTTCTTCTCCCAATTACTTTGATTAGATTGCTGGTTAATTTCCCAGGAAGGGAATCCTGTTAAGTCAGCACTTGGGTAGTAACAGGTTCTCCAGAAGCATTTCTAGTGACCTTAAACTGTAAAGGCAAAATGTGAACAGTGTTTGCTCATTACTTACACGGGTTGATATACAGAGAAGGATCCTCCTCTTTAATGGTATCCATAACCTCATCCTCCTTCATATATTGCTGATCACCCATCACATACGTCTCTTCTTCTTCCTCCTTCTTCACCTTGGCTTTCACATCAATCTGTTCTTCACCCTAAAACCACAAAATGATAACAAGGAACATCCTGAAAACATGAGCACTAAAACCCAGACATGTTTATCTCGTACAGTTTGGAATCATTTTTAAGTCGTAGATGCTCCAACTCCACCTACCTGATGATGGTGAGGGATGGTGTGATCTTCTTCTGTGGAATCCCGGGAATACAGAGGAGGAGGACATCTCTCTGGTGGGTTTCTGGTATTAGGTGGCTCCATCATATCCTTGTGTTCATCTGAAAACTCTTCCTTCACTCCATACTCCTCATCCTCCTCTTTATAATCTTTAACATCATTGTTGTCTCCAAGGTCTCCACTCTGAATAATAAATAAAACATTCATTGTAACAAACATGAATGTGTATAAATCATAACTACTAATAATTATCAATCACCTACCTGATGATGGTGAGGGATGGTGTGACCTTCCTGTGCAGAATCCCGGGAATACAGAGGACGGGGACATCTCTCTGGTGGGTTTCTGTTGCTGGATGACTCCACCATGGTGTCCTGGTACAGATCTTTGTGTCCCTTTGGAAACTCTGACTCCTCCATCACCCCATCCTCATCATCCTCCTCTTTTATCTCTTCTTTAATCTCAACTTTAGAATCTCTCAGGTTTCCACTCTGAATATATAATAAAAATGACATCAATGGTAACAATGCAGATAATGTGCAGATCCTAATGATACTATCAGTGATTGTTCCTCATCTACCTGATGATGGTGAGGGATGGTGAGATCTTCCTGTGTGGAATCCCGGGAATACAGAGGACGGGGACATCTCTCTGGTGGGTTCCCATTACTGGATCCATCTGTAGGAAACACACACACTGACTGAATACATTGTTTCTATGTGTTTATCAGATGATGGGGGATCTAGGTGGACCCTCCGTACTGCTCTCTCCTTTACAATAAAGTCTCCTCTTACCCGGTGATGTGAGGGGCGGCTGATTCTCCATCATGACGTCCTTGTAGAGATCCTTGTGTCCTTCTAAAGATGGATCGTGGGGCTGGCAGCTGTATTTCAAATGTCCAGATTTCCTCTTCGCTACTTCAGTAATCCTGTACACAATTAAATTATCACTAAGTACGTTCCCAGAATCCTCCTCACCTCTCCGGTCAGGTCTGTGTTATATTAATAGAGATAAGAGTGATGTCATGTGACCTCCCAGAATCCTCCTCACCTCTCCGGTCAGGTTTAATACCCTCCAGCTGTATTCCTCATATTGGCACTATATGTCCATTAGAGTATGCTGTAAGCAGACATGTATTTGCATTTTGAGTCGGGACTGACCAGAGAGGGATTACTTTGATGCAGTTGGCCAGTTTGAACACATATTGCAAGAATTTCCGAAATTCGTGAAACATAGAAATATGTAAGAGTGTATAGCAGTGTGCAGATCATTCATCTACAATTTCCGTAATATCCTTTCATTCACCTGACGGCGGTCCTTATCTATATGGCCATGTGATTGGATAAATGGTTCTATATTTAGGATGTATCTGGTCTATAAACCAGAGGCTCTGGATGGACAGTTGGATAAATGGCTCTATATTTAGGATGTATCTGGTCTATAAACCAGAGGCTCTGGATGGACAGTTGGATAAATGGTTCTATATTTAGGATGTATCTGGTCTATAAAACAGAGGCTCTGGATGGACAGTTGGATAAATAGTTCTATATTTAGGATGTATCCGGTCTATAAACCAGAGGCTCTGGATGGACAGTTGGATAAATGGCTCTATATTTAGGATGTATCCGGTCTATAAACCAGAGGCTCTGGATGGACAGTTGGAAAAATGGCTCTATATTTAGGATGTATCCGGTCTATAAACCAGAGGCTCTGGATGGACAGTTGGATAAATGGTTCTATATTTAGGATGTATCCGGTCTATAAACCAGAGGCTCTGGATGGACAGTTGGATAAATGGCTCTATATTTAGGATGTATCAGGTCTATAAACCAGAGGCTCTGGATGGACAGTTGGATAAATGGTTCTATATTTAGGATGTATCCGGTCTATAAACCAGAGGCTCTGGATGGACAGTTGGATAAATGGCTCTATATTTAGGATGTATCAGGTCTATAAACCAGAGGCTCTGAATGGACAGTTGGATAAATGGCTCTATATTTAGGATGTATCCGGTCTATAAACCAGAGGCTCTGGATGGACAGTTGGATAAATGGCTCTATTTACGATGTATCTGGTCTATAAACCAGAGGCTCTGGATGGACAGTTGGAAAAATAGTTCTATATTTAGGATGTATCCGGTCTATAAACCAGAGGCTCTGGATGGACAGTTGGATAAATGGTTCTATATTTAGGATGTATCTGGTCTATAAACCAGAGGCTCTGGATGGACAGTTGGATAAATGGCTCTATATTTAGGATGTATCAGGTCTATAAACCAGAGGCTCTGAATGGACAGTTGGATAAATGGTTCTATATTTAGGATGTATCTGGTCTATAAACCAGAGGCTCTGGATGGACAGTTGGATAAATGGCTCTATATTTAGGATGTATCCGGTCTATAAACCAGAGGCTCTGGATGGACAGTTGGATAAATGGTTCTATATTTAGGATGTATCTGGTCTATAAAACAGAGGCTCTGGATGGACAGTTGGATAAATGGCTCTATTTACGATGTATCTGGTCTATAAACCAGAGGCTCTGGATGGACAGTTGGATAAATGGCTCTATATTTAGGATGTATCAGGTCTATAAACCAGAGGCTCTGGATGGACAGTTGGATAAATGGCTCTATATTTAGGATGTATCAGGTCTATAAACCAGAGGCTCTGGATGGACAGTTGGAAAAATAGTTCTATATTTAGGATGTATCCGGTCTATAAACCAGAGGCTCTGGATGGACAGTTGAATAAATGGTTCTATATTTAGGATGTATCCGGTCTATAAACCAGAGGCTCTGGATGGACAGTTGGATAAATGGCTCTATTTACGATGTATCTGGTCTATAAACCAGAGGCTCTGGATGGACAGTTGGAAAAATAGTTCTATATTTAGGATGTATCCGGTCTATAAACCAGAGGCTCTGGATGGACAGTTGGATAAATGGCTCTATATTTAGGATGTACCAGGTCTATAAACCAGAGGCTCTGGATGGACAGTTGGATAAATGGTTTTATATTTAGGATGTATCCGGTCTATAAACCAGAGGCTCTGGATGGACAGTTGGATAAATGGTTCTAGATTTAGGATGTATCTGGACACATATTATAAAATAACTCCAATATACAGGATGTGACATGTCTGTAGTAGTGGATGTTGGAGATAAAAGACGTCACAGTGACTACGGAGGAAGAGGACGGACATGACGGGGGGGGGGTGTTACTGGGTGTATATGTAAAATAAGTTAGCAATCTGCCTAGCAGCACTCGGGTTGTCCGTTCGAATCCCAGCCACGGCGCTATCTGCCTGGAGTTCGCATGTTCTCCTTGTGTGGGGTTTTCCCCAGTTACTCCGGTTTCCTCCCACACCCCAAAGAAATGCTGGTACTAGGGTTGCCACCTCATCCCTTTTAAACCAGAACACATATTAATTACACATGTTCTGAGGCTGATTAAGGTGGTAATTAAACTCACTTGTTGCCTTATCTGCATTTAATTAGCCACAGAACCTGTGTAATTCATATGTGTTCAGGTTTAAAGGGATGAGGTGGCAACCCTAGCTGGTACATTAATTGTCCCCAGTATGTGTATGTATAAAGGTACGTTCGGGGCCTTGGATTGTAAGCTCCTTGAGGGCGGGAACTGACGTGAATGTACATGTATATGTAAAGCGCTGCGTAAATTGACGGCACTCTGTAAATACCTATAAAAAAAAATGTCATTACCTCCTTCGTGTAATCCAAGCAATGTCTCCTCTCTATTTCCTCCCAACTCACCCCTGACCTGGAATTTCCTGTTTATACTCTGACATCACTTCCTGTTTGTACCAGACATCACTTCCTGTCTGTACCAGACATCACTTCCTGTCTTTGCGTTCCACGGACAATACACGAGATCACCACCTTGTGTTGAATACAAGTACTGCAGTCTACGTTACGTTCCATCATTTTTGTCCTCGGCCCTCGTTGTCCATTCTTCGATGAGATTATGATTACACACACAAACAAAGGTTATCAGTGACGTCTCCAGCTTTCATATTTAGGGGGGGTACATGGGGGGACAGGGACAAAAGTAGGGGGGCAACTATAAAATGCAATTATATATATAATTATATATATATATGTATCCTGGGGCCCTTTACTACGATCCCACAACGGGCCCTTTCACATGTTCTGCAGTGAGCTCCCTTCCTACTGTATTGGGGCCCCCCCAGGGTGGCAGAAAACAAGAGATATATGTCACCAGCATACCAATTAAATATAAGGGTCCAAAGCGGTGGGAGAACTATCAGGGTTGCAAAGGTTGTCTTGCCACCGGGCCTTGGTGTTCTGCCACTGTGGGGTTCCCCAGCCTCCCCTTGCTATCCTGCTTCTGCTATTGGCAGCGCTGGTCTGGCATCTCTTGGAATTTACAGGCTGGTTCTCCTGTCCTAAGGACGGGAGAAATCAGTCTGTTTTTTCAGTAACTGAGAGTCCTGGTGGAGTCCTTCCTGCAACTCGCTCTTCTCCCTGCCAATGAGGATGCAGGGGAAGGAGCAGATCGGGCGGCCGTGGTTGTGTGAGCGCTCACATTATGCAGTGTCAGCAAGCAGAGGGAGGGGGGAGGAATCACCCGCAGGAGCTGACTGGAGACGCTCTCCCTCTCAATAGAGACTGTGTTGCTCCATCGGCGGCCCGAGTAAGATGCCACCGCTGGAGTAACACAGCTTTACACAGATTTATAACACAGCTTGGGACTTTCACTCCCGGGGGATTCTACTACCAGCAATAGATGTACTAGGAGAGGTTATGTAGAACTCATCACTACATTCTCTGACAGCTCTCCTCCACCAACCACACTACATTCTCCGACAGCTCTCCTCCACCATCCACACTACATTCTCCGACAGCTCTCCTCCGCCATCCACACTACATTCTCCGACAGATCTCCTCCACCATCAACACTACATTCTCCGACAGATCTCCTCCACCATCCACACTACATTCTCCAACAGATCTCCTCCACCATCCACACTACATTCCCCGACAGCTCTCCTCCACCATCCACACTATATTCTCCGACAGATCTCCTCCACCATCCACACTACATTCTCCGACAGATCTCCTCCCACCATCCACACTGCATTCTCCGACAGGTCTCCTCCCACGATCCACACTACATTCTCTGACAGCTCTCCTCCCACATCCACACTACACTCTCCTACATCTCTCCTCCACCATCCACACTACATTCTCCGACAGATCTCCTCCACTGTCCACACTACATTCTCCGACAGATCTCCTCCACCATCCACACTACATTCTCCGACAGATCTCCTCCACCATCCACACTACATTCTCCAACAGCTCTCCCCCACCATCCACACTACATTCTCCGACAGCTCTCCTCCACCATCCACACTACATTCTCCGACAGCTCTCCTCCACCATCAACACTACATTCTCTGACAGCTCTCCTCCCCCATCCACACTACATTTTCCGACAGCTCTCCTCCACCATCCACACTACATTCTCCGACAGATCTCCTCCACAATCCACACTACATTCTCCGACAGCTCTCCTCCACCATCCACACTACATTCTCCGACAGCTCTCCTCCACCATCCACACTACATTCCCTGACAGATCTCCTCCACCATCCACACTACATTCTCCGACAGATCTCCTCCACCATCCACACTACATTCTCCGACAGATCTCCTCCCATCATCCACACTACATTCTCCGACAGATCTCCTCCACCATCCACACTACATTCTCCGACAGATCTCCTCCACCATCCACACTACATTCTCCGACAGATCTCCTCCCACCATCCACACTACATTCTCCGACAGCTCTCCTCCACCATCAACACTACATTCTCTGACAGCTCTCCTCCACCATCCACACTACATTCTCCGACAGATCTCCTCCACCATCCACACTACATTCTCCGACAGATCTCCTCCCATCATCCACACTACATTCTCCGACAGCTCTCCTCCCACCATCCACACTACATTCTCCAACAGCTCTCCTCCACCATCCACACTACATTCTCCGACAGATCTCCTCCACCATCCACACTACATTCTCCTACAGATCTCTTCCACCATCCACACTACATTCTCCGACAGCTCTCCTCCATCATCCACACTACATTCTCCGACAGATCTCCTCCACCATCCACACTACATTCTCCGACAGCTCTCCTCCACCATCCACACTACATTCTCCGACAGATCTCCTCCACCATCCACACTACATTCTCCGACAGCTCTCCTCCACCATCCACACTACATTCTCCGACAGATCTCCTCCACCATCCACACTACATTCTCCGACAGATCTCCTCCCATCATCCACACTACATTCTCCGACAGATCTCCTCCACCATCCACACTACATTCTCCGACAGATCTCCTCCACCATCCACACTACATTCTCCGACAGATCTCCTCCCACCATCCACACTACATTCTCCGACAGCTCTCCTCCACCATCAACACTACATTCTCTGACAGCTCTCCTCCACCATCCACACTACATTCTCCGACAGATCTCCTCCACCATCCACACTACATTCTCCGACAGATCTCCTCCCATCATCCACACTACATTCTCCGACAGATCTCCTCCACCATCCACACTACATTCTCCGACAGATCTCCTCCACCATCCACACTACATTCTCCTACAGATCTCTTCCACCATCCACACTACATTCTCCGACAGCTCTCCTCCATCATCCACACTACATTCTCCGACAGATCTCCTCCACCATCCACACTACATTCTCCGACAGCTCTCCTCCACCATCCACACTACATTTCTGACAGCTTTCCTCCACCCTCCACACTACATTCTCCGACAGATCTCCTCCACCATCCACACTACATTCTCCGACAGCTCTCCTCCACCATCCACACTACATTCTCCGACAGCTCTCCTCCCACCATCCACACTACATTCTCCGACATCTCTCCTCCACCATCCACACTACATTCTCCGACAGCTCTCCTCCCACCATCCACACTACATTCTACGACAGCTCTCCTCCCACCATCCACACTACATTCTCCGACATCTCTCCTCCACCATCTACACTACATTCTCCGACAGATCTCCTCCACCATCCACACTACATTCTCCGACAGCTCTCCTCCACCATCCACACTACATTCTCCGACAGCTCTCCTCCACCATCCACACTACATTCTCCGACAGCTCTCCTCCACCATCCACACTACATTCTCCAACAGCTCTCCTCCACCCTCCACACTACATTCTCCAACAGCTCTCCTCCACCATCCACACTACATTCTCCGACAGCTCTCCTCCACCATCCACACTACATTCTCCGACAGCTCTCCTCCACCATCTACACTACATTCTCCGACAGCTCTCCTCCACCATCCACACTACATTCTCCGACAGCTCTCCCCACCATCCACACTACATTCTCCGACATCTCTCCTCCCACCATCCACACTACATTCTCCGACAGCTCTCCTCCACCATCCACACTACATTCTCCGACAGATCTCCTCCACCATCCACACTACATTCTCCGACAGCTCTCCTCCACCATCCACACTACATTCTCCGACAGCTCTCCTCCACCATCCATACTACATTCTCCGACAGATCTCCTCCACCATCCACACTACGTAATCCGACAGATCTCCTCCACCATCCATACTACATTCTCCGACAGATCTCCTCCACCATCTACACTACATTTTTCGACAGATCTCCTCCACCATCCACACTACATTCTCGGACAGATCTCCTCCACCATCCACACTACATTCTCCCACAGATCTCCTCCACCATCCACACTACATTCTCCGACATCTCTCCTCCCACCATCCACACTACATTCTCCAACAGCTCTCCTCCACCATCCACACTACATTCTCCGACAACTCTCCTCCCACCATCCACACTACATTCTCCGACAGCTCTCCTCCACCATCCACACTACATTCTCCGACAGCTCTCCTCCACCATCCACACTACATTCTCCAACAGCTCTCCTCCACCATCCACACTACATTCTCCGACAGATCTCCTCCACCATCCACACTACATTCTCCGACAGATCTCCTCCCATCATCCACACTACATTCTCCGACAGATCTCCTCCACCATCCACACTACATTCTCCGACAGATCTCCTCCACCATCCACACTACATTCTCCGACAGATCTCCTCCCACCATCCACACTACATTCTCCGACAGCTCTCCTCCACCATCAACACTACATTCTCTGACAGCTCTCCTCCCACCATCCACACTACATTCTCCGACAGATCTCCTCCACCATCCACACTACATTCTCTGACAGATCTCCTCCACCATCCACACTACATTCTCCGACAGATCTCCTCCACCATCCACACTACATTCTCCGACAGATCTCCTCCCATCATCCACACTACATTCTCCGACAGATCTCCTCCACCATCCACACTACATTCTCCGACAGATCTCCTCCACCATCCACACTACATTCTCCTACAGATCTCTTCCACCATCCACACTACATTCTCCGACAGCTCTCCTCCATCATCCACACTACATTCTCCGACAGATCTCCTCCACCATCCACACTACATTCTCCGACAGCTCTCCTCCACCATCCACACTACATTTCTGACAGCTTTCCTCCACCCTCCACACTACATTCTCCGACAGCTCTCCTCCACCATCTACACTACATTCTCCGACAGCTCTCCTCCACCATCCACACTACATTCTCCGACAGCTCTCCTCCCACCATCCACACTACATTCTCCGACATCTCTCCTCCACCATCCACACTACATTCTCCGACAGCTCTCCTCCCACCATCCACACTACATTCTCCGACAGCTCTCCTCCCACCATCCACACTACATTCTCCGACATCTCTCCTCCACCATCTACACTACATTCTCCGACAGATCTCCTCCACCATCCACACTACATTCTCCGACAGATCTCCTCCACCATCCACACTACATTCTCCGACAGCTCTCCTCCACCATCCACACTACATTCTCCGACAGCTCTCCTCCACCATCCACACTACATTCTCCGACAGCTCTCCTCCACCATCCACACTACATTCTCCAACAGCTCTCCTCCACCCTCCACACTACATTCTCCAACAGCTCTCCTCCACCATCCACACTACATTCTCCGACAGCTCTCCTCCACCATCCACACTACATTCTCCGACAGCTCTCCTCCACCATCTACACTACATTCTCCGACAGCTCTCCTCCACCATCCACACTACATTCTCCGACAGCTCTCCTCCACCATCCACACTACATTCTCCGACAGATCTCCCCACCATCCACACTACATTCTCCGACATCTCTCCTCCCACCATCCACACTACATTCTCCGACAGCTCTCCTCCACCATCCACACTACATTCTCCGACAGCTCTCCTCCACCATCCACACTACATTCTCCGACAGCTCTCCTCCACCATCCACACTACATTCTCCGACAGATCTCCTCCACCATCCACACTACGTAATCCGACAGATCTCCTCCACCATCCATACTACATTCTCCGACAGCTCTCCTCCACCATCTACACTACATTTTTCGACAGATCTCCTCCACCATCCACACTACATTCTCGGACAGATCTCCTCCACCATCCACACTACATTCTCCGACAGATCTCCTCCACCATCCACACTACATTCTCCGACATCTCTCCTCCCACCATCCACACTACATTCTCCAACAGCTCTCCTCCACCATCCACACTACATTCTCCGACATCTCTCCTCCCACCATCCACACTACATTCTCCAACAGCTCTCCTCCACCATCCACACTACATTCTCCGACATCTCTCCTCCCACCATCCACACTACATTCTCCGACATCTCTCCTCCCACCATCCACACTACATTCTCCAACAGCTCTCCTCCACCATCCACACTACATTCTCTGACAGCTCTCCTCCACCATCCACACTACATTCTCCGACAACTCTCCTCCCACCATCCACACTACATTCTCCGACAGCTCTCCTCCACAATCCACACTACATTCTCCGACAGCTCTCCTCCACCATCCACACTACATTCTCCAACAGCTCTCCTCCACCATCCACACTACATTCTCCGACAGATCTCCTCCACCATCCACACTACATTCTCTGACAGATCTCCTCCACCATCCACACTACATTCTCCGACAGATCTCCTCCACCATCCACACTACATTCTCTGACGGCTCTCCTCCACCATCCACACTACATTCTCCGACAGATCTCCTCCACCATCCACACTACATTCTCCGACAACTCTCCTCCACCATCCACACTACATTCTCAAGTCTGTCTTTTAGACCTGCGTTGCTCCTTCTCATGAACAGAATCCTGTACAGTAGTTCTGGCCCTCTTTTCCTGGATATTGTTTCAAAATGTGATTGTACTGCATGCTACAAGCCGATAACCCACCTATTATTGTTCAGGTGACATTACCATTCTATAGAGACTAAATACGATATACCTCGGATGTTCTGATGTTTTCTGTGAGGGAGTTACTGTCTGGCTATATTATTAGAAGCCTGCTCTATGTTTCTAAGCCAATTGTTCAATAGGACACTGATGGCTGAATGTGAATTTTGATTATGATCCCCCCCACCCACCCAATTCCCAAACCTCATTATAAGAATTATGATTCTTTGTAACAAAAAGAAAAGGACTCAGAACAGAATATCGTAAAGTGAAGAGCTTTCTTATTTATTTTCCAAACTTAAAAAAAAAATAGATTACCAGACAATATAATTGAATTGAATCAAAATCACATTTAGTATAAATTGGGAACAAAAATGTATTACTTTTATTGATGATTATGTATTGGTAGGACCACATTCTTCTGTAAAGCAAAAAAAAAAGAGTAATGACAACCTAGACTCCTTAATTTGCATGGCCGGGGATTCTCTTCATCTATTCCAGACCCTTATCCTAGATATCTATTATGGATGTTAATGGGGATCACCACAGCGTGGGATTCCCCCATAATTCATATCAGGCACAATATAAGTAAAAGGGCAAGAACAGTGGTGACATCATTGCCACGTTGTCATGTTTAGGCAATGATGTCATCCCCTACCCCGACCTGTTTGCTTATGTGGCCTGAAAATCTCCAGCCAAGTCATTGAATAAGTCAGCTGACGTCAGTGGTTGCTAAGGATGTGGTGGGGGGGGGGGGGAGCACCTGCAGCTTCCTTAGCAATCATTGAAAGCAGGAAGCTGTCACGTTCATCCAAACTGAACACTCTAAATATTCAGCGATTGTTCGGTCTGAACTTATGTGTGGGCCAATCACAAAGCTTGTGCCCTTTCTCCGGGGGAAGAGGAAAGCTCAGAAGTTGGTGAGTAATAAAAGTCCCGTGGTATGCATTAATCTCTTGAGGTCAGGGTCCGTATATACACTATATTACCAAAAGTATTGGGACGCCGGCCTTTACACACACACATGAACTTTAATGGCATCCCAGTCTTAGTCCGTAGGGTTCAATATTGAGTTGGCCCACCCTCTTCTGGGAAGGCTCTCCACAAGGTTTAGGAGTGTGTCTATGGGGATGTGTGACCATTCTTCCAGAAGCGCAATTGTGAGGTCAGGCACTGATGGTGGACGAGAAGGCCTGGCTCACAGTCTCTTCTCTAATTCATCCCAAAGGTGTTCTATCGGGTTGAGGTCAGGACACTGTGCAGGCCAGTCAAGTTCCTCTACCCCAAACTTGCTCACTCATATCTTTATGGACCTTGCTTTGTGCACTGGTTGTGAGTTCAGGCACTGATGTTGGACGAGAAGGCCTGGCTCGCAGTCTCTTATCTAATTCACCCCAAAGGTGTTCTATCAGGTTGAGGTCAGGACTTTGTGCAGGCCAGTCAAGTTCCTCCACCCCAAACTCCCTCATCCATGTCTTTATGGACCTTGCTTTGTGCACTGGTGGGCAGTCATGTTGGAACAGAAAAGGGGCCATCCCCAAATTGTTCCCACAAAGTTGTGAGCATGAAATTGTCCAAAATATCTTGGTATGCTGACGCCTTAAGAGTTCCCTTAACTGGAACTAAGGGGCCAAGCTCAACCCCTAAGGTCAGGACTCTGTGCAGGCCAGTCAAGTTCCTCTACCCCAAACTCGATCTTTCGTGTCTTCATGAAAGAGCGAGTCTGGGGTAGAGGAACTTGAACAGAGTCCATCATTTGGAGGAGGGGGGATTATGGTGTGGGGGGTTGTTTTTCAGGGGTTGGGTTTGGCCCCTTAGTTACAGTTAAGGGGAACTCTTAAGGTGTCAGCATACCAAGAAATTCAGGACAATTTAATGCACCCAACTTTGTAGGAACAGTTTGGGGGATGGTCCCTTCCTGTTCCAACATGACTGCCCACCAGTGCACAAAGCAAGGTCCATAAAGACATGGATGAGCGAGTTTTGGGTGGAGGAACTTGACTGGCCTACACAGAGTCCTGACCTCAACCCGATAGAACGCCTTTAGGATAAATTTGAGTGAAGACTGTGAGCCAGGCCTTCTCGTCCAACATCAGTACCCGACCTCACAAATGGGCTTCTGGAAGAATGGTCAAACATTCCCATAGACACACTCCTAAACCTTGTGGACAACCTTCTCATTCTCAATAGAGTTGAAGCTGTTATATCTGCAAAGGGTGGGCCAACTCAATATTGAACCAGGGGCGTTGCTAGGTCTACAAAAGATCTGGGGCTAGAGCCCATAGCAGCGTAGTAAAGAAAGTCATACGCTTGGGCGGGCATACACATGTATATAATATACGTGTGTGTGTATATATATCCCCAGAGAGCCCCCCACTTACATCAGGGTCCACAGAGAGCCCCCCCTTACATCACCTTACATCAGGGTCCCCAGAGAGTCCCCCCTTACATCAGGGTCCACAGAGAGCCCCCTTACATCAGGGTCCACAGAGTGCCCCCTTACATCAGGGTCCACAGAGAGCCCCCTTACATCAGGGTCCACAGAGTCCCCCCTTACATCAGGGTCCCCAGAGAGTCCCGCCTTACATCAGGGTCCCCAGAGAGTCCCCCCTTACATCAGGGTCCCCAGAGAGTCCCCCCTTACATCAGGGTCCCCAGAGAGTCCCCCTTACATCAGGGTCCCCAGAGAGTCCCCCCTTACATCAGGGTCCCCAGAGAGTCCCCCCTTACATCAGGGTCCCCAGAGAGTCCCCCCTTACATCAGGGTCCCCAGAGAGTCCCCCCTTACATCAGGGTCCCCAGAGAGTCCCCCCTTACATCAGGGTCCCCAGAGAGCCTCCTTCTTACATCAGAGAGCCTCCCCCTTTCATCAGGGTACCGAGAGGGCCCCCCATTTACATCAGGGTTCCCAGAGAGCCCCTCTTACATTAGGGTCCCAAGAGAGCCTCCCCCTTAAATCTGGGTCCTTAGAGAGCCTCTGCCTTAAAATCAGGGACCCCAGAGAGCCTCTCCCTTGCATCAGGGTCCCCAGAGAGCCTCCCCTCTGGGGACCCCTGCAGAGACTCGGGGCTATTGGCCCCAGATTCGGGGCTATAGCCCCAAAAGCCACCCCCTAGCAACGCCCCTGATTGAACCCTACGGACTAAGACTGGGAGGCCATTAAAGTTCATGTGCGTGTAAAGGCCGGCGTCCCAATACTTTTGGTAATATAGTGTATGATGGTCCTATTCTGAAGGACTCAAACTCATCTTACTAGCTTCTTAGGTTACTGCGGAGAATGGATAAAGAGGAATGAGGACATCCCAAATCCTGGAAAAGAGAGTCAGGGATTTCAGTAGACCAACTCCTGGAGTCTCCCAGAAACAGAAGAAGCCAGGAAGAGACTCGACATGACAGGGGGGTCCACCTGTAACTGGAATGTAACTTTTGCCAGGATGGACCCCTTTAAATAGTCATTTTTACTGTACACTACGGTTGTCCTCTGTCTTGAACTTCTTCACCTGTTAAATGCCACCTTAAAATCGTCCATAGCATCAGTTAGTCTCTGAGGCCTAATTCGATTTCCTAGGAATGTAGAGCATTTCCCGCACTCTGGACATAGGAAAGATGCTCACCGAGGTGACACCTCTGGTGTCTAAGAAGGCTTATCTTCTGGGTGAAACATTTCCCGCACTCTGAACATGAAAAAGGACGCTCGCCCGTGTGAATTCTCTGGTGTTGAACAAGGTACCTTTTCGTAGTGAAACATTTCCCGCACTCCGAGCATGAAAAAGAACGCTCGGCGGTGTGAATCGTCCTGTGTACAAGAACCTTTTGCGGCGAAATAAAACATTTCCCGCACTCCGAACACGGAAAAGGACGCTCGCCCGTGTGAGTCCTCTGGTGCTGAAGAAGGTATCTTTTCGTAGCGAAACATTTCCCGCACTCTGAACAAGGGAAAGGACGCTCGCCCGTGTGACTTTTCTGGTGTTTAAGAAGGTCTTGCTTCTTAATGAAACATTTCCCGCACTCTGAACACGAGAAAGGACGCTCACCCGTGTGAATCCTCTGGTGTATAATCAGATATTCTTTCGTAAGGAAACTTTTCCCGCACTCTGAACAAGGAAAAGGGCGCTCGCCTGTGTGAATTCTCTGGTGCTTAAGAAGGTTTTGTTTCATAGTGAAACATTTCCCGCACTCGGAGCATGAGAAAGAATGCTCGCCTGTGTGGATTCCCTGGTGTATACGAAGGTATTGCTTGGTAATGAAATATTTCCCGCACTCTGTACAAGAAAAAGGAAGCCTACTGGTGTGAGTTTTCTGGTGTAACAGAAGGCTTCTTTGGTAAGGGAAACATTTCCCGCACTCTGAACATGAAAAAGGACGCTCCCCTGTGTGAATTCTCTGGTGTCCCTGAAGCGTTCCTTTGTCAGTGAAACATTTCCCGCACTCTGAACATGGGAAAGGACGCTCACCCGTGTGACTTCTCTGGTGTCTACGAAGGGTTGCTTTGTCAGTAAAACATTTCCCGCACTCCGAGCATGGAAAAGGGCGCTCACCCGTGTGACCTCTCCGCTGTTTAGGTGCCGCTCTGTTGTTAGTGTGAGATTTCTCACATTCTAAAGATGAGAAAGAACTCTCTCCTGTGTGGCCTCCATCACGTAAAGCCTCGGGATTGGATGGATCGATTGATTGATCGGCACTGTGAGATCTCAGTTGGATATCTGAAGTCGTAGCATGGAAATGTTTAGAAGGTTCCTCAGGATTAGAAGGATCCATTGATCTTGGATGGACTTCTGAAGTCATAGTATGGGGTTTATCAGAAGGTTCCTCAGGATTAGAAGGACCCATTGATCTTGGATGGACTTCTGAAGTCGTAATATGGGATTTATCAGAAGATTCCTCAGGATTAGAAGGACCCATTGATCTTAGATGGACATCTGAAGTCATAGTATGGGATTTATCAGAAGGTTCCTCAGGATTAGAAGGATCCATTGATTTTAGATGGACATCTGAAGTCATAGTATGGGATTTATCAGAAGGTTCCTCAGGATTAGAAGGATCCATTGATTTTGGATGGACATCTGAGGTCATAGTATGGGATTTATCAGAAGGTTCCTCAGGATTAGAAGGATCCATTGATTTTGGATGGACATCTGAGGTCATAGTATGGGATTTATCAGAAGGTTCCTCAGGATTAGAAGGATCCATTGATCTTAGATGGACATCTGAAGTCATAGTATGGAATTTATCAGAAGGTTCCTCAGGATTAGAAGGATCCATTGATCTTAGATGGACATCTGAAGTCATATTATGGGATTTATCAGAAGGTTCCTCAGGATTAGAAGGATCCATTGATCTTAGATGGACATCTGAAGACATATTATGGGATTTATCAGAAGGTTCCTCAGGATTAGAAGGATCCATTGATCCCTCCAGATGGGAAGGTCTGTGATGTGCGGTTGGAGTAATGGGATCTTCTCCTGGAGAACATTGTGTGATCTCATCATCTTCTGCCTTGATATCTGAAGATAAAATTGGATCTCCTTCCGAGGAATTCAGAACAAAACGTCCATCTGTAAGAAAACCAATTTTTAAATAAAGATTACAAATATTTGACATATACATTCAGTATTTGAATCTTCTGAAGGTTGATTGTGTTTCCTTCCTTTGCTTTAGCGTGACGTACATATTTTTCAGCCCTTCTAACAATGTAAATATGTATTTTAAACTCATAATTGTAAATTAAAAATGTGAATCGTTTCGGCATTTAGTGTTTATGACTTACTTGTGTCCATATGTAGAGAAGGTTCCTTCTGTTTACTTTTCATAATCATCTCCCCCTCCTCCATAGACTGCTGATCTCCACTCACCAACCTCTCTTCTTCTTCTTCTTTAACCTCAGATTTGATGTGTTTCCGTTCTTCATTCTAAACCCCAAAGATTTATAAATAGGAACAAAAAAAATTACAATGAAGAATGTCCTTTTATAGAATTTTTTTTCCCCAGTCTCAACTACCTGATAACTCTCTTAGTATTCCCAGGAATTTCCCAAGAAAAACCTCAGTTATAAAGGACCTCTCTCCTCCATAGACTGCCGATCTCCACTCACCAACCTCTCTTCTTCTTCTTCTTTAACCTCAACTTTGATATCTTTCCGTTCTTCACCCTAAACCCCAAAGATGACAGAAAACATTTATAAAAAGGAACAAAATGTTTCAAAGAAGATAGTCAATTAATAGAGTTTTTTTTTTTGGTCAGTTTCATCTACCTGATCATTCTCTTTATAATTGTAATCTTCCTGGGTGGAATTCTGGGGAAAAAACAGAGGACCTCCCTTCTCCATAGACTGCGGATCTTCACTCACCAACCTCTCTTCTTCTTTTACCTCAACTTTGATGTCTTTCTGTTCTTCACTCTAAAAGATTTTTAGAAAACATTTATAAAAGGAAACGAGAATACACTTATGCCGCGTACACACGGTCGTACTTTTCGTCTACAAAAGTCGGACAGCCTGTCGGACAGACTTCCGGCAGACTTTCGGTGGACTTGCCGCGGACTTGCGGCCTACTTTCTAACGACCGGACTTGCCTACACACGACCACACAAAAGTCTAACGGATTCGTACGTGATGACGTACACCGGACTAAAATAAGGAAGTTCATAGCCAGTAGCCAATAGGTGCCCTAGCGTGGCTTTTTGTCCGTCGGACTAGCACACAGACGAGCGGATTTCGGGGTCCGTCGTAGGTACGAAGTAAAAGTTTTGAAGCATGTTTCAAATCTAAAGTACGTCGTATTTGAGGCTAAAAAAGTCGGTTGAAAGTCCGGAGAAGCCCACACACGATCGGATTACCAGCCAGCTTTAGTCCATCAGCGTCTGTTGGACTTTTGTAGACGAAAAGTAGGACCGTGTGTACGCGGCATTAGACTATCTTTTAGGTCTGTTCAAAAGGAAAAAGAAAAGAGCAGCGCCACAGGAAATAATTGGGAAATGGGACACAATTTGCTCTCCTATATTTTTAGGTCTACATGCTCAGTCCCCACCTACCTGATGATGGTGGGGGATGGTGTGATCTTCCTGTGTGGAATCCCGGGAATACAGAGGACGGGGACATCTCTCTGGTGGGTTCCCATTACTGGATCCATCTGTAGGAAACACACACACTGACTGAATACATTGTTTCTATGTGTTTATCAGATGATGGGGGATCTAGGTGGACCCTCCGTACTGCTCTCTCCTTTACAATAAAGTCTCCTCTTACCCGGTGATGTGAGGGGCGGCTGATTCTCCATCATGACGTCCTTGTAGAGATCCTTGTGTCCTTCTAGATACCCCAGAATCCTCCTCACCTCGTCCTGATCTATAAGGGACGCTCCTCTCTGTAGACATACAATAAACTGAGAATTACCTGGACTGTACTGGGGTGAATATTGTCTCTATAGTTCCTCGTTAGTTCCTCCTGGATACATCCCCCTTAGTTCCTGCTTAGTTCCTCCATAGTTCCTGCTTAGTTTTCCCATCGTTCCTGCTTAGTTCCTCCATAGTACCTACTTAGTTCCTCCATAGTTCCTACTTCGTTCCTCCATAGTTCCTACTTAGTTCCTGCATAGTTCCTACTTAGTTCCTCCATAGTTCCTGCTTAGTTCCTCCATAGTACCTACTTAGTTCCTCCATAGTTCCTACTTAGTTCCTGCATAGTTCCTGCTTAGTTCCTCCATAGTACCTACTTAGTTCCTCCATAGTTCCTACTTAGTTCCTCCATAGTTCCTACTTAGTTCCTCCATAGTTCCTACTTAGTTCCTCCATAGTGCCTACTTCGTTCCTCCATAGTGCCTACTTCATTCCTCCATAGTTACTACTTAGTTCCTCCATAGTTCTTACTTAGTTCCTCCATAGTTCCTACTTAGTTCCTCCATAGTTCCTACTTAGTTCCTCCATAGTTCTTATTTAGTTCCTACTTAGTTCCTCCATAGTACCTGCATATTTCCTCCAAAGTTTCTGCATATTTCCTCCATAGTTTCTGCTTAGTCCCCCCATAGTTCCTGCTTAGTTCCCCCATAGTTCCTCCGTAGTTCCTGCTTAGTTCCCCCACAGTTCCTGCATAATTCCTCCACAGTTCCTGCTAGTTCCTCCATAGTTTCTGCTTAATTCCCCAAAAGTTCCTGCTTAGTCCCCCCTTAGTTCCTGCTTAGTTTCCCTATAGTTGCTCCATAGTTCCTGCCTAGTGCCTCCATAGTTCTTACTTAGTTCCTCCATAGTTCCTACTTAGTTCCTCCAAAGTTCTTATTTAGTTCCTACTTAGTTCCTCCATTGTACCTGCATATTTCCTCCAAAGTTTCTGCATATTTCCTCCATAGTTTCTGCTTAGTCCCCCCATAGTTCCTGCTTAGTTCCCCCATAGTTCCTCCATAGTTCCTGCTTAGTTCCCCCATAGTTCCTCCATAGTTCCTGCTTAGTTCCCCCATAGTTCCTGCACAATTCCTCCACAGTTCCTGCTTAGTCCCCCCTTAGTTCCTGCTTAGTTTCCCTATAGTTGCTCCATAGTTCCTGCCTAGTGCCTCCATAGTTCTTACTTAGTTCCTCCATAGTTCCTACTTATTTCCTCCATAGTTTCTGCTTAATTCCCCAAAAGTTCCTGCTTAGTCCCCCCTTAGTTCCTGCTTAGTTTCCCTATAGTTGCTCCATAGTTCCTGCCTAGTGCCTCCATAGTTCTTACTTAGTTCCTCCATAGTTCCTACTTAGTTCCTCCAAAGTTCTTATTTAGTTCCTACTTAGTTCCTCCATTGTACCTGCATATTTCCTCCAAAGTTTCTGCATATTTCCTCCATAGTTTCTGCTTAGTCCCCCCATAGTTCCTGCTTAGTTCCCCCATAGTTCCTCCATAGTTCCTGCTTAGTTCCCCCATAGTTCCTCCATAGTTCCTGCTTAGTTCCCCCATAGTTCCTGCACAATTCCTCCACCGTTCCTGCTTAGTCCCCCCTTAGTTCCTGCTTAGTTTCCCTATAGTTGCTCCATAGTTCCTGCCTAGTGCCTCCATAGTTCTTACTTAGTTCCTCCATAGTTCCTACTTATTTCCTCCATAGTTTCTGCTTAATTCCCCAAAAGTTCCTGCTTAGTCCCCCCTTAGTTCCTGCTTAGTTTCCCTATAGTTGCTCCATAGTTCCTGCCTAGTGCCTCCATAGTTCTTACTTAGTTCCTCCATAGTTCCTACTTAGTTCCTCCAAAGTTCTTATTTAGTTCCTACTTAGTTCCTCCATAGTACCTGCATATTTCCTCCAAAGTTTCTGCATATTTCCTCCAAAGTTTCTGCATATTTACTCCATAGTTTCTGCTTAGTCCCCCCATAGTTCCTGCTTAGTTCGCCCATAGTTCCTCCACAGTTCCTGCTTAGTCCCCCCTTAGTTCCTGCTTAGTTTCCCTATAGTTGCTCCATAGTTCCTGCCTAGTGCCTCCATAGTTCCTGATTTGTTCCTGCACAGTTCCTGCTTAGTTCCGCCATAGTTCTTACACCTCTGAAGCCTTCCTATTACAGACCTTGTTCATATCACTGAAAGAAAACCTGGGACTCTCGTCAAAGCATGACTCTAACAATTTATCTATTGTAGGTTTGGATTGACTGGAGAAGAGTTAGAAGCTCTGTTGAAGGGGTCTTCTTCCTGGGTCACAGTTTCAGAGATTTCCTTTCACTTCCTTTCCAGGTGAAGAGAGTCATAGAGAATGAGACATGAATGAAATCAGCCCAATAGGGACAACGACAAAGATCTGACTAAGGTTCCAACCCCTCTTTTCTCTATATAAAAGTAAAGAGAAAACCTGTGGCTTCAGTTAGGCTTATTGAAGATGCATTGTCTGGTAAATATTGGATTGGAGAGAACAGAGGTTTACTAAATAGTACTGACCATGTATGATGGAGGATCTGTAGACATGATGTTGATCTGTGTGCACAGTGGTCGGGAATGTCTATATTGTGAGTCCCGTCCTATTAGTGTCACTGGACACGGCATGTACTGTACACATTGATGTCACCCTGACAGCCAACTCCACCAAAATAGTTCTGGGGACATCTGTGCTGTGATTGGTTATCAGTATCACATGACAGAGACAGGGCAACCAGTCAGGTTATGGTGAGGGAACAAAGGGAGACAAAAATCCTCCACCAACAAACTTTAGAGGTACAGAATGGCAGCATCACTTCTATCATATCACAAAAATCAGGAGCTTCATCCCTTATTCTATGTACTGTTGGGATGTTCATTCCTTCTGCTGCCTTCATTAGAACTTGTACTGTATTCAGTCTTCTTCCTCCCCATATCCTGATCTAGAGAAGACATGGTGTCCATTATCCCCCAGTGACGAGAGCCAACAACCCCGAGACAGCTCTATGGAGGGTGGATAAATGGTTCTATATTTAGGATGTATCCGGTCTATAAACCAGAGGCTCTGGATGGACAGTTGGATAAATGGTTCTATATTTAGGATGTATCTGATCTATAAACCAGAAGCTCTGGATGGACAGTTGGATAAATGGTTCTATATTTAGGATGTATCTGGGTTATAAACCAGAGGCTCTGGATGGACAGTTGGATAAATGGTTCTATATTTAGGATGTATCTGGTCTATAAACCAGAGGCTCTGGATGGACAGTTGGATAAATGGTTCTATATTTAGGATGTATCTGATCTATAAACCAGAAGCTCTGGATGGACAGTTGGATAAATGGTTCTATATTTAGGATGTATCTGGGTTATAAACCAGAGGCTCTGGATGGACAGTTGGATAAATGGTTCTATATTTAGGATGTATCTGGTCTATAAACCAGAGGCTCTGGATGGACAGTTGGATAAATGGTTCTATATTTAGGATGTATCTGATCTATAAACCAGAAGCTCTGGATGGACAGTTGGATAAATGGTTCTATATTTAGGATGTTTCTGGTCTATAAACCAGAGGCTCTGGATGGACAGTTGGATAAATGGTTCTATATTTAGGATGTATCCGGTCTATAAACCAGAGGCTCTGGATGGACAGTTGGATAAATGGTTCTATATTTAGGATGTATCTGATCTATAAACCAGAAGCTCTGGATGGACAGTTGGATAAATGGTTCTATATTTAGGATGTATCTGGTCTATAAACCAGAGGCTCTGGATGGACAGTTGGATAAATGGTTCTATATTTAGGATGTATCTGGTCTATAAACCAGAGGCTCTGGATGGACAGTTGGATAAATGGTTCTATATTTAGGATGTATCTGGTCTATAAACCAGAGGCTCTGGATGGACAGTTGGATAAATGGTTCTATATTTAGGATGTATCTGATCTATAAACCAGAGGCTCTGGATGGATAGTTGGATAAATGGCTCTATATTTAGGATGTATCTGATCTATAAACCAGAGGCTCTGGGTGGACAGTTGGATAAATGGTTCTATATTTAGGATGTATCTGATCTATAAACCAGAGGCTCTGGATGGACAGTTGGATAAATGGTTCTATATTTAGGATGTATCTGATCTATAAACCAGAAGCTCTGGATGGACAGTTGGATAAATGGTTCTATATTTAGATTATCTCTGTCCTATAACAATATAGACATCAATATTAGATGTATTAGATTGTAAGCTCTTCTGAGCAGGGCCCTCTTAATCCTCCTGTATCTTATTGTATTATAAGTGTATTGTCTCCCTTTTATATTGTAAAGCACTGCGTAAACTGTTGGCGCTGCATAAATCCTGTATAATAATAATAATATTATTCAATAACATATATACTGTATATATACATATAATATGTATCATCATCTGCTGGAGATAAAAGACATCACAGTGACTATGGAGGAAGAGGACGGACATGACGGGGGGGGGGTTACTGGGTGTAAATATAAAATAATATCTTATTACCTCCTCTGCTGCCAGTTCCAGCAATGTCTCCTCTCTACTTCCTCCCAACTCACCTCTGACCTACAACTTCCTATCTGTATATTACATCACTTCCTGTCTGTACCTAACATCACTTCCTGTTGTTGCGTTCCACTGACAAAACATGAAACCACCACCCTGTGTTGAGAATAAATATCGCAGTCTACGTTACGTCTCTTCATCTTGCCCTCTGCCTCGTGGTCCATTCTTTTATTAGGTTATATTGATGATTACACACACAAATAATGTAGCAAAGTAGTGATATAAAAATATAATTTTTTTTTTTTTTTACAATGTCTTAATTTGATTACCAATATACCCAGGATTCATTCATTTATTATCAGTCGTGCCTTTTCTTACATATTTAGCACTACCCCCCACAGGGGCTGCTGGTATCTGGCTCCCCTACTCCTGCACAGCCAGGCAACACGCATTTTCCACTTGCATCCGGACACAAGAAATCAGTCTCTGGGCTTGTTTTTGTTGTTTTTATTTGGGAAAAACAACTTGGATGGGGTACAGGGGTTATGGGGATGCCCAACACGATTGAAAAAACAGATGGGGACACCTTCCTTCCTATGTACAGAGAAAAGATCCTGGACTGTCCTCCCTCCTGGACTCAATCTGTCTTTAACCACTTCCCATCCGGGCCAATCCGGGCCAACCCCCAAACAATATATATATATATATATATATATATATATATGTGTATATATATATATGTGTATATATATATATATATATGTGTGTATATATATATATATATATATATATGTGTATATATATATATATATATATATATATGTATATATATATATATATATATATATATATATATATATATACATTTTATAATTTTATATATATATTTTTAGCAGAGACCCCCAAACATAAAATTGTGGGTGTTGCAATTTTTTATGTCACACGGTATTTGCACAGCAGTTTTTCAGATGCAATTTTTTGGGGAAAAAATACACTTTAATGAATTTTTTTTAAAAACCCTATTTTTTGCAAAAAAGTGGAAAGTTGATGTTACGCGGAGTAAATAGATACCTAACATGTCACGCTTTAAAATTGCATCTGCGCGTGGAATGGCGACAAACTACGGTGCTTAAAATCCTCCATGGGCGACGCTTTAAACAGCTTTACAGGTTACCAGTTTAGAGTTGCACAGGAGGTCTGGTGATAGAATTATTGCTCTCGCTCTAACGTTCCCGACAATACCTCACATGTGGTGTGATCACTATATACATAAGTGTGCGGAAGTAACGTATGCGTTCGCGTTTGCTCGTAAGCACGGTGACATGGGGCGCTTTAAAAAAAATTTTTGTATTTTTATTATTATTTATTTTACACAAAACTTTTTTTTACACCATTTTTTCTTTTTTTTATTAACCTTATTGCTATCACAAGGGTTGAAGAACATCTGATGAGATAGGAGGAACTCTAATGTGATGAGAGGATCTCTAATGTGATGAGAGGATCTCTAATGTGATGAGAGGACCTCTGATGCGATGAGAGAACCTATGATGTAATGGGAGAACCTCTGATGTGATAGGAGGACCTTGGATATAATGGGGGGGGGACCTTTGATGTGATAGGAGGACCTCTGATGTGATGGGAGGACCTCTGATGTGATAGGAGGAACTCTGATGTAATGGGAGAACCTCTGATGTGATGGGAGGACCTCTGATGTGATGGGAGAACCTTTGATGTGATGGGAGGACCTCTGATGTGATGTGAGGACCTCTGATGTGATGTGAGGACCTTTAAAGTAATGCAGGGGGGACCTATGATGTGATAGATGGACCTCTGGTATGATGGTAGGACCTCTGATGTGATAGGTGGACCTCTGATGTGATGGTAGGACCTCTGATGTGATAGGAGGACCTCTGATATTATTAAGGGGGCTCTGGTGTGATAGGAGGACCTCTGATGTAATGGGAGGTGCTTTGATGTGATAGGAGGACATCTGATGTGATAGGAGGACCTCTGATATGATGGGGGGACCTCTGATGTGATTGGAGGACCTCTGATGTGATGGGAGGACCTCTTATGTGATGGTAGGACCTCTGATGTGATAGGAGGACCTCTGATATGATTAAGGGGGCTCTGGTGTGATAGGAGGACCTCTGATGTGATAGGAGGACCTCTGATATGATGGGGGGGGACCTCTGATGTGATTGGAGGACCTCTAATGTGATAGATGGACCTCTGATGTGATAGGAGGACCTCTGATATGATTAAGGGGGCTCTGGTGTGATAGGAGGACCTCTGATGTAATGGGAGGTGCTTTGATGTGATAGGAGGACATCTGATGTGATAGGAGGACCTCTGATATGATTAAGGGGGCTTTGGTGTGATAGGAGGACCTCTGATGTAATGGGAGGTGCTTTGATGTGATAGGAGGACATCTGATGTGATAGGAGGACCTCTGATATGATGGGGGGGGACCTCTGATGTGATTGGAGGACCTCTGATGTGATGGGAGGACCTCTGATGAGATGGTAGGACCTCTGATGTGATAGGAGGACCTCTGATATGATTAAGGGGGCTCTGGTGTGATAGGAGGACCTCTGATATGATTAAGGGGGCTCTGGTGTGATAGGAGGACCTCTGATGTGATGGGTGGTGCTTTGATGTGATAGGAGGACATCTGATGTGATAGGAGGACCTCTGATATGATGGGGGGGGACCTCTGATGTGATTGGAGGACCTCTAATGTGATAGATGGACCTCTGATGTGATAGGAGGACCTCTGATATGATTAAGGGGGCTCTGGTGTGATAGGAGGACCTCTGATGTAATGGGAGGTGCTTTGATGTGATAGGAGGACATCTGATGTGATAGGAGGACCTCTGATATGATTAAGGGGGCTTTGGTGTGATAGGAGGACCTCTGATGTAATGGGAGGTGCTTTGATGTGATAGGAGGACATCTGATGTGATAGGAGGACCTCTGATATGATGGGGGGGACCTCTGATGTGATTGGAGGACCTCTGATGTGATGGGAGGACCTCTGATGAGATGGTAGGACCTCTGATGTGATAGGAGGACCTCTGATATGATTAAGGGGGCTCTGGTGTGATAGGAGGACCTCTGATATGATTAAGGGGGCTCTGGTGTGATAGGAGGACCTCTGATGTGATGGGTGGTGCTTTGATGTGATAGGAGGACATCTGATGTGATAAGAGGACCTCTGATATGATGGGGGGGGGGACCTCTGATGTGATTGGAGGACCTCTAATGTGATAGATGGACCTCTGATGTGATAGGAGGACCTCTGATATGATTAAGGGGGCTCTGGTGTGATAGGAGGACCTCTGATGTAATGGGAGGTGCTTTGATGTGATAGGAGGACATCTGATGTGATAGGAGGACCTCTGATATGATTAAGGGGGCTTTGGTGTGATAGGAGGACCTCTGATGTAATGGGAGGTGCTTTGATGTGATAGGAGGACATCTGATGTGATAGGAGGACCTCTGATATGATGGGGGGGGGACCTCTGATGTGATTGGAGGACCTCTGATGTGATGGGAGGACCTCTGATGTGATGGTAGGACCTCTGATGTGATAGGAGGACCTCTGATATGATTAAGGGGGCTCTGGTGTGATAGGAGGACCTCTGATATGATTAAGGGGGCTCTGGTGTGATAGGAGGACCTCTGATGTGATGGGTGGTACTTTGATGTGATAGGAGGACATCTGATGTGATAGGAGGACCTCTGATATGATGGGGGGGGGGACCTCTGATGTGATTGGAGGACCTCTGATGTGATGGGAGGACATGTGATAGGAGGAACTCTGATGTGATAGGGGACCTCTGCTGTGATGGGAGGACCTCTGATGCGATAGGAGAACCTCTGATGCGATAGGAGAACCTCTGATGCGATAGGAGAACCTCTGATGTAATGGGAGAACCTCTGATATGATGGGAGGACCTCTGATGTGATGAGGCAGTGACCTCTGATGTGATGGGAGGACCTCTGATGTGATAGGAGGACCTCTGATATGATTAAGGGGGCTCTGGTGTGATAGGAGGACCTCTGATATGATTAAGGGGGCTCTGGTGTGATAGGAGGACCTCTGATGTGATGGGTGGTACTTTGATGTGATAGGACATCTGATGTGATAGGAGGACCTCTGATATGATGGGGGGGGGGGACCTCTGATGTGATTGGAGGACCCCTGATGTGATGGGAGGACATGTGATAGGAGGAACTCTGATGTGATAGGGGACCTCTGCTGTGATGGGAGGACCTCTGATGCGATAGGAGAACCTCTGATGCGATAGGAGAACCTCTGATGCGATAGGAGAACCTCTGATGCGATAGGAGAACCTCTGATGTAATGGGAGAACCTCTGATATGATGGGAGGACCTCTGATGTGATGAGGCAGTGACCTCTGATGTGATGGGAGGACCTCTGATGTAAAGTTAATTTCATAAAAGCGGTTGTGTTCATCGTCCCAGGCTCAGGTTTCTCATTAATAAGTTTACATTTTTCAATTTTAGACTGGGCTCTTCAGCCCTGACCAGCTGATCACAGCACAGATTTATACCACAGATTGGAACTTTCACTTTCACTGCCAGAGAATTCTACCATCAGCAATGGGTGTACTAGGAGAAGTTATGTAGAACTTATCACATCTAGTCTCTTCTGGAGTTTCCAAAGTTCTCTGACAGCTCTCCTCCCACCATACACACTACTTTCTATGGCAGCTCTATGGTGTAATCGGGGAACCTCTGATGTGATGAGAAGACTCTGATGTGAAGGGGGGACTATGATGTAAAGGAGGTGTTCTTATGTAAAGGTGGGGTCCACTAAATTGATGCAGGACCAGTCATTTTTTAGGGGAGCTTCTGATGTGATAGAGGAACCTCTGAGGTAATGGGAAAACCTCTGATGTGATAGAAGGACCTCTGATGTAATGGGGGGGGGGGGGTTCTGATGTGGTGGGGGGAACTCTAATGTGATGAGAGGAGCTCTGCTGTGATGGGAGGACCTCTGATGCGATGGGAGAACCTCTGATGTAATGGGAGAACCTCTGATGTGATGGGAGGACCTCTGATGTAATGAAAGAACCCCAGATGTGATGGGAGGACCTCTGATGTGATGGGGGGACCTCTGATGTGATAGGAGGACCTCTGATGTGATGGTAGGACCTCTAATGGGATAGGAGGACCTCGGATATGATGGGGGGACCTTTGATGTGATAGGAGGACCTCTGATGTGATAGGAGGTACTCTGATGTGATGGGAGGACCTCTAATGTGATGGGAGGACCTCTAATGTGATAGGAGGACCTCTAATGTGATGAGAGAACCCTGATGTGATGGGAGGACCTGTAAATTGATGGGGGGGGGACCTCTGATGTGATAGGAGGACCTCTAATGTGATAGGAGGACCTCTGATATGATTGAGGGGGCTCTGGTGTGATAGAAGGACCTCCGATATGATGGGGGGACCTCTGATGTAATAGGAGCATCTCTGATGTGATGGGGGACCTCTGATGTGATAGGAGGATGCCTGATGTGATGGAAGGAAGTCTGATGTGATTGAAAGAAAGTCTGATGTGATGGGAGGACCTCTGATAAGATGAGAGGACCTCTGATGTGATGGGGGGGGACCTCTGATGTGATGGGGGGACCTCTGATGTGATAGGAGGACCTCTGATGTGATAGGAGGACCTCTGATGTGATAGGAGGACCTCTGATGTGATAGGAGGAACTCTGATGTGATAGGAGGAACTCTGATGTGATGGGGGGACCTTTGATATGATTGAGGGGGCTCTGATGTGATAGAAGGACTTCTGATATGATGGGGGGGGGGGGGGGGGGGGGCTCTGATGTAATTGGAGGACCTCTGATGTGATGGGGGACCTCTGATGTGATAGGAGACAGCCTTCAACCTCCACCTCTGCAGCCTCAGCTGTACACAATGAATGGACAGGAAAAGCTTTGTACAGAGGCCTCCCCTTCATTCACAAACTGAAGCATAGGAAACACAGTAATGAATGAATACAGTTTACTACACTTCAGCTATGAATGAACAGAGTCAGTGATTGTGTCCATTCAGAAAAGGAAGAGGCCGGTAAATGACACATTTAGCGTCCCCTTTTCCCGCTCTCCATCCTGACCCCCCCCCCCCAACAGCTGTGTTACCTATGCTGTGATTGGCCCACAGCTATCACATGGTACCTGGGCCAATCACAGCACCATGTACCATGTAATTTAAAGTGTAAAAAAAATATATATATCCCTGATCACCCCTCCAGAGTAATATAGTGTTACTACGGTGAAACTGAACTACTCTGATGAAAGTATTAAAAAAAAATAATAATACAAAAACAAAGTGTAAAAAAAAAAAATCCTTGATTACCCCTAAGGTGACACTCGCCGCACTCACTCACTGTAAAAATGTAATAAAAATAAAATAATAAAGGTTTAAAAAATGAAAAAAATGTTTAAAAAATAAAAAAAAGTTTAAAATTTTTAAAAAAATGTTTAAAAAATTGAATAAAAAATGAATTCCATTTTTTTTTCTTTTTAACATACTGTCACCAATCAGTGTCCCTGATCTCCGCCGCACCAGTGATATGATGATGCTGTACTGCACTGGTAACAGGATGTATAAGAAAAAAAACTGTGTAAAAGAAAAAAAAAAATGTGTGAAAAAAATAAAAATAAATTACATTTCTTAATTTTCTGTTTCAATATATTTATTGAAAGTTTTTCCAAAGAGGACACAAATTGTAGGCAAAGAATAACATCAAGAATAAGGTCCACAACGCAGGTGGAACATATCAAAACGTTAAGAACAAATATAAAAAGGGTCCAAATATTATACCACCAGTCATTTCCAACGCAAAGGGTTGCCATATAAAGTATGAAATTCAACATAAAAAGACAAAAGTTCTTGTAAAGCATCCAGCAATCCTACTCAGAAAACCCCACTGGGGGAAATATCAGAACCTTTCGCCGCCGCCACCCACTGGAGAGCCGGTACCGGCCGCGAGTACACGAAACGCACCACAAAATTTCTTCATTTTCAAAAAAATTGTGACAAAAAAAAAATCACAACTTCCAAAAACTCACCGTGCCTCCTACTAAATACCTCCGAATGTCTACTTTCCAAAAAAGTGGTCATTTAGGGGGTATTTGTACTGTCCTGGTATTTTCGGGTCTGAAGAAATGAGATCGGCCGTCGGTACATCTGGTCTGATCAGTCCATAGTTTGTGGACTCCATAACTTTTCTACAGACCAATTAAAATACACTTGTTGGGATTTTTCGGTGGGTCGTTTTTTTTCGGCCTTTCCGTTTTCACTGGTGCATCCGAGAAACGATCTAACGGTGCGGTTTGTTGGTCACAGAGGCAATGAGAGTCTAGATCGTCTCTGATCGCCTCTATGACCTAGGAGAACCAGAGCTACATCATCACATCATTTCCAGTCTAGGGCGGAAGTAAATTTTTTTTTTTTTAAAGCAAAATATAAAAAAAAAAAATTTTTTATATATATATCTTTTGTGCCTTTTAAAGGTAAATGAGAGATTTGGGGTTCTTCTGACCCCTGATGGCTCCATAAAGAGGACCTGTCATCCCTTATTTCTATTACAATGGATGTTTACATTCCTATTAGTGCCCATCAGTGCCACCCATCAATGCCACCTATCAGTGCCTATCAGTGTAGCCTATCAGTACAGCCTATTAGTGCCACCTATCAGTGCCCACCAGTACAGCCTATCAGTGCCCATCAGTACAGCCTATCAGTGCCCATCAGTACAGCCTATCAGTGCAGCCTATCAGTGCCCAAAAGTGTCCATCAGTACAGCCTATCAGTGCAGCCTATCAGTGCCCATCAGTGCAGCCTATCAGTGCATATCAGTACAGCCTATCAGTGTCCATCAATACAGCCTATCAGTGCCCAAAAGTGTCCATCAGTACAGCCTATCAGTGCCCATCAGTGCAGCCTATCAGTGTCCATCAGTACAGCCTATCAGTGCCCATCAGTGCAGCCTATCAGTGCCCATCAGTACAGCCTATCAGTGTCCATCAGTGCAGCCTATCAGTGCAGCCTATCAGTGCCCAAAAGTGTCCATCAGTACAGCCTATCAGTGCCCATCAGTACAGCCTATCAGTGCCCATCAGTGCAGCCTATCAGTGCCCAAAAGTGTCCATCAGTGCAGCCTATCAGTGCCCATCAGTACAGCCTATCAGTGCCCATCAGTGCAGCCTATCAGTGCCCAAAAGTGTCCATCAGTGCAGCCTATCAGTGCCCATCAGTACAGCCTATCAGTGCCCATCAGTGCAGCCTATCAGTGCCCAAAAGTGTCCATCAGTGCAGCCTATCAGTGCCCATCAGTACAGCCTATCAGTGCCCATCAGTGCAGCCTATCAGTGCCCAAAAGTGTCCATCAGTACAGCCTATTAGTGCCCATCAATACAGCCTATCAGTGCCCATCAGTACAGCCTATCAGTGCCCATCAATACACCCTATCAGTGCCCAAAATTGTCCATCAGTACAGCCTATTAGTGCCCATCAATACAGCCTATCAGTGCCCATCAGTGCAGCCTATCAGTGCCCAAAAGTGTCCATCAGTGCAGCCTATCAGTGCCCATCAGTACAGCCTATCAGTGCCCATCAGTGCAGCCTATCAGTGCCCAAAAGTGTCCATCAGTACAGCCTATTAGTGCCCATCAATACAGCCTATCAGTGCCCATCAGTACAGCCTATCAGTGCCCATCAATACACCCTATCAGTGCCCAAAAGTGTCCATCAGTACAGCCTATTAGTGCCCATTAATACAGCCTATCAGTGCCCATCAATACACCCTATCAGTGCCCAAAAGTGTCCATCAGTGCAGCCTATCAGTGTCCATCAGTGCAGCCTATCAGTGCCCATCAGTACAGCCCATCAGTACAGCTGAACATTGTCCTGGGCAGGAAGGGGGGGTAAAAGCGCCCTGATGGTATAAAATGGGTTAAAATGTATTTTTTCCCCCTAAAAAATGCGTTTGGTAAACGGCCGCGCGAATTCCGTGTGAAATAAATAACGGCAACGACCGCCATTTTATTCCCTGGGGTCTCTGCTACGATATATCATGTTGGGGGGGGGGGGGGGGATAGAAGTAATTTTCTGATCTAAACCTGGTCAGCACGTGGGCAGCCTCATTTGGTGTGAACACTCTGATGTCTGAGTACACTTCTTTGGCTTGCAAAGCTTTTCCCGCACTCTGAGCACGAATAAGGGCGCTCGCCGGAATGGGTTTTCTGGTGCTTTCGAAGGGTCCCTTTCTCGGTGAAACATTTCCCGCACTCCGCGCACGAGAAGGGACGCTCGCCCTTGTGGGTCCTCTGGTGCGCGTAAAGGTGCTGCAGCTGAATGAAACGCTTCCCGCACTCTGAACACGGGTAACGGCGCTCCCCCGTGTGGCTTCTCTGGTGTATGAGAAGGTATTGCCTCTGGGTGAAACACTTCCCGCACTCCGAGCACGGAAAAGGGCGCTCGTCCGTGTGCGTCCTCTGGTGTCTGATGAGGTTTCCTTTCACGGTGAAGCGCCTCCCGCACTCCGGACACGAAAAAGGGCGCTCGTCCCTGTGTATCATCTGGTGTCTAAGAAGGTTTCCTTTCTCGGTGAAAGATTTCCCGCACTCGGAACATGAAAAAGGAGACTGGTTTTTGTGGCTTTTCTGGTGTTTAAGAAGGTGGTCTATCCTAGAGAAAGATTTCCCGCACTCGGAACATGAAAAAGGACGCTCGCCCGTGTGAATTTTCTGGTGTCTGAGAAGTTTTCCTTTGTCGGCAAAACGTTTCCCGCACTCTGTACATGAAAAAGGAAGCTCATCCAAGTGATTTTCCTGGTGTTTGAGAAGTTTTCCTTCATCAGTGAAACTTTTCCCGCACTCTGAACACGAAAAACGACACTCCCCCGTGTGTATTTTCATGTGTGTGAGAAGCTTTGCTTTATCAATGAAACATTTCCCGCACTCCGAACATGAAAAAGGACGCTCACCCGTGTGAATTCTCTGGTGTATAAGAAGTTTTCCGTTATCAATGAAACGTTTCCCGCACTCTGTACATGAAAAAGGACGCTCATCCAAGTGACCTCTCTGGTGTACACGATGCGCAGCTTTGTCAGCAAAACATTTCCCGCACTCCGAACAACAAAAAGGACGCTCACCCGTATGTGTTCTCTGATGTACAATAAGCTGTTGCATCCTAATAAAACATTTCCCGCACTCTGAACATGGAAAAGGACGCTCGCCCGTGTGTATTCTCTGGTGTTTATCAAGCTCTCCTTTGTGAGCGCAACATTTCCCGCACTCTGAACATGAATAGGGATACACACCAGTATGAATTCTCTGGTGTCTAAGAAGGGTGTTTCGTGAAATGAA
The DNA here is from genome assembly GCA_037952835.1 of Lithobates septentrionalis. Taxonomy (NCBI): domain Eukaryota; kingdom Metazoa; phylum Chordata; class Amphibia; order Anura; family Ranidae; genus Lithobates; species Lithobates septentrionalis. The sequence goes on along the minus strand of JBBDGP010000300.1, from coordinate 515,301 downwards.
AGATTTCCCGCACTCCGAACATAAAGGATTCTCACACGTGTGAATTCTCTGGTGTATAAGAAGGTCCCCTTTCTGAATAAAACGTTTCCCGCACTCTGAACATGAAAAAGGACGCTCGCCCGTGTGTATTCTCTGGTGTCTGTTAAGTGTTTCTTTGTCGGTGAAACATTTTCCGCACTCTGAACAGGAAAAAGGACGCTCCCCTGTGTGAAGTTTCTGGTGTTTTTGAAGTTGTTCTATCTTCCCGAAACCTTTCCCGCACTCAGAGCATGAAAAAAGATGCCCACCTGAGGGACCGCTCTGCTCTTTAGGTAGTGGTGTGCTTTCATTGTGAGATTTCTCCAAATCTGAAGGTGACAATGAAGGCTCTACTGTGTGGTCTCCATCACATACAGAAGATTTCTTGGGATTAGATGGATCTATTGATCTCTCCACATTGTGAGAACTTGGATGGACATCTGAAGTCATAACCTGAGAAGGTTCCTCAGGTTTAGAAGGATCCATTGATCTTAGATGGACATCTGAAGTCATAGTATGGGATTTCTCAGGAGGTTCCTCAGGTTTAGAAGGACCCATTGATCTTAGATGGACATCTGAAGTCATAACCTGAGAAGGTTCCTCAGGATTAGAAGGATCCAATGATCTTAGATGGTCATCTGAAGTCATAGTATGGGATTGATCAGAAGGTTCCTCAAGTTTAGAAGGACCCATTGATCTTAGATGGACATCTGAAGTCATAGTATGGGATTGATCAGAAGGTTCCTCAAGTTTAGAAGGACCCATTGATCTTAGATGGTCATCTGAAGTCATAGTATGGGATTTCTCAGAAGGTTCCTCAGGATTAGAAGGATCCATTGATCTTAGATGGACATCTGAAGTCATAGTATGGGATTGATCAGAAGGTTCCTCAAGTTTAGAAGGACCCATTGATCCCTCCTTATGGTAAGGTCTTTGATTGGTAGTTGGGGTAATGGGATCTACTTCTGGAGAACATTGTGTCGTGTCATTATCTTCTGCCTTGAAATCTGGATCTCCCTCTGAAGTTCTCAGAACAAAACGTCCATCTGTAAGGAAACAAATTTTAAATAAAAATGTAAAAGATTTTTATAGTCTCGCAATTAGGAGTCATATATGTTGGTCCAGCAAATTGGGTCAAACTCTATATGAGATCATTGGGAGCCGCTGTAGGTTAAGGATTGTGTCTACTGTTTTTCCTGTGGCCTGAATGCCTGATAAACAGTATGTCTTTTTTTTCAACCCATCTACCAATGTAAGTATATACTTTATATTCATAGAAATAAAATAAAAATGTGAACTGGTTTTATATTTAGTGTTTATGACTTACTTGTGTCCATATGTAGAGAAGAGTCCTCCGGTTTACTTTCCATAATCATCTCCCCCTCCTCCATAGACTGCTGATCTCCACTCACCAACATCTCTTCTTCTTCTTCTTCCTTAACTTCAACTTTGATGTCTTTCAGATCTTCACCCTAAACCCCAAAGAGGATAGAATACATTCATAAATAGGAACAAAAGATTACATAGAAGAATGTCCTCTCGTAGTTTAAGGTCTACATGATCTACCTGATGGTGACCTTCCTGTGTGGAATCCCGGGAATACAGAGGACGGGGACATCTCTCTGGTGGGTTCCCATTACTGGATCCATCTGTAGGAAACACACACACTGACTGAATACATTGTTTCTATGTGTTTATCAGATGATGGGGGATCTAGGTGGACCCTCCGTACTGCTCTCTCCTTTACAATAAAGTCTCCTCTTACCCGGTGATGTGAGGGGCGGCTGATTCTCCATCATGACGTCCTTGTAGAGATCCTTGTGTCCTTCTAAATACTCCCACTCCTCCATGGAGAAATAGACAGTGACATCCTGACACCTTATAGGAACCTGACACACACAATGATACAGTCACCATCCAGACACATCCCTTGTCTGTTACTGGATAATGTCCCAGAATTCCCGGCACCGCTCACCTCTCCTGTCAGCAGATCAATGATCTTCCTGGTGACTTCTAGAATCTTCTTATCGCTGTCTCTCTTGGGTTTCATTGAGTGGGGTGGAGGCACTGTGATGGTGAAATGGTCACTTGACTCCACTGGAGGGCATCTCTGTTTGTAAGAAGCAACACCAATGTTATGTTACCCTCCCAGAATCCTCCTCACCTCTCCGGTCAGGTCTGTGTTTTATTAATAGAGATAAGAGTGATGTCATGTGACCTCCCAGAATCCTCCTCACCTCTCCGGTCAGGTCTGTGTTTTATTAATAGAGATAAGAGTGATGTCATGTGACCTCCCAGAATCCTCCTCACCTCTCCGGTCAGGTCTGTGTTTTATTAATAGAGATAAGAGTGATGTCATGTGACCTCCCAGAATCCTCCTCACCTCTCCGGTCAGGTCTGTGTTTTATTAATAGAGATAAGAGTGATGTCATGTGACCTCCCAGAATCCTCCTCGCCTCTCCGGTCAGGTCTATGTTTTATTAATAGAGATACGAGTGATGTCATGTGACCTCCCAGAATCCTCCTCACCTCTCCGGTCAGGTCTGTGTTTTAATAACAGAGATATGAGTGATGTCATGTGACCTCCCAGAATCCTCCTCACCTCTCCGGTCAGGTCTGTGTTTTATTAATAGAGATAAGAGTGATGTCATGTGGCCTCCCAGAATCCTCCTCACCTCTCCGGTCAGCAGGTAGATGATCTCCAGGGTGAGGTTTAGTATCTTCTCAGTCATGTGACTCCGGTCCTCCTCCTCCATCTTCACTGGTGGAATCATGTCATCCAGACAAGATCTCTGTAGATGGATAATATATAGCGGCCTCGCTGATCATTATAACTCACAGACTAGTAGAGATTAATTTTAAACCCTCTGTGTAAAAGCGAAGGAAGTTTACGTGTTAATAAATACCAAGATATATTCAGCATCAAAACAACAAGCCTTTGCAAAAATTCTAAAATAAAAAACGAAGATACCTAAAATTGTAATTGTGTTTAAAATGACAGAGATTGATACACCGCCGGTCAATGTTTAGTGAAAGTCACATTCACGGTTTAAAATAAAAATACTTCTAATTATTCTCATATCTTATGGGGTCTTGTGGAAGGTCATTCAACATTTTTTTTCTTAAATTATTTAATATATTTAAAAATATATTTTATTAATATATTCTATTAAGGTAGTAAGAATTTTTCATGGTTGTAGATATCGTACGTCCATCTAGGGGAAATTTATAGTTTCATATTTAGGTGTATCTTTCATATAACCCATTTATATATATCATCATCTGCTGGAGATAAATGACATCACAGTGACTATGGAGGAAGAGGACGGAACATGACGGGAGGATTACTGGGTGTAAATAGAAAATAAAATCTTATTACCTCCTCTTCTGCCATCTCCAGCAACGTCTCCTCTCTACTTCCTCCCGACTCACCTCTCACCCGGAACTTCCTGTCTGTAAGTTACATGACTTCCTGTCTGCACCTGACATCACTTCCTGTTGTTGCGTTCCACTGGCAATACGTGAGATCACCACCTTGTGTTGACTATAAATAGTGCAGTCTACGTTACGTTCCATCACTCTGCCGGCTCCAGCGGGGTCCATTCTTCTTTCAGGTTACATCGATGATCACACACACACACAGATTATATACCTTGCGTCAAATCCAGACAATAACATCCACAGCCCCACCTCTCTACAGTCTTTAGTGCAGGTACTCCAGGGGGGGCACTCTGATGTAAGGGAAGGTATGATTGGGACTCTTACTTAACCACTTGCCCTCCTTAGCCACTTAAGCCCCGGACCATTTGGCTGGCCAAAGACCAGAGCACTTTTTGCGATTCGGCACTGCGTCGCTTTAACTGACAATTGCGCGGCCGTGCGACCTTGCACCCAAACAAAATTAACGTCCTTTTCCCCCACAAATAGAGATTTCTTTTGGTGGTATTTGATCACCTCTGCAGTTTTTATTTTTTGCGCTATAAACAAAAAAAGAGCGACAATTTTGAAAAAAAAAAAGCAATATTGTTTACTTTTTGCTATAATAAATAGCCTCAAAAAATATATAAAACAACATTTTTTTCCCTCAGTTTAGGCCGATACGTATTCTTCTACATATTTTTGGTAAAAAAAAAAAAAAAAATCAAAATAAGCATTTATTGATTGGTTTGCGCAAAAGTTATAGCGTCTACAAAATAGGGGATAGTTTTATCGCATTTTTATTAATATTTTTTTTTTTTACTAGTAATGGCGGCGATCAGCGATTTTTATGGTGATTGCAACATTATGGCGGATGCATCGGACACTTTTGGAGCTATTTTGGGACCATTCACATTTATACAGCAATCAGTGCGATTAAAAATGCATTGATTACTGTGTAAATGTGACTGGCAGTGAAGGGGTTAACCAGGAGGGGGCGCTGCAGGGGTTAAGTGTGTCCTAGGGATGTGTTCTGAATGTAGAGGGGAGGGGCTACGTGTGATACGACATTGATCAGCGCTCCAGATTACAGGGAACTGTGATCAGTGTCCTGTCACTAGGCAGAACAGGGAGATGCTTGTTTACATCAGCATTTCCCTGTTCTTCAGCTCCATGAGATGATCGTGGGTATCCCCGCGGACATCAAGTCCGCGGGACCTGCGATCACACTCACTGCGCACACGTGACAACATGGCGGCAAATTCAAAGGGACGTACAGGTACGCCCATTTGCGCAGCCGTGCCGTTCTGCCGACGTATGTACATGCGGCGGTCGGCAAGCGGTTAAAGCGGTGTTCCGCCCACTTTTTAAATAAAAATACCCCTATAATACACAAGCTTAATGTATTCTAGTAAAGTTGGTCTGTAAACTAAGGTCTGTTTTGTTAGTTTATAGCAGTAGTTTGTTATTTTATAAACTTACAGCAGGCCGTGGCCATCTTAAGTGTGGGCATCTGAAGCCAGACTGTATTTCTTCCTGGATCTCATCCTTGCAGATCTCGCACATGCTCAGTGCAGCACAAGCAGTGTAAGAGGTTTCAGGTCAGGTTTCCATAGCAACGGCAGTTTCAGAGGAAGTTGCCGCCCCTTCCCAGAAGGCATTGCAAACAGGAAATGATGCGATGGGCCGCGGCCAGGGAGGAGGAAGTGAAAAATGAATACAGCAGATATACAGTAGGTGCTGAGAGAAAAAATAAAAAAATATCCAATTTGTTTACAGTGCACAGTTTAGTGAGGGATGCTGAAGAGTTGTAAAAGTGGGTGGAACTCCACTTTAAGGTTCCCCCCCCCCACTTCATGACCAGGCCATTTTTTGTGATACGGCACTGCGTTACTTTAACTGACAATTGCGCGGTCATGCGACATTGTACCCATATAAGATTAAAGGTCTTTTAAAGACCGAAAATTTTGAAATTAAAAAAAAATATTTTTTACTTTCGGCTATTAAACACACCCAATAAAAAAAATGTAAAAAAAAATTAATTTCTCCATCAATTTAAGCCGATATGTATTCTGCTACATCCCAATAAGCGTATCTTGATTGGGTTGCGCAAAAGTTATCGCGTCTACAGACTATGGGATATATTTATGGAATTTTCATTTATTTTTTACTAGTAATGGCGGCAATCAGCGATATTGCGGCGGACAAATCGGTCGCTAAGTGACTCTTTTTGGGGAACCAGTGATCAGTGTTAAACATATCCACTGTCACTGTACTAATGACACTGGCTGGGGAGGGGTTTAACATCAGGGGGCTCAAAGGGTAAAATGTGTGCCTAGGAAGTGCTTGCTAACTGCATGGGAGGTGCTTGTACTATGGGAAGGCAGAGATCTGTGTTCCTGCTTTTGTAAGTCAGGTCACAAGTCTGAGACAGCAACAGGGAACAAGAAGGGTCAACAAGCCGGGGTCAGGATACAGATGAACACACGGGATCAAGTCACAGGCAGAAGTTGCCGATGACCGCTCAACAATGATCCTGATCCCCGTAGGGCTTTAAATAGGCCACTGGGTGCCAAAGTCCATCCGGACATGCACGTTCACCCCAATTCTATGCACATTTCTGTGGACCAGTATTTGCAGGGTTAGAGTGAAATGGGGTTCCCAAAGGGATTCCAGGCTGGGGCACACCTGACTCCTGGTAGAGACCTCCTGTCTCCTGACTCCTGGTTGGAGCTCACCTGACTCCTAGTACAGACCTCCTGTCTCCCGATTCCAGGCTGGGGCACACCTGAACCCTGGTGGAGACCTCCTGTTTCCCGATTCCAGGCTGGGGCTCATTTGACTCCTGGTAAAGACCTCCTGTCTCCCGATTCCAGCCTGGGGCACACCTGACTCCTGGTGGAGACCTCCTGTTTCCCGATTCCAGGCTGGGGCTCATTTGACTCCTGGTAAAGACCTCCTGTCTCCCGATTCCAGCCTGGGGCACACCTGACTCCCGGTGGAGACCTCCCGTCTCCCGATTCCAGGCTGGGGCTCATTTGACTCCTGGTGGAGACCTCCTGTCTCCCGATTCCAGCCTGGGGCTCATTTGATTACTGGTAGAGACCTCCTGTCTCCCGATTCCAGGCTGGGGCACACCTGACTCCTGGCGGAGACCTCTTGTCTCCTGATTCCAGGCTGGGGCACACCTGACTCCTGATGGAGACCTCCTGTCTCCCGATTCCAGCCTGGGGCTCATTTGATTACTGGTAGAGACCTCTTGTCTCCTGATTCCAGCCTGGAGCACACCTGACTCCTGGTGGAGACCTCCTGTCTCCTGATTCCAGGCTGGGGCTCATTTGACTCCTGGTAGAGACCTCCTGTCTCCCGATTCCAGGCTGGGGCACACCTGACTCCTGGCGGAGACCTCTTGTCTCCTGATTCCAGGCTGGGGCACACCTGACTCCTGATGGAGACCTCCTGTCTCCCGATTCCAGCCTGGGGCTCATTTGACTCCTGGTAGAGACCTCCTGTCTCCCGATTCCAGGCTGGGGCACACCTGACTCCTGGCGGAGACCTCTTGTCTCCTGATTCAGGCTGGGGCACACCTGACCCCTGGTGTAGACCTCCTGTCTCCCGACTCCTGGCTGGGGCTCACCTGACTCCTTCACATAAGTGGGGGGAAACAGAACAACAGGAAATCTTGGCCATTGGGTTAGGTCTTCTCTAAGATCCCAGGTAACCACTTGACCACCAACAGAAGTGGACAGGGATAACATATTCTGTACTATAGCATGGGTATAAAACAACAAGAACAATATAAACACTGGGAGGTGGACATCCATACAGATACCCCTGGAATCATATTATGGGATTATAAGATATATAAGATTTTGTGGTTGAGACCACCTTAAAACTGGAAATAGGCCTACAAGATAGGAAAGCCTCTATCCAGTGGATATAGCTTGGTGTCCCCATGTTTTAAGTGAGTTTGCTTGCAAGAGTGGTTCAGCCCTGGTTGTTTTGGTGTTATTTTGAACTGATTGAATACATTCCAATCACCGATCATCTCAGACTTAACATTTGGAATAAAAACAAAACAAGCAAGACTCAACAGAATATTGTAAAAGCATAGAACTTTCTTGTTTATTTTACAAAATCAGAATAAATGATTTATATACAAGGAAACAAATCTTGAATCAAAACAATTTCTTGAATTGTAAAATATATGCAATTTATTGATAATTATCTATTGGCTGGACCAGCTTCTTCAATAAAGAAAATAAAGAGGTAAGAATAATACGGAGTAATGAGTAGAACATGAAGAATACAGAGTAGAACAAACTGACGAGAATTACAAGTATAACAATCTGCGTGCCTGGCACACAATTTATCTGGGGTATGGACCTATAAGATAGGAGCTACACCTGTCATAGACTATATGTCCTTAGAAGAATGTCAGGGTGGTCTTAACCACTTGACCTCCGGAAGATTTATCCCCCTTCATGACCAAGCCATTTGTTTGTTTTTTTCTTTCTTGGTGTGGTGGTGGTTGTTTTTCCTTTATGACCAGGCCATTTTTTGCGATATGGCACTGCGTTATTTTAACTGACAATTGCGCCGCCGTGCGATGCTGTACCCAAATAAAATTGATGTCCTTTTTGGTGGTATTTGATCACCTCTGCTTTTTTTATTTTTTGCGATGTAAACAAAAAAGAGCGAGATTTTTGAAAAAAAGAAATTATATATATACTGTATATATTTTTTACTTTCTGCTATAAAACCAGGGCTTTTTTTCTCAGAGAGTAGGTGCAGGAACTCTGCCCTTTTGAGTCACCCTTCATCTCCACCGCCTACCCACTTCTAGACATGTCCCTTGGTTCCACCCCCAAGCATGTTCTTTGGTTCCACCCCTAAGCATGTCCCTTAGTTTCACCCCTTACCCACCAAGCATGTCCCTTGGTTCCACCCCCAAGCATGTCCCTTGGTTTCACCCCCTACCCACGCCCAAGCATGTTCTTTGGTTCCACCCCTACCCACCCCCAAGCATGTCCCTTGAATGAATAATTTATATAGCGCTACATATGCAAACAAAATCGCTGCAAGGCGCTTTTGCCGCCAGTGTCCATCTGGGTTTTCAGAAGAGTTGGGTCTTGAGCTTCTTCCTGAAGGCCAGATGGTTTTCTTCTAAGCGGATGTCCGTGGGTAGAGCGTTCTATAGCCATGGTACTTGGACTGCGAACCTTTGTTCGCTTTTTAATTTGTAATCTGGGGATCTGGAGGAGGTTCTGGTTAGTTGACCGGAGGGGGCGACCTGGGGTGTAGTGCTTGTCACGGACCTGGCCGGAGCAGAGGCTGTTGGAGAGGACTGTGTGCGGGCCTGTTGCCCACCGATTATGGGCCCTAGCATTTGAGGTGAATGAGAAATCCAGTCTGAACTGTATTAATCGGACTCAGTCATGTATATATTGTATGGGGACTCCTTACTGTAGATTTGTGTCCCTGAAGAGGGAGGGGAGGTTCCTCCAGCAGCCCCCTGCTGATAATACTGATTCATTCTGTTGGGACACATCCTGTGAGGAGATACTGGTGTTATCAACATGTGTTTATGTTAATTGAGAGAGCTGATCACATTAGCCACCAGCACTGGCTAATAGAGGAATGGTCTAGGCTGAGGAGGGGGGAGATTGTTGTTTGTATTGTTAATTGTAATTAGCTCCAGCTATTGTGTTTATATTAATGTGTGAAGCTCGGTGCCCACAAGACTGTCATCTGGTCTGGGTACATTTTGTAGTAAATTAGCTCATGTTAATTAGGTTAGCTTTGAGTCATCCCTGCTGTATAAAGGTCTGTGAGATCTCAAAATAAAAGTTAGTTCTGATGTACTCCAAGACTGGTGTTGTCTAGTTCTTGGGGTTCCTATAGCCAGATCCATTGGACTCGTGTTCCAGAACTTAGGAAGCGGTATATGACGGAAGCACTCAAGCGGAGTGTGGGACGTTCCGTGACATTGGTGGCAAGCAGCGGGAAAGCTTCCTGAAGTCTGAAGACTGGGACATCCAAACCTCCAACTGGATCCAAGATCAGCATAGCAGACTTCAGTCACCCCTGCGGAGATATGGACCTGGCATCAGAATTCCCGGGGCTGCTGCGGATCATCCTTTCAACGTACACCAGGACTGTGTCTGAGGATGAATACCTGGAGCTCAGGCAGCTGATTCGGGTGGAGCTCTGGATGGCAGCCCTCCGTCTCGCTGGTATAAAACAGGGCAAGTGCTTTCCAACCCAAGAGCAACGGGCCAGTGACCAACGGGCATTGCGGATGGCATTCCTGGGAGAGCAGCCCCAGGAGCAATGGGTGACTGAGTTGGACAGGTTGGTCCAGCAGGAGATAGAGCTGGACAATTGTTATCGGGCTCTGCAATGGCACGCAGAGGAGGGATATTTAGGGGAGACAACAGAATGCTCTCCGGAGGGATATGACTTTGGCGGCCCTGGATTGCTGTGGGAGAACCTTACAGATCTTTTTATGTTTGGCGATGAGGGGGAACCTGACCTTGAGGACATGAGAGACTATAGAGAGTCTATGCTCGGTCTTGCAGGGGTCTCAGAGCTCAAACCTGATCTGGACCATTTGCTAAGGAAGGAACAGCATCTGGAAAGGGCATACAGGAAACTGCTAGAACAAGTTCAGCAGCATGCCAGAGAATCGGCAGTGGAAAATCCGGAGATTGCCGTCCCCAAACCTGAAGTGCTGACAACAGGGCAGAGCTCTGCTAACCTCTGTCCAGAAATGATAGCATCTTCTGGGTTCCATGGACAGGAGATGGTGAACCTCTATCCCTGGACATCAGTTGCAGAGACATGGGATTTGATAGACTTTTCTACTGAGGAAGAACAACCTGATGAGCCTCCAGCAGAAGAGCTGCTATCAGGGCCAAAGTTCACTGTGCTCTGCCCAGCACCAACAGTGGCTTCGGCCTTCCTGAGAGAAGAGGTAGTCGGCCTTTCTCCCACAACACTGACAGGGACATGTGATTTTCTGCCAGCAGCATCTATGGAGTTACAACAAACTTCTCCAGCTGAAGATCTGGTAACTGAACAGAAGGTCCAAGACCACCGCCCCACACTTTTACCAATTCCAGAGACTGGGGATTTAATAGACGTTTCTGTAGAGGAGGAACCACCTGGCAAACCCCCAGCAGAAGTGCTGGCAACCGGACAGAGGGTCCAAGACCTCTGCCCCACACCTGCAGCAATTGTGGAGGCCCAAGGTGAGGAGGTGGCAGTCTATCGCGAGCTGCAGATCAGGATCCAAGGAGAGAATGCAGTCATCACCTCACAACTGCAGCTTGATCTGGTGTCGGTTGATGGGACTTCAGTCCCCACCTGTATACCCCAGGGATGCTGGGCAGTCGGCCCAGATCCCCAACAGCAGGATGGAGTGAGCCCAGTCCCACTGTCTTCTCTCCAGCGGCAGAAAGGATTCCAGGGAGAAGGGCCAGTCCGGGCCTCTCCCCAGCGGCAGATATGTTCTCTGAGAGAGGCAGAGGATGGCTGGGTGAGTAATGCACTGTTTGGAATAATTTGTTTGGGGTACTGTGTGGGTACAGGCAGTAGAGGACTGGAACTATGGACTAACTTCGGAGTCAACCCGTCTGGGGTCTCCTCCTGTGTTAGTCTCCTGCCGAAAGGATAGAAATGTCACGGACCTGGCCGGAGCAGAGGCTGTTGGAGAGGACTGTGTGCGGGCCTGTTGCCCACCGATTATGGGCCCTAGCATTTGAGGTGAATGAGAAATCCAGTCTGAACTGTATTAATCGGACTCAGTCATGTATATATTGTATGGGGACTCCTTACTGGAGATTTGTGTCCCTGAAGAGGGAGGGGGGGTTCCTCCAGCAGCCCCCTGCTGATAATACTGATTCATTCTGTTGGGACACATCCTGTGAGGAGATACTGGTGTTATCAACATGTGTTTATGTTAATTGAGAGAGCTGATCACATTAGCCACCAGCACTGGCTAATAGAGGAATGGTCTAGGCTGAGGAGGGGGGAGATTGTTGTTTGTATTGTTAATTGTAATTAGCTCCAGCTATTGTGTTTATATTAATGTGTGAAGCTCGGTGCCCACAAGACTGTCATCTGGTCTGGGTACATTTTGTAGTAAATTAGCTCATGTTAATTAGGTTAGCTTTGAGTCATCCCTGCTGTATAAAGGTCTGTGAGATCTCAAAATAAAAGTTAGTTCTGATGTACTCCAAGACTGGTGTTGTCTAGTTCTTGGGGTTCCTATAGCCAGATCCATTGGACTCGTGTTCCAGAACTTAGGAAGCGGTATATGACGGAAGCACTCAAGCGGAGTGTGGGACGTTCCGTGACAGTGCTTTATTTGGAGGTATTGCGGGGCTTTTCCTTGTGTACATTTGTGAGTGAGGCAGAGGGTCTTAAATGTAACTCGGTCCTTCACGGCTAGACAATGGAGGGTCCTCAGGGATGGGGTGATTGATTCCCAGGGGTTTTTTTCAGTTACCAGTCTGGCTGCTGTGTTCTGGACAATTTGTAGACGTGAAATTTGGTATTTGGGAAGTCCTAGGTCGAGGGAATTTGCGTAGTCGAGTCGAAAATTGATGATTGTTACAACTACTGCTGCTGTATCTCCTTCCAGGATGATGGGAATGAGTCTATGCAATAGGCGAAGAAGGTAGTGGGATCCGTTGAAGACTGATCCTATTTGTGCATTCATCGTCATGTCTGAGTCATCCCTTGGTTCCTCCCCCTAGCATGTCCATTGGTTCCACCCCCTACCCACCCCCAAGCATGCCCCTTGGTTCCACCCCCTACCCACCCCCAAGCATGTCCCTTGGTTCCACCCCCTACCCACCCCAAGCAGGTCCCTTGGTTCCAACCCCTACCCACTTCCCAGGATCACCCCTTTTAGAGAATACAGAACCAAGTATCATTCTGTGGTGCTTTGTAGGGAACTTGTTAGTTAAAAAAAAAAAGAAAAGCAGCAAAATATATCCCAGCAGCCAGCATCAATAGACCTAGCAGCAATTGTCCTCCTAGGAATACAAGAACCCTTCCAGCAACAATAAATCACCCACACAACAATGCCACCCCCCCCACCCCCGCAACAAACTACCACCCCAGCAACCATGGACCCAGCAGCCAGCACCAATATACCTCCCTCTCAACAGTAGATCCCTCCCAGCAACAAATGACTCCCCAGGAACATAAGACCCCTCCAAGCAACAATAGACCCTCACACAAAAATAGATCTCCACCAGTGACATTAGACCCTCCAGCACACCCCAGCATTACTTTGCCATTACATACATTCAGTGCAGGAGGTGCCGGAACTGCGTTCCCCCACGTTCCTTTGAAAAAAAAGCCCTGTAAAAACATCCAAATAAATAAAAAAAATAAAAAATGTAAAAAAATCAAATCTCTTCATCAATTTAGGCCAATATGTATTCTACAACATATTTTTGGTAAAAAAAAAATCCCAATATGGGCTTCTGTTAGCGGTCCCCTCAGTGCCACCTCTCAGTGCGACCCATCAGTGCCACTTATTAGTGCCTTTCAGTGCCACCTCATTAGTGCATACCAGTGCCGCCTCATCAATGCAGCCTCTCAGTGCCCATCAGTGCAGCCCATCAGTGCCCCCTATCAATGCCACCTGATCAGTTCAGGCTATCAGAGCAGCCTGTGCCCATCAATGCCGCCTGATCAGTGCCTCCTGATCAGTGCCCACCCATGCCACCTCATCAGTCCTACCTATCAATGCCCATCAGGGCCACCTCATTAGTGCAGTCTATCAGTGCCGCCTCATCAGTACCTCCTGATCAGTGCCACCTCATCAGTGCACCCCATCAGTGCCACCTCATCAGTACCCCCTGACCAGTGCCACCTCATCAGTGCAGCCCCATCAGTGACACCTATCAGTGCCCACCAGTGCTACCTCATCAGTGCCACCTATCAGTGCTGCCTCATCATTAGTGCAGCCTATCAGTGCCCACCAGTGCCACCTCATCAGTGGAGAAAAATTACCTGGGAAAAGAGTATCAATAATTCTGCGCTGCCCAAAAGAGTGAAATAAGCAGCTAACACGGCCAATAGGATATAAGCATATAACAAGGAAACAAAAATATGCGTAGCGCTAAAAAACATAAAAGTTCAATATAGGGACACTGAAGTCCAACTGATGGTGAAAAAACGTCTGAAAAAAGGAAAAAAGGTCCTCAATGTTTATAAGACTCATAAAAATTAATAATCCATATAAAATGTAGTGACTTTGTGTAGAAAACAATTCAAATGCGTGACATCCAAAGTGAAGACCGGAGAGGCACACCACCACCGAAAATGAGAAGGCATACCAGATCTCGTAGACCCTAGAGGGCATACGCCCAAATGGGTCGAATTAGGCTTGGGTGGTGGGTGATGGTGGATGTTCCGGAAAGATGGTAAAGATGGACATCAAAAAGTAAACCGTGGACTTGTGTGTCCCTCAGGATGAAATTGAGGAGTAGATGGTGATGATGTAAAGCAAGAAGAAAAAAGGCTACATAGCGCAATTCCATAAAACAAGTAACAAGGTTTATTTAAAATAAGAAATACACTCACATGTACGTCTTGTAAAATCAGCGCTGTACAAATATGTACAGCGCTGATTTTACAAGACGTACATGTGAGTGTATTTCTTATTTTAAATAAACCTTGTGGGGCATTTTCTACTCTCATTGGTCACAGTCCTTGGATCCCCACGACTAAGCTCTGAGGGGTGGAGTGAAACATGTTGGGGGCGTGGCCTGGTGGTAGCCTAGGCTGAGGTTGTCTCTCTCATACCACCATAGGACACCGTGGATGTGCGGCACCAGGGATCTTTCCTCTCTTCCTCCCTTGCTTAGAAGGTTTGGAGACCCCTGGTCAAGAGCATCGTTTGGCAAAAAATTAGAAGAGGGCGGTCGCACTCCAATATAATACCTTTATTTAAAAAAGCTTAGTCCATACTATAATGAGCTATGATTAAGCTCCATCAACGGTGCGAAACGCGTCGAAACGCATCATTTTTTGCCGTTGACTTTGCCGAGCCAGCACCCTTCATCTCCTACACACTAGGACAGTGTGAATACAAGTGATACCACCTGGAGCGGTAATTATTCTGATCAAGAGCATCATTTGGTGTGAATTTTCTGATGTCTGATTAGATTCATTTGGTTTGCAAAGCTTTTCCCGCACTCTGAACATGAGAAAGGTCGCTCACCTGTGTGGACTCTCTGGTGTTTAAGAAGGACTTCTTTCAAGCCAAAACATTTCCCACACTCGGAACATGAGAAAGGACGCTCGCCTGAGTGTATTTTCTGGTGTTTAACAAGCGATCCTTTCCTGGCGAAACATTTCCCGCACTCTGTACATGAGAAAGGACGCTCGCCCTTGTGGCATTTCAGATGCGAAACAAGGTGCTGTTTCTGAGTAAAACTATTCCCGCACTCCGAACAGGAATAAGGACGCTCGCCCGTGTGAATTCTGTGGTGTCTGAGAAGTTTTCCTTTCTCCGTGAAACATTTCCCGCACTCTGTACACGAAAAGGGGCGCTCACCCGTGTGACTTCTCTGGTGTATACGAAGCCCTATTCTGTCAGTAAAGCTTTTCCCGCACTCTGAACAAGGAAAGGGACGCTCACCCGTGTGAATTCTCTGGTGCGTATGAAGGTGCTGTATCCTAAGAAAACTTTTCCCACACTCTGAGCATGAAAAAGGACGCTCGCCTGTGTGTCTTCTCTGGTGTTCATCAAGCTCTCCTTTCTGAGTGAAACATTTCCCGCACTCTGAACATGAATAAGGGCGCTCACCGGTATGAACTCTGCGGTGTCTAACTAGGACTTTTTGCGAAGTGAAACATTTCCCGCACTCCGAACATAAAAAAGGATACTCGCTCGTGTGACTTCTCTGGTGTATGAGAAGTTCCCAGTTCTGAATAAAACATTTCCCGCACTCAGAACATGAAAAAGGACGCTCCCCTGTGTGGATTCTCTGGTGTCTGTTAAGTATTCCTTTGCCAGTGAAACACTTCCCGCATTGCGAACATGGAAAAGGACGCTCACCCGTGTGAGTTTTCTGATGTATATGAAGGTGTCCAATCTTAATGAAACATTTACCGCACTCTGAACATGAAAAAGGACGCTCGTCCGAGGGATTTCTCCATTGTGCTCCGTTTGTAGTGTGAGATTTTTTGCAATGCAAAGTTGACAATGAAGGTTCTCCTGTGTGGCCTCCATCACCTAACGAAGACTCCTCGGGATTGGATGGATGTGTTGATTGATCAGCACTGTGAGATCTTAGATGGACATCTGAAGTCATAGTATGGGATTTATCAGAAGGTTCCTCAGGATTAGAAGGATCCATTGATCTTAGATGGACATCTGAGGTCATAGTATGGGATTTATCAGAAGATTCCTCAGGATTAGAAGGATCCATTGATCCCTCCAGATGGGAAGGTCTGTGATGTGTAGTTGGAATAATGGGATCTTCTCCTGGAGAACATTGTGTGATCTCATCATCTTCAGACTTGAAATCTGGAGATAAAATTGGATCTCCCTCCGAGGAATTCAGAAGAAAGCGTCCATCTGTAAGAAAACACATATTGTATAAGAATTAAAAATATTTTTCAAGTCTTAAATTCAGGAGTCATATATGTTGGTCCACCACTAAGAAGTCTCGGAGCTCCAGCATAGAATTACATTACACCAAACTATGAATACAAAACCAGATAGGGGATACAATACGGGGGGGGGGGGGGGGGGGCTTGAAATAAAGTTCACAGGGGTCCAATCAGACAGTTTTCTTCCAGCAGAGATCTGAATTACATCACAGTCCCCTTTTATGTCACAGTCCCCCCTGTACATGAATGTCTTCAGCCTATCCTTCACATACTAGCCCCCTTTACATCACAGTCCCCTCTTTACATTGGTGTCCTCTGTCCCCCCCTTCACATCAGAAATCCCCTTTACACCATAGTCCCCCCCCTTTACATCAGTGTTCTCAGCCCCCCTTTGCATTAGTGTCTCCAGTCCCCCCCTGCGGCATCACAATCCCCTTTACATTACAGACCCCCACCCTTTAAATCAGTTCCCTCTTCACCCCCCCTCCACATTATAGCCCCCCTTTATATCACTGTCCTCAGCCCCCCCCCCTTCACATTATAGCCCCCTTCCTCCTTACATCACAGTCCCCTCTTTACATCAGTGTCCTCTGCCCCCCTTTCTTTACATCAGTGCCCTCGGCCGCCCTTCACATCACAAATCCCTTTTACACCATAGTCTCCACTCTCCTTTACATTAGTGTCCTCAGCCCTCCCTTCACATAATTGCCCCCCCCCTTTTAGATTAGTGTCCTCAGCCCCCCCCCCCCCCCCTTTGCATCAGTGTTCTCATCCTCCCCTTTGCATTAGTGTCTCCAGCCCCCCCACCCCCACACAAATCCCCTTTACATCAAAGACCCCCACCCTTTAAATCAGTTCCCTCCCCCCCCTTCCACATCAGTCCCCACGGCCCCCCTTTACATCAGTGTCCTCGGCCCCCCAGCACATCAGGGCCCTCGGCTCCCCAGCACATCAGGGCCCTCGCCCCCCCCCCCCCCTCTAGAGGGCCGGTTCACACCTGAATCAGCATGGTGCAATTTTTAGCCCATTCATTTCAACGGACTGAAATCATACTGAACTGTACAAGAAGTAATGCATACACTACATTTCATAAATGCACTTCCCCAAATGGTATGGTATGGTGGTACCATGCGATCCGGTGCAGGCAAACACGCTGAATTTGTGACCTGTATTTGGGGTGTCGTTAGGAATATATTGAGACCCGCAGCGATTTGATTGCGGTGAGGAAACGCGCACGGAACCGCGTTCTGGTGTGAATGAGCCCTTACATCGCAGCCCCCCCTTCACATCACAGTCCCCCCTTTAACAGCAGTCCCACATTGTCCTCAGTTACCCTTCACATAACAGCCCCCCCCTTGCATCGGGGTACCCCTTAAATGACAGCCCCCCCATCACAATCCCCCCTGCAATCACAGCTCCCTCTTTTCTCCCTTGAATATTACAGCCCCCCTTTCAATTGCAGCCTCCCCTGCACAGTACCATGATATTTGTAGAAAAAACGATTCAAAATGTTGTGTTATAAAATTCTTGTTTCCTTGTTGGAGGAAATTGGACCAAGCTCTACTAGAAATCCTTGGGATCTGCTGTAAGTTTAGGACTGTGCTTCCTTTTTCTCCCTTGGAGTGAAAAATATAAAACTGTTTCTGTATATATTTGTTACTTACTTGTGTCCGTATGTAGAGAAGGTTCTTCTTCTTTCATCATCTCCCCCTCCTCCATAGACTGCTGATCTCCACTCACCAACCTCTCTTCTTCTTCCTCTTTAACCTCAACTTTGATGTCTTTCAGTTCTTCACCCTAAACCCCAAAGAGGATGGAATGAATTTAGAAAAAAGAACAAGAAATTACATAGAAGAAAGTTTACTCAGAGAATTGCAGTATTTTCAAGTCCAGTCCCATCTACCTGATGATTCTCTTTATAAGTGTGATCTTCTTGTGTGGAATCCCGGGAATACAGAGGACCTCTCTCCTCCATAGACTGCTGATCTCCACTCACCAACCTCTCTTCTCCTTCCTCTTTAACCTCAACTTTGATGTCTTTCCGTTCTTCACCCTAAACCCCAAAGATGACAGAGTAGAGTGTACTTGTTAAAAGGAAAAAGAGTTTCCATAAAAGAACGTCCTGTCATTATTTAGGTCTTCATGCTCAGTCCCACCTACCTGATCATGGTGGGGGATGGTGTGACCTTCCGGTGTGGGATCCCGGGTATTCAGAGTTCCTCCCTCCTCCATGGACTGCTCATCCAAAAACCTCTCTTCTTCTTTTTCCACTTTAACCTCCACTTTGATGTCTTTCAGTTCTTCACTCTAAACCCCAAACATGACAGAATAGATTTGTAAAAGGAAACAAGAGTTGACATAGAGGAAGATTATCTCAAATCATTGAATTCTATTTGAGTTCTACTTGCTCAGTCCCACCTACCTGATGATGGTGAGGGATGGTGTGATCTTCTTGTGTGGAATCCCAGGAATACGGAGGACGGGGACATCTCTCTGGTGGGTTCCCATTACTGGATCCATCTGTAGGAAACACACACACTGACTGAATACATTGTTTCTATGTGTTTATCAGATGATGGGGGATCTAGGTGGACCCTCCGTACTGCTCTCTCCTTTACAATAAAGTCTCCTCTTACCCGGTGATGTGAGGGGCGGCTGATTCTCCATCATGACGTCCTTGTGGAGGTCTTTCTAAATACTTCAACTGTATTATAATCTACTGGAGATAAAAGACGTCACCGTGCCTATGGAGGAAGAAGACGGACATGACAGGGGGTTACTGGGTGTAAATCTCATGGAGGAAGAGGACATAATGAGGAGGAGGGGTCTGGATTAGGGTTGCAACCTTCTCGTCAAGCCAAAACCCAAACAATTTTATATTTTTTTGTAGTACATTAAATTCATGACCTCTGTACAAGGCAACGCAGAGCAATTTTTTATGTAGAATACACTATATATATAGTTTTTTGATTAAATAACATTTCTAATCATATGGAGTTAATCACAAGAGTTCCCCTTACAGTGTGGAGGGTGTGACAGTGGGTGGTTTGTACAGGAGAGGAGTGTATGACAGTGGGCAGTATGTACAGGAGAGGAGTGTGGAGGGTATGACAGTGGGCAGTATGTACAGGAGAGGAGAGTGGAGGGTATGACAGTGGGCAGTATGTACAGGAGAGGAGTGTGCAGGGTATGACAGTGGGCAGTATGTACAGGAGAGGAGTGTGGAGGGTATGACAGTGGGCAGTATGTACAGGAGAGGAGTGTGGAGGGTATGACAGTGGGCAGTGTGTACAGGAGAGGAGTGTGGAGGGTATGACAGTGGGCATTATGTACAGGAGAGGAGTGAGAAGGGTAGACAGTGGGTGGTATGTACAGGAGAGGAGTGAGGAGGGTAGACAGTGGGTGGTATGTACAGGAGAGGAGTGAGGAGGGTAGACAGTGGGCAGTATGTACAGGAGAGGAGTGTGGAGGGTATGACAGAGGGCAGTATGTACAGGAGAGGAGTGTGGAGGGTATGACAGTGGGCTGTATGTACAGGAGAGGAGTGTGGAGGGTATGACAGTGGGCTGTATGTACAGGAGAGGAGTGTGGAGGGTATGACAGAGGGCAGTATGTACAGGAGAGGAGTGTGGAGGGTATGACAGTGGGCTGTATGTACAGGAGAGGAGTGTGGAGGGTATGACAGTAGGCAGTATGTACAGGAGAGGAGTGTGGAGGGTATGACAGTGGGCAGTATGTACAGGAGAGGAGTGTGGAGGGTGGAGGGTATGACAGTGGGCTGTATGTACAGGAGAGGAGTGTGGAGGGTATGACAGAGGGCAGTATGTACAGGAGAGGAGTGTGGAGGGTATGACAGAGGGCAGTATGTACAGGAGAGGAGTGTGGAGGGTATGACAGTAGGCAGTATGTACAGGAGAGGAGTGTGGAGGGTATGACAGTGGGCAGTATGTACAGGAGAGGAGTGTGGAGGGTATGACAGTAGGCAGTATGTACAGGAGAGGAGTGTGGAGGGTATGACAGTGGGCAGTATGTACAGGAGAGGAGTATGTATATCTGTCAGCTGTGTTCGGGCTGCAGACTCCCCTGTAGTAGTAGCCTCCAATTCCCAACACAACCCAGGCACAGTGTATTTATCTAGAAGCAAGGACACTGCTGCTGTCTCTACAGTGATAAGTATGCTAATGCCCCCTGCCCAAACGGTCTGTCCCTGGTCTGGGCTTAGTAATGTGTCTGGGTTTCAAGAAGTACAAAAACCAGGCACATGATTCAAGACACGGACTGGTGGAAACCCGAGTCTGGATGTAAATAAAAAAAAATATCTTATTACCTCTGTTGCCAGTTCCAGCAATGTCTCCTCTCTACTTCCTCCCAACTCACCTTTCACCTGGAGCTTCCTGTTTATATTCTTACATCACTTCCTGTCTGTACCTGACATCACTTCCTGTTGTTGCGTTCCACTGACAATACCTGAAATCACCACCTTGTGTTGAATATAAATACTGCAGTCTACGTTCTGTTCCTTCATTTCTGCCCTTTGCCCGGTGGTCCATTCTTCTAACAGGTTACTTCGATAATCACACACACAGATTACACCTCACAGCAAATCCAGACAAATAAAAAATTAAAATGATGGGGAACTATTCCTCCCATGTACACCAATAGGGATGAGCTTTCTGTTCGAGTCGAACATGAGCTTGACTCGAACATCGGCTGTTCGATCGTTTGACGAATATCGAACATTATGGGGCGTTCGCTCCAAATTTGAGCAGTGCGTCACGCCCCATAATTCCCTGCGTTATCGCAGTGCATTGCTGGCTGATGATTGGCCAAGCATGCACTATGACCCGCATGCTTTGGCCAATCACAGCGCCATCAGCAAAGAGAGCCATAATTGGCCAAAGGCAGGGTGCCTTTGGCCAATTATGGCTCAGGGGGTTAAGTCCACATCCCACACTATATAAGGCCGCCTGCACGTCGGCCCTGTGTAGTGTGTTGCTGGCGTTAGATTGAGCAGGCAGTCTGTTCCTGGTGTACTGTTTCTAATCTACTTCAGGCAGGCAGGTGATTCTGTTAGCTGCAGTGTATTTAATATAAATATATATATATATATATATATATATATATATATACAAATATACAGTCAGACTGGTATATATATATATATATATATATATATATATATATATATATATATATATATATCCATTGTATCTATGTTAAGCTAGATCTCACTGCAGTCCGTTCCTGGTGTACTGTTTCTAATCTACTTCAGGCAGGTGATTCAGTTAGCTGCAGTGCATAAAGATATATATATATATACAGTCTCCTACATATTTATACACTGCATTCTAGTCTAGCCAAGCCTATACCTGACTAAAGGCCATTTCTGGTGTAATTTTTCTAGTAAACTTCAGGCGGTGTTTTGTTAATCCAATTTTACAGTATGTCTGGAAGGCCACCAAGGAGAGACAGATACTCACAGGCCACTAAAAGAGGGCAAGCAGGCTCTGTGTCTACAGCCAACAGTGCTGGTCATGGACACGGTGTATCCTCAGCACGTGGTCGTGGGGCATGCTTGTCCTTTTTTTTCGACAGCTGGCCGTGTTGAGCCACAACATGCAGAAGAGTTGTTAGAATAGATCACAAAGCCGTCCTCATCCTCTATCAACCAGGCTAAGACAAGTTTGGCAGCCAATGCAGCTGCCAAAGCGGCCTATTCCATCGGCTCAATGGCATCAGTCACTCCTTCCCTAGCCCTACCATCATGTCCTGAGGAGTCCCCCGAACTGTTCGACCACAGTGTCGGGTACATGCTGCAGGAGGATGCGCAGCATTTTGAAGGCTCCGATGATGGTACCCAGGTTAAGGATGAAGGCAGTAACGTGAGCCCAGAGAGAGGGGGTGCCCAAGAAGGACAAGAAAACTGTCAGTCTTGTTCCCCCAGCTGCAGCATACTGCCAAGTTTGCTCTAGTGGTGAGGAGGGAGGGGATGAATAGGTCACTGACTCTACATGGGTGCCTGATAGAAGAGAGGAGGAGGAGGCACATCTCCAAGGAGGCAGGATGCCCTCCAGGGGCCAGCTTAAGGACAGCCAACCGACTGCATCACATCGCAGAGCTCCGCATGTGCAGGGCGCTGCTGACTCAGCCCGTTTTTTTTCAAAAGTTCTTTGGTGTGGGACTTTATTGAGACGTGTGCAGAAGATCGCACCGTGTTTGCAACATATGTCTGAAGCGTATCAAGCGTGGCCAAAACAGCAGCCGCTTGGGCACCACATGCTTGACCAGACATATGTCGACCTCCCATGCAGTCCATTGGCAACAGTACTTAAAAGACCCACACCAAAGAACAAGGCGGACCTCTCCTTGATCCTCATCAGCTGGGATCTCCAACCCCATTATACCTTCAGTCCTCTCAGAGTAGAATTAGGTGTCCCAAGCACTTGCGGGAAATCTGATAGCGGTACACCTAAATCCGATTGTAGTAGGCAAATTTCCCTACCCCAGTTGCTAAACCATCGAAAGAAATTCGGTCCCAGCCATCCACATGCTCAGCGGCTGAATGCTAGTTTGGCTAAATTGCTAGCACTCCAACTGCTGCCTTTTCAGCTGGGAGATTCTGCCCCCTTTCGAGAATTTGTGGAATGTGCGGTACCTCAGTGGCAGGTTCTCAAACGCCATTTTTTTTCTCGGAAGGCCATTCCGGCTCCCTACTGGCATGTGGAAGGCAATGTCTTGGCCTCGTTGGACAGGGCGGTCAGCGGTAAGGTGCATATTACCGCTGACTCATGGTCCAGCAGGCATGGACAGGGACGTTACCTTTCTTTCACGGCGCACTGGGTAACTCTGCTGGCAGCTGGGAAGGATGCAGGACAGGGTGCAGTAATGTTGGAGCTTGCTCCGCCACCACGCCTCCAAAATGCTGGTAGTGGTGATTCTGCCACACCTCTCTCCTCCACCCCCTCCTCTTCTTCTTCCTCTATGGCCTCTTCCTGTGCAGATTTGTCCTCGGAATCAGCAGTGCTCCGTAGGCGTTCTAGGGGGCAATCATACACTCAGGCAAAAAGATGCAATGCGGTGCTTGAGTTGGTCTGCTTAGGGGACAGGAGCCACACTGGGGCAGAGATTCTGTCAGCTCTGCAGGGACAGGTTCAGAGGTGGTTGACGCCACGCCAGCTTCAGCCAGGAATCGTGGTTTGCAACATTGGCACCAACCTCCTCTCCGCCCTCCGACAGGGACACTTGACCCATGTTCCCTGTTTGGCTAATGTCCTTAATTTGGTGGTGCAGCGGTTCTTGTGCAGGTACCTGGGCTTACAGGATCTCCTGAGGCAGGCCAAGAAAGTCTGTGGGCATTTCTGCCGGTCATATAATGCCAGTGCTCGGCTGGCTGACCTTCAAAAGAAATGCAACCTCCCAAAGAACCGCCTCATCTGTGACATGCCCACCAGGTGAAACTCAACGTTGGCAATGCTGCAGCGGCTGCACATGCAGCAGAGGGCCATTAATGAGTACCTGTGCGAGTATGGCACCAGGACAGGGTCAGGGGAGCTTGGCTTTTTTTCGCCACGCCAGTGGCTAATGATCAAGGATGCATGCACTGTCCTGTCACCATTTGAGGAGGCCACGAGGATGGTGAGCAGTGACAGTGCATGCATCAGTGATACTGTCCCTCTTGTCTTCCTGTTGGAGCACACGCTGCGTGGAATAATGGACAGGGCACTTGAGGCAGAACAGAGGGAGGAAGAGGAGGACTTCCTTACCTCTCAAGGCCCCCTTTATCCAGACAGTATTCCTGCAGGCCCGCCTATCACACAGGAAGAGGAGGAGGAAGATGAGGATTGTGTCAGCACGGAGGTGGAGCCTAGCACTCAACATCAGCAGCAGTCTTCAAGGGATCGTTTTCAGTCCCCAGAAACCCATGGACTTGTACGTGGCTGGGAGGAGGTGGCTGCGGAACATGTCATCCTTAGTGACCCAGAGGACTCCAGACCGAAGGCCTCAACAAACCTACGCTGCATGGCCTCCCTGATCCTGCAAAGCCTGCGAAAGGACCCTCGGATTTGTGGTATCAAGGAGAGGGATCAGTACTGGCTGGCAACCCTTCTTGATCCACGTTACAAGGGTAAGGTTGCGGAACTTATCCAGCCTTCGCAGAGGGAGAAGAGGATGAAACATATTCAGGAGGCCTTGCAGAAAGGTTTGTGCAATGCGTTTCCAGAGCCTGGGAGGGTACAATTTCCTGGTCCTCCTGGACAATGTGTTGCTGAGGCTTCGGTCAGTCACAGGAGCGTTGGAGAAGGTGGCCGTCTGACCGATGGGTTCAGACAATTTTTTAGTCTGAGGATGGATCACTGGCCAGAGCTTGCACAGTATGCAATTGAGCTACTGGCCTGTCCTGAATCCAGCGTTCTATCTGCTACTGGAGGCTTTGTAACCGATCAAAGAGTGCGGCTGTCCACAGACTCAGTTGATCGGCTCACCTTCATAATAATGAATCAGTCTTGGATCACCAGCTACCAAGCACCTGATGCTGATGTAACCGATACATTTTTTTCTGAATGTGAGATCCCTTGAAGACTGCCTATGCTGAGTGACTATCCTGTTATGCTGAGTGACTATCCTATTCCTCCTCAATGTTCATGTTGATAGTTTCTAAAAACATTTTTGGTTCTGGGCACCAGCACCAGTGCCTAAAGCCCAATGTTTCTGCCCCTGTTTAACAGGGGCGTGTAATTACAATTTTTGATCTAATATTTGACAGCAGGGCTCGTTCCTGCGCTCAACAACAGAATCTGTGAGGGGTTACAGTGTTTAACAGGGGCGTGTAATTACAATTTTTGATCTAATATTTCACAGCAGGGCCCGTTCCTGCGCCCACCAAGAGTAACTGTGAGGGCTTACAGTGTTGTGGCATCACCACCGAAGGCCCAATTTTTCTGCCCCTGTTCAACAGGGGCATGTAAGTACAAATTTTGATCTAATATTTCACAGCAGGGCCTGTTCCAGCACCCACCAAGAGTAACTGTGAGGGCTTACAGTGTTCTGATACCACCAACACCTAAGGCCCAAATTTCTGCAGAGTATATAGGGAAGGCCGTATAGTTTATACAGGCGGTCCCCTACTTTCAAACATCCGACTTACAAACGACTTCGCACTTTTGATTTCTCACGTTCGAGTCCCATAGACTTTAACGGTGTTCGAATGTTCGCACAAACTTTCGGTCCGTTCGCATGTTCTGGATGCGAACCGAACCGGGGGGAGGGGGGTGTTCGGCTCATCCCTATACACCAATATTGGGACGCTATTTCTCCCTCTGACACCAAAGATTGGGTACTATTTCTCCCACTAACACCAAAGATGGGGCACTATTTCTCCCACTGACACCAAAGATTGGGCACTATTTCTCCCACTAACACCAAAGATGGGGCACTATTTCTCCCTCTGACACCAAAGATGGGGCACCATTCCTGCACGTAACACAACAAGAATAGAACATCTATCCCACATCCGCTAATACCAGGACACCGGCCACTGTCCGACCCCCTCAAAGTTTATAGAACAGTAAATTGGCCTTTTGGTTAGAAAGTTTGGAGACCCCTGCTCTAGAAGCTTCTTCTAGAGGCAGGGGGAACCAATCAAACTCCCAGCCTGGGAAATCCTGAGCAGACCAAATCAAACAAACAATCTCTGCTCCCTTGATTACAGAAGGAGCCCAAAACGAGATTTACCGTGCAACCCGACTAGTAGGGTGCTACAACTTCTAAGAAGAAATGGACTCAGAAAAGAACATCGAAGAGTGTAGAACTTTCTTGTTTATTTTACAAAAACTGGAATATTTGATTATTAGACAATGGGCTTTGACAGGGGCTTTGATTGGCATTCAGAGCGCTTTAAAAAGCGTGTCCGATGCCACCTTCTGAAGGCCTGGGCCAGCAGGGTTCCGGAGCTTTGGTTTTCTTGCGGTCCTCCATGGTCCTCGGCGCTGTAATCTCCCAGCAGGAGTAAGATGAGATGGACGAGGGCGCTGAACCGTTGTTTGAAGTCTCCGGGCGGAGCGCAACTGAGGCTTCAGGAGGCCATCCCGTTCCCGCTGCCAAGCCTCGCCTCCTCTTCCTACTGGAACTTCTTTCTACTGGACATTGTACAGAATGGAGTAATAGACATGAGGACACCCCAATGTGGCCGGGAACAGGAATCTCAGCACTTGGAGCTCATCACCGAGGTCTCCAAGAGATTATTTGCTCCATACCATAGTTGTCCCATGTATTGAACGTCTTCTCCTGTTAAATGCCACCATACAGTTGTCAAGAGCAGTGGTCTCCAAAACTGTGGCCCTTTGCTTGCCTTTATCTGGCCCTTGGGGTCGATTTTTTTACTCCATACCACAGTTGTCCCATGTATTGAACGTCTTCTCCTGTTAAATGCCACCATACGGTTGTCAAGAGCAGTGGTCTCCAAACTGCGGCCCAGGGGCCGAAAGTGGCCCTTTGCTTGCCTTTATCTGGCCCTTCTTTCTACTGGACATATTAGAGAATGGAATAATAGACATGAGGACACCCCAATGTGGGAGGGAACAGGAATCTCAGCACTTGGAGCTCATCACCGAGGTCTCCAAGAAACACAAGAAGCCAGTAAGAGATTATTTACTCCATACCACAGTTGTCCCATGTATTGAATGTCTTCTCCTGCTAAATGCCACCATACAGCTCTCAAATGCAGTGGTCTCCAAACTGCGGCCCAGGGACCAGATGTGGCCCTTTACTTGCCTTTATCTGGCCCTTGGGGCACTATTCCTCCCAATGGCACCATAAATAGGGCATTATTCATCCCATTAATACCAATGATGGAGCATTTTCTGCTCTGACTGGTCACAGTCCGGCCCCCCCAAAGCCTGAAGGACCATAAACTGGCCCCTTGCTTAGAAGGTTTGGAGACCCCTGGTCAAGAGCATCATTTGGCGTGAATTTTCTGATGTCGGATTAGACGCATTTGGTTTGCAAAGCTTTTCCCGCACTCTGAACATGGAAAAGGACGCTCGGCCGTGTGAATTTTCTGGTGCCTATGAAGGTGCTGTAACCTAACAAAGCTTTTCCCGCACTCTGAACATGGAAAAGGACGCTCACCCGTGTGAATTCTCTCGTGCGAATGAAGGTGCTGTATCCTAAAAAAACTTTTCCCGCACTCCGTACAAGGAAAAGGACGCTCGCCTGTGTGCCTTCTCTGGTGTTCGTCAAGCTCTCTTTTGTGGGTGAAACTTTTCCCGCACTCAGAGCATGGAAAAGGGCGCTCACCTGTGTGAACTCTCTGGTGTTTAAGAAGGGATCCTTTCAGGGTGAAACATTTCCCGCACTCTGTACATGAGAAAGGACGCTCGCCCTTGTGAAATTTCAGATGTGAAACAAGGTTCTGTTTCTGAGCGAAACGTTTCCCGCACTCTGAACAATGAAAAGGACGCTCGCCCGTGTGAATTCTCTGGTGCGAATGAAGGTAGCGCATCCTAAGAAAACTTTTCCCGCACTCTGAGCATGAAAAAGGACGCTCGCCTGTGTGGCTTCTCTGGTGTTCATCAAGCTCTCCTTTCTGAGTGAAACATTTCCCACACTCTGAACATGAATAAGGGCGCTCACTGGTATGAGCTCTGCGGTGTCTAACAAGAGCTCGTTGCGAAGTGCAACATTTCCCGCACTCCGAACATAAAAAAGGATACTCGCTCGTGTGACTTCTCTGGTGTTTGAGAAGTTCCCGATTCTGAATAAAACCTTTCCCGCACTCAGAACATGAAAAAGGACGCTCCCCAGTGTGGATTCTCTGGTGTCTGTTAAGTATTCCTCTGGCAGTGAAACATTTCCCACATTGCGAACATGGAAAAGGACGCTCACCCGTGTGAATTTTCTGATGTATATGAAGGTGTCCAATCCTAAAGAAACATTTCCCGCACTCTGAACACGAAAAAGGACGCTCACCCGTGTGACTTCTCTGGTGTATACGAAGCCCTGTTCTGTCAGTAAAACTTTTCCCGCACTCTGAACAAGGAAAGGGACGCTCACCCGTGTGAATTCCCTGGTGCCTATGAAGGTGCTGTATCCGAAGAAAACTTTTCCCACACTCGGAGCATGAAAAAGAACGCTCGCCCGAGGGGTTTCTCCATTGTGCTCCGTTTGTAGTGTGAGATTTTTTGCAATGCAAAGTTGACAATGAAGGTTCTCCTGTGTGGCCTCCATCACCTAACGAAGACGCCTCGGGATTGGATGGATGGGTTGGATGATCCGCACTGTGAGATCTTAGATGGACATCTGAAGTCATAGTATGGGATTTATCAGAAGGTTCCTCAGGATTAGAAGGATCCATTGATCCCTCCAGATGGGAAGGTCTGTGATGTGCGGTTGGAGTAATGGGATCTTCTCCTGGAGAACATTGTGTGATCTCATCATCTTCAGACTTCATATCTGGAGATAAAATTGGATCTCCCTCCGAGGAATTCAGAAGAAAGCGTCCATCTGTAAGAAAACACATATTGAAGAAGAATTAAAAATATTTTTTGAGTCTCACATTCAGGAGTCATATATGTTGGTCCACCACTAAGAAGTCTCTCGGAGCTCCAGCATAGCATTGGGTGCAACCATTACACCAAACTATGAATACCAACCAGATAGAGGATACAATACATGGAGGGGGGGTCTTGAAATAAAGTTCACAGAGGTCCAATCAGACAGTTTTCTTCCCACAGTCCCCTTTCACATCACAGTCCCTTCTTTACATCAGTGTCCTCAGTAGTCCCCCCTTCACATCACAAATCCCCTTTACACCATAGTCCCCACCCCCTTTACATCAGTGTCTTTAGTCCCTTTCACATCATTGCCCCTCTTTACATTAGTGTCCTCAGCCCCCCCTTCATACCATTGCCCCCCCTTATATCAGTGTCCTCAGCCCCCCCTTTACATCAGTGTCCTCAGCCCCCCCTTCACATCATTGCCCCCCCTTTACATCAGTGTCCCCAGCCCCCCCTTTGCATTAGTGTCCCCAGTCCCCCCCCCTGCACATCACAATCCCCTTTACACCATAGTCCCCCCCCCCTTTACATCATAGCCCCTCTTTACATTAGTGTCCTCAGCCCCCCTTCATACCATTGCCCCCCCCCTTTATATCAGTGTCCTCAGCCCCCCCTTTACATCAGTGTCCTCAGCCCCTTTCACATCATAGCCCCCCTTTACATCAGTGTCCTCAGCCCCCCCTTCACATCATAGCCCCCCCTTTATATCAGTGTCCTCACCCCCCCTTTGCATTAGTGTCCCCAGTCCCCCCCTGCACATCACAATCCCCTTTACATCACAGACCCCCACCCTTTAAATCAGATCCCACTTCCCCCCCTTCCACATCATAGCCCCCCTTTATATCAGTGTCCTCAGCCCCCCCTTCACATTATAGCCCCCTCTCCCCTTACATCACAGTCCCCCCTTTACATCAGTGTCCTCGGCCCCCCTTTACATCAGTGTCCTCGGCCCCCCCTTTACATCAGTGTCCTCGGCCCCCCCTTTACATCAGTGTCCTCGGCCCCCCCTTTACATCAGTGTCCTCGGCCCCCCCTTTACATCAGTGTCCTCAGCCCCCCCTTTACATCAGTGTCCTCAGCCCCCCCTTTACATCAGTGCCCTCGGCCCCCCCTTTACATCAGTGTCCTCAGCCCCCCTCTTTACATCAGTGCCCTCGGCCCCCCCTTTACATCAGTGTCCTCGGCCCCCCCTTTACATCAGTGTCCTCGGCCCCCCCTTTACATCAGTGTCCTCGGCCCCCCCTTTACATCAGTGTCCTCAGCCCCCCTCTTTACATCAGTGCCCTCGGCCCCCCTCTTTACATCAGTGCCCTCGGCCCCCCTTTACATCAGTGCCCTCGGCCCTCCTTTACATCAGTGCCCTCAGCCCCCCTAGAGGGCAGGTTCACACCTCAATCAGCGTGGTGCGATTTTTGGCCCATTCATTTAAACGGACTGGAATCATACTGAATCGTACAAGAAGTAATGCATACACTACATTTCATAAATGCACTTCCCCAAATCATATAATATCGTGGTACCATGCGATCCAGTGCACGCAAACACGCTGCGTTTGTGACCTGTATTTGGGGTGTCGTTAGTAATATATTGACACCCGCAGCGTTTTGAACGCCGTGAGGAAATGCGCACGGAATCGCGTTCTGGTGTGAATGAGCCCTTACATCACAGACCCCCCTTCACATCACAGTCCCCCCTTCAACAGACCCCCTAACAGCAGTCCCACAGTGTCCTCAGTTACCCTTCACATTACAGACCCCCTTGCATCAGGGTACCCCTAAATTACAGCCCCCCTCTAATCACAATTCCCCCTGCAATCACAGCTCCCTCTTTTCTCCCTTATATATCACAGTCCCCCTTTTACATTACAGACCCCCTTGTAATCACAGCCCCCCCCAATCACGAGACCCCCTTGCATTTACAACCCTCCTTTCAATTGCAGCCTCCCCTGCACAGTCCACCCTTAACACAGCAGAGGTACTCATCAACCTGGATGTCCTCTCCTGGGTCTTCCATCCCATTGTCCTCCTTGCAACAGAGCAGGAGATGGGGCAGGTCTGGACGGAGGGCGGGAGGTGCCCAACTTACTATATTAACAAGCGGGTGATTACCTGTACCTGATTGTTAATTTGAAAAGACTCCCACTCTCTGTGCAGATCTGCCCCCCCCCCCCCCCCTCCCCCACCGCCCTGCTGTGAAGAGGACTATGGCAGCCGGACGGGAGAGCTGCTAAATAGCAAAAACCGTGGTCCAGACAGGACTGGACTGTCACTTGGTCCGGGTCCGGACCGCGGTCCGCCATTTAGCGATCCCTGCAAACTGAAACCACACTGGGTAACAGGGTTTTGGGGCGTTGATGGCATTGGGACTGTGAGAATGGGGATGACTGGATGTGCTTCTGAACACAAAAAAAATTATATTTGTAGGAAAAAATTATTAAAAATGTTGTGTTATAAAATTCTTATTTCCTTGTTGGAGGATGTTGGACCAAGCTCTACTAGAAATCCTTGGGATCTGCTGTACGTTTAGGACTGTGCTTCCTTTTTCTCCCTTGGAGTGAAAAATATAAAACTGTTTCTGTATATATTTGTTACTTACTTGTGTCCGTATGTAGAGAAGGTTCTTCTTGTTTCATCATCTCCCCCTCCTCCATAGACTGCTGATCTCCACTCACCAACCTCTCTTCTTCTTCCTCTTTAACCTCAACTTTGATGTCTTTCCGTTCTGCACCCTAAACCCCAAAGAGGATGGAATGAATTTAGAAAAAAAAACAAGAAATTACATAGAAGAATATCTACTCAGAGAATTGCAGTATTTTCAAGTCCAGTCCCATCTACCTGATGATTCTCTTTATAAGTGTGATCTTCTTGTATGGAATCCCGGGAATACAGAGGACCTCTCTCCTCCATAGACTGCTGATCTCCACTCACCAACCTCTCTTCTTCTTCCTCTTTAACCTCAACTTTGATGTCTTTCCATTCTTCACCCTAAACCCCAAAGATGACAGAGTACAGTGTACTTGTTAAAAGGAAAAATAGAACGTCCTGTCAGAGCTTGGAATCATTATTTAAGTCTTCATGCTCAGTCCCACCTACCTGATGATGGTGGGGGATGGTGTGACCTTCCTGTGTGGGATCCCGGGTATTCAGAGTTCCTCCCTCCTCCATGGACTGCTCATCCGAAAACGTCTCTTCTTCTTTTTCCACTTTAACCTCCACTTTGATGTCTTTCAGTTCTTCACCCTAAACCCCAAACATGACAGAATAGATTTGTAAAAGGAAACAAGAGTTGACATAGAGGAAGATTATCTCAAAGCATAGAATTCTATTTGCGTTCTAGTTGCTCAGTCCCACCTACCTGATGATGGTGAGGGATGGTGTGACCTTCCTGTGTGGAATCCCGGGAATACAGAGGATGGGGACATCTCTCTGGTGGGTTCCCATTACTGGATCCATCTGTAGGAAACACACACACTGACTGAATACATTGTTTCTATGTGTTTATCAGATGATGGGGGATCTAGGTGGACCCTCCGTACTGCTCTCTCCTTTACAATAAAGTCTCCTCTTACCCGGTGATGTGAGGGGCGGCTGATTCTCCATCATGACGTCCTTGTGGAGGTCTTTCTAAATACTTCAACTGTATTATAATCTACTGGAGGTAAAAGACGTCACAGTGCCTATGGAGGAAGAAGACGGACATGACAGGGGGTTACTGGGTGTAAATCTCATGGAGGAAGAGGACATAATGAGGAGGAGGTGTCTGGATTAGGGTTGCAACCTTTTCGTCAAGCCAAAACCCAAACAATTTTGTATTTTTTTTATAGTACATTAAATTCATGACCTCTGTACAAGGCAATGCACAGCAATTTTTATGTAGAATACACTATATATATATATATTTTTGTGATTAAAGAACATTTCTAATCATATGGAGTTAATCACAAGAGTCCCCCTTTACATCAGAGTCAGAGTTCCCCTTTACATCTGAATCTGCAGGAGATGAGTGTGGAGGGTATGACAGTGGGCAGTATGTACAGGAGAGGAGTGTGGAGGGTATGACAGTGGGCAGTATGTACAGGAGAGGAGTATGGAGGGTATGACAGTGGGCAGTATGTACAGGAGAGGAGTGTGGAGGGTATGACAGTGGGTGGTATGTACAGTAGAGGAGTGTGGAGGGTATGACAGTGGGCAGTATGTACAGGAGAGGAGTATGGAGGGTATGACAGTGGGCAGTATGTACAGGAGATGAGTGTGGAGGGTATGACAGTGGGCAGTATGTACAGGAGAGAAGTGTGGAGGGTATGACAGTGGGCAGTATGTACAGGAGAGGAGTATGGAGGGTATGACAGTGGGCAGTACAGTATGTACAGGAGAGAAGTGTGGAGGGTATGACAGTGGGCAGTACAGTATGTACAGGAGAGGAGTATGGAGGGTATGACAGTGGGCAGTATGTACAGGAGAGTAGTATGGAGGGTATGACAGTGGGCAGTATGTACAGGAGTGTAGTATGGAGTGTATGACAGTGGGCAGTATGTACAGGAGAGGAGTGTGGAGGGTATGACAGTGGGCAGTATGTACAGGAGAGGAGTGTGGAGGGTATGACAGTGGGTGGTATGTACAGTAGAGGAGTGTGGAGGGTATGACAGTGGGCAGTATGTACAGGAGAGGAGTATGGAGGGTATGACAGTGGGCAGTATGTACAGGAGATGAGTGTGGAGGGTATGACAGTGGGCAGTATGTACAGGAGAGAAGTGTGGAGGGTATGACAGTGGGCAGTATGTACAGGAGAGGAGTATGGAGGGTATGACAGTGGGCAGTACAGTATGTACAGGAGAGAAGTGTGGAGGGTATGACAGTGGGCAGTACAGTATGTACAGGAGAGGAGTATGGAGGGTATGACAGTGGGCAGTATGTACAGGAGAGTAGTATGGAGTGTATGACAGTGGGCAGTATGTACAGGAGAGGAGTGTGGAGGGTATGACAGTGGGCAGTATGTACAGGAGAGGGGTGTGGAGGGTATGACAGTGGGCAGTATGTACAGGAGAGGAGTGTGGAGGGTATGACAGTGGGTGGTATGTACAGGAGAGGAGTGTGGAGGGTATGACAGTGGGCAGTATGTACAGGAGAGGAGTGTGGAGGGTATGACAGTGGGCAGTATGTACAGGAGAGGAGTGTGGAGGGTATGACAGTGGGCAGTATGTACAGGAGAGGAGTGTGGAGGGTATGACAGTGGGCGGTATGTACAGGAGAGGAGTGTGGAGGGTATGACAGTGGGCAGTATGTACAGGAGAGGAGTGTGGAGGGTATGACAGTGGGCAGTATGTACAGGAGAGGAGTGTGGAGGGTATGACAGTGGGCAGTATGTACAGGAGAGGAGTGTGGAGGGTATGACAGTGGGCAGTATGTACAGGAGAGAAGTGTGGAGGGTATGACAGTGGGCAGTATGTACAGGAGAGGAGTATGGAGGGTATGACAGTGGGCAGTACAGTATGTACAGGAGAGAAGTGTGGAGGGTATGACAGTGGGCAGTATGTACAGGAGAGGAGTATGGAGGGTATGACAGTGGGCAGTACAGTATGTACAGGAGAGAAGTGTGGAGGGTATGACAGTGGGCAGTACAGTATGTACAGGAGAGGAGTGCGGAGGGTATGACAGTGGGCAGTATGTACAGGAGAGAAGTGTGGAGGGTATGACAGTGGGCAGTATGTACAGGAGAGGAGTGTGGAGGGTATGACAGTGGGCAGTATGTACAGGAGAGGAGTGTGAAGGGTATGACAGTGGGCAGTACAGTATGTACAGGAGAGGAGGGTATGACAGTGGGCAGTATGTACAGGAGAGGAGTGTGGAGGGTATGACAGTGGGCAGTACAGTATGTACAGGAGAGGAGGGTATGACAGTGGGCAGTATGTACAGGAGAGGAGTGTGGAGGGTATGACAGTGGGCAGTATGTACAGGAGAGGAGTGTGGAGGGTATGACAGTGGGCGGTATGTACAGGAGAGGAGTGTGAAGGGTATGACAGTGGGCAGTATGTACAGGAGAGGAGTATGGAGTGTATGACAGTGGGCAGTATGTACAGGAGAGGAGTGTGGAGGGTATGACAGTGGGCAGTATGTACAGGAGAGGGGTGTGGAGGGTATGACAGTGGGCAGTATGTACAGGAGAGGAGTGTGGAGGGTATGACAGTGGGTGGTATGTACAGGAGAGGAGTGTGGAGGGTATGACAGTGGGCAGTATGTACAGGAGAGGAGTGTGGAGGGTATGACAGTGGGCAGTATGTACAGGAGAGGAGTGTGGAGGGTATGACAGTGGGCAGTATGTACAGGAGAGGAGTGTGGAGGGTATGACAGTGGGCGGTATGTACAGGAGAGGAGTGTGGAGGGTATGACAGTGGGCAGTATGTACAGGAGAGGAGTGTGGAGGGTATGACAGTGGGCAGTATGTACAGGAGAGGAGTGTGGAGGGTATGACAGTGGGCAGTATGTACAGGAGAGGAGTGTGGAGGGTATGACAGTGGGCAGTATGTACAGGAGAGAAGTGTGGAGGGTATGACAGTGGGCAGTATGTACAGGAGAGGAGTATGGAGGGTATGACAGTGGGCAGTACAGTATGTACAGGAGAGAAGTGTGGAGGGTATGACAGTGGGCAGTATGTACAGGAGAGGAGTATGGAGGGTATGACAGTGGGCAGTACAGTATGTACAGGAGAGAAGTGTGGAGGGTATGACAGTGGGCAGTACAGTATGTACAGGAGAGGAGTGCGGAGGGTATGACAGTGGGCAGTATGTACAGGAGAGAAGTGTGGAGGGTATGACAGTGGGCAGTATGTACAGGAGAGGAGTGTGGAGGGTATGACAGTGGGCAGTATGTACAGGAGAGGAGTGTGAAGGGTATGACAGTGGGCAGTACAGTATGTACAGGAGAGGAGGGTATGACAGTGGGCAGTATGTACAGGAGAGGAGTGTGGAGGGTATGACAGTGGGCAGTACAGTATGTACAGGAGAGGAGGGTATGACAGTGGGCAGTATGTACAGGAGAGGAGTGTGGAGGGTATGACAGTGGGCAGTATGTACAGGAGAGGAGTGTGGAGGGTATGACAGTGGGCGGTATGTACAGGAGAGGAGTGTGAAGGGTATGACAGTGGGCAGTATGTACAGGAGAGGAGTATGGAGGGTTCGACAGTGGGCAGTATGTACAGGAGAGAAGTATGGAGGGTATGACAGTGGGCAGTATGTACAGGAGAGGAGTGTGGAGGGTATGACAGTGGGCGGTATGTACAGGAGAGGAGTGTGAAGGGTATGACAGTGGGCAGTATGTACAGGAGAGGAGTATGGAGGGTTCGACAGTGGGCAGTATGTACAATATGGAGGGTATGACAGTGGGCAGTACAGTATGTACAGGAGAGAAGTGTGGAGGGTATGACAGTGGGCAGTATGTACAGGAGAGGAGTGTTGAGGGTATCACAGTGAGCAGTATGTACAGGAGAGGAGTGTTGAGGGTATCACAGTGGGCAGTATGTACAGGAGAGGAGTGTGGAGGTTATGACAGTGGGCAGTATGTACAGGAGAGGAGTGTGGAGGTTATGACAGTGGGCAGTATGTACAGGAGAGGAGTGTGGAGGTTATGACAGTGGGCACTATGTACAGAAGAGGGGTGTGGAGGGTGTGACAGTGGGCAGTATGTACAGGAGGAGGAGTGTGGAGGGTATGACAGTGGGCGGTATGTACAGGAGAGGAGTGTGGAGGTTATGACAGTGGGCACTATGTACAGAAGAGGGGTGTGGAGGGTGTGACAGTGGGCAGTATGTACAGGAGGAGGAGTGTGGAGGGTATGACAGTGGGCGGTATGTACAGGAGAGGAGTGTGGAGGGTATGACAGTGGGCAGTATGTACAGGAGAGGAGTGTGAAGGGTATGACAGTGGTCAGTATGTACAGGAGAGGAGTGTGGAGGGTATGACAGTGGGCAGTATGTACAGGAGAGGAGTGTGAAGGGTATGACAGTGGGCAGTGTGTACAGGAGAGGAGTGTGGAGGGTATGACAGTGGGCAGTATGCACAGGAGAGGAGTGTGAAGGGTATGACAGTGGGCAGTGTGTACAGGAGAGGAGTGTGGAGGGGATGACAGTGGGCAGTATGTACAGGAGAGGAGTGTGGAGGGCATGACAGTGGGCGGTATGTACAGGAGAGGAGTGTGGAGGGGATGACAGTGGGCAGTATGTACAGGAGAGGAGTGTGGAGGGTATGACAGTGGGCAGTATGTACAGGAGAGGAGTGTGGAGGGGATGACAGTGGGCAGTATGTACAGGAGAGGAGTGTGGAGGGTATGACAGTGGGCAGTATGTACAGGAGAGGAGTGTGGAGGGTATGACAGTGGGCAGTATGTACAGGAGAGGAGTGTGGAGGGGATGACAGTGGGCAGTATGTACAGGAGAGGAGTGTGGAGGGTATGACAGTGGGCAGTATGTACAGGAGAGGAGTGTGGAGGGTATGACAGTGGGCAGTATGTACAGGAGAGGAGTGTGGAGGGTATGACAGTGGGCAGTATGTACAGGAGAGGAGTGTGGAGGGTATGACAGTGGGCAATATGTACAGGAGAGGAGTGTGGAGGGTATGACAGTGGGCAGTATGTACAGGAGAGGAGTGTGGAGGGTATGACAGTGGGCAGTATGTACAGGAGAGGAGTGTGGAGGGTATGACAGTGGGCAGTATGTACAGGAGAGGAGTGTGGAGGGTATGACAGTGGGCAGTATGTACAGGAGAGGAGTGTGGAGGGTATGACAGTGGGCAGTATGTACAGGAGAGGAGTGTGGAGGGTATGACAGTGGGCAATATGTACAGGAGAGGAGTGTGGAGGGTATGACAGTGGGCAGTATGTACAGGAGAGGAGTGTGGAGGGTATGACAGTGGGCAGTATGTACAGGAGAGGAGTGTGGAGGGTATGACAGTGGGCAATATGTACAGGAGAGGAGTGTGGAGGGTATGACAGTGGGCAGTATGTACAGGAGAGGAGTGTGGAGGGTTCGACAGTGGGCAGTATGTACAGGAGAGAAGTATGGAGGGTATGACAGTGGGCAGTATGTACAGGAGAGGAGTGTGGAGGGTATGACAGTGGGCAGTATGTACAGGAGAGGAGTGTTGAGGGTATCACAGTGAGCAGTATGTACAGGAGAGGAGTGTTGAGGGTATCACAGTGGGCAGTATGTACAGGAGAGGAGTGTGGAGGTTATGACAGTGGGCAGTATGTACAGGAGAGGAGTGTGGAGGTTATGACAGTGGGCAGTATGTACAGGAGAGGAGTGTGGAGGTTATGACAGTGGGCACTATGTACAGAAGAGGGGTGTGGAGGGTGTGACAGTGGGCAGTATGTACAGGAGGAGGAGTGTGGAGGGTATGACAGTGGGCGGTATGTACAGGAGAGGAGTGTGGAGGTTATGACAGTGGGCACTATGTACAGAAGAGGGGTGTGGAGGGTGTGACAGTGGGCAGTATGTACAGGAGGAGGAGTGTGGAGGGTATGACAGTGGGCGGTATGTACAGGAGAGGAGTGTGGAGGGTATGACAGTGGGCAGTATGTACAGGAGAGGAGTGTGAAGGGTATGACAGTGGTCAGTATGTACAGGAGAGGAGTGTGGAGGGCATGACAGTGGGCGGTATGTACAGGAGAGGAGTGTGGAGGGGATGACAGTGGGCAGTATGTACAGGAGAGGAGTGTGGAGGGTATGACAGTGGGCAGTATGTACAGGAGAGGAGTGTGGAGGGGATGACAGTGGGCAGTATGTACAGGAGAGGAGTGTGGAGGGTATGACAGTGGGCAGTATGTACAGGAGAGGAGTGTGGAGGGGATGACAGTGGGCAGTATGTACAGGAGAGGAGTGTGGAGGGTATGACAGTGGGCAGTATGTACAGGAGAGGAGTGTGGAGGGTATGACAGTGGGCAGTATGTACAGGAGAGGAGTGTTGAGGGTATCACAGTGAGCAGTATGTACAGGAGAGGAGTGTTGAGGGTATCACAGTGGGCAGTATGTACAGGAGAGGAGTGTGGAGGTTATGACAGTGGGCAGTATGTACAGGAGAGGAGTGTGGAGGTTATGACAGTGGGCAGTATGTACAGGAGAGGAGTGTGGAGGTTATGACAGTGGGCACTATGTACAGAAGAGGGGTGTGGAGGGTGTGACAGTGGGCAGTATGTACAGGAGGAGGAGTGTGGAGGGTATGACAGTGGGCGGTATGTACAGGAGAGGAGTGTGGAGGTTATGACAGTGGGCACTATGTACAGAAGAGGGGTGTGGAGGGTGTGACAGTGGGCAGTATGTACAGGAGGAGGAGTGTGGAGGGTATGACAGTGGGCGGTATGTACAGGAGAGGAGTGTGGAGGGTATGACAGTGGGCAGTATGTACAGGAGAGGAGTGTGAAGGGTATGACAGTGGTCAGTATGTACAGGAGAGGAGTGTGGAGGGCATGACAGTGGGCGGTATGTACAGGAGAGGAGTGTGGAGGGGATGACAGTGGGCAGTATGTACAGGAGAGGAGTGTGGAGGGTATGACAGTGGGCAGTATGTACAGGAGAGGAGTGTGGAGGGGATGACAGTGGGCAGTATGTACAGGAGAGGAGTGTGGAGGGTATGACAGTGGGCAGTATGTACAGGAGAGGAGTGTGGAGGGGATGACAGTGGGCAGTATGTACAGGAGAGGAGTGTGGAGGGTATGACAGTGGGCAGTATGTACAGGAGAGGAGTGTGGAGGGTATGACAGTGGGCAGTATGTACAGGAGAGGAGTGTGGAGGGTATGACAGTGGGCAGTATGTACAGGAGTGGAGTGTGGAGGGTATGACAGTGGGCAGTATGTACAGGAGAGGAGTGTGGAGGGTATGACAGTGGGCAATATGTACAGGAGAGGAGTGTGGAGGGTATGACAGTGGGCAGTATGTACAGGAGAGGAGTGTGGAGGGTATGACAGTGGGCAGTATGTACAGGAGAGGAGTGTGGAGGGTATGACAGTGGGCAGTATGTACAGGAGAGGAGTGTGGAGGGTATGACAGTGGGCAGTATGTACAGGAGAGGAGTGTGGAGGGTATGACAGTGGGCAGTATGTACAGGAGAGGAGTGTGGAGGGTATGACAGTGGGCAATATGTACAGGAGAGGAGTGTGGAGGGTATGACAGTGGGCAGTATGTACAGGAGAGGAGTGTGGAGGGTATGACAGTGGGCAGTATGTACAGGAGAGGAGTGTGGAGGGTATGACAGTGGGCAATATGTACAGGAGAGGAGTGTGGAGGGTATGACAGTGGGCAGTATGTACAGGAGAGGAGTGTGGAGGGTTCGACAGTGGGCAGTATGTACAGGAGAGAAGTATGGAGGGTATGACAGTGGGCAGTATGTACAGGAGAGGAGTGTGGAGGGTATGACAGTGGGCAGTATGTACAGGAAGAGGAGTATGGAGGGTATGACAGTGGGCAGTATGTACAGGAAGAGGAGTATGGAGGGTATGACAGTGGGCAGTATGTACAGGAGAGGAGTGTGGAGGGTATGACAGTGGGCAGTGTGTATAGGAGAAGAGTGTGGAGGATATGACAGTGGGCAGTATGTACAGGAGAGGAGTGTGGAGGGTATGACAGTGGGCAGTATGTACAGGAGAGGAGTGTGGAGGGTATGACAGTGGGCAGTATGTACAGGAGAGGAGTGTGGAGGGGATGACAGTGGGCAGTATGTACAGGAGAGGAGTGTGGAGGGTATGACAGTGGGCAGTATGTACAGGAGAGGAGTGTGGAGGGTATGACAGTGGGCAGTATGTACAGGAGAGGAGTGTGGAGGGTATGACAGTGGGCAGTATGTACAGGAGAGGAGTGTGGAGGGTATGACAGTGGGCAATATGTACAGGAGAGGAGTGTGGAGGGTATGACAGTGGGCAGTATGTACAGGAGAGGAGTGTGGAGGGTATGACAGTGGGCAGTATGTACAGGAGAGGAGTGTGGAGGGTATGACAGTGGGCAGTATGTACAGGAGAGGAGTGTGGAGGGTATGACAGTGGGCAGTATGTACAGGAGAGGAGTGTGGAGGGTATGACAGTGGGCAGTATGTACAGGAGAGGAGTGTGGAGGGTATGACAGTGGGCAATATGTACAGGAGAGGATTGTGGAGTATGTATATCTGTCAGCTGGCACAGTGTATTTATCTTAAAGCAAGGACACTGCTGCTGTCTCTACAGTGGCAAGTATGCTAATGCCCCCGCCCAAACGGTCTGTCCCTGGTCTGGACTTAGTAATGTGTCTGGGTTTCAAGCAGTACAAAAACCAGGCACATGATTCAAGACACCGACTGGTGGAAACCCGAGTCTGGATGTAAATATAAAATAATATCTCATTACCTCTGCTGCCAGTTCCAGCAATGTCCCCTCTCTACTTCCTCCCGACTCACCTCTCACCCAGGACTTCCTTGTTTCTATTCTTACATCACTTCCTGTCAGAACCTGACATCACTTCCTGTTGTTGCGTTCCACTGACAATACCTGAGCTCACCACCTTGTGTTGAATATAAATACTGCAGTCTACGTTCTGTTCCTTCATTTCTTACCTCGTGGTCCATTCTTCTATCCGGTTACTTTGATAATTACACACACAGATTACACCTCACGTCAAATTCAGACAATAAAAAAAAGAAATAATGGGGAACTATTCCTTCAATGTACACCAATAATGGGACACTATTTCTCCCACTGACACCAAAGATGGGGCACTATTCCTTCCACCAACACCAAGGATGGGGCACCATTCCTCCACGTAACACACCAAGGATAGAACATCCACCAGGAGATTTTCTACTCCCACTGGCCACTGTTCGACCCCCTCAAAGTTTAAAAACCAGTAAATTGGCCTTTTGGTTAGAAAGTTTGGAGACCCCTACTCTAGAAGCTTCTTCTAGAGGCAGGGAGAACCAATCAAACTCTCAGCCTATGAAATCATGAGCAGACCAAATCAAACAAACAATCTCTGCCCCCTCGATAACAGAAGGAGCCAAAAACGAAATTTACAGAGCAATCTGACTAGTAGGGTGCTACAACTTCTAAGAAGAAATGGACTCAGAAAATAATGTCGAAGAGTGTAGAACTTTCTGGTTTATTTTAGAAGACCGGAATATCTGATTAATATTCAATGAAACTAATCTTGAAGATCATTTCTTGTTCCAGTAGAATACAAAGATAGTAGACCGGGCTCCAGTTATTGTTCCTTCATGTTCTTGCCTAGGTATTGCCACTATTGGTTGTTTGTTGCTCGTGTATTGGTACAGCTGTCTTTGTATAGTCATGATTGCCCATTTCGTTCCTCCGTGTATTGCCATACCTGGTCATGTGTTACAACTTGTTAGTTCTATGGTGCCGTCTATCTGAGTGTGGGGCCAAGTCAGCACTGCTTGTTTAGAGCAGTGGTCTCCAAACTGTGGCCCGGGGGCTGGAGGTGGCCCTTTGCTTACCTTTATCTGGCCCTTGGGGCACTATACCTCCCACTATCACCAATGATGGGGCACTGTTCCTCCCCCTTACACCGAGGATAGAACACCTATCCCACATATTCCCACTGATACCAGGATATTTTCTTCTCCCACTGGCCCCTGTTCAGCCCCCTTAAAGACTGAAGAGCAGTAAACTGGCCCTTTGGTTAAAGTTTGAAGACCCCTGCTCTATTAGTTTCTTCTAGAGCAGGTGTCTCCAAACGGTGGCCCTTTGCTTGCCTTTATTTGGCCCCTGGGGCACTATACCTCCCACTATCACCAATGATGGGGCACTGTTCCTCCCCCTTACACCGAGGATAGAACACCTATCCCACATATTCCCACTGATACCAGGATATTTTCTTCTCCCACTGGCCCCTCTTCAGCCCCCTTAAAGACTGAAGAGCAGTAAACTGGCCCTTTGGTTAGAAAATTTGAAGACCCCTGCTCTATTAGTTTCTTCTAGAACAGGTGTCTCCAAACTGTGGCCCTTTGCTTGCCTTTATTTGGCCCCTGGGACACTACTCCTCCAACTGACACCAATGGTGGGGCATTATTTTCATTCACTGTTGCCTAGGCATTTTCTGCTCCCACTGGCCACAGTCTTGCCCCCCTAAAGCCTGAAGGACAGTGAATTGGCCCATTGCTCCAAAAATTTGGAGACCCCTGTTCTAGAGGCAGGGGGAACCAATCAAACTCCCAGCCTGGGAAATCCTGAGCAGACCAAATCAAACAATCTCTGCTCCCTTGATTACAGAAGGAGCCCAAAATGAGATTTACCGTGCAACCTGACTAGTAGGGTGCTACAACTTCTATGAAGAAATGGACTCAGAAAAGAACATCGAAGAGCGTAGAACTTTCTGGTTTATTTTACAAAAACTGGAATATTTGATTATTAGACAATGAAACAAATCTTGAATCAAAACAAAACACAACTTGTGAACAGGACTGTAAGGAAACCATTTTATTTAGCGATAGGGGCTTTGACTGGGATTCATAGCGATTTAAAAAGCGTGTCCGATGCCACCTTCTGAAGGCCTGGGCCTGTAGGGTTCCAGGGGGGGGGGGGTTTGATTTTCTTGTGGTCCTCCATGGTCCTCAGTAGGGTTGTCCCGATACTAGTATCGGTATCGGCACCGATACCGAGCATTTGCCCAAGTACTTGTACTCGGGCAAATGCTCCCGATGCCTCCCCCGATACCTGTACAGTCAGCTGTGATCGGCGCGTGGGGGAGTTACAAGATTCTCCCCCACGGCTTTCAGCTGCTTTAGTGACATACAGCAGTGATCGCTCACCGCTGACTGTCACTGCATCCTCCTCCATGCCCCCTCCTTTCCTCTGTGCCTCTCCGCTGTCCCCCTCCATTCCTCTCTCCTTATCTGTCCCTCTCAGCTGTCCCCTCCGTTCTGCTCTTATCTGTCCCCTCCGTTCTGCTCTTATCTGTCCCCTCTGTTCTGCTCTTATCTGTCCCCTCCGTTCTGCTCTTATCTGTCCCCTCCGTTCTCCCCCTCCGTTCCTCCGTCCCCCTCCTCCTTCCTTTGTGTATGGAGAGAGTCAGCTGACTCTGTCCATTCACATAACTGAAACATTGTAATCTTCTGTGATTACGATGTGTCAGTTCATGAATGGAGAGAAGCTGCTGTCTTCTCCATTCATTCTCAGTGCAGCTGAGGCTGCAGAGAAAGGGACTGGGGAATCTCTATCCTCTGTCTCTTTCTCTGTCTCAAGGGGGAGATATCAGAGGTCTGTTAAGACCCCTGATATCTCACCAAAGCCCCCCAAAAGGGCTGATTAAAAAAACCAAAAAAAAACAATAAAGAATAAAAAAAATATTATTGTAAAAAATAAAAATTGTAAAAAAAAAAAAAATAACACACACATACAACGTTCACCCCCCCCCCCCCCCCCCAAAAAAAAAGCAAGCACTGTTTAAAAAAAAAAAAAAAAACTGTCACGTGACATTAAAA
This sequence comes from Lithobates septentrionalis, assembly GCA_037952835.1. NCBI lineage: Eukaryota > Metazoa > Chordata > Amphibia > Anura > Ranidae > Lithobates > Lithobates septentrionalis. The sequence goes on along the minus strand of JBBDGP010000300.1, from coordinate 471,221 downwards.
AAAAAGTATCGGTAATCGGTATCGGCGAGTACTTGAAAAAAAGTATCGGTACTTGTACTCGGTCCTAAAAAAGTGGTATCGGGACAACCCTAGTCCTCAGCCCTGTAATCTCCCAGCAGGAGTAAGATGAGATGGACGAGGGCGCTGAACCCTTGTTCGAAGTCTCTGGGCGGAGCGCAACTGAGGCTTCAGGAGGCCATCCCGTTCCCGCTGCCAAGCCTCGCCTCCTCTTCCTACTGGAACGTCTTTCTACTGGACATTGTGCAGAATGGAGTAATAGACATGAGGACAACCCAATGTGGGCGGGATCAGGAATCTCAGCACTTGGAGCTCATCACCGAGGTCTCCAAGAAGCCAGTAAGAAACAACGCCAGATTTTTTACTCCATACCATAGTTGTCCCATGTATTGAATGTCTTCTCCTCTTAAATGCCACCATACGGTTGTCAAGAGCAGTGGTCTCCAAACTGCGGCCCAGGGGCCGAAAGTGGCCCTTTGCTTGCCTTTATCTGGCCCTTCTTTCTACTGGACATATTAGAGAATGGAATAATAGACATGAGGACACCCCAATGTGGCCGGGAACAGGAATCTCAGCACTTGGAGCTCATTACCGAGGTCTCCAAGAAGCCAGTAAGAAACTACGCCAGATTTTTTACTCCCTACCACAGTTGTCCCATGTATTGAATGTCTTCTCCTGTTAAATGCCACCACACAGCTGTCAAGAGCAGTGGTCTCCAAAACTGTGGCCCTTTGCTTGCCTTTATCTGGCCCTTGGGGTCGATTTTTTTACTCCATACCACAGTTGTCCCATGTATTGAACGTCTTCTCCTGTTAAATGCCACCATACGGTTGTCAAGAGCGGTGGCCTCCAAACTGCGGCCCAGGGGCCGAAAGTGGCCCTTTGCTTGGCTTTATCTGGCCCTTCTTTCTACTGGACATATTAGAGAATGGAGTAATAGACATGAGGACACCCCAATGTGGGAGGGAACAGGAATTTCAGCACTTGGAGCTCATCACCGAGGTCTCCAAGAAGCCAGTAAGAAACTCGGCCAGATTTTTTACTCCCTACCACAGTTGTCCCATATATTGAACGTCTTCTGCCACCATACGGTTGTCAAGAGCAGTGGTCTCCAAAACCGTGGCCCTTTGCTTGCCTTTTTCTGGCCCTTGGGGCACTATTCCACCCAATGACACCATTAATAGGGCATTATTCATCCCATAAAACCAATGATGGGGCATCTCTACTCTCACTGGTCACAGTCCGGCCCCCCAAAGCCTGAAGGACAGGAAACTGGCCCCTTGGATCCCCACGACTAAGCTCTGGAGGGGCGGAGTGAAACGTGTTGGGGGCGTGGCCTGGTGGGAGCCCAGGCTGAGGTTGTCTCTCTCATACCACCATAGGACTCCGTGGATGTGCGGCACAAGGGATCTTTCCTCTCTTCCTCCCTTGCTTAGAAGGTTTGGAGGCCCCTGGTCAAGAGCATCATTTGGTGTGAATTTTCTGATGTCTGATTAGAGTCATTTGGTTTGCAAAGCTTTTCCCGCACTCCGAACATGGAAAAGGACGCTCACCCGTGTGAATGCTCTGGTGCTTAAGAAGGTGCTGTGGCCTAAAAAAACGTTTCCCACACTCTGAGCATGAAAAAGGACGCTCGCCTGTGTGTCTTCTCTGGTGTTCATCACGCTGTTCTTTCTGACTGAAATATTTCCCGCACTCTGTACATGAATAAGGGCGCTCACCGGTATGAACTCTGTGGTGTCTAACTAGGACTTGTTGCGAAGTGAAACATTTCCCGCACTCTGAACATGAAAAAGGACGCTCCCCAGTGTGGCTTCTATGGTGTCTGTTAAGTTTTCCTTTGTCAGTGAAACATTTCCCGCACTCTGAACATGAAAAAGGACGCTCACCCGTGTGAGTTTTCTGATGTAAATGAAGGTGTCCAATCTCAATGAAACATTTCCCGCACTCTAAACATGAAAAAGGACGCTCACCCGTGTGAGTTTTCTGATGTAAACGAAGGTTTCCAATCCTAATGAAACATTTCCCGCACTCTGAACATGAATAAGGGCGCTCCCCGGTATGAGCTCTGCGGTGTCTAACTAGGCCTTGTTGTGAAGTGAAACATTTCCCGCACTCCGTACACGAAAAAGGACGCTCACCCGTGTGACTTCTCTGGTGTATATTTAGCCCTGTTCTGTCACCAAAACGTTTCCCGCACTCTGAACAAGGAAAAGGACGATCACCCGTGTGAATTGTCTGGTGCTTCTGAAGGTAGCGTATCGTAAGAAAACTTTTCCCACACTCTGAGCATGAAAAAGGACGCTCGCCTGTGTGTCTCTTCTGGTGTTTATCAAGCTGTACTTTCTGAATAAAACATTTCCCGCACTCTGAACAAGGAAAAGGACGCTCCCCCGTGTGGATTCTCTGGTGTCTGTTAAGTGTTCCTTTGCCACTGAAACATTTCCCACATTGCGAACATGAAAAAGGACGCTCACCCGTGTGAGTTTTCTGATGTGCATGAAGGTGATCAATCCTAATGAAACATTTCCCGCACTCTGAACATGAAAAAGGACGCTCGTCCGAGGGATTTCTCCATTGTGCTCCGTTTTTAGTGTGAGATTTTTTGCAATCCAAAGAGGACCTCTCTCCTGTGTGACCTCCATCATATACAGAAGACGCCTCGGGATTGGATGGATGGGTTGATTGATCAGCACTGTGAGATCTTAGATGGACATCTGAAGTCATAGTATGGGATTTATCAGAAGGTTCCTCAGGATTAGAAGGATCCATTGATCTTAGATGGACATCTGAAGTCATAGTATGGGATTTATCAGAAGGTTCCTCAGGATTAGAAGGATCCATTGATCCCTCCAGATAGGAAGGTCTGTGATGTGCGGTTGGAGTAATGGGATCTTCTCCTGGAGAACATTGTGTGATCCCATCATCTTCTGACTTGATATCTGGAGATAAAATTGGATCTCCCTCCGAGGAATTCAGAAGAAAGCGTCCATCTGTAAGAAAACACATATTGAAGAAAAATTAAAACTATTTCTCTAGTTTTACATTCAGGAGTCATATATGTTGGTCCACCACTAAGAAGTCTCGGAGCTCCAGCATAGAATTGGGTGCAACCATTACACCAAACTATGAATACCAACCAGATAGGGGATACAATACATGGAGGGGGGTCTTGAAATAAAGTTCACAGGGGTCCAATCAGACAGTTTTCTTCCAGCAGAGATCTGAATCACATCACAGTCCCCTTTTATGTCACAGCCCCCCCTGTACATGAATGTCTTCAGCCTGTCCTTCACATACTAGCCCCCTTTACATCACAGTCCCCTCTTTACATCAGTGTCCTCTGTAACCCCCTTCACATCACAAATCCCCTTTACACCATAGTCCCCCCCCCCCCCCTTTACATCAGTGTTCTCAGACCCCCCTTCACATCATTGCCCCCCCTTTACATCAGTGTCCTCAGCCCCCCTTTACATCAGTGTCCTCTGTCCCCCCCTTCACATCACAAATCCCCTTTACACCATAGTCCCCCCCCTTTACATCAGTGTTCTCAGCCCCCCTTCACATCATTGGCCCCCCTTTACATCAGTTTCCTCAACCCCTTTCACATCATAGCCCCCCCCCCCCTTTACATTAGTGTCCTCAGCCCCCCCCCTTTGGATTAGTGTTCCCAGTCCCCCATCCTGCACATCACAATCCCCTTTACATCACAGACCCCCACCCTTTAAATCAGTTCCCTCTTCCCCCCTTCCATATCATAGCCCCCTCTTTATATCAGTGTCCTCAGGCCCCCCCCCCCCCTTCACATTATAGCCCCCTTCCCCCTTACATCGCAGTCCCCTCCTTACATCAGTGTCCTCAGTATCCCCTTCACATCACAAATCCACTTTACACCATAGTTCACCCCCACCCACCCCCCTTTACATCAGTGTTCCCAGCCAATTTCACATCACAGTCCCCCTTTATATCAGTGTCCTCAGCTCCCCCTTCACATTATAGCCCCCTTCTCCCTTACATAACAGTCCCCCTTTATATCAGTGTCCTCAGCTCCCCCTTCACATTATAGCCCCCTTACATCACAGTCCCCCTTTATTATCAGTGTCCTCAGCTCCCCCTTCACATTATAGCCCCCTTACATCGCAGTCCCCTCCTTACATCAGTGTCCTCAGTACCCCCTTCACATCACAAATCCACTTTACACCATAGTTCGTTCCCCCCCCCCCACCCCCCTTTACATCAGTGTTCTCAGCCAATTTCACATCATAGCCCCCCTTTATATCAATGTCCTGACCTCCCCCTTCACATTATAGCCCCCTTCCCCCTTACATCACAGTCCCCCCTTTACATGAGTGTCCTCAGCTTCCTTTTTCCTCCTTGGAGAGAAAAATATAAACTGTTTCTGTATGTATTTGTTACTTACTTGTGTCCGTATGTAGAGAAGGTTCTTCTCGTTTAATCATCTCCCCCTCCTCCATAGACCGCTGATCTCCACTCACCAACCTCTCTTCTTCTTCCTCTTTAACCTCAACTTTGATGTCTTTCCGTTCTTCATTCTAAATTCCAGAGATGATGGAATGCATTTAGAAAAAAGAACAAGAAATTACATAGAAGAATGTCTACTCAGAGAATTATTTTCGAGTCCAGTCCCATCTACCTGATCGTTCTCTGTACAGTTGTGATCTTCCTGGGTGGAATCCCGGGAATACAGAGGACCTCTCTCCTCCTTCAAAGACTGCTGATCTCCACTGACCAATGTCTGTTCTTCTTCCTCTTTAACCTCAACTTTGATGTCTTTCTGTTCTTCTCCCTAAACCCCAAAGAGGATGGAATGAATTTAGAAAAAAGAACAATAGATTACATGGAAGAATATCTACTCAGAGAATTGCAGTATTTTCAAGTCCAGTCCCATCTACCTGATGATTCTCTTTATAAGTGTGATCTTCTTGTGTGGAATCCCGGGAATACAGAGGACAACCCTCCTCCAACAACTGCTGATCTCCACTCACCAACCTCTCTTCTTCTTCCTCTTTAACCTCAACTTTGATGTCTTTCCGTTCTTCACCCTAAACCCCAAAGATGACAGAGTACAGTATACTTGTTAAAAGGAAAAAATATTACATAAAAGAATGTCCTGGAATCATTATTTAAGTCTTCATGCTCAGTCCCACCTACCTGATGATGGTGAGGGATGGTGTGATCTTCCTGTGTGGAATCCCGGGAATACAGAGGACCTCCCTCCTCCATGGACTGCTCATTCCAAAACCTCTCTTCTTTTTCCACTTTAACCTCCACTTTGATGTCTTTTAGTTCTTCACCCTAAACCCCAAACATGACAGAATAGATTTGTAAAAGCAAGCAAGAGTTGACATAGAGGAAGATTATCTCAAAGCATAGAATTCTATTTGAGTTCTAGTTGCTCAATCTCATCTACCCGACGATGGTGAGGGATGGTGTGACCTTCCTGTGTGGAATCCCGGGAATACAGAGGACGGGGACATCTCTCTGGTGGGTTCCCATTACTGGATCCATCTGTAGGAAACACACACACTGACTGAATACATTGTTTCTATGTGTTTATCAGATGATGGGGGATCTAGGTGGACCCTCCGTACTGCTCTCTCCTTTACAATAAAGTCTCCTCTTACCCGGTGATGTGAGGGGCGGCTGATTCTCCATCATGACGTCCTTGTAGAGGTCTTTCTAAATACTTCAACTGTATTATAATCTACTGAAGGTAAAAGACGTCACAGTGCCTAGTGCCTATGAAGGAAGAAGACGGACATGACGGGGGTTACTGGGTGTAAATCTCATGGAGGAAGAGGACGTAACATAATGGGGAGGAGGGGTCTGGATTAGGGTTGCAACCTTTTGTTCAAGCCAAACCCCAACAATTTTGGAGGTGGTGTGGGTGTGGAGGGTATGACAGTGGGCGGTATTTTTTCAAAAAAGTGTATTTTTTGTGTAGTACATTAAATTCATGACCTCTGTACAAGGCAATATACAGCATTTTTTTATGTAGAATACACGAATATATATATAGAAAAAAAGTCCAAGAGGTTGCTGCACTTAAAATCTTCTTTGCTTTATTTCACAATATCTTCAGGAGAGATTTACAAAGCAAGTATAATCCTTTCAAGCAGTATCACAGGAAAGAATTACCTACACAGTTTCAGACATGAGTAGATTCAGATATGGATGGATGGATTACGTCTCGGGCTAGTCAGCTTACACCCTTCCTAAGATCCATTGATGCGCTTCAATGGATCTTAGGAAGGGCGTAAGCTGACTAGCCCGAGACGTAATCCATCCATCCATATCTGAATCTACTCATGTCTGAAACTGTGTAGGCAATTCTTGCCTGTGATACTGCTTGAAAGGATTATACTTGCTTTGTAAATCTCTCCTGAAGATATTGTGAAATAAAGCAAAGAAGTTTTTAAGTGCAGCAACCTCTTGGACTATTTTTCTATATACAAGGTCGGTGGGAAGACCTGATTGCTGGCACTAAATTGTAAGCAGAGTGCGGTTCTCCTCTACAAGTGAATATATATATATATATATATATATATATATATATATATATATATATATATATATATATATATATATATATATATATATATATATATATATATATATATATATTTGATTAAATAACATTTCTAATCATATGGAGTTAATCACAAGAGTCTCCCTTTACATCTGAGTCCAGAGTTTCCCTTTACATCTGAATCTGCAGGAGAGGAGTATGGAGGGTATGACAGTGGGCAGTATGTACAGGAGGAGGAGTGTAGAGGGTATGATAGTGGACAGTATGTACAGGAGAGGAGTGTAGAGGGTATGACAGTGGGCAGTATGTGCAGGAAAGGAGTGTGTAAGGTACGGCAGTGGGCAGTATGTACAGGAGAGGACAGTGGAGGGTATGACAGTGGGAAGTATGTACAGGAGAGGAGTGTGGAGGATATGACAGTGGGCAGTATGTACAGGAAGAGGAGTGTGGAGGGTATGACAGTGGGCAGTGTGTATAGGAGAAGAGTGTGGAGGATATGACAGTAGGCAGTATGTACAGGAGAAGAGTGTGGAGGATATGACAGTAGGCAGTATGTACAGGAGAGGAGTGTGGAGGGTATGACAGTGGGCAGTATGTACAGGAGAGGAGTGTGGAGGGTATGACAGTGGGCAGTGTGTATAGGAGAAGAGTGTGGAGGATATGACAGTGGGCAGTATGTACAGGAGAGGAGTGTAGAGGGTATGACAGTGGGCAGTATGTACAGGAGAGGAGTGTGGAGGGTATGACAGTGAGCGGTATGTACAGGAGAGGAGTGTGGATGGTATGACAGTGGGCAGTATGTACAGGAGAGGAGTGTGGATGGTATGACAGTGGGCAGTATGTACAGGAGAGGAGTGTGGATGGTATGACAGTGGGCAGTATGTACAGGAGAGGAGTGTGGATGGTATGACAGTGGGCAGTATGTACAGGAGAGGAGTGTGGAGGGTATGACAGTGGGCAGTATGTACAGGAGAGGAGTGTGGAGGGTATGACAGTGGGCAGTATGTACAGGAGAGGAGTGTGGAGGGTATGACAGTGGGCAGTATGTACAGGAGAGGAGTGTGGAGGGTATGACAGTGGGCTGTATGTACAGGAGAGGAGTGTGGAGGGTATGACAGAGGGCAGTATGTACAGGAGAGGAGTGTGGAGGGTATGACAGTGGGCAGTATGTACAGGAGAGGAGTGTGGAGGGTATGACAGTGGGCTGTATGTACAGGAGAGGAGTGTGGATGGTATGACAGTGGGCAGTATGTACAGGAGAGGAGTGTGGAGTATGTATATCTGTCAGCTGTGATCAGGCGGCAGACTCCCCTGTAGTAGTAGCCTCGGATTCCCAACACAACGCAGGCACAGTGTATTTATCTAGAAGCAAGGACACTGCTGCTGTCTCTACAGTGGCAAGTATGCTAATGCCCCCCGCCCAACTGGTCTGTCCCTGGTCTGGACTTAGTAATGTGTCTGGGTTTCAAGCTGTACAAAACCCAGGCACATGATGCAACACTCGGACTGTTGGAAACCCTAGTCTGGATGTAAATAGAAAATAATATCTTTTTTTTTTTAACAAAAACAGTGGTGCTTTATTGTTGTAATAGATAATCAGAGTTACAGAATACCATTCAACAGAGTACAATACATTACATACGTAGAGTACATATTTAAGGATAGGAAATTAATATACAAAACCCGCAAACAATACGTAAGGTTAATAGTACCATTCTCAACAAGTACCGTCCACCCTCCACCCTCCACAACCCTTCCCTATTGGGGCAAATAAACGTAATGAAGTGAATGTTTCTCTACGAGGCCATCCACGGAGCCCAAACTTTTTCGAATTTCCACGGACAGCCACGGTTTATATATTTCATTTTATACATGGGGATTACTGCCTCAATCTGTGCCTCCCAGGCTGAAAAGGATGGAGGGGAAGAATCTATCCATTTCATGAGTATTTCTTTTTTGGCATAGAAAAGAAGGAAGGAAATCAGTAATTTAAGATGATATGGCCTCTGCTCATCATCATGTATCCCCAGCAACGCCATGGCCGGCAAGAGCGGAATAGAGGTCTGCAATCTGGAGTTGATTTCACCTATAATCTTAGTCCAAAATAATGCAACAACTGGGCACTCCCAGAACATATGTATATATGTGCCTATATGGACTTTACATTTAGGACACATGGGGTCTCTCTCAGGAAATATGCGATGGAGTCTCTGCGGGGTATAGTAGATCCTGTGTATAAATTTAACTTGAATCAGTTTGTCCTTGGATGCTATCACTAATTTCGGGCCATACTCTAGACAGTCCTCCCATCCCTCCTTATCCAGCGACGGGATATCAGCCCGCCATCTTTCCCATAATTCATTAATCTTAGGGGAATCTCTTCCCAGCAACGCATTATATAGAGAAGATAGGGGTTTAGACAAGTCTCCAGGAGATAGGAGATCTTCGATGGGGTCCGTCTGTAACAGGGGAGTTTGCGGGAATTGAGCCCTGGCCGCATGTCTCAGCTGTAGGTACCGGAACCCCATCCAACGGGGCAGTCCAAATTTAGCCGTAAGCTCGTGCAAGGAGAGCAGTTGACCCCCAGACATTACGTGTTCCAACAAGGTTACACCATATCTGGCCCACACCTGTGGGTCCGGTATCATACGGAAGTGTTTAAGTCGTGGGTTCCCCCATAGGGGATGAGCTGGAGACAGTTGGCCAGGTCTCAAGTATCTGCGCCTAGCCGCTTCCCATACTCTCCAAGTTGCTCTAGTAGGCCCAGGGATCCCACAATATGCCTTGGGTCCTCTATAGGGAAAATTCCGAAGGTCCGTCAGGGAACCCAAAATATTCGCCTCGAGACAGGTTGCCACATTGGATCTAGAACCCTGGAACCACCAGTGTACCGTCACCAACATGGCTGCCCAAAAATATAACTGGAAATCTGGGAGGGCAAGTCCGCCCAAATCTGCAGGTAAACATAACGTAGTACGTGCCAACTTAGGGTTTCTCCCTGACCAAATAAAGGATCCCACTATACGGTCAATCTCCCTAAAAAAACGAGGCGGGGACCCAGACCGGGCAATTCCTAAACAGATAGTTAAATTTGGGCAGTATCATCATCTTAAGGAGACTAATGCGACCCAGAAGATTCAGAGGAAGATTCTCCCAGGCAGCACATTTCGAACGTAGGGTGTTCAGGACAGGGGTCAGGTTTTTTACGATAAAATCAGAGAGATTCCTAGTGATCACAACCCCAAGATATTTAAATTCCCTAACCCTTTGTAGTGGGGAGGAGAGGGGTCCAGAGTTAACCTCATCATCTATAAAAAATAGGACTGATTTGGTCCAATTTATCTTAACTCCCGAGAGTCCACCAAAACTGTCAAAAATACGCAGGGCAGCTTGAAGAGAGAAAATAATATCTTATTACCTCTGCTGCCAGTTCCAACAATATCTCCTCTCTACTTCCTCCCGACTCACCTCTCAACCGGAACTTCCTATTTATACTGTTACATCACTTCCGGTCTGAACCTTACATCACTTCCTGTCAGTACATGACATCACTTCCTGTTGTTGTGTTCCACTGACAATAACGATACAGATCACCACCTTGTGTTGAATATAAATACTGCAGTCTACGTTCAGTTCCTTGATTTCTGCCCTTTGCCTCGTGGTCCATTCTTCTAACATTCTTCTTACTTCGATAATAACACACACAGATTACACCTCATGTCAAAAAATAAAATGATGGGGAACTATTCCTCCCACATACACCAATAATGGGACACTATTTCTCCCACTGACACCAAAGATGGGCCACTATCCTTCCACCAACACCAAGTATGGGGCACCATTCCTCCACGTAACACAACAAGGATAGAACATCTATCCCACATCTAATACCAGGACATTTTCTACTCCCACTGGCCACTGTTCGACCCCCTCAGAGTTTAAAGAACAGTAAATTGGCCTTTTGGTTAGAAAGTTTGGAGACCGCTGCTCTAGAAGCTTCTTCTAGAGGCAGGGGGAACCAATCAAACTCTCAGCCTATTGTTCCTTCCCCCCTAACATCGAGGATAGAATACCTATCCCACTGATACCAGGATATTTTCTCCTCCCACTGGCCCCTGTTCAGCCCCCTTAAAGTTTGAAGAGCAGTAAACTGGCCCATTGGTTATAAAGTTTGAGGAACCCTGCTCTAGAAGTTTCTTCTAGAGCAGGGGTCTCCAAACTGTGGCCCGAGGGCTGGATGTGGCCCTTTGCTTGCCTTTATCTGGCCCTTGGGGCACTACTACTCCAATTGACACCAGTGATGGGGCATCATTTTCATTCACTGATGCCTAGGCATTTTCTGCTCCCACTGGCCACAGTCTTGGCCCCCTAAAGCATGAAGGACAGTAAATTGGCCCTTTGCTCAAAAAGTTTGGAGACCCCTGTTCTAGAGGCAAGGGGAACCAATCAAACTCCCAGCCTGGGAAATCCTGAGCAGAGCAAGTCAAACAAACAATCTCTGCTCCCTTGATTACAGAAGGAGCCCAAAACAAGATTTACCGTGCAACTTAACTAGTAGGGATGAGCTTCGAGTTCGAGTCGAACTCATGTTCGACTAGAACATCGGCTGTTCGCCAGTTCGCCGAACAATTTGGGGTGTTCGCGGCAAATTCGAAAGCCGCAGAACACCCTTTAAAAGTCTATGGGAGAATTCAAAAGTGCTAATTTTAAAGGTTTATATGCATGGTATTGTTATAAAAAGTGTTTGGGGACCCGGGTCCTGCCCCAGGGGACATGGATCAATGCAAAAAGAAGTTTTAAAAACAGCCGTTTTTTCGGGAGCAGTGATTTTAATAATGCTTAAAGTGAAACAATAAAAGTGTAATATTCCTTTAAATTTTGTACCTGGGGGGTGTCTATAGTATGCCTGTAAAGGGGCGCATGTTTCCCGTGTTTAGAACAGTCTGACAGCAAAATGACATTTCAAAGGAAAAAAAGTCATTTAAAACTACATGTGGCTATTAATGAATTGTCGGTCCGACAATACACATAAAAGTTCATTGATAATAACGGCATGGAACTTCCCCAAAGCGGAACCCTGAACCAAATTTTTTTTTAAAAATGGCGTGGGGTTCCCCCTAAAGTCCATACCAGGCCCTTCAGGTCTGGTATGGATATTAAGGGGAACCCCGCGCCAAAATTTAAAAAATGGTGTGGGGGGTCCCCTTCAAAATCCATACCAGACCCTTTAGGTCTGGTATGGATTTTAAGGGGAACCCCGCGCCAACATTTTTTTTTAAAATGGCGTGGGGTCCCCCCAAAAATCCATACCAGACCCTTATCTGAGCATGCAACCTGGCAGGTCGCAGGAAAAAAGGGGGGACGAGAGAGCGCCCCCCCTCCTGAGCCGTACCAGGCCACATGCCCTCAACATTGGGAGGGTGCTTTGAGGTAGCCCCCCAAAGCACCTTGTCCCCATTTTGATGGGGAGAAGGGCCTCATCCCCACAACCCTTGGCCGGTGGTTGTGGGGGTCTGCAGGCGGGTATCTTATTGGAATCTGGAAGCCCCCTTTAACAAGGGGACCCCCAGATCCCGCCCCCCCCTGTGTGAATTGGTAATGGGGTACAAATGTAACCCTACCATTTCACAAAAAAAGTGTCAAAAAGGGTAAAAAACACAAGAGACGGTTTTTGACAAGTCATTTATAAATTTCTTCTGCTTTCGGCTTCTTCCTGCATCTTCTTTCTTCTAGTGTTCTTTCGGTGTTCTTCTTCTTCCTCCATCTTCTTCCGCTCTTTTCGTCCCACATCTTCCTCCAGGCTTCTTCTCCGCTCCGTCTGCACGATCCACTTCAGTGGGAGTCTTCAGCCGTGTGACGCTTCGCTTCTTCTGACATTTCTTATATAACGGAGGGTGGGGCCACCCGATGACCCCACCCTCCTCTGACACACGGGGAATTCACGGGAGTTCACTCTGGCTTTCCCCGTGTTGTCAGAGGAGGGCGGGGTCACACTATTCTCTAAAGACTTCCCGAGGTGGTATTATGCCGACTTGACTACAAAGAGATCTAAAGGACTGGCAATTGGATTTGCCGCTGGGGTAAGGTTCAAGTTGGGGGACAGGATGACTGACCCCGAAGGGGCCTTTTTAAGGGGCTCCCTGGGGGATACGGAATGCACATTGGCAAATACATATGCCCCCAATTTGAACCCAATAAAATACCTGAAGGGGCTATGGAGAATTTGATGGATTTTAAGAAAGGAATTGTGATAATGATGGGTGACCTGAACTTCTGCTTAGACCCTGGACTGGATAGTAGGTCTCGTGTACAGGGGACTGGAAACGCATTACTAAAGAAGATCAAACAGAAATTGTATCAACATCAATTAATAGACGTATGGAGGATCATGCATCCTAAAACGCAAGACTATACGCTCTACTCCCTTGTACACGAGACGTACACTAGAATCGATTATATAATGGTAGACCATAAAGCTCTGGAACTAGTAACTGAAACAAACATAGAAATAGCGACGTTATCGGATCATTCCCCAGTAACTATGAAAATGAGAGTAATAGGACCATCTTATACCTGGAGACTAAATGAATCGTTAATACAAAGTAAAAAAGAAGTAGAAATAGTCCAAAAGGAGTTAGAGAACTACTTCTGGTCCAATGATTGAAAGATATTTCCTCCGCTACCCTATGGGAGGCCAATAAGGCCTATATTAGGGGCATCGTCATCTCCATAGGGGCGGAGAAAAAAAAAGAAAGAACAAAAAATATGAAATTAGTAATAGAGGAAATAAATAGATTAGAACAAGAACATAAAAAACATAAGGGCAAAAATCAGGAAATTTTTCATCAGTTGGTAGTCAAGAGAGATGAATTAAAAGATCTTATGGTACAGGATACAAAAAGGACATTTAATAGAATACTAAAAGACAGATATCAATATCCCAATGTTGAGGGCATGTGGCCTGGTACGGTTCAGGAGGGGGGGGGCGCTCTCTCGTCCCCCCCTCTTTTCCTGCGGCCTGCCAGGTTGCGTACTCGGATAAGGGTCTGGTGGAGATTTTTTGGGGGGGACCCCACGCCTTTTTTTTTAAAAATTTTGGTGCGGGGTTCCCCTCAAAATCCATACCAGACCTGGAGGGCCTGGTATGGATTTTGAGGGGGGACCCCACGCCATTTTTTTAAAAAAAAAAATTTGGAGCGGGGTTCCCCTTAATATCCATACCAGACCTGAAGGGCCTGGTATGGAATTTAGGGGGACCCCCACGCCATTTTTTTTTTAAATTTTGGTTCGGGGTTCCCCTGCGGGGAAATCCCATGCCGTTTTTATATTTTATGTGTATTGCCGGACCGACAATTCATTAATAGCCGCGTTTTAGATGACTCTTTTTCCTTTGAAATGTCATTTTGCTATCAGACTGTTCTAAACACGGGAAACATGCGCCCCTTTACAGGCATACTATAGAAACCCCCAGGTACGAAATTTAAAGGAATATTACACTTTTATTGTTTCACTTTAAGCATTTTATTAAAATCACTGCTCCCGAAAAAACGGCTGTTTTTAAAACTTCTTTTTGCATTGATCCATGTCCCCTGGAGCAGGACCAGGGGCCCCAAACACTTTTTATGACAATACCATGCATAGAAGCCTTTAAAATTAGCACTTTTGATTTCTCCCATAGACTTTTCAAAGGGTGTTCCGCGGCTTTCGAATTTGCCGCGAACACCCCAAATTGTTCGCTGTTCAGTGAACTGGCAACACCGATGTTCGAGTCGAGACTTTAACGGTGTTCGAACAAATTTTTTGCCTGTTCACATGTTCTGCTGCGAACCGAACCGGGGGGGGGGGGGGGAGGGGGGGGGGGGGTGTTCGGCTCATCCCCTATTAACTAGTAGGGTGCTACAAATTCTAAGAAGAAATGGACTCAGAAAAGAACATCGAAGAGTGTAGAACCTTCTTGTTTATTTTACAAAAACTGGAATATTTGATTATTAAACAAAACAAAACATATCTTGAATCAAAACAAAAACACAACTTGTGAACAGGACTGTAACGCCGCGTACACACGAGCGGACTTTACGGCATACTTGGTCCGGCGTACCGGAGTCCGTCGGACAATTCCATCGTGTGTGGGCTCCAGCTGACTTTGTTTTCTCAAAAGTTTGGACGGACTTAGATTTGAAACATGTTTCAAATCTATCCGACGGACTCGAGTCAGGTCGAAAAGTCCGCATGTCTGTATGCTAGTCCGACGGACAAAAAAATGACGCTAGGGCAGCTATTGGCTACTGGCCAACTTCCTTATTTTATTTTATTTTTTTTCCTTATTTTAGTCCGGTCGTACGTCATCGCGTACGAATCCGTCGGACGTTGGTTGATTGTGTGTAGGCAAGTCCGTTCATTCGGAAAGCCCATCGAAAAAGTATGCGGACAAAGTCTGCCGTATAGTCCACTCGTGTGTACGCGGCGTAAGGAAACCATTTTATTTAGCAACAGGGGCTTTGATTGGCATTCAGATCGCTGTCTGATGCCACATTCTGAAGGCCTGGGCCTGCAGGGTTCCGGAGCTTTGGTTTTCTTGCGGTCCTCGGCGCTGTAATCTCCCAGCAGGAGTAAGATGAGATGGACGAGGGCGCTGAACCGTTGTTCGAAGTCTCTGGGCGGAGCGCAACTGAGGCTTCAGGAGGCCATCCCGTTCCCGCTGCCAAGCCTCGCCTCCTCTTCCTACTGGAACTTCTTTCTACTGGACATTGTACAGAATGGAGTAATAGACATGAGGACACCCCAATGTGGCCGGGAACAGGAATCTCAGCACTTGGAGCTCATCACCGAGGTCTCCAAGAGATTTTTTACTCCATACTACAGTTGTCCCATGTATTGAACGTCTTCTCCTGTTAAATGCGACCATACGGTTGTCAAGAGCAGTGGTCTCCAAACTGCGGCCCAGGGGCCGAAAGTGGCCCTTTACTTGCCTTTATCTGGCCCTTGGGGCTCTATTCCTCCCAATGGCACCATAAGTAGGGCATTATTCATCCCATTAATACCAATGATGGACCATTTTCTGCTCTCGCTGGTCACAGTCCGGCCCCCCCAAAGCCTGAAGGACCATAAACTGGCCCCTTGCTTAGAAGGTTTGGAGACCCCTGGTCAAGAGCATCATTTGGTGTGAATTTTCTGATGTCGGATTAGATGCATTTGGTCTGCAAAGCTCTTCCCGCACTCCGAACATGGAAAAGGACGCTCGGCCGCGTGAATTTTCTGGTGCGTGCGAAGGTGCTGTAACCTGACAAAACTTTTCCCGCACTCCGAACAAGGAAAAGGACGCTCGCCCGTGTGAATTTTCTTGTGCGAATGAAGGTGCTTTATCCTAAAAAACCTTTTCCCGCACTCTGAGCACGGAAAAGGACGCTCGCCTGTGTGCCTTCTCTGGTGTTCATCGAGCTCTCTTTTGTGAGTGAAACTTTTCCCGCACTCTGAGCACGGAAAAGGGTGCTCACCTGTGTGAACTCTCTGGTGTTTAAGAAGGGTCCCTTTCACGGTGAAGCATTTCCCGCACTCTGTACACGAGAAAGGGTGCTCGCCCTTGTGGCGTTTCAGATGCGAAACGAGGTGATGTTTCTGCGTAAAACAGTTCCCGCACTCTGAACAGGAATAAAAAAGGGCGCTCGCCCGTGTGAATTCTCTGGTGCCTGCGAAGTTTTCCTTTCTCAATGAAACATTTCCCGCACTCTGTACATGAAAAGGGCCGCTCGCCAGTGTGACCTCTCTGGTGTATACGAAGCCCTATTCTGTCAGCAAAACTTTTCCCGCACTCCGAACATGGAAAAGGACGCTCGCCCGTGTGAATTTTCTGGTGCGTACGGAGGTGCTGTATCCTAAGAAAACTTTTTCCGCACTGTGAACAAGGAAAAGGACGCTCGCCCGTGTGAATTCTCTGGTGCGAATGAAGGTGCTGTATCCTTAAAAAACTTTTCCCGCACTCTGAGCATGGAAAAGGACGCTCGCCTGTGTGACTGCTCTGGTGTTCATCAAGCTCTTCCTTTCTGAGTGAAACATTTCCCGCACTCTGAACATGAATAAGGATGCTCACTGGTATGAACTCTGCGGTGTCTAACAAGGGCTTTTTTCAAAGTGAAACATTTTCCGCACTCTGTACACGAGAAAGGACGCTCGCCCTTGTGGCGTTTCAGATGCGAAACAAGGTGATGTTTCTGAGTAAAACAGTTCCCGCACTCTGAACAGGAATAAGGACGCGCGCCCGTGTGAATTCTCTGGTGTCTGAGAAGTTTTCCTTTCTCAATAAAACCTTTCCGCACTCTGTACACGAAAAAGGACGCTCACCCGTGTGACTTCTCTGGTGTATACGAAGCCCTATTCTGCCAGTAAAACTTTTCCCGCACTCTGAACATGGAAAAGGACGCTCGCCCGTGTGAATTTTCTGGTGCGTACGAAGGTGCTGTATCCTAACAAAACTTTTCCCGCACTCTGAACAATGAAAAGGGCGCTCGCCCGTGTGAATTCTCTCGTGGGAATGAAGGTGCTGTATCCTAAAAACCTTTTCCCACACTCTGAGCATGGAAAAGGACGCTCGCCTGTGTGTCTGCTCTGGTGTTCATCAAGCTGTGCTTTCTGAGTGAAACATTCCCCGCACTCCGAGCATGAATAAGGATTCTCGCACGGGTGACTTTTCTCGTGTACAAGAAGTTCCCATTTCTGAATAAAACATTTCCCGCACTCAGAATTGAATAAGGACGCTCGTCCGAGGGATTGTTCCATTGTGCTCCGTTTGAAGTGTGAGATTGTTTGCAATCCAAAGATGACCTCCCTCCTGTGTGACCTCCATCATATACAGGAGACGCCTCGGGATTGGATGGATGGGTTGGATGATCCGCACTGTGAGATCTTAGATGGACATCTGAAGTCATAGTATGGGATTTATCAGAAGGTTCCTCAGGATTAGAAGGATCCATTGATCTTAGATGGACATCTGAGGTCATAGTATGGGATTTATCAGAAGATCCCTCAGGATTAGAAGGATCCATTGATCCCTCCAGATGGGAAGGTCTGTGATGTGCGGTTGGAGTAATGGGATCTTCTCCTGGAGAACATTGTGTGATCTCATCATCTTCTGTCTTGATATCTGGAGATAAAATTGGATCTCCCTCCGAGGAATTCAGAAGAAAGCCTCCATCTGTAAGAAAACACATATTGAATAAAAATTAAACATATTTTTTGAGTCTTACATTCAGGAGTCATATATGTTGGTCCACCACTAAGAAGTCTCTCGGAGCTCCAGCATAGAATTGGGTGCAATCATTACACCAAACTATGAATACCAACCAGATAGAGGATACAATACACCGGGGGGCTTGAAATAAAATTCACAAAAGGTCCAGTCAGTCTTCTTCCAGCAGAGGTTCAAATCTCATCACAGCCCCCCTTTACATCACAGTCACCCGCTTTGCATCAGTGTCCTCAGCCCCCCTTCACATCATAGCCCCCCTCTTTACATCAGTGTCTTCAGCCCCCCCCCCCCCCCCTTTACATCAGTGTCCTCAGCCCCCCTGCACATTATTGCCCCCCTTTACATCAGTGTCCTCAGCCCCCCTTCACATCATGGCTCCCCCTTTACATCAGTGTCCTCAGTCCCCCTGCACACCATTCCCCTCCTTTACATCAGTGTCCTCAGTCCCCCCTTTACATCATAGCCCCCTCTTTACATCAGTGTCTTCAGCCCCCCCCTTTACATCAGTGTCCTCAGCCCCCCTGCACATTACTGCCCCCCTTTACATCAGTGTCCTCAGCCCCCTTCACATCATTGCCCCCCTTTACATCAGTGTCCTCAGCCCCCCTGCACATAATTGCCCCCCCTTTACATCAGTGTACTCAGCCCCCCCTGCACACCATTGCCCCCCTTGACATCAGTGTCCTCAGTCCCCCCTTCACATCATAGCCCCCTCTTTACATCAGTGTCCTCAGCCCCCCTGCACATTATTGCTCCCCTTTACATCTGTGTCCTCAGCCCCCCTGCACATCATTGCCCCCCTTTACATCAGTGTCCTCAGCCCCCCTTCACATCATGGCTCCCCCTTTACATCAGTGTCCTCAGCCCCCCTGCACACCATTGCCCCCCTTTACATCAGTGTCCTCATTCCCCCCTTAAACTATCATACATCATACCCACCTCGTTACATCAGTGTCCTCAGCCCCCCTTCACATCATAGCTCCCTCTTTACATCAGTGTCCTCAGCCCCCCTGCACATAATTGCCCCCCTTTACATCAGTGTACTCAGCCCCCCTGCACACCATTGCCCCCCTTTACATCAGTGTCCTCAGTCCCCCCTTAAACAATCATACATCTTACCCCCCTCGTTGCATCAGTGTCCTCAGCCTTCCTTCACATAACTGCCCCCCTTTACATCTGTGTCCTCAGCCCCCCTGTACATCATTGCCCCCCTTTACATCAGTGTCCTCAGCCCCCCTTCACATCATAGCTTCCCCCCTTTACATCAGTGTCCTCAGCCCCCTTCACATCATAGCTCCCCCCTTACATCAGTGTCCTCAGCCCCCCCTGCACATCATTGCACCCCTTTACATCAATGTCCTCAGCCCCCTTCACATCATAGCTCCCCCCTTACATCAGTGTCCTCAGCCCCCCCTGCACATCATTGCCCCCCTTTACATCAATGTCCTCAGCCCCCCTTTACATCATAGCTCCCCCTTACATCAGTGTCCCCAGCTCCCCCCCCCCCTTTACATCAGTGTCCTCAGCCCCCCTGCACATCATTGCCCCCTCATTACATCAGTGTCCTCAACCTTCCTTCCACATCATAGCCCCCCCCTTACATCAGTGTCCTCAGCCCCCCTTCCCATCATAGCTCCCCCCCTTACATCAGTGCCCTCAGCTCCCCCTCACATCATAGCTCCCCCCGTTACATCCGTGTCCTCAGCCCCCCTTCACATCATAGCACCCCCCCTTACATCAGTGTTCTCAGCCCCCCCTTCATATCATAGCCCCCCATCACAATCCTCCTTGCAGTCAATCCCCCTTTTATCACACACAGCCCCCCTCCCAATTGTAGCCCCCCCTGCACAGTCCTACCTTAACACAGCAGGCCATAGGTACTTAACATGGATGTCCTCTCCTGGGTCTCCCGTCCTGTTGTCCTCCTTGCAGCAGGACAGGGAGCAGGAGATGGGGCAGGTCTGGACGGAGGGCGGGAGGTGCCCAACCTCATATATTAACAAGCGGGTGATTAGGCTCTGTGCAGATCTGCCCCACCTCTTGTCCCCTGCCCTGCTGTGAGGAGGACAACAGCGGCCCGTTGGGAGAACCAGGAGAGGACACCCAGTTGCTAAGTGGCACATCCACGGTCCAGACAGGAGTGTCATCTGGTCCAGGACCGGACCGTGGTCCGCCATTTATTGATCCCTGCAAACCACACTGGGTAACACTGTTCGGGCATTGATGGCATTGGAACTGTGAGAATAGAGATGACTGGATGTGTTTCTGAACACAAAATACAAATAATTGTATGAAAAAACTATGTAAAATGTTGTGTTCTAACATTACCTTTAAGATAAGAAGAATTTCTTGTTTCCTTGTTGAAGAAAATTGGGCCAAGCTCTACATGAGATCCTTGGGATCGGCTGTAAGTTTAGGACTGTGCTTCTTTTTTTCTCTTTGGAGTGAAACGCCCCTCAACACCTGATATATGTCTATTTTCAACCCATAAAACCATCTACCAATGTAAATACAATAAAAATATGAATTGTTTCTATATGCATTTACTTACTTGTGTCCGTATGTAGAGAAAGTTCCTCTTGTTTAATCATCTCCCCCTCCTCCATAGACTGCTGATCTCCACTCACCAACCTCTCTTCTTCTTCCTCTTTAACCTCAACTTTGATGTCTTTCAGTTCTTCACCCTAATCCCCAAAGAGGATGGAACGCATTTAGAAAAAAATGAACAAGAAATTACATAGAAGAAAGTCTACTCAGAGAATTATTTTCGAGTCCAGTCCCATCTACCTGATCGTTCTCTGTATAGGTGTGATCTTCCTGGTAGGAATCCCGGGAATACAGAGGACCTCCATCCTCCATAGACCGCTGATCTCCACTCACCAATGTCTCTTCTTCTTCCTCTTTAACCTCAACTTTGATGTCTTTCAGTTCTTCACCCTAAACACCAGAGATGATGGAATGCATTTAGAAAAAGGAACAAGAAATTACATAGAAGAATGTCTACTCTGAGAATTATTTTCGAGTCCAGTCCCATCTACCTGATCGTTCTCTGTATAGGTGTGATCTTCCTGGGTGGAATCCCGGGAATACAGAGGACCTCCATCCTCCTTCAAAGATTGCTGATCTCCACTCACCAACCTCTCTTCTTCTTCTTCCTCTTTAACCTCAACTTTGATGTCTTTCCGTTCTTCACCCTAAACCCCAAAGATAACAGAGTACAGTATACTTGTTAAAAGGAAAAAGAGATTACATAAAAGAACGTTCTGTCACAGCTTGGAATCATTATTTAGGTCTACATGCTCCGTCCCACCTACCTGATGATGGTGAGGGATGGTGTGACCTTCCTGTGTGGAATCCCGGGAATACAGAGGACGGGGACATCCCTCTGGTGGGTTCTCATTACTGGATCCATCTGTAGGAAACACACACACTGACTGAATACATTGTTTCTATGTGTTTATCAGATGATGGGGGATCTAGGTGGACCCTCCGTACTGATCTCTCCTTTACAATAAAGTCTCCTCTTACCCGGTGATGTGAGGGGCGGCTGATTCTCCATCATGACGTCCTTGTAGAGGTCTTTCTAAATACTCCAACTGTATTATCATCTACTGAAGGTAAAAGACGTCACAGTGACTACGAAGGAAGAAGACGGACATGACGGGGGTTACTGGGTGTAAATCTCATGGAGGAAGAGGACATAACATAATGGGGAGGAGGGGATGTAAATAGAAAACAATATTTTATTACCTATGCTACCAGTTCCAGTAATGTCTCCTCGCTTCTTCCTCCCTAACTCACCTTTCACCCGGAATTTCCTGTCTTTATACTCTTACATCACTTCCTGTCTGTACATGACATGACTTCCTGTTTTCACCTGACATCACTTCCTGTTGTTGCATTCCACTGATAATACACGAGATCGCCACCTTGTGTTTAATATAAATACTGCAGTCTACGTTCTGTTCCTTCATTTTTGCCCTCGGCCTCGTGGTCCATTCTTCTATCAGCTTTCATCGATAATTAAGCACACACAGATTATACCTCACATCAAATCCAGACAATAAAAAATAAAACGAAAAACAACAAATTGATAGAGTTCTACTATTTATAAATGTGAAGCTATAGAATGAAAAATGCACAATTGAAATACAACATCATAGGCTCAATTCACAAAGCTTTAATACAAGTGGAAGAAAGGTGGTCTTTACTTTGAGTTTCATTATCTAGGAACTGGAGGTAGTTACACTATATTACCAAAAGTATTGGGACGCCGGCCTTTACACGCACATAAACTTTAATGGGATCCCAGTCTTAGTCCGTAGGGTTCAATATTGAGTTGGCCTGCCCTTGCAGCTATAACAGCTTCAACTCTTCTGGGAAGGCCGTCCACAAGGTTTAGGAGGGTGTCTATGGGGATGTTTGACCATTCTTCCAGAAGCACATTTGTGAGGTCAGGCACTGATGTGGACAAGAAGGCCTGGCTTGCAGTCTTTGCTCTAATTCAACCCAACATTCTATTGGGTTGAAGTCAGGATCTTGCTTGGTGCCGTGGTGGTCCGAATGGGACAGTGACTTGGTCCGGATGTGGCCTGTGGCCTGTGGTCCACCATTTGGTGATGCCTGCTATACAGTTGCAGGTATACATTTTTTGGGTCTTTACTCACAAGTCCCAGGACAGCTGTCAACCTCAAACTTCCACTCAGTGAGGAAGTTGATCCTTCTTCAGGCCAGGTCCCTTATATAAACTTCGAAATCAAATCCAGGCTACCTCTAGGTCCCAGCACTGCAGCTTCTGAGACCTGGCAGGACAGCAACACAGTCCTTAGGCTGCCACAAGTTCAACAGCCCCACTGAGGCTGGGAGTTCTTCCTGAGGAAAGACCATCTCTGCAGGGCTCACAAATATTTATCAGCTCCCCAGCCACCATCTGGGCACACCTCTCCAGGCATTGGCTAGGCCCTGATCATTATTTAGGCTGGTCCTTTGAATTCTGCCTCCCTAAGCTCTAGAAAAGTGATCTCCAAACTGTGGCCCGGGGCAGGATGTGGCTCTTGCTTGCCTTTATCTGGCCCTTGGGGCAACATAACTTCAAATGACACCACTAAAGGGGCATAATTCCTGCCGCTGAAACCAATAAAGGGGCACTATTCCTCCCACTAACACCAAATATAGGGCACTATTCCTCCTACTAACACCATTGATGGGACACTATTTCTCCCCCTAACACCAATGATGGGGCACTATTCCTCCCACTGATGGGGTACTATTCCTCCCCCTAACACCAATGCTGGGGCACTATTCCTCCCACTGATACCAATGACGGGGAACTATTCCTCCCACTAACACCAATGATGGGGGGGGGCACTATTCCTCCCACTGATACCAATGACGGGGAACTATTCCTCCCACTAACACCAATGATGGTGGGGCACTATTCCTCCCACTAAAACCAATGACGGGGAACTATTCTTCCCACGAACACCAATGATGGGGCACTACTTCTCGCACTGACACCAACAATGAGGCACTGCTCCTCCCACTGTCGCCAATGATGGGGCTCTATTCCTCCCACTGACACCAATGATAGGGAACTATTCCCCCACTCACACCAATAATGGGACACTATTCCTGCCACTAATACCAATAATGAAGCACTATTCCATCCAATTACACCAACAATTGGGCACTATTCTACCCACTGACACCAATAATGGGGCACTATTTCTCCCACTAACACCACTGATGGGTCTATTCTTTCCACCAAAACCAATGATGGGGCACCATTCCTCCCCGTAACACCAAGGATAGAACATCTATCCCACACACTCCCACTGATACCAGTACATTTTCTACTCCCACTAGCCACTGTTCGGCCCCCTTAGAGTTTAAAGAACAGTAAATTGGCCCTTTGGTTAGTAAGTCTGCAGACCCCTGCTCTAGAAGCTTCTTCTAGAGGCAGGGGGTACCAATCAAACTCCCAGCCTGAGAAACCCTGAACAGACCAATCCAAACAATCTCTGCCCCCTCGATTACAGAAGGAGCCAAAAACGAGATTTACCGAGCAACCTAACGAGGAGGGTGCTACAATCTCTAAGAAGAAATGGACTCAGAAAAGAATATCGAAGAGCGTAGAACTTTCTGGTTTATTTTACAAAAACTGGAATATTTGATTAGTATACAATGAAACAAATCTTGAATCAAAATCACATCTTGTATAATTGGTGTAAAAATATATACAATGTATTGATCATTATAAATTGACTGGACCACCTTCTGTAGGAAAGAAAATGAAGAGTGATGACGTTCAACAGCCAAAATCTTCATTGGTGAAGGACAAGTCCTGATTGCATACTGAGGGTTGATGTACCTTTACGGAGATCATTTCTTCATCCAGTAGAATACAAAGATAGTAGACCGGGCTCCAGTTATTGTTCCTACATGTTCTTGCCTAGGTATTGCCACCATTGCTTGTTTGTTGCTCATGTATTGGAACAGCTGTCTTTGTATAGTCATGATTGCCCATTTTGTTCCTCCATGTATTGCCATACCTGGACATGTATTACCGCTGGTTAGTTCTATGGTGCCGTCTATGTGAGTGTGGGGCCAAGTCAGCACTATTTGTTTAGAGGACGATAATACAATAATGTAATCCCTGCCGATCAGCAGATCCCCAGCTTATTAGTGCCCTCGTTCAGCAGATCCCCAGATCATTAGCGCCCTCGTTCAGCAGATCCCCAGCTCATTATTACCCTCGTTTAGCAGATCCTCAGCTTAGTAGTACCCTCGTTCAGCAGATCCCCAGCTTATTAGTACCCTCGTTCAGCAGATCCCCAGCTCATTAGTACCCTCATTCAGCAGATCCCCAGCTCATTAGTACCCTCGTTCAGCAGATCCCCAGCTCATTAGCACCCTCGTTCAGCAGATCCCCAGCTCATTAGTACCCCTGTCCAGCAGATCCCCAGCTCATTAGCACCCTCGTTCAGCAGATCCCCAGCTCATTAGTACCCCTGTCCAGCAGATCCCCAGCTCATTAGTACCCTCGTTCAGCAGATCCCCAGCTCATTAGTACCCTCGTTCAGCAGATCCCCAGCTCATTAGTACCCTCGTTCAGCAGATCCCCAGCTTATTAGTACCCTCATTCCACAGATCAACCAGCTTATTAGTACCCTCATTCAGCAGCAGATCCCCAGCTAATTAGTACCCTCGTTCAGCAGATCCCCAGCTTATTAGTACCCTTGTTCAGCAGATCCCCAGCTTATTAGTACCCTTGTTCAGCAGATTCCCAGCTTATTAGTACCCTCGTTCAGCAGATCCCCAGCTTATTAGTACCCTTGTTCAGCAGATCCCCAGCTTATTAGTACCCTTGTTCAGCAGATCCCCAGCTTATTAGTACTCTTGTTCAGCAGATCTCCTACTCATTTTTATCCCCAGCTCTGCTGACACATCACTTAGTAGTACCCCTCTCTTTCCGGTCCTCTCTCACCTTATCCAGTTTATTAGTACCCTCATTCAGCAGATCCCCAGTTTATTAGTACCCTTGTTCAGCAGGTCCCTGCTTATTAGTACCCTCGTTCAGCAGATCCCCAGCTTATTAGTACCCTCATTCAGCAGATCTCCAGCTCATTAGTACCCTCGTTCAGCAGATCCCCAGCTTATTAGTACCCTCGTTCAGCAGATCCCCAGCTTATTAGTACCCTCATTCAGCAGATCCCTGATTATTTGTACCCTCATTCAGCAGATCCCCAGCTTATTAGTACCCTTGTTCAGCAAATCCCAGCTTATTAGTATCCTTGTTCAGCAGATCCCTCGCTTAGTACTACCCTCGTTCAGCAGATCCTCAGATTATTAGTACCCTTGTTCAGCAGATCCCCTACTCAGTAGTACCCCCAGCTCTGCTGATGCACCCCTTAGTAGTACCCCTCTATTTCCGGTCCTCTCTCACCTTCCTCTATAGCGTTCCCATGTTGCGCACCACGTGTGCCGTCTGCTCGTTGCTCCGCTCCGGACCCCGCTCATCTTCCTGCTGCACCACGCTGCACACCAGATGTGACGTCTGCACCAGACACTCCTAGAATGTATACACATGAACTGGAAGTGACTGCTGATGACGTCTTTCCGGTTCGCTTGTCGGTTTCCCAGTGCATCCTGGGATCTCTCATACCTGCAATACCTCCAAAACAAAGGAAGGTAACGCTGAATAAAAGCCTCTCAAAAAAGCTTCAGGTGCTGTAAGCGAGCGTTGTCATAGACTTCTATGGAGGCTTTGGAGATGCTTTAAAGCACCAAGAAAGCGACACGGGGGAGAAGCAAACACGACGTGTGACCAGGACTGTAAGGTGACCATTTTATTTAGTGGCAGGAGCTTTGGTTGGCATTCAGAGCGCTTTACAAAAAGGGTGTCCAATGCCACAGGTTGAAGCAAGTGTGAAGGAACCCTTATGCCGCGTACACACGGTCGGACTTTTCGGCTACAAAAGTGCGACAGCCTGTCCGACAGACTTTCGACGGACTTTTGGCGGACTTGCTACAGACTTTCTTACGAACGGACTTGCCTACATACGATCACACAAAAGTCCGATGGATTCGTACGTGATGACGTACACCGGACTAAAATAAGGAAGTTGATAGCCAGTAGCCAATAGCTGCCCTAGCGTGGGTTTTTGCCCGTCGGACTAGCACACAGACGAGCGGATTTCTGGGTCCGGCGTAGTTACGACGTAAAGATTTGAAGCATGTTCCAAATCTAAAGTCCGTCAGATTTGCGGCTGGAAAAGTCCGCTGAAAGTCCGGGGAAGCCCACACACCATCAGATTGTCAGCCAGCTTTAGTCCGTCGGCGTCCGTCGGACTTTTGTAGACGAAAGTCCGACCGTGTGTACGCGGCATTAGGGTTTAAGGTAGAGGGAGGATCAGAGGCTGGGTGGGGGGGTAACAAAGGTTCACAAGTATGCTTTTATCTCATGGTCGGGGGTCTGCATAGTTGCTGGACCTTATATGAGAGACTCCCATAGTTCCTGTTGGATCAATGAAAGGGGAAAAGAGAGGTAACAAACCTTGGGACTTTTAAGGTGTTGGGTAGGAGAAATTTTTTTACTTTTACCTAGGGCTGGGGAAAAAAATCGATTTGAATCTTGAATCGAGTTGAGAGGTCAAATCGATTCAAATTTTCAGCAAATCGATTTTTTTTTTTTTCACCAGGATCGGCGCGGTGTCAGTACCAGTTCCGGAGGAGCTGCGGGCAGGAGATTTTAGGCCCGCGACGCCGTGGACTAGGCTGAAGCCGCGGCCTCGCCTAAAAACTCCTGCCCGCAGCTCCTCATGACTGGCATGGTGTTCATCAAAAAAAAAAAAAAAAAAACTCGATTCGAACCGTGAATCGAGTTTTTTTTTTTTTTAAAAAGAATCGCAGACTTTTTTTTGGAGAAAATCGCCCAGCTCTAATTTTACCTCTATTCTCCAAATTGATGTCCATTAGACATACATATTTTTGTTTCTTTATAGGAATTTTGTACTAGTTCATTTTCCTTCTGCCAACACCAGAGGACATCTCTATAACGGGACGTCTCGTGCACATATGGAATATATCTTTCCATTTAAATTTCAAATTGTTTATAGATCTATAGCAGTTTTAGTAAGGTTCATTCTTCTCTATATCTATGTACCGTATATACTGGAGTATAAGCCGAGTTTTTCAGCACATTTTTGTTGTGCTGAAAATGCCCCCCTCGGCTTATACTTGAGTCAAGCACTTTTCTGGTGCAAAGAATGACATTTTCTGAACCGAATTTGGGGCCCAGTTTTTCAGGACCACTTGGTGCTAGGAATCCCGAATTTGGTGTGCAAACCCAGTGGAACCAGCACTACAACATATACAAAGCTGGGGTTCCTAGCTCTAAGTGCCCCCGAAATATGGGGCCCCAAAGTTGGTTCGGAAAATGTCATTCTCTGCTGCAGAAAAGTTCTTGACATTTTCCAAACCGACTTTGGGGCCCTGTATCTCAAGGGCCACTTGGTGCTAGGAACCCCAGCTGTGGATATGTTGTAGTGCTAGTTCCACTGGGTTTGCACACCAACTTTGGGGTTCCTAGCACCAAGTGGCCCCGAGATACGGGGCCCCAAATTCAGTCAACTGTGTCCATCTGCAGCAATGTCATTTCGGGACCCTTTGGGTCCAGAGACCCCAAATTTTGGCTGCAGCTAGGGGGGCATCTAGGAACCCTTAATTACTGAGTTCGAAGTTCGGGGGACCTATGGCTGCAAATGGGCACAGTGAGGCTGCAAATGGGTACAGTGAGGCTGCAAATGGGCACAGTGAGGCTGCAAATGGGTACGGTGAGGCTGCAAATGGGCACAGTGAGGCTGCAAATGGGTACAGTGAGGCTGCAAATGGGCACAGTGAGGCTGCAAATGGGCACAGTGAGGCTGCAAATGGGTACAGTGAGGCTGCAAATGGGCATTGTTGACCCTCTTTTCCACTTACAGTAGCTGCGCATTTCTCACCCTAGGCTTATACTCGAGTCAATACGTTTTCCCAGTTTTTTTGTGGTAAAATTAGGTGCCTCGGCTTATATTCGGGTCGGCTTATACTCGAGTATATATGGTAATTGATCTTACCTTCTAAATTTTGAACATATGCATATTTATTATATGCCAACATGGTTGATAATTATTGTTTTGTTCTTTCGAAACAATTATACATACTTATTACAATTTCTTTGTTGTCTATAGCATATAATACGCCACGCCGGAATCTCCTGATGAAGCTATATAGAGCGAAACACGTTGAGTGGTAGTGTCTCTTTGTATGCCATTCTGTAGATCAAACAATATGTGATGTGGATTAAATATTGTTCTCATGGTTTTTATCTTTGTAATAAATATTGAATGTTATCGATTTTGTAAATGTCTATTTCTCCTACCCAACATCTTAAAAGTCCCGAGGTTTGTTACCTCTCTTTTCCCCTTTCATTGTTCTAGTCTATTGGGATGTGGTGTTAAATTTGATTCCTCTGTCTCTCTCTGTTAAAATTGAGTTCCTGTTGGATGTTTTATTTATTGTAGAGAATGTGGACACCCCAATGTGGGCGGGAAAAGGTCCAGCAGTCAGATCTCACCACAGTGGTCTTCAAGAAATAGAAGAAGAAGCCCGAGAGACTCCATCTGTAACTGAACCGTAACTTTTGCCGGGATGTACCCCCGTCACCGACTCAGCGTCAGTGGCTGTGAGTTACCTGATGTCTGATTAGATTTCCTTGGAGCGAAAAGCATTTCCCGCACTCTGAACACGAGAAAGGACGCTCGCCCGTGTGGACTCTTTGGTGTTTGAGAAGGTTCCCCCTCTCGTTGAAACATTTCCCGCATTCCGTACAAGAGAAAGGCCGCTCACCCGTGTGTCTCCTCTGGTGTTTAAGAAGGTCGGCATTGAAAATGA
This sequence comes from Lithobates septentrionalis, assembly GCA_037952835.1. Classification (NCBI taxonomy): domain Eukaryota; kingdom Metazoa; phylum Chordata; class Amphibia; order Anura; family Ranidae; genus Lithobates; species Lithobates septentrionalis. The sequence goes on along the minus strand of JBBDGP010000300.1, from coordinate 441,978 downwards.
AACATTTCCCGCACTCCGAACATGAAAAAGGGCGCTCGCCCGTGTGAATTCTCTGATGCCTAAGAAGGTGCTGCTGCTGAAAAAAACGTTTCCCGCACACTGAACACGAAAAAGGACGCTCCCCCGTGTGACTCCTCTCGTGCGCAAGAAGGTAATGCTTCTGAGTGAAACTTTTCCCGCACTCCGAACATGAAAAGGGACGTTCGCCTGTGTGAATTCTCTGGTGTACGAGAAGGTGTTCTTTCTTAGTGAAGCACTTCCCGCACTCGGAACATGAAAAAGGACGCTCGCCCACGTGACTTTTCTGGTGCGTATGAAGGTGTTGCTGCTGAATGAAACATTTCCCGCACTCCGAACATGAAAAAGGACGCTCGCCCGTGTGGCTCCTCTGGTGGATGAGAAGGTGTTCTTTCTTAGTGAAACATTTCCCGCACTCGGAACACAAAAAAGGACGCTCTCCCGTGTGTATTTTCTGGTGTCTGAGAAGTTCTCCTTTCCTACTGAAACATTTCCCGCACTCTGAACACGAAAAAGGACGCTCGCCCGTGTGAATTCTCTGATGTATGATGAGGTTTTGTTTTGTGGTGAAACATTTCCCGCACTCCGAGCATGAAAAAAGACCCCCACCTGAGGGTCCTCTTTGCTGTTTCGGTAGTTCTCTGTTTTTACTGTAAGATTCATTACAAACTAAAGATGACAATGAAAGCTCTATGGTCTTACTTCCATCACATAAAGAAGACTCCATGGGATTGGTTGGATGTGACAATCCAACCGCATTGTGAGATCTCAGATCACTATGTGAGGTCATAGTATGGGATTTATAAGAGAATTCCTCGGGATTAGAATGATCCATTGATCTTAGATGGACATCTGAGGTCATAGTATGGGATTTATAAGAGAATTCCTCGGGATTAGAAGGATCCATTGATCTTAGATGGACATCTGAAGTCATAGTATGGGATTTATCAGAAGGTTCCTCAGGATTAGAAGGATCCATTGATCTTAGATGGACATCTGAAGTCATAGTATGGGATTTCTCAGAAGATTCCTCACGATGAGAAGGATCCAATGACCTTAGGTGGTCATCTGAAGTCATAGTATGGGATTGATCAGAAGATCGCCCAAGATTAGAAGGATCCATTGGTCCCTCCAGATGGGAAGGTCTGTGATGTGCGGTTGGAGTAATGGGATCTTCTCCTGGAGAACATTGTGTGATGTCATCTTCTTCTGCCTTCAAATCTGGAGATAAAATTGGATCTCCCTCCGAGGTTTTCAGAACAAAACGTCCATCTGTAGGATAAGATTTTAAATAAAGATTAAAAATATTTGTCAAGTCTTACATTCAGGAGTCATATATATATTGGTCCACCACTAACAAGTCTCTCGGAGCTCCAGCATAGAATTGGGTGCAATCATTACAGCAAACTACGAATACAAACCACATAAAGGATACAATACACCCAAAACACACCGAGTAACAGGATTTGTGCATTGATGACCAGGAAAGAGCTAAATGTTTAGTCTGAATGTTAGTTATTTATTATGGGACCTCCAGATTCCAATAAGCCCCCATCTTCAGACCCCCAAAACCACCGGGCCAGGGTTGTGGGGAAGAGGCCCTTGTTCTCATCAGTGTGGGGACAAGGTGCCAGGCACCCCCCATTTTGAAGTCATGTGGCCTGGTATGGTTCAGGTTCAGGTTCAGAAGTGGGGGGGCGCCCTTATCACCGCTCCCCCCCTTCCCTGGCCAGCCGGGCTGCATGATTGGATTAAGGATCTGGTATGGATTTTTAGGATTCTTCTTTATTATTTGTACATTTATGAAATTGGAACAGTGAGAATGGAGATAGACCTTCCTCCACCTCATCTCTTGGAAACATGACAACATACTGAAGAACATGGGATGGACCACTCATATGGTGTACAGCAGGTACTAGATATCGGAGGTCTTCAAGGATGGTTACTGACATCACTAAAGTGTGGCACATAATATTTTGATTTGTACATTGTAACTGTGAGAATGGAGATAGGCCTTTCTCATCTTATAGAAAAATGACAACATACCGAAGAACATGGAATGGACCACTCAAAAGGTGTATAGTAGGTACTAAATATGGTAGGCCTTCAAGGATGGCTACTGACATCACTTAAGAGTGTCACATAATATCTGGATTTGTACATTGATGACATTGTAACTGTAATAATGAAGATGGGCCTTCTTCAACCTCATCCTTTGGAAACATGACAAAATACTGAAGAACATGGGATGGACCACTCATATGGTGTACAGCAGGTCCTAGATATAGGAGGTCTTCAAGGATGGGTACTGACATCACGGGACATTAAGAGTGTCCCGTAATATTTGGATTTGTACATTGATGACATTGTAATAATGAAGATGGGCCTTCTTCCACCTCATCTTATGGAAACATGACAACATAACTGAAGAACACGGAATGGACCACTCATATGGTGTACAGTAGGTACTAGACACAGGAGTCTTTCTGTGCTGCCCCTGATGTCAATGACTTCCATTCTTTCTCTGCTGTAGGTTTAGGATTGTATTACACCAAAGAAAACCGCGCTTAGGATCAGTCTATATGGTATATTTGTTTAGGTTGCTGCCTCCCTTAAAACAAAGACACTCCTAGGGGTGTCCTGCCTAGTACCAATCTATTTAAAAAAAATATATATATATTATAGGGATACAACGGCGCTACCTCAAAAACCTGTATGTCTGAGCATGTACAGGAAACGTTTAGTGGGAAACGTTTTTTGTGAGCATGTGTGTGACCACGTTTATCTATATGTAGGGGAATTGTGATATAGTCACGGATTAGTGGAGAATGACTACACACATAGATATGAGTTAGCATGGGCTTGCATATAGCCTCCTATGAGATATATATAACCTATCACCAAGCGCCTAACTGACAGCACAGATATTCATGATAGGTCAGTATATAATCTCTAGATCAGAAATTCCAGACAACATATTGTATGCATAAACAACCATATGTCAACACACATATATTAAGTCCTGTAAGGAAACCACAAATATTTTCCCCTACACCAATACATATATATCTCTGTGTTTCAATGCAAGGATCGTATACTATGGAGATCAAAACATATTTTGTGACAGTCCCATGTAGTTCATGCCGCAATCAGGTTGTTCACCAGGTGACTTTCGTGCATACAGCATAAGGTGGTGACTTCTGTGGCCCCCCTCAAAGTGCTCACTCACCAAATGTAGGAACCCCTGCAGGGGTATCAGGCTGTAGTCCTAAACAAGGGCTTTCCTGTTCACTGCTGTCACATCTCCAGTTGTGTCCCGGTGGGTCTTAATCCTCATATATCAAAGAAAAGGAGACTTCCATAGTGTAATAAAGTCTCAAAGGTGTCTTTATTTTAAAAAATAGTATATGTAATACTCCGAAATATTTCCAAGGTAGGTAAAAAATATATATATAGTTTAAAAAATAGTTTGAAAATAAAAAATAAAAAATCAAATCAAATCCAAGCACAGTACTCCGCTATTCCTCCCTTGACCACTGGGGGGAGGGTGATGCTCAGATACTGTCTTGTATGTTATCCACAGTCACTGTAAGCACAACAAATACCAGTGGGGGAAGTGGTGATCAGCTGGACAAATGTCTAGTTCCCCCACATGTTTGTCAGGAAGTGATGTGGAAAGCGTAGGTCCGTCGTGCGCGCTTCGTCCTCTGACGTCCTCAGCGCTGCTATAGAAGGTAAACTTTTATCCTGTGGAGAGCGATGAATGCGTACCGCCCATCTCTCAGCTAGCAGCCAATCACCGCTATTCACTGCAAGGGGGGGCGGAGAAGGGAGGGGCCGGATCGGCATCTTTAATAGGCATCGTACGATCACAGTGTCTATGTAGAAGTGACGTTGGACTGCGTGGATAGGGGTTTAGGAAAGACTACAAGCTCCCTGTTCCACCTATTTCAAAGGGGGAGGCTTCATATTAGTCTATTTATCCCAAAGGAAGCATATAGGTTCGTGATGAGAATCACTGGATGCCCCTAGTGGTCAAGGAAGGTATACTCTCCAGCAGAATAATACATAAACAATCCCTGTCTGTACATTCCTGAAAAAATCCTATTTAAAGTAATCCTTTCAAAAGGCCCCTCCAGGAACCATGTACATAGGTAAGCCTAAGGGGACTAATAGACTAAGAGAACATAAACTCAGACTACATAGAAAATGGCTACATATACACAGGTGGCATCCTTATACATGATGAAAGATAGTGCAACCACATAGACGAATATATCCCCATATATCTAAAAAATTGTAGCTGGTGGGCATAGCATGTTTTGACTTATCTATGGGGGTCATCTCTGAATGATTAGTATGTGTAATCGTCTCGCCATTAGGTGATTACATATAAAGAGGGAATGTGTGTATATGCACACTAAGGTCGATCCTTATGTGAAAAGGTATGTAGTCCTATTGTAGGACCATATCTAATAGAAGGAGTGTATACACTCTAAAAAGGGGGTAGTGTCCAATGGTGCTAGTGCATATGTGTAGGAGAGTTAATCATATGTGTATCAGGTGAAAAAAGAGAAATATATCTTTTATGTGTATCCATGCCTAGTATAGGCTACAAAATTTCATGATCTCGGAACTTGGAAAAATTAAACCAGAATCTCATCTGTATCCTGTTGTGACTTGTCCCTAAGTGCTATTCATAAGTGTAAGTAAGTGAGAGCCCTGTTGGTACCATACATATGTCTAACCCCATATTGATATATATATATAGGTGACAACATTAGCCTCAAGCTGTGGCTTATATATATGGTAATGCACGGTGCTCCTAATAAAATATTTATGACAACTCTGTGTTATACCATGACCACCCATGTTACCAGTGGGTATATGTGTCGACCATTGTATACCGGAGTGTGTAATACCTGGATGAATGGTGAGAAGATGAGTTGACCTTGATATAGTCAATGTAACAATAAAATAAAAATGTAAAAAATGAAGATATACCTCCATATGGAGGGAGGAAATTATATATATATATGAAAATAAAGATAAAAAATAGAAATAGAAGTAAAGAAGTAGGGTCTCCCCAAATTATCCCAAAGTTGAATGATGTGTGAAAAAATATGTTAAAAGAGATATAAGACGTAAATATCCCAAGTTTATAGTGGGAACCCATCAGTAAGTTTATGGATTGGCAATAAAACAATTGAGGTCTATATCTAGGTTGAGGCCCCTAGGGGCCAGGGACCCCAACCTATATATCCAGGCTGTTTCATTTTGCGAGATAAGGGTGGTTTTGTTGCCCCCCCTCCAGTGTGGTTTGATAGAATCAATGCCATAAAAAATTAGCCCCGATGGGTCCCTATTGTGCGCCTGATCAAAATGGCGCGATAAGTTATGCTTAGGGAAGCCCTTCTTAATGTTTTTGATATGCTCCCTTATTCGAACGTATAGGGGCCGTGTGGTCCTACCCACATACTGGAGGTGGCAAGGACATTCTATGACGTATGTCACATGAGTACTTTGACAGGCGATCAGATTTTTTACAGTGACTGTGGATAACATACAAGACAGTATCTGAGCATCACCCTCCCCCCAGTGGTCAAGGGAGGAATAGCGGAGTACTGTGCTTGGATTTGATTTTATTTTTTATTTTTTATTTTCAAACTATTTTTTAAACTATATATATATTTTTTACCTACCTTGGAAATATTTCGGAGTATTACATATACTATTTTTTAAAATAAAGACACCTTTGAGACTTTATTACACTATGGAAGTCTCCTTTTCTTTGATATATGAGGATTAAGACCCACCGGGACACAACTGGAGATGTGACAGCAGTGAACAGGAAAGCCCTTGTTTAGGACTACAGGCCTGATACCCCTGCAGGGGTTCCTACATTTGGTGAGTGAGCACTTTGAGGGGGGCCACAGAAGTCACCACCTTATGCTGTATGCACGAAAGTCACCTGGTGAACAACCTGATTGCGGCATGAACTACATGGGACTGTCACAAAATATGTTTTGATCTCCATAGTATACGATCCTTGCATTGAAACACAGAGATATATATGTATTGGTGTAGGGGAAAATATTTGTGGTTTCCTTACAGGACTTAATATATGTGTGTTGACATATGGTTGTTTATGCATACAATATGTTGTCTGGAATTTCTGATCTAGAGATTATATACTGACCTATCATGAATATCTGTGCTGTCAGTTAGGCGCTTGGTGATAGGTTATATATATCTCATAGGAGGCTATATGCAAGCCCATGCTAACTCATATCTATGTGTGTAGTCATTCTCCACTAATCCGTGACTATATCACAATTCCCCTACATATAGATAAACGTGGTCACACACATGCTCACAAAAAACGTTTCCCACTAAACGTTTCCTGTACATGCTCAGACATACAGGTTTTTGAGGTAGCGCCGTTGTATCCCTATAATATATATTTTTTTTTAAATAGATAGGTTTAGGATTGTGCTTCTTTATTCTCTCTGAGGTGAACACACTCAATATTTGTCTTTTTCAACCCATCTAACAATGTCAATACATATTTTATTCTCCTAGAAATAAAATACAATGTTTCTGTATTTATTAATTACTTACTTGTGTCCATATGTAGAGAAGATTCCTCCTGTTTACTTTCCATAATCATCTCCCCCTCCTCCATAGACTGCTGATCTCCACTCACCAACCTCTCTTCTTCTTCCTCTTTAACCTCAACTTTGATGTCTTTGAGATCTTCACCCTAAACCCCAAAAGATGTCAAAATACTTTTAGAAATAGGAGTAAAGAATACAATGAAGAATGTCCTCTCATTGAAATTATTTTGTCCAGTCCCATCTACCTGATCATTCTCTTTATAATTGGTGGAATCCCAGGAATACAGAGGACCCCCCTCCTCCATAGACTGCTGATCTCCACTCACCAACCTCTCTTCTTCTTTTACCTTAACTTTGATGTCTTTCAGTTCTTCAGCCTAAATCCCAAATATGATATAATATATTTGTGAAAAGGAACAAAAATTACATAGAAGTATGTCCTCTCATAGTTTAAGATCTACATTCTCAGTCCCACCTACCTGATGATGGTGAGGGATGGTGTGATCTTCCTGTGTGGAATCCCGGGAATACAGAGGACGGGGACATCTCTCTGGTGGGTTTCCATCACTGGATCCATCTGTAGGAAACACACACACTGACTGAATACATTGTTTCTATGTGTTTATCAGATGATGGGGATCTAGGTGGACCCTCCGTACTGCTCTCTCCTTTACAATAAAGTCTCCTCTTACCCGGTGATGTGAGGGGCGGCTGATTGTCCATCATGACGTCCTTGTAGAGATCCTTGTGTCCTTCTAAATACTCCCACTCCTCCATGGAGAAATAGACAGTGACATCCTGACACCTTATAGGAACCTGACACACACAATGATACAGTCACCATCCAGACACATCCCTTGTCTGTTACTGGATAATGTCCCAGAATTCCCAGAATCCTCCTCACCTCTCCTGTCAGCAGCTCCATCATCTTCTTGGTAACGTCTAGAATCTTCTTCTCATTGTTTCTCTTGGGTTTCATTGAATGAGGTGGAGGCACTGTGATGGTTAGATGGTCACTTGTCTCCACTGGAGGGCACCTCTGTAAGAAGCAACAACAATGTCAGGTTACCCTCCCAGAATCCTCCTCACCTCTCCGGTCAGGTCTGTGTTTTACTAATAGAGATAAGAGTGATGTCATGTGACCTCCCAGAATCCTCCTCACCTCTCCGGTCAGGTCTGTGCTTTATTAATAGAGATAAGAGTGATGTCATGTGACCTCCCAGAATCCTCCTCACCTCTCCGGTCAGGTCTGTGTGTTATTAATAGAGATAAGAGTGATGTCATGTGACCTCCCAGAATCCTTCTCACCTCTCCGGTCAGGTCTGTGTGTTATTAATAGAGATAAGAGTAATGTCATGTGACCTCCCAGAATCCTCCTCACCTCTCCGGTCAGGTCTGTGTTTTATTAACAGAGATAAGAGTGATGTCATGTGACCTCCCAGAATCCTCCTCACCTCTCCGGTCAGCAGGTAGATGATCTCCAGGGTGAGGTTTAGTATCTGCTCAGTTATTGGACGCCAGTCCTCCTCCATCCTCATTGATGTGATCATGGGATACATGCAAGTTCTCTGCAGACAGATAATATAGTAGCTTGGCTCATCATTATAACTTATAGACTAGTAGAGATTCTTTGTAAACCTTCCTAAAACAGAGGAACATCTGTGGATCCCCAAGTGGCAAAACATGACCCCACACGGGTATACGGTATTGCATGCACTGTGTGAACGGGGACGTACACACTAACTCCCGGCTTTAAAATTAACAGAAATACTGCAAATGAGAATCAGGGGGGTATGGAAGCCGGGCAAATGGACTGGGCGTGCTACACCTGTCCTAACTACTTTGATGACATTTTTTGTCGTGTGTAGCACGTCCATTGTTATTATTGATTTTATTATGGTAGCTAAGAGTTCTATTTATACCAATATCATACATCCATATAGGGGAATATATGGCTCTATTTTTAGGATAGATCTGTGTACATATTAAAAAAAATAACCTAAGTGTGTATCATCATCTGCTGGAGATAAAAGAGGGGGACATGACGGGGATTATTGGGTGTAAATAGAAAATTAGATCTTATTACCTCCTTCGCTGCCAGTTCCAGCAATGCCTATTCTCTACTTCCTCCCCACTCACCTCTCACCCGGAACTTCCTGTCTGTATGTGTCATCACTTCCTGTCAGTACCTGACATCACTTCCTGTTGTTGCGTTTCACCGACTATACACAAGACCACCACCTTGCGTTAAATATAAATACTGCAGTCTACGTTACGTTCCATAATTTTGCCCTCTGCCTCACGTTCCATTCTTCTATCAGGTTACATCGATATTTACACACACAGATAATACTTTACCTCAAATCCAGACAATAAAGAATGAATTGAAAAAAAAAATGATTCTCTGGCACTCTGAGCTACGCATTTTATAAATGACTCTTCCTTTACTGACATGCTGTGTCTGAACTGTCTCTCAACTGTCATATTTCAGACTCCATCATCACTGTCCCCTAGAGTTGCCACCTCATCCCATTAATCCCGAGCACATATGAATTACACAGGTTCTCAGGCTGAATAAGGTGGTAATTAAACTCACTTGGTGCCTTATCTACATTAAATTAGCCACAGAACCTGTGTAATTCATATGTGTTCAGGTTTAAAGGGATGAGGTGGCAACCCTACTGTCCCCTGTTGGTCAAACTTCAGACAAACCCCCAAGCATATATTCAATACCTCCCGACAACGTGGTATTTGTAATGGCTTCATGTATGTAGGAGGGGGCCACCATACGGGCACCACCGCCTTGGCAGCAAAGGGGGAACCCATTTCAAACATGCTTCCAGACCCACTACATTAGAGGTAATTATTGTGTGAGTTGTCTCCCTATTATGGCCAAGTATCGGTTAACCCCACTGGGTCTCACACAAGGACAGCGTCATCTTGTCAGCTGGTGACCTTGATCTGTTCCTATCTGTCCCGGCACTGGATTTCAGAGCAGAGGCGTAAAGAGAATCTTCAGGGCAAGAAACTATGACGGGCCCCCTTGACCACGTCCCAAGGCCCTTTCCATCAGTCCCAGGGCCCCTCCCTTCGAACCCGGGGCCCTTCCCAGCAGCAGGAACCTTTCAGGTGTTCTGCAGCAGGCCCCCTTCCTGACGTCTTGGGGCACCCCACAGTGGCAGAGTGTCAGGGCCTAGTCGCAAGTGGGACCCTGGTAGTTTCACCACTGACTTTACTATTACTAGGGGGGGCATTTTGGAGGATGTAAGGGGGACCTCTGGAAGATGTAAGGGGGAACTCTGGAAGTACTAAAATAGTCTTTCCAGAGTGCCCCCTTACATCCTCCTCCAGAGTGCTCCCTTAATGTCTCCAGAGTGCACCCTAGCATCCTCCGCAGTGCCCCACTACACTCCTCCATTGTAGTGGAACGCCAGAGTCCAATTGCAAGTGCAAACTTTGTGACCCTGGTAGTTACGCCACTGCTTCAGAGACTTTTTGAGGTTAACAGTGTAGAACACTATGGTGGATATTTACTAAAATTGGTGCACACAGAATCGGGTGCAGCTGTGCATAGTAACCAATCCGCTTCAGCTTGTTCAATTAGGCTTTGGCGTTAAAACCTGGAAGCTGATTGGTTACTATGCACAGCTGCACCACATTCTGTGTACCCCAGGTTTAGTAAATCCCCCCAACTATCCACCACCAGTTCTCCAGCACAGGACACTTGTCTTGCTCCAACCTGTAGGCATGGAATGGGCAAGGGCAATACATTTCACTTGTGAGGTCTCCTTTCTTCTGTGGTCCAAGCCCTACTCCTTGGAAGGTTCTGTACCGCAGTGGCCCTAAGATAAGGACCCGTCGCTGAGAAGGGCATAACTAGGCAGACAGAATGCTACTCTTCCCACTGGAACTCTCTATCACAGGCCACCACCTTCCCCATCGCGAACTTTCTTGTCACGGTCTAGTCTGTAATTTTCTGTTTGTAAAATTCTTACCCCCTTGCAGCAATGGTTCTGATAGATCTGTGATTCCATTCACATGTGCTGCTGGCTCCTGCGTTCACCTATGGGCGTTGCCTGCTCTACTGTGGATTTTCACTTTTGAGGTCTCCTTTCTTCTGTGGTCCAAGCCCTGCTCCTTGGAAGGTTCTATACCGCAGCAGCCCTAAGATAAGGACCTGTCACTGAGAAGGGCATAACTAGGCAGACAGAACGCTACTCTTCCGACTGGAACCCTCTATCACAGGCCACCACCTTCCCCATCGCGAACTGGCTTGTCACGGTCTAGTCTGCAATTTTCTGTGTGTAAAATTCTTACTCCCTTGCAGCAATGGTTCTGATAGATCTGTGATTCCATTCACATGTGCTGCTGGCTCCTGCGTTCACCTATGGGCGTTGCCTGCTCTACTGTGGATTTATATCCATTTCCCTTCTATCACTTCCTGGCCCGCCTCCCAGTTTGCTTCCCTATGTAGCACCCTGATGATTAGGCAGGGCTGCTAGTAAATTTACCTGCCATGTATAGTTGCCTTGGCCAATTGTTAGGGATCAATTGACCTCACCCTAAGTATGGAATTGCTGCACTTCAGGTTTCTGCACTTCAGGTACCCGGCCACTGGGTGGCCAGGTACCTGATGACATTAGATAAGACAAGGGCGATGCAAGGACAGATTAGGAGTATATGGGGTGTCTCAGCCAATGGGCAGGGGTTTTCCTGGCCCCTTAGCCTGCTCGGAGAACCTATATATTTAGGTGGAGTCAGGTGATCAGGGTTCTGTGCCACCTGGACAGCTGTCTGGGTGGACATGTTGTTGGCTGGCCGGGCTGCTAGGCCCGGAGTTTGGGCCTATCCCGAGTACATCTGGCTGCTAGGCTGTCTGAGGGCCTATCCAGAAGCAAGAGAGCAGCGTAGGGTTGGGACTGCGGCTTGCAGTCCAACCAGAAGTGATGGTTCTCTCGGCCGGAAACTTCAGCAGGTGCAAAGCCAGGGACCCAGCCAGTGGGGTGACGGTTGAGGAGTATCTGGAGTGCCAAGCCAGGAACCCAGCAGGGAAGCGGGGGGGGGGGGGGGGGCGCTTGAGGAAGATACTGAGTAAGACGACTGGAAGAGATCACAGGGTTCAGTGGCAGTGAACCAGCAAGTCTAGTGAGAGAGACTGGGGGCTCAGTGGGCTGAGAATCTACAAGAAGTTATCGCAGGAGTAAAGGAGTTTGTTGCAACTTGTGTTAGGAACTGTTATAAGACTGTTGCCATAGGAGACAGCGCTCCTACACATGCAGATGTGGTGTCTTGCTGGATGCCTTTCCCGGCATGGCTGTCTAGCTGTAGAAGTCTCAGAGTCTGCAAATTAACATTGCAACTACTAAAGGGTGTCCTGGCCCCTCTCTCCCACAGTTCTGTTTAAGAGACAATGAATCTTATTGCATTCAAGAAGTGTCTGACTCCCATGAATCTCTCTTGCACTACACCCACCATGCCTTGTAACCCGCTCTACAAAGAAGGATGTCAGCTATCCCTAAGTCTAGAGGTTCTCATTAGACTAAAGGAGGCCTGGGACCTTGCTACAACAATATAAGACACGCTTAGTGCAGCCCAGGTTCCCTGAGCAACTTCCTGTTTTCTCGGAGCTCCTGGTTTGCCTTGTATAACGTGTATTCTGTGCCTGACTTTCCGTGTACCGACCCCGGCTTTGTCTACCATTTTTCGCTTGCCTTCCGCCCACCCTGACATCGGCTCATTTCCCGGTTCCTCTTCTGTCTCCTGCCATCTGTACTCTTCACACCCGAGTGGTCTCCGCATTGTCAGCTGGGCTTACCTGGGGGCCGTGACCTGGATCCAGTTTGCTGCAAGTCCATCCCCACCATCAGGGCCCTGGCAAAGAAGCAGATTGGGGCTTAAGCTACACATCCTGTTGAACCCTGAGATGGCTTTCTACAAGGGCTCACTATTATAGGAACCTGACATGGCTGCTCTTCCTTCTATATACCAATGTTATTCACTTCATACACTTACACTTTATTCACCTTTTATATACACTGACACACATGAACTCATGTTCATAAAGTGACCAGCCTCCGCAGAACAAATGAATCTGTTTATTGAATACCATATCTGGTCACGATATACAATGCATCGAAACAGTCCAGTAACAGAGGAACTTTTGCGTCATAAGCATATCACAACAGACTTCTTCACTTCGATGTTACACATGTACGATAACGTCACTGTAACAATCACATGGTAGAGGTAGACACTTGAGAATAGAGCTTAAGCGGTAACAATGGTAATGGCTGAAACAACGGTACACATGCCCTCAGCTTAAACCGGGGTTTTTCAATTAGGTTTCCTCCAGAGGTTGCTAAGGTTTCTTTGAGCAATTTCTGCCTGATAAGTTTCCACTGATGCCATTGATCACTTTAGCTAGCTGTAGGGGGGGGGGGGATTCTTCTTAATGACCACAAGTGTAAGGGGCATTCTTCCTCAACCAGGGTTCCATGGAATCCTAGGGTTCCTCCAAAGTAGGGTTTCTCAATTAGGGTTCTATGGAATCCTAGGGTTCCACCAGAGTAGGGTTTCTCAATCAGGGTTCCATGGAAACCTAGAGTTTCTCCAGAAGTTTCTAGGGGTTCCTTGAGCAATTTCTGCCTCTCAGATAAGTTCCCACTGACACCATTGATCCTTTTAGCTATCTGTAAGGGTGTAATTCTTCCCAATGACCACAAGTGTAAGGAGCATTCTTCCTCAACCAGGGTTCCAACCGCTTGTTACTGACCTTTGGCTTGTTTCTCGACTACGCTTCTACTTGATACCAACGTGCAACCACTCCTTACCAACCTTTAGCTTGTTCCTTGAACTACGCTTCTGCTTGATCCCAACCTGCAACCAGTCGTTACTGACCTTTAGCTTGTACCTCGACTATGCTTCTGCTTGATCCCAACCTGCAACCACTCAATATCGACCTGTAGCTTACTCCTCGACTATACTTCTGCTTAATCCCAACCTGCAACCACTCGTTAGCGCCCTTTAACTTGTTCCTTGACTATGCTTCTGCTTGATCCCAACCTGCAACCGACCTTCGGCCTGTTTACGGACTACGTTTCTGCTTGATCCCTACCTGCTTTTTCTACTGAACTCTGGCTTGCTCACCTCCTGGTGGGGCGATCCTGAGGACGGCGACCTGGTACTAACACACAGCACTAACACCATCCAGAGCTCTAGCGAATACTGTTTAGAACCTTCACTCCACACCTAGGGTGAGCTTACATCATCTGCCAGGGGGACCTGCTTGTATACCTATCCTGCTGGTCGGTGGGAGCCTTTCTACTGCTATAGCTACTGGTCTCTGAGCCTGACCCCTGCTCGTGACAATGGGGCACCATTTGGGTCTATTCTCTTAGTAAAGGGGTTTGATCAAAGGCTTGGAGGGATAACAAAAATCCCCTTGGTTTGCTTTTATCACTTGAGATCAAGGTCTGTATATCTGCTGGACCGACTATGAGGGACTCCAATCCTTGCTGTTGAATTTTTAATGGATTATGAAGAATGGAAAAAATCTAATTGGGGACACCCCAATGTGAGCAAGACAAGAGCACTCAGATCTCACCACAGGGGTCTACAGGAAGAAGTGGAAAACAGGAAGAGACTTCATCAGGGAGACTTCACCTGTAACTGAAGTGCCACTTTTGCCAGGATGTATACTACAGTTGTTCCATGTATAGAACTGTTCCACCTGTTAATTGCCACCATACAGTTCTCAGCTAGAGTTCCAGGAGTTGGGCGAACATTTCGAGCCAAGCAAAAGTGTGGCCCGGACATCGCCTGTTTGGCAAACACCCAATTTTACAGGGAGCTTGGCGTGATGTTCGCCCCCCCCCCCCCCCCCGAGCGCCGCATAATGCCCAAAGGGCCTGGTATAGATTGGGGGGGGGGAGGGGCACAACGCTTTTCTTTTTAAACATTTTTGTATTGCCGGCAATTTAAATTTTTTTTCTTTAAAAATGTCAGTTTTGCTGCAGCAGGTTCTATACATGGTACAGATGCACCACTTTACAAGCAGACTAAGGGGATCCTCCAGGCACTATATTTAAAGGAATTTTTCATTTTTATTTATTTTATTTCACTTTAAACATCATTAAAATCACTGCTTCTTTAAAAACAATCTTTTAAAAAAAAAAGAAACTTGCATTGACACATGTCCCCCAGGGCAGGTACCCGTGCCCCCATGCCCTTTTTTTCATCATTTGGTGTATCATTTGGTGTGAATCCTCTGATGTCTGGTTAGATTTCCTTGGTGTGTAAAGCGTTTCCCGCACTCTGTGCATGAGAAAGGACACTCGCCGGAGTGAAGTTTATGTTGCTTAAGGTTTCCCTCCTCAGTAAAACATTTTCTGAACTCTGTACATGAGAAAGGGCGCTCCTCTGTGTGACCTCTTTGGTGTCTACGAAGGCTTATTTTCCAAGCGAAACACCTCCCGCACTCCGAACATAAAAAAGGACGCTCGTCGGCGTGAATTCTCTGGTGCGCAAAAAGGTGTTGTTGCTGAAACACTTCCCGCACTCCGAACATGAAAAAGGACGCATCATTTGGT
Source organism: Lithobates septentrionalis (assembly GCA_037952835.1). NCBI lineage: Eukaryota > Metazoa > Chordata > Amphibia > Anura > Ranidae > Lithobates > Lithobates septentrionalis. The sequence goes on along the minus strand of JBBDGP010000300.1, from coordinate 426,755 downwards.
GTGAATCCTCTGATGTCTAATTACATTTCCTTGGTTTGTATAGCATTTCCCGCACTCCGAACATGAGAAAGGGCGCTCGCCTAAGTGAAGTTTCTGGTGTTTGAGAAGGTTTCCTCTCTCGGTAAAGCATTTCCCGCACTCGGCACACGAGAAAGGGCGCTCCCCCGTGTGGCTCCTCTGGTGTCTACGAAGGCTTATTTTCCAAGTGAAACATTTCCCGCACTCCGAGCATGAAAAAGGACGCTCGCCGGTGTGAATTCTCTGGTGCGTATGAAGGTGTTGTTGCTGAATGAAACATTTGCCGCACTCCGAACAGGAGAAAGGACGCTCGCCCGTGTGACTCCTCTGATGTTTAAGGAGGTGTTCTTTCTTCGTGAAGCATTTCCCGCACTCCGAACATGGAAACGGACGCTCGCCCGTGTGGATTCTCAAATGGATGAGGAGGTTTTGTTTTGTGGCGAAACATTTCCCGCACTCTGAACAGGAAAAAGAACGCTCGCCCAAGGGAGTTCTCCGCTGTTTGCGCCGGGCTTTGTTTTTACTTCGGGTCTTTTTATGAAAAGAATGCTCTCCCAGGAGATCAGGAGATTCCTCAGGATTAGAAGGATCCAATGATCTTAGATGGACATCTGAGGTCATAGTATGGGATTTCCTAGAAGGTTCCTCAGGACTAGAAGGATCCATTGATCCCTCCAGATAGGAAGGTCTGTGATGTGCGGTTGGAGTAATGGGATCTTCTCCTGGAGAACATTGTGTGATCTCATCATCTTCAGACTTGAAATCTGGAGATAAAATTGGATCTCCCTCCGAGGAATTCAGAAGAAAGCGTCCATCTGTAAGAAAACACATTTTTAAAAAGAATTAAAAATATTTTTCAGAGTCTTACATTCAGGAGTCATATATGTTGGTCCACCACTAAGAAGTCTCGGAGCTCCAGCAAGGAATTGGGTGTAAGAAACAATTTTTAAATAAAAAAATAAAAAAAAATTCTGCTACATATTTTTGGTAAAAAAAATCCCAATAAAGCGTATATTGATCGGTTTGGTTTACGTGAAAGTTAAAGCGTCTGCAAAATATGGGATATATACTGGAATTCTTTCTATACTACCCTGTTTCCCCGAAAATAAGACCTAGCGTGATTGTCGGTGATGGCTGCAGGATAAGCCCTACCATCCAAATAAGCCCTAGTTAAAGTCCTTGTAGGTCTTATTTTCAGGGTAGGGCTTATTTTTGGGGTAGGGCTTGTATTGCAGCCATCACGGACAATCACGCTAGGTCTTATTTTCGGGGAAACAGGGTAGTAATAGTGGTGATCAGCGACTTTTAGCGGGACTGCTACATTGCGGCGGACAAATCGGACACCAACTGACACTTTTGACACATTGTGGGAACCAGTGACCCTAATACAGTGATCAGTGATAAAAAAATATGCACTGTCACTGTACTAATGACACTGGCTGGAAAGAGGTTAAAGCGGAGTTCCACCTAAAAGTAGAAGCTCCGGTTATCTGCCCCTCCCCCCCCTCCAGTGCTACATTTGGCACATTTCTGGGGGGGGGGGGGGGGGGGGGAGCGGGTACCTGTTTTTGACAGGTACCCTTTCCGACTTCCGAGAGATATCGCAGCCCTTCTTCTTTCCTCCGCCGCTGGGCCATTCAGAAAGCGCAGCTCCATCCAGTGTGTCTCCTCGCTGATCAGCAGGTGCCGGTGGTCCTCTATTGGCCGGCACCCACCGATTGGCTTGTGCTGTGGCTAATCACAGCAAGTGGCGCGTACGAAGAGCAGAATCATGTATATATCCGTGACTCCACACAGACGGCCCGTACTACTGTAGCACTAAAGCTACAATAGGGTGGTGGATAATTGAAGGGAAATGGTTTGCCTTTGTATATGGAAAGAGTTCTCTTCTGTAAGAGCTGTAAAAAAAAATGTATATAGTCTTCCACAAGGACTCCGTCTACCTGGCTTAGTATATTACTGTAAAATTGTGTTTCTGTGTATACACTTATTGGCCACTTTATTAGGTACACCTGTTCAATCGCTCGCTAACACAAATTGGTAATCAGCCAATCACATGGCAGCAACTCAATGCCTTTGGGCATCTAGACGTGGTGAAGACAACTTGCTGAAGTTCAAACCGAGCATCAGAATGGGGAAGAAAGGGGATTGAAGTTACTTTGAACGTGGCATGGTTGTTGGTGCCAGACGGGCTGGTCTGAATATTTCTGGGATTTTCACACACAACCATCTCTTTACAGAGAATGGTGGGAAAAGAGAGAAAATATCCAGTGAGCGGCAGTTGTATGGAGGAAAATGCCTTGCTGATGTCAGAGGAGAATGGGCAGACTGGTTCCAGATGATAGAAAAGCAAAAGTAACTCAAATAACCACTTGTTACACCCAAGGTATGCAAAATACCATCTCTGAACGCACAACACATCCAACCTTGAAGCAGATGGGCTGCAGAAGACCACACCGGGTGCCACTCCTGTCAGCTAAGAACAGGAAACTGAGGCCACAATTTGCACAAGATCACCAAAATTGGACAATAGAAGATTAGAAAAACGTTGCCTGGTCTGATGAGTCTCTATTTCAGCTGCGACATTCAGATGGTAGGGTCAGAATTTGACGCATGGATCCATCCTGCCTTGTATCACTGGTTCAGGCTGGTGGTGGGGGTGTAATGGTGTGGGGGGGATATTTTCTTGGCACACTTTGGGCCCCTTAGTACCAATTGAACATGGTTTAAACTCCACGGCCTACCTGAGTATTGTTGCTGACCATGTCCATCCCTTTATGACTACAGTGTCCCCATCTTCTAAAGGCTCCTTCCAGCAGGATAATACTAATAATAATAATAATGTCACAAAGCTCCAATCATCTCACCACTGGACAATGAGGTCACTGTACTCCAATGGCCTCCACACTCACCAGATCCAGTGACCTCCACACTCACCAGATCCAGTGACCTCCACACTCACCAGATCCAGTGACCTCCACACTCACCAGATCCAGTGACCTCCACACTCACCAGATCCAGTGACCTCCACACTCACCAGATCCAGTGACCTCCACACTCACCAGATCCAGTGACCTCCACACTCACCAGATCCAGTGACCTCCACACTCACCAGATCCAGTGACCTCCACACTCACCAGATCCAGTGACCTCCTCACTCACCAGATCCAGTGACCTCCTCACTCACCAGATCCAGTGACCTCCTCACTCACCAGATCTCATCCAATAGAGCACCTAGTGGAGATTTGCATCATGGATGTGCAGTCGACAAATCTGCAGGAACTGCGTGAAGCTATCATGTCACTATGGACCAAAATCTCTGAGGAACGTTTCCAACACCTTGTTGTATCTATGCCACGAAGAATGAAGGCAAAAGGGGGGGTCCAACCCGCTACTAGCAAGGTGGACCTAATAAAGTGGTGGGTGAGTGTATATGTTCTCGAACGTCTGTTGGAAAAGCTATATTGAATGTTGATTTATAAAATTATCTTCCAGATCAAGAAGGAATTCTTTTATCCCTGTTGGAGCAAAGTGGGCCAACTCTATCTGAGTTTTCTACCTTCTTCTGGATCTGCTGTAAGTTTAGGATTGGGGTGAACGTGCTTCATATACATCTTTTTCAGTCCATGTAAATCCATACTTTATACTCATAGAAGCGAAACAAAAATGTGAACTGTTTCTGGATTTATTTATGACTTACTTATGTCCACGTGTAGAGAAGGTTCCTCTTGTTTAATCATCTCCCCCTCCTCCATAGACTGCTGATCTTCAGTCACCAACGTTTCTTCTTCTTCCTCTTTAACCTCAACTTTGATGTCTTTCAGTTCCTCACCCTAAACCCCAAAGATGAAAAAACATAACATCTGGAAAAGTCACAGCTAATAATAAGATATAGATAGAAGAATATCATGTCATAGAGCTATTTTTGAGTTATTTTTGCCAAGTCCCATCTACATGGTCATTCTCTGTACAGTTGTGATCTTCCTGGGTGGAATCCCGGGAATACAGAGGACCTCTCTCCTCCATAGACTGCTGATCTCCACTCACCCACATCTCTTCTTCTTCCTCTTTAATGGTGATATCCTTCATTTGTTCATCCTACACCCCAAAAAGAGAATGTTTTAGTATCAGGGGATCACATAGAAGAATGTCCTCTCATAAAGTTCATTTTGAGGTTTTTTTTGCCCAGTCCCATCTACCTGATTATTCTCTGTAGAGTTATGATGTTCCTGGGTGGAACCTGAAGAACACAGAGGACCTCCCTCCTCCATGGACTGCTGATCTCCACTCACCAACATCTCTTCTTCTTCTTCTTTTACCTCAACTTTGATGTCTTGCAGTTCGTCACCCTAAACCCCATGGATGATAGAAACATTTATAAAAATAAACAAGAGATTACATAGAAGAACATCCTCTCATGGCTTAGAATACATTTTAAGGTCTACTCTACCTGATGATGGTGGGGGATGATGTGACCTTCCTGTGTGGAATCCCGGGAATACAGAGGACGGGGACATCTCTCTGGTGGGTTCCCATTACTGGATCCATCTGTAGGAAACACACACACTGACTGAATACATTGTTTCTATGTGTTTATCAGATGATGGGGGATCTAGGTGGAGCCTCCGTACTGCTCTCTCCTTTACAATAAAGTCTCCTCTTACCCGGTGATGTGAGGGGCGGCTGATTCTCCATCATGACGTCCTTGTAGAGATCCTTGTGTCCTTCTAAATACTCCCACTCCTCCATGGAGAAATAGACAGTGACATCCTGACACCTTATAGGAACCTGACACACACAATGATACAGTCACCATCCAGACACATCCCTTGTCTGTTACTGGATAATGTCCCAGAATTCCCAGAATCCTCCTCACCTCTCCTGTCAGTACAACCCTGAGACAGATTTATGGAGAGTTGGATAAATGGTTCTATATTTAGGATGTATCAGGTCTATAAACCAGAGGCTCTGGATGGACAGTTGGATAAATGGCTCTATATTTAGGATGTATCAGGTCTATAAACCAGAGGCGCTGGATGGACAGTTGGATAAATGGTTCTATATTTAGGATGTATCTGGTCTATGAAAAGAAAAACAATTTATAAACACCAATAATTTACACATAATTTATATATATCATCATCTGCTGGAGATAAAAGATGTCACAGTGACTATGGAGGAAGAGGACGGACAAGACGGGGGGTTACTGGGTGTAAATAGAAAACAATCCCTCCACCCCTCTCTGCCAATCTCTACACTGGCTTCCCATTGCCCAACAAATAAAATTCAAAACACCAACAATAACATACAAAGCCATATAAACTCTGCCTTGAGCTACATCTCCAATCTTGTCTCCAAATATCACCCAACCCGTCCTCTCCGCTCCTCCCAAGACCTCCTGCTCTCTAGCTCCCTTGTATCCTCCCCCCATGCTCGTCTACAGGAGTTCTCCAGAGCCTCTCCCATCCTCTGGAACTCACCACCCCAATCTGTCTGGTTATCTTATACTCTGGCCACTTTATGGCGATCCCCGAAAACTCATGTCTGCAGGGAGGCCTATCCTGCCTCCAGCTAATAACCGAATCTTCTACTTCCCTCAACAGTTCATCCCTCTCAGTTACTACCTTTGGTTTTAACAGCCCCTTCCTATTAGATTGTAAGCTCACAGGATCAGGGTCTTCCTAATCTTCTTGCATTGAATTTTATTGTTGCTGTATTGTCTCCCTTTATATTGTAAAGCACTACTGTTGGCCCTGTATAATAATAGTAATAATAATACTGTCTTATTACCTTCTCTGCTGCCAGTTCCAGCAATGTCTCCTCTCTACTTCCTCCCCACTCACCTCTCACTTCCTGTTTATACTCTGACATCACTGCATATCTTCCATAGAGACTTCCTGTCTGTACCTGACATCACTTCCTGCTCTTGCGTTCCATTGAAAAAAACATGAGATCACCACCTTGTGTTGATAAGAAGTAGTGCAGTCTACGTTACGTTCCATCATTTCGCCGACGGCCTTGTGGCCCATTCTTCTATTAGGTTACAGTTGATTACACCTCCAGATCAAATCCAGACAATAAAAGATCCTGACACAAAAATCTTCAGTTTGATAGAGTTTTATTATTTATAAATGAAAAACAAAAGACCAAAAAAAAAATGTAAAAACCTGAACCGTGAAATACAACATATGAGGGTGAATCACAAAGCTTTAATACAAGTTAGAAGGATCGGTATTTTAACCATTTGACCGGAACTTTTAAATCTCAGTGAACTTTTTGTGGATAAATTTTAACATTATTATTAACAAAGTAACAATTAAAAGACCTGACAAGAAGGTCCATTGCTTTAGAGCAGTGGTCTTCACACTGTGGTCTGCGGGCTGAATGTGGCCCTTTGCTTGCCGTTATCCGGCCCTCGGGGGCCCCGTTCCTCCTAATGACATCAACAATGGGGCACTATTTCTTCCAATGGCACCACCAATGGGATACTATTCCTTCCAATGGCACCACTTATGGGGTACTACTCCTTCCAATGGCACTACCGATAGGGTACTACTCCTTCCAACGGTACCACTGATGGGGTACTATTCCTTTCAATGGCACCACCAATGGGGTACTATTCCTTCCAATGGCACCACCGATGGGGATACTATTCCTTCCAATAGCACTACTGATGGGGTACTATTCCTTCCAATGGCACCACTGATGGGGTACTACTCCTTCCAATAGCACCACCGATGGGGTACTAATCCTTCCAATGGCACCACCGATGGGGTACTATTCCTTCCAATGGCACCATCAATGGGATACTACTCCTTCCAATGGCACCACCGATGGGGTGCTATTTCTTCCAAAGGCACCACCGATGGGGTACTATTCCTTCCAATGGCACCACAGATGGGGTACTACTCCTTCCAATGGCACCACAGATGGGGTACTATTTCTTCCAATGGCACCACTTATGGGGTACTATGCCTTCCAATGGCACCACCGATGGGATACTATTCCTTCCAATGGAACCATCGTTGGGATACTATTCCTTCCAAAGGCACCACCGATGGGGTACTACTCTTTCCAATGGCACCACCGATGGGGTACTATTCCTTCCAATGGCACCACCGTTGGGATACTATTCCTTCCAATGGCACCACCGATGGGGTACTATGCCTTCCAATGGCACCACCGATGGGATACTATTCCTTCCAATGGCACCATCGATGGGGTACTATGCCTTCCAATGGCACCACCGTTGGGATACTATTCCTTCCAATGGCACCACCAATGGGATACTATTCCTTCTAATGGCACCATCGATGGGGTACTATGCCTTACAACGGTACCACTGATGGGGTACTATTCCTTCCAATGGCACCACCGATGGGGTACTATTCCTTCCAATGGCACCACCGATGGGGTACTATTCCTTCCAATGGCATCATCGATGGGGTACTATTCCTTCCAATGGCACCACCGATGGGGTACTATTCCTTCCAATGGCATCATCGATGGGGTACTATGCCTTCCAATGGCACCACCGATGGGACACTATTTCTTCCAATGGCACAACCGATGGGATACTATTCCTTCCAATGACGCCACTAATGAGGCCCTATTCCTCCAATACCAATGACAGGGCACTATTCTCTATCCTACTGACCAAGTCAGTGACATTGTTTACTCCCACTAACTTTAGGGTATTTTCTACTCCCGGGGGACCACAGTCCGGCCCCTTTATTGTGTGAAGGACAATAAATTGGCCCTTTGTTTAGATAGTTTGGAGACCCCTGCTTTAGAGTATAGAGCCTGCCAAGCATGTGCATGTGCAGATGCGCGCAGGGTCCTAATTCTGTGCACAGTTCTATGGATCGTTCTGCATGCATGCGCATTCCTGTGAGCACCGTTTTCCTGACAGCCTGAGGAACCCTGATGGGGTATGCATCGCATACTAGCCCATTATGTTGCACTTACCTGCAAAGGAAGCCCAAGCTGTCACCGCTGTCCCCGCTGTGTGAAAGCGTCCATCTTCACCCCTCTTCCTTCAGGGGCCGTGGACTCCGGCTCTCTGACTGGCTGGAGTGACGTCATGCACGCGGAAGCCGCCAGCCAAGGCACAAGCCCTTTAGAAATGGCCCTTTCTTCAGTGCACATGCGCCAAGGACATTGGCGCAAGGGTATATGGTAATTATCTCCTAAACCGTACAGGTTTAGGAGATGTTTCCAGTACCTACAGGTAAGCCTTATTATAGACTTACCTGTAGGTAATAGTGGTTGTACAGGGTTTACAACCACTTTAACAGATGAAGCCCACCTTGACACTATCTTGGGACTTTGGTGAACAAACTTGGCTACCTGGGGGGGGGGGGGGGGGTGTCTGCCATCATCAGGTACCAATTTGCTTATCACTTTTTCTATCCTATGGTGTACCTCGAGATTAACCACTTCAACACCGCGCGCTTTCACCCCCTTACTACCCAGGCCAATTTTCAGCTTTCAGCGCTGTCACACTTTGAATGACAATTACACGGTCATGTACCACTGTACCCATTTGACATTTTTATCATTTTTTTCACACAAATAGAGCTTTCTTTTGTTGGTATTTAATCAATTTTGCTAAACAAATAAAAAAAGACCGAAAATGTAGAAAAAATAAAGTTTTTCTTTGTTTCTGCTATAAAATTTTGAAAATAAGTAATTTTTCTCCTTCATTAATGAGGCTGTACTGATGGGTGGCACTGATGGGCACTGATGAGGCTGCACTTATGGGCACTGATAGGCGGCACTGATGAAGCTGCACTTATGGCATTGATAGATAGCACTGATGGGCACTAATAGACGGCACTGATGGACACTGTGGGCACTGGTAGGTAGCACTGATGGGCACTGATAGGTAGCACTGATGGGCACTGATAGGTAGCACTGATGGGCACTAATAGACAGCACTGATGGGCACTGATAGGTAGCACTGATGGGCACTGATAGGTGGCACTGATGGGCACTAATAGATGGCACTGATGGACATTGTGGGCACTGATAGGTAGCACTGATGGGCACTGATAGGTGGCATTGATATGCAGCCTTTATGGGCACAGATTGGCGCCACTGATAGGTGGCATTGTTGGGAAGCCTTTATGGGCACTGATAGGCGGCACTGATGGGCACTGATATGCAGCCTTTATGGGCAGTGATAGGCAGCACTGATGGGCACTGATAGGTGGCACTGATGTGCACTGATAGGCAGCCATTATGGGCACTGATTGGTGGCACAGATGGGCACTGATAGGCGGGAAACTGATGGGCACTGATAGGTGGTACTGATAGATAGCACTGATGGCACTTATAGGCAGCACTCATGGGCACTTATATGCGGCACTGATAGATGGCACTGATAAGCAGCAATAATGGGTACTGATAGGTGGCTCTGATGTGTACTAATAGGCGGCACTAATGGGCACTGATAGATGGCACTGATAGGCTGCACTGAAACTCATTACTGGTGGGAAGCCTTTATGGGCACTAATAGGCGGCACTGATGGGCACTGATAGGTGGCACGATGGGCAGCCATTATTTGCACTGATAGGCAGCACTGATGGGCACTGGTAGGTGTCATTGATGGGTACTGATGGGCAGCAATAATAGGCACTGATAGGCAGCACAGATGTGTACTGATAAGCGGCACTGATAGGTGGTACTGATAGGCACCACTGATGGAGCTGCACTGATAACCTGATTATCAGTGCAGACCCCCCTGTCAGAAGAGCCGCTTATCGTCTCTCCTCTCCTTACACTCTGTCAGCAGTGAATAGAGGAATGCCAATAACCGGCACTTCCTAGTTACGCTGTGATGAGCTGTGATTGGACACCTCATAGGCTCTTTACTGCGATTGGAGGTGCAGTGTGTCAGAGCGACACACCACACTACCGATCGCCACACTGCAACCCCCCCCCCCCCCGGGGGGCGCACACAAGCGGCTTGGTTTGAAGGATGTCATATGACATCCAGTCATAACAGGAACGCCACCGCCCAGCAGGGATTTTGCTATAGGCCGGGCGGAATGGGGTTAAACAACAGACTATCTTGATTATTGTAGCCAGGTGCTCGGCTAAGAGTGGGGAGTGGAAGAAACACTGGCTACAGCTGCTCTCTGTAGCTGCTGCCCTGCGGTGCTAAACTAATTAACAGCTATATCATCCAGAGGAGGGAGCTGCTGAGTAAGAAGAGCTTAATAGACTGAGTCAGGCAGCACTACACTGTGGGAACTGTAGTCCAGAGGAGAGAGACTCTACTGTAATCAAGAGCTTTTGAACTGCATTTCCCAGAGAGGAGACTGCCGGGAGGAGAGGAAAGAGTTGCATTTTCCTGGGCTGTGCAAGACCTAACTTTCACTGAAGACCACAGAGTGGACATCGCTGTCCAGCATGCACCGTCACTGCTGCATATCGGCGGTCTGAGCGAGATCCTGAGTGCTGAGTCCAGCCAGAATCACCTGGATGCAGAGCAGAGATTGGACTAGTTGCTGTGTGTGACTGGATGGTAAGCTGAAATATTGTTGGGTCTAGTAAGCTGCTGCTGTGGAGCCCTTTACGAGCTGACCATACAGCCATCTAGTAGCCTTATTGTTACCTACAGGCTTGACTGAAACTCTTACTATGCGCCAACAGTACAGCTGGGCCCCAACGCTAGTCGGCTGAAGAGTTAGGACTGAAGACTATCCCTTTACAGCAGCTACACAGAGACCTTCACCTATTGCTTATGTTAAGAGGCACCTCTCAGGGGACATTGCACTGTAGCCTAGCACTCTTCCTAGACTGCACTTTAGACTAGTTATACACTATATTGCCAAAAGTATTGGGACGCCTGCCTTTACACGCACATGAACTTTAATGACATCCCGGTCTTAGTCCGTAGGGTTCAATATTGAGTTGGCCCAAACTTTTGCAGCTATAACAGCTTCAACTCTTCTGGGCTGTTCACAAGGTTTAGGAGTGTGTCTATAGGAATGTTTGACCATTCTTCCAGAAGAGAAGAATGGCCTTCTCGTCCAACATCAGTGCCTGACCTCACAAATGCGCTTCTGGAAGAATGGTCAAACATTCCCTTAGACACACTCCTAAACCTTGTGGACAGCCTTCCCAAAAGAGTTGAAGCTGTTATAGCTGCAAAGGGTGGGCTAACTCAATATATGAACCCTACAGACTAATACTGGAATGCCATTAAAGGTCGTGTAGTGCAGGGCTCGACAAACCCCGGGCGCCAGGTCGCATTTGCGACTAGAATTAGCGACCTGGCGCCTGGGGCAGCACAGCTGGGGTATCCTGTGTCCGTTCGACACCCCCCCCCTCCCGCCGCGATCGCGCTGGGCCGCGCCGGTAATTGAGGCCCCGGCTTTGCGGCCTACTGCAGTCCTATGGTTCCTGGTTCCTTCTGCAATCGGGCGCCCTCTGGTGGTGGCCGTTGGTATGACAAGACATCCACCAATGCTAATGGAGCAGCTTTCCCTACCTGTTTTCACTGCCTGCTCATCTCCTTCCCTTTACTTAGAACCCCCAAGCATTATATATATTTTTTATTCTAACACCCTAGAGAATAAAATGGCGGTCATTGCAATACTTTCTGTCACACCGTATTTGCGCAGCGGACTTACAAGCGCACTTTTTTGGGAAAAAAATACTTTCCTGACAGACTCCATGGCAGCCTACGTATGGGTTAATCCCGCCTCTCATACCTCATAGGACCCCACTCCCATAAATCTTTGCTTCTAGACAGAGACTGTGTTCCTTTTTTGTCCTCCTCCTAGGACCAAGGTGTATCTTATCTTATGAAGTTTTGTTGATCCAGTCCTGGTGGTTTGCACGTGTTTGATGATGGCGGTGTCTTATAGAAGTCCAGCTTCCCCAGCTATTAGCAGGGCGGACATACGGGGTGCACTCTGATGCTTGGAAGAGCTGATTATACCGGCCATTGGCTGGGAAGCGGCATCTCGGCCAAACGTCCCAGCTATTAGCGGGAGGCCTCCTTCATGATTACCCCGGGCGTGCGGTGAGCGCTCCTCTTGCTCCCATTTCCAGGATGGATCCCCTCAGGTGCCGTGGTAATGTATGCTCTTCTGTTTATGAATTTTTGGCAGCCTGTTGTGTGTGTTGTTTTGTCTTGTAATGCTTTTCCTAGTGGCCATGGCGGCTGGGACGCATCTGCGTTCCAGTCCGCCACTTCCCCGCTCCGACTGCGCAGCTGCGAAGTCTCGATTGAGATCGAGGCTTGGTTCGCGCCTGCGCAGTCCGCGCGTGATGACGGCGACTGCGCATGCGCGCGAGCGCCGTGGAGCGGCGTCGGTCACAGCGTAGGGACGCTGTGGCCGCGATGACGTCATCACAGGCGGCAGATTCAAATAGCTGTCACATACAGCTATGGTTTGGGTTGCTCTTTCGCTCAGGCAGCGGCTTCCCTGTGTCCATCTCTCTGGCTTCTGAGGTAAGGAGCTTTGCTGTACCTTCCTGTGTCTAGGTCTCTTTCTCCAAATAGGGGAAAGAGAAAGTGAAAGTATACATAGTTATTTGTCTCTTATTGATTGTTTGCAGTCTTTTGTTTCTGTCGCCATGGATGTGTCACCGCCCCCTAGTGGCCAACCCTTACACCACAGGTAGGATGAAGTATTTTTATTTTCATTCTGCCTGTATTGGTTGGGGTACTATTTAGGAACAAAGTATTCTTTTCTCCCCTGCAGCCCTTCTAGGTCTGAACCACAGTTATCGGCACATAAAGAAAAAGACCAGTCTAGGTCTCATCATCACCAGTCCACGTCGGGTTCTAGACGTACTAGGTCATCTTCCAGACACCGCAAAGAGGGGTCAAGGTCTAAATCTAGCCATCATTCCCCCCGCCATTCCAGCCGCCCTGAGAGGAAAGCTTGCTGGGGATGTAAAACTCAGGTCCCAGAGGGTAAATCTCTCTGTGAGTTGTGCTTTTCGAGAGCCACGAAGGAAAGAGGAGCTGAGGACCAGCAAGTGGAGGCTCTGGTCAGGAAAGTGGTCCAAGAATCTCTTAACAAAGCAGATTTTGACCGGGCAGTAATTCCTCCTTCTGTTATAGCTCCAGTTGCTGAAGAAATTGAGTCCGAAGTTCCAGGCCCATCTCATCATAGTCTCTCTTTTAGCGGTTCCTCGGACAGCGAAGCAGAGATAATTGAACCTGGGGCAGGTTTTGACTTCTCCCTGGTTCCCCAGCTGGTCAGAGCGGTTAAAGACGCATTGAGATGGGAAGAACCAGTAGAAGCAACCTCTAAACAGAGGAAATACTTTAAGCACCTTAAGAAGGATCGCCCGAACTTCCCCTTCCTGGGTGAACTGGGTGAAATTATCTCGGATGAATGGGGTAAGGTTGATAGGAAAAACTCCTTAATTTCCAAGATTGCAAAGATGTACCCTTTCAAGAATGATGAAGTAAAACATCTTGAATCAGCCCCCCTTGTCGATGCAGCTCTCATGAGGCTGGTGAGACATGTTACGCTCCCTCTAGAGGATACCGTCTCTTTCAAGGATGGTCTGGAGAGGAAGATTGATACAGACTTAAAACGTATCTATATCACGGCAGGGATGGCTTGTAAACCGGCTCTGGCCCTCGCAGCTTTGTCAAAAGCTATGGAGTCTTGGACGGATGATGTGGGTGCAGCTCTAGGAAGTGTGTCTGAGGACTTATTCAAGAGATCTCCAGTACATGAGCTGAAGCTGGCTTCGGTCTTCCTGGGAGAAGCATCCATCGACATTATTCGTCTCGTGGCACGTGTCATGCTTTCATCAGTTACAGCAAAACGTGCCCTCTGGTTACGCCCATGGGTTGCAGACCCTGCTTCTAAACAGGCTTGGTGCAGGATTCCTTTTGAAGGCTCCTCACTCTTCGGAAACAAACTGGATTCTGCTATCTCCCGTGCTACTGGGGGCAAGTCAGGATTCTTACCCCAGGACCGTCGTATCCTTAACCAAAGAAGGACTCAACCCAGACAAGAGCCAGAACGCGCTAGAGATGCTCGTCGCTACAGACCTGGTCGGGAGTTTAGGAAAAACTGGAGGAGAGGCCAGCCTTCAGGCCAAAAATCCTCAAAGTCAGCCCCGTCAAGTGGTCGGGAGACTTCCAAGTCCTTTTGATACGACGCCTGTCCAGGTAGTGCAAGTAGGAGATCGTTTACTCCGGTATCAGCACGTCTGGGCAGCCTCAATTCAAGATTACTGGACCGTAAAAACGGTCTCCTCAGGTCACACTTGGGTTTTCACCAATCCACCCAGTCACCGGTTTGTGCCTACGGTCCTTCCGCACTCAGAAGAAAAAAGACAAATTCTTCTATCTTATACAGACTCACTGATTGCCCAGGGGGCCGCCATTCAAGTTCCATCAGAAGAAAGATTTCTTGGAATTTATTCCCCCCTTTTCATGGTCCTCAAAAAGAATGGCTCTTGGAGACCAGTAATCGACCTGACACATCTAAATTCCTTCATCAAGAAGGAAAAATTCAAGATGGAAACCCTGCTGACAATCCGACAAACAGTACAACCAGGAGATTGGCTGGTCTCCATAGACCTGAAAGACGCCTACTTTCATGTGCCGATCGCAAAAGATTTCCAGAGGTATCTCCGATTTGCAGTAGGCCAGAGGCATCTCCAATTCACTTGTCTCCCATTCGGGCTCACAACATCGCCTCGAGTGTTTTCGAAGCTCTTATTAGCTGTGGTAGCTCTAATCCGGGTAAAAGGCATTTGGTTACACCATTACTTGGACGACCTACTCCTACTGTCTCAGGACAGGGAACAGATATTGTCACATCGGGATCAAGTCATATCTACTCTGACAGAGTTCGGTTGGCTATTGAACAAGGAGAAAAGTCACCTAGTTCCGACACAAGCTCTAGTATTCCTCGGAGCCCTATTCAACACAGTGGAGAGCACCATCTCTCTTCCTTTGGAGAAGATTCCGGTAATTCGAGAGAGAATTCGCCTAGCATTGTCAGTAACTCTCCTCAGAGCCTCTCAGTGTCTCAAAATAATCGGCACTATGGTAGCCACAGCCCCCATGGTGAGGTGGGCGCAGTGGAAAATGCGGCCCTTTCAGAAGGGTTTTCTCCAGCAATGGGATCCAGGGTCTCGAGACCATCTGGTGCGGGTAACCACCTCCATGCGGGAGGGCCTCCCCTGGTGGCTGCTACGGAAAAACCTCCTCAATTGTCACTCCATAGCACCTGTCTCCTGGATTACAGTGACAACGGATGCGAGCAACAGAGGATGGGGCGCTCTCTGTCTGACGGAGATAGCCCAAGGCAGGTGGGACTTCCCATCCCAAGGGATAGTCTCAAATGTCCTGGAGCTCAGAGCTGCCTTCCGTGCCCTTCAAGCCTTTCTCCATCTGATATCAGGAGCCTCAGTCCTCCTGAGACTGGACAACACGACCGCAGTGTCATACATCAAGAGACAGGGGGGCACCCGCAGTCTCTCCTTGCTGAGGGAAGTAAGCCCGATCATGTCCTGGGCCCAGACGAACTTATCAAATCTATCTGCTGTTTATCTCCCAGGAATTCAAAATGTCCAAGCGGACTTCCTTTCAAGAGTCACCCTGGACAACAACGAGTGGCCCCCCCACCACGAAGTTTTCGATTGGCTCCTGTCTCTAGGGATGATGCCGGAAGTGGATCTGTTCGCATCCCCATGCAATTTCAAGCTGGGGAAATATTACACGAGGTGTCGTTGTCCCCAGGCCTTCGGAGTGGATGCCCTGACGGACCAGTGGAAATTCCACAGGGCCTATGCCTTTCCCCCAGTTCCAGTCATTCTTCGTTTCCTTTCGAGGCTCAGGTGGGAGAATGTCGAGGTGCTGGCAGTTGTTCCGTTCTGGCCCAACAGGCCATGGTTTCCTCTCCTGATGCAGCTCAGTTACCGAGAGTCGGTCCCTCTCCCGTCCAGACCAGATCTCCTGCTGCAGGGAGCGTCTCTTCACCCTTGTCCATCCCAGCTCCATCTGATGGCTTGGTGGTTGAGAGGAGAAGATTGGAAGCACTAGGTTGTCCAAGTACAGCTATTGCTACATTGTTGAATGCCAGAAGAGCGGGCACCAACAGAGTGTATCAGAGGATTTGGGCGAAGTTTGCGGACTATGTGATTTCCACCAATGGGTCCTGTAGTAATCCAAGGATTCAGGACATTCTAGGTTTTCTACAAACTGGCCTGGATCTGTCCCTATCGGTGAGTTCCTTGCGGGTCCAGATTTCTGCAATCTCAGCCTTTACAGGCGTATCATGGGCCAGACACCCCCTTACTAGGCAGTTCTTCAAGGGAGCAATAAGGCTTAGGCCTCAGAAAAGACCAAGATTCTCTAAATGGGATCTCCCTCTCGTCTTGGATTTCTTCTCAGAAAAGGAGATACGGCATATGGATCAATCATCGATTAGAGAGCTTTCTCTCAAAGTGGTCTTTCTAGTGGCCATAACATCGGCCAAGAGAGTTTCTGAAATTGGATCCCTAGGATACAAAGAACCTTTCCTTACCTTCTTCCCAGATCGTGTAGTCTTGATCCCCATGTTAGGATCGAATCCAAAAGTAACAACCATCTTCCATGAAAATCAGGAGATTGTCCTCCCTACTTTCAGATCCACTGAGGACTCTAATGTTCACCCTCTAGATGTTGGGCAGATTCTGAAGCAATACCTAGAAGCCACAGCTTCTTTCCGCCAGTCTGATCATCTGTTTGTGCTTTTTCACGGCAAGAACAAGGGTTCACGGGCCTCCTCTAGAACCATCGCAGCATGGATCGTTCAAGCTATTCAATGGGCTTACAGGTCTAAGGGTTTGGCTCCTCCGGAGGCGGTAACCGCTCATTCTACCAGGAGCGTCTCTACATCGTGGGCAGCATCACGACATGTGCCTCCAGACGTAATCTGTAAAGCGGCCTCATGGTCATCAATTAACACTTTTATGACACACTATTGTGTAGAACCGGCTTCTTTGTCTATGGTTAACTTTGGTTTGCACGTATTATCTGTTGATGGTGCCAATTAAACCTTTTTTCTTTAAACCAGCAATTGCCCACCCGGGTGTGTATGGCTAGTTATTTCCCATACGTAGGCTGCCATGGAGTCTGTCAGGAAAACGGAAAATTTATATCAAATACTTACCGTAATTTTCCTTTCCTGATGGACTCCATGGCAGCAGGAGTTCCCTCCCAGTTGCTGGAGTAGGCTAAGTTACGGAACACAGTCTCTGTCTAGAAGCAAAGATTTATGGGAGTGGGGTCCTATGAGGTATGAGAGGCGGGATTAACCCATACGTAGGCTGCCATGGAGTCCATCAGGAAAGGAAAATTACGGTAAGTATTTGATATAAATTTTCCGTTTTTTTTAATTAAAAAATAAGAAAACAGTAAAGTTAGCCCAATTTTTTTTATATTTTGAAAGATGATGTTACGCCGAGTAAATTGATTCCCAACATGTCACGCTTCAAAATTTCATCCGCTCGTGGAATCGCGACAAACTTTTACCCTTTAAAATCTCCATAGGTGTAGTTTAAAAAATTCTACATGTTGCATGTTTTGAGTTACAGAGAAGGTCTAGGGCTAGAATTATTGCTCTCGCTCTAACGATCGTGGCGATACCTCACGTGTGGTTTGAACACCGCTTTCATATGCGGGTGCTACTCACATATGCGTTCGCTTCTGCAAGCGAGCTCGGCGGGACGGGGCGCATTTAAAAAAATTATTATTTTTTCTTATATATTTTACTTTTTGTTTTTTATTTTTACACTGTTTTTAAAAAAAAATAAAAATTGTGTCACTTTTATTTCTATTACAAGGGATGGGGCACATTTAAAAAAAAATTTTTCTTATTTATTTTGACTTTTATTTTTTCACTGTTCTTTAAAAAAAAAAAAAAAAAAAAAAAAGTCACTTTTATTCCTATTAGAAGGAATGTAAAAATCCCTTGTAATAGAAAAAAAGCATGACAGGTCCTCTTAAATATGACATCTGGGGTCAAAAAGACCTCAGATCTCATATTTACACTAAAATGCATTAAAAAAAAAAAATTGTCATTTGAAAAAAAAAAAAAAATGTCCCTTCAAGAGCTATGGGTGGAAGTGACGATTTGACGTCGCTTCCGCCCTGCAATGACTTGTAGATGGGCGGGGGGGCCATCTTCCTCTCACTCGTCTCCATGTCAGGCCAGGGACAGATCCGGATCGCCTCCGCCGTTACCGACGGCCACGGTAAGCAGTGAAGGGCACCGCAGCGCGGCGGTAGGGGGGGCCCCTCTCCTGCCGCCGATAAAAGTGATCTCGCTGCTAATCTGCTGCAGAGACCACTTTTATCTGAAAGAGAACCGCCGGCTCTTGAAGAAGATACCGGGGTTATGGTAGCTAGCTGCTATTAACAGCGGTATTTCTCTTCAAAGACAGGACGTATATAGTCGTCCTGCGGGAAGGAAGTAGTTAATTAAAATGAATTTATTATTTTTCATCTCCCTGCTTGTCCACTTTCACACGGGCTGTCTGATCAGGTTCACCTGTCAGTTTTTCACGCGGATCTGATTGGATCCTTAGCGAGAATATGGCGGTCTTGTGTCCCTGCATGGCAGGAAATAAAAGCAGTCACATTAGTTCTAGTCGTCTCTGTGTAAATTTAAGATTGGTTCATTTTTATATTGAAAATAAAGCTTTGTCGGTCGTTTAAAAAAAAAAAAAAAAACCTGGCTCCTAACTTTTTTAGCTGGCTCCTAGATTCCAAGCAAATTTGTCAAGCCCTGGTGTAGTGTATAACTAGTCTAGAGTACACTCTAGGAGGATAGCTAGGATATGGTGCAATGTCCCCTGAGAGGTACCTCTTAGTATAAGTAATAGGTGAAGGTCTCTGTGTAGCTGCTGTAAAGGGATAGCCTTTAGTTCTATATCTTCAGCCAGTTAGCGTTGGGGCCCAGTTTTACCGTTGGTGCACATGGAAAGAGTCCCAGTTAAACCTGCAGGCAGAAGTAAGGATGCTAGATGGCTGTATGGGGGCGTGTAATGGAAGGCATCCCAATACTCTATTCTATCTCATGGACTGTGTCTGAACCTACCTTTTGTGTGCTCATTTATGCTCAAACAACCATGTATTCTAACCTGTACCAATACATTGAGTTCTTTTACGACTCAATGGTCTTGTGTCTATTTCCTGGTGATAATAAACAGCTGTGGTAAAGGTATCAATACTCGTCTTCTTATACGTAAGTGCAGTGACTTTCACTTAACCAGGTGTGTCGGAGGGGCTGACGTTGTTCTTGGAGTCGAGGTGCCCAATGACCTAACGGCTCCTGCGGGGGGGGGGGGGGGGCGGGGGCGGCGCTACGTTATATTTAGCAACATATGGGTGGGAACCAGTGGAGGCCGCTCATATAGGGCGCAGGGGCGCCGTCGTTGGCGGCTGGTGCTCAAAATTTTTTTTGGGGGGGGGGCGCAAACAAACTGAAAAATATTGAAACCCCCCCATCAATTGCAGCCTCACTGTGGCCATCAAACGCAGCCACTGTGCCCATCAAACGCAGCCACTGTGCCCATCAAACGCAGCCACTGTGCCCATCAAACGCAGCCACTTGTGCCCATCAAACGCAGCCACTGTGCCCATCAAACGCAGCCACTTGTGCCCATCAAACGCAGCCACTTGTGCCCATCAAACGCAGCCACTTGTACCCATCAAACGCAGCCACTGTGCCCATCATATGCAACCACTTGCCCAACCAGGGCTTTTTTTCTCAGAGAATAGGTGCAGGAACTCAACCATGCCCAACACACACACACATACCTGCCAAATGGCATCAAATAGTAGCTCTTCCCTCTGCATACAACCCCCTCCCTCCACTGCCCTCATCTTCTCCCCCCTCCTTAAAAGCTCCACTATCTGTCATATGTCTTACCTTTGTTGCAATATTAAGCTGAAACACCTATCCGGCTGTAGTACCTCCCAGCATATTATACTATACTACAGTCACTTGCAAGGGAGATCATGCAGTAGGAGCATCAACAGCTGGTCACCAGGGAAAAAATGGAGACCACAGAGGGTGCAGCCTACCACGCACCCTCTCCTGCCTATGACTGCACTGAACCCTGGGCACCTGTTCTGTATCTCCCTTGTCCTTGTCACTGGGCGCCGCCCCCCTAATCCATGCACCCCAGCCCCTAATCTATGCAGGGCGCCGAACGCATGGATTCCAATGTTTTTTTTTTTTTTTCCGAAGCATGTGATTAAAGGCTGAGGCTCTAATTTGCTTCAAAAAAGGGTGGGCTTGGGGGGCGCCCGGAGCCCACCCAGTTGCGTGACATTAGTGAATTAATATTTGCCAATGCCTTCCCGTTTCTCCTTCACGGCCAATCAGGAAACAGGTCCTGAAACCCCGATTGGCCAGTAGTCCTAAGACCCGATTGGCCGCAAGTCCTAAGTCCTGATTGGCCCGGGAGGAGAAGCGACTGCCGAGACTCAGAAGGAGACACAGGGGGGGGGGGGGAAAGCCGCCAAAGCCGTGACCTGGAAGTGCGGGGCTGGCAGGGGGCGATGTGGCGATTGAGCGATGGGGGGGGGGAGCGGTGAGCAAGCAAGCACTGGGGGTGGTTGGTGGGCTGGATGGTTGGGGGGGGGGGGGGGGTCTGGCTAGCTGGGTAGGGTTGCCACTTCATCTGTTTAAACCCAAACGCATGTGAAGTTCTGAGACTAATTTAATGCAGATAAGACACCGAGTTTAATGACCACCTTAATCAGTCACAGAACCTGTGTAATTCATATGTGTTTGGTTTTAAAGGGATGAGGTGGCAACCCTATGGCTGAGTTGTGGCCTGGGGGGGGCCACGGCCTTCCCTTTCGAAGTAAATTGAGTATCAGCCGCCCCCTGGTGGGAACAAGTTGTGTTAGGAAAGTAGAAGAAAAAAAAGATGTATAGAGGAAAAAGCTATATGGAGGCGATGCAGGAGTATTTTATTTGTTTGTTTTTGTTTTTAGGTATTGCATTGTGAATAATGACAGCAAAATGCATTTGTTTCCCCAAATATTTTAGTATTTATTTCCAATTTAAAAAAAAAAAAGGAAATACAAGTGATAAAATATTTAAAATGTATCCATGTCGATAAAATGTATAAAATATAATTATATAAAAAAAATGTGTATGCAAATTTGCTACCAAATTACTGGCCTATTTGTCGCCCCTGCCCAAAAAATATGTTATAGTAGACTATAAACTCTCAAAGGTAGACCCAGACACCACCAAAATAAATAAATAAAACACTCTGGGAGTCGGGGGGAATTTAAAAAGAAAAAGGTTCAGGCACTCAGGGGGTTAAAAAACAAAAGAACAAGCTTGGCTGCAGTTTGTAGTTTGTCCATGAGATGGCGGTGTGAGATGACACAGGAAGTAGGGAATGGTGGGGTTGGCGGAGTGGAGAAGACATCTCTGGAAGTGTCTGTAGAGGAGGTAATGAGATCTTCTTTTATATCCCCCCCCCCCCCCCCCCCGGGTATAATCTGTGATTGGACGGACATGAATATATCGCAGTGAATGGTGAAGATGTGAGGAACACAATTCCAGGTTCCTGTCTTTGGCCAAACATGGAGAATGCAGGAAATGGTGACAGTGAAGGGCCGAGACCGGAGACCGGCCTAGAAACCGGCCTAGAGACCGGCCTACAGGGATAGGAGGAGGAGGACTGGGGGAGGGAGAGGGATGTGGGGACTGGTTGGGGGGGTGCTAAAGGACCTTCATGTGAGCGACCAACCATGGAGGACTTCACATTGTTCATTGATTTGCTCCTCTGTCCGGGGCTCAGCTCCTCTGTCATCTGTGGGCTCAGCTCTGCTCCTCTGTCATCTGTGGGGGGGGGGGGGGCCTCAGCTCTGCTCCTCTGTCATCTGTGGGGGGGGGGGGCTCAGCTCTGCTCCTCTGTCATCTGTGGGGGGGGGGGCTCAGCTCTGCTCCTCTGTTCCTCTGTCATCTGTGGGGGGGGGGGCTCTGCTCCTCTGTCATCTGTGGGGGGGGGGGGCTCAGCTCTGCTCCTCTGTCATCTGTGGGGGGGGGGGGCTCTGCTCTGCTCCTCTGTCATCTGTGGGGGGGGGCGCTCAGCTCTGCTCCTCTGTCATCTGTGGGGGGGGGGGCTCAGCTCTGCTCCTCTGTCATCTGTGGGGGGGGGGCTCAGCTCTGCTCCTCTGTCATCTGTGGGGGGGGGGGCTCAGCTCTGCTCCTCTGTCATCTGTGGGGGGGGGGGGCTCAGCTCTGCTCCTCTGTCATCTGTGGGGGGGGGGGCTCAGCTCTGCTCCTCTGTCATCTGTGGGGGGGGGGGGCTCAGCTCTGCTCCTCTGTCATCTGTGGGGGGGGGGGGCTCAGCTCTGCTCCTCTGTCATCTGTGGGGGGGGGGGGCTCAGCTCTGCTCCTCTGTCATCTGTGGGGGGGGGGGGCTCAGCTCTGCTCCTCTGTCATCTGTGGGGGGGGGGGGCTCAGCTCTGCTCCTCTGTCATCTGTGGGGGGGGGGGGCTCAGCTCTGCTCCTCTGTCATCTGTGGGGGGGGGGGGGCTCTGCTCTGCTCCTCTGTCATCTGGGGGGGAGGGGCTCAGCTCTGCTACTCTGTCATCTGTGGGGGGGGGGGGGGGGCTCAGCTCTGCTCCTCTGTCATCTGTGGGGGGGGGGGCTCAGCTCTGCTCCTCTGTCATCTGTGGGGGGGGGCTCAGCTCTGCTCCTCTGTCATCTGTGGGGGGGGGGGCTCAGCTCTGCTCCTCTGTCATCTGTGGGGGGGGGGGGCTCAGCTCTGCTCCTCTGTCATCTGTGGGGGGGGGGGGCTCAGCTCTGCTCCTCTGTCATCTGTGGGGGGGGGGGGCTCAGCTCTGCTCCTCTGTCATCTGAGGGGGGGTGGCTCAGCTCTGCTCCTCTATCATCTGTGGGGGGGGGGGGGGCTCAGCTCTGCTCCTCTATCATCTGTGGGGGGGGGGGGGGCTCAGCTCTGCTCCTCTGTCATCTGTGGGGGGGGGGGGCTCAGCTCTGCTCCTCTGTCATCTGTGGGGTTGGGGGGGCCTCAGCTCTGCTCCTCTATCATCTGTGGGGTGTGGGGGGGGGGGGGCTCAGCTCTGCTCCTCTGTCATCTGTGGGGTGGGGGGGGCTCAGCTCTGCTCCTCTGTCATCTGTGGGGTGGGGGGGGGGCAGCTCAGCTCTGCTCCTCTATCATCTGTGGGGTGGGGGGGGGGGCTCAGCTCTGCTCGTCTATCATCTGTGGGGTGGGAGGGGCTCAGCTCTGCTCCTCTATCATCTGTGGGGTGGGGGGGGGCAGCTCAGCTCTGCTCCTCTATCATCTGTGGGGTGGGAGGGGCTCAGCTTTGCTCCTCTATCATCTGTGGGGGGGGGGGCTCAGCTCTGCTCGTCTATCATCTGTGGGGTTGGGGGGGCCTCAGCTTTGCTCCTCTATCATCTGTGGGGTGGGGGAGGGGCTCAGCTCTGCTCCTCTATCATCTGTGGGGTGGGGGAGGGGCTCAGCTCTGCTCCTCTATCATCTGTGGGGTGGGGGGGGGGCTCAGCTCTGCTCCTCTATCATCTGTGGGGTGGGGGGGGGGGCTCAGCTCTGCTCCTCTATCATCGGTGGGGGGGGGGGGGGGCTCAGCTCTGCTCCTCTATCATCTGTGGGGTGGGGGGGGGCTCAGCTCTGCTCCTCTGTCATCTGTGGGGTGGGGGGGGCTCAGCTCTGCTCCTCTGTCATCTGTGGGGTGGGGGGGGGTGCTCAGCTCTGCTCCTCTATCATCTGTGGGGTGGGGGGGGGGCTCAGCTCTGTTCCTCTGTCATCTGAGGGGGGGCTCAGCTCTGCTCCTCTGTCATCTGTGGGGTGGGGGGGGGGGGCTCAGCTCTGCTCCTCTGTCATCTGTGGGGTGGGGGGGGGGGCTCAGCTCTGCTCCTCTGTCATCGGTGGGGTGGGGGGGGGCTCAGCTCTGCTCCTCTATCATCTGTGGGGTGGGGGGGCTCAGCTCTGCTCCTCTATCATCTGTGGGGGGGGGGCTCAGCTCTGCTCCTCTGACATCTGTGGGGTTGGGGGGGCCTCAGCTCTGCTCCTCTATCATGTGTGGGGGGGGGGGGCTCAGCTCTGCTCCTCTGTCATCTGTGGGGTGGGGGGGGGGGCAGCTCAGCTCTGCTCCTCTATCATCTGTGGGGTGGGGGGGGGGGCTCAGCTCTGCTCGTCTATCATCTGTGGGGTGGGGGGGGGGGGCTCAGCTCTGCTCGTCTATCATCTGTGGGGTGGGGGGGGGGGGGCTCAGCTCTGCTCGTCTATCATCTGTGGGGTGGGGGGGGGGGGCTCAGCTCTGCTCGTCTATCATCTGTGGGGTGGGAGGGGCTCAGCTCTGCTCCTCTATCATCTGTGGGGTGGGGGGGGCAGCTCAGCTCTGCTCCTCTATCATCTGTGGGGTGGGGGGGGGGGGGGCTCAGCTCTGCTCCTCTATCATCTGTGGGGTGGGGGGGGGCTCAGCTCTGCTCCTCTATCATCTGTGGGGTGGGGGGGGGGGGGCTCAGCTCTGCTCCTCTATCATCTGTGGGGTGGGGGGGGGGGCTCAGCTCTGCTCCTCTATCATCGGTGGGGGGGGGGGGGCTCAGCTCTGCTCCTCTGTCATCTGTGGGGTGGGGGGGGGCTCAGCTCTGCTCCTCTGTCATCTGTGGGGTGGGGGGGGGGGGCTCAGCTCTGCTCCTCTGTCATCTGTGGGGTGGGGGGGGGGGGCTCAGCTCTGCTCCTCTATCATCTGTGGGGTGGGGGGGGGCTCAGCTCTGTTCCTCTGTCATCTGAGGGGGGGCTCAGCTCTGCTCCTCTGTCATCTGTGGGGTGGGGGGGGGGGGGGGCTCAGCTCTGCTCCTCTGTCATCGGTGGGGTGGGGGGGGGCTCAGCTCTGCTCCTCTATCATCTGTGGGGTGGGGGGGCTCAGCTCTGCTCCTCTATCATCTGTGGGGTGGGGGGGGGGGCTCAGCTCTGCTCCTCTATCATCTGTGGGGTGGGGGGGGCTCAGCTCTGCTCCTCTATCATCTGTGGGGTGGGGGGGGCTCAGCTCTGCTCCTCTATCATCTGTGGGGTGGGGGGGGCTCAGCTCTGCTCCTCTATCATCTGTGGGGTGGGGGGGGCTCAGCTCTGCTCCTCTATCATCTGTGGGGTGGGGGGGCTCAGCTCTGCTCCTCTATCATCTGTGGGGTGGGGGGGGGCTGAGCTCTGCTCCTCTATCATCTGTGGGGTGGGGGGGGGCGGCTCAGCTCTGCTCCTCTATCATCTGTGGGGTGGGGGGGGGGGGCGGCTCAGCTCTGCTCCTCTATCATCTGTGGGGGGGGGGGGGCTCAGCTCTGCTCCTCTATCATCTGTGGGGGGGGGGGGGCTCAGCTCTGCTCCTCTGTCATCTGTGGGGTGGGTGGGGGGGCGGCTCAGCTCTGCTCCTCTATCATCTGTGGGGTGGGGGGGGGGCTCAGCTCTGCTCCTCTATCATCTGTGGGGTGGGGGGGGGGGGGCGGCTCAGCTCTGCTCCTCTATCATCTGTGGGGTGGGGGGGGGGGGGGCGGCTCAGCTCTGCTCCTCTATCATCTGTGGGGTGGGGGGGGCGGCTCAGCTCTGCTCCTCTATCATCTGTGGGGTGGGGGGGGGGCTCAGCTCTGCTCCTCTATCATCTGTGGGGTGGGGGGGCTCAGCTCTGCTCCTCTATCATCTGTGGGGGGGGGGGGCTCAGCTCTGCTCCTCTGTCATCTGTGGGGTGGGGGGGGGGGGCGGCTCAGCTCTGCTCCTCTGTCATCTGTGGGGTGGGGGGGGGGGGGCGGCTCAGCTCTGCTCCTCTATCATCTGTGGGGTGGGGGGGGGGGCGGCTCAGCTCTGCTCCTCTATCATCTGTGGGGTGGGGGGGGGGGGCGGCTCAGCTCTGCTCCTCTATCATCTGTGGGGTGGGGGGGGGCGGCTCAGCTCTGCTCCTCCTATAATCTGTGGGGTGGGGGGGCTCAGCTCTGCTCCTCTATCATCTGTGGGGTGGGGGGGGCTCAGCTCTGCTCCTCTATCATCTGTGGGGTGGGGGGGGGCTCAGCTCTGCTCCTCTATCATCTGTGGGGTGGGGGGGGCTCAGCTCTGCTCCTCTGTCATCTGTGGGGTGGGGGGGGGGGGCTCAGCTCTGCTCCTCTATCATCTGTGGGGTGGGGGGGGGGGCTCAGCTCTGCTCCTCTGTCATCTGTGGGGTGGGGGCGGGCTCAGCTCTGCTCCTCTGTCATCTGTGGGGTGGGGGGGGGGGGCTCAGCTCTGCTCCTCTGTCATCTGTGGGGGGCTCTGCTCCTCTGTCATCTGTGGGGTTGGGGGGGCCTCAGCTCTGCTCCTCTATCATCTGTGGGGTGGGGGGGGGGGGGGGCTCAGCTCTGCTCCTCTGTCATCTGTGGGGGGGGGGCTCAGCTCTGCTCCTCTGTCATCTGTGGGGGGGGCTCAGCTCTGCTCCTCTGTCATCTGTGGGGGGGGGGGCTCAGCTCTGCTCCTCTGTCATCTGAGGGGGGGTGGCTCAGCTCTGCTCCTCTATCATCTGTGGGGGGGGGGGGGGGCTCAGCTCTGCTCCTCTATCATCTGTGGGGGGGGGGGTTCAGCTCTGCTCCTCTATCATCTGTGGGGGGGGGGGGGGGCTCAGCTCTGTTCCTCTGTCATCTGAGGGGGGGGCTCAGCTCTGCTCCTCTATCATCTGTGGGGTGGGGGGGGGGCTCAGCTCTGCTCCTCTGTCATCTGTGGGGTGGGGGGGGGGCTCAGCTCTGCTCCTCTATCATCTGTGGGGTGGGGGGGGCTCAGCTCTGCTCCTCTATCATCTGTTGGGTGGGGGGGGCTCAGCTCTGCTCCTCTATCATCTGTTGGGTGGGGGGGGCTCAGCTCTGCTCCTCTATCATCTGTGGGGTGGGGGGGGGGGCTCAGCTCTGCTCCTCTATCATCTGTGGGGTGGGGGGGGGGGCTCAGCTCTGCTCCTCTATCATCTGTGGGGTGGGGGGGGGCTCAGCTCTGCTCCTCTATCATCTGTGGGGTGGGGGGGGGCTCAGCTCTGCTCCTCTATCATCTGTGGGGTGGGGGGGGGGCTCAGCTCTGCTCCTCTATCATCTGTGGGGTGGGGGGGGGGCGGCTCAGCTCTGCTCCTCTATCATCTGTGGGGTGGGGGGGGGCTCAGCTCTGCTCCTCTATCATCTGTGGGGTGGGGGGGGGGCGGCTCAGCTCTGCTCCTCTATCATCTGTGGGGTGGGGGGGGGGCGGCTCAGCTCTGCTCCTCTATCATCTGTGGGGTGGGGGGGGGGGGCGGCTCAGCTCTGCTCCTCTATCATCTGTGGGGTGGGGGGGGGGGCGGCTCAGCTCTGCTCCTCTATCATCTGTGGGGTGGGGGGGGGGGGCGGCTCAGCTCTGCTCCTCTATCATCTGTGGGGTGGGGGGGGGCGGCTCAGCTCTGCTCCTCTATCATCTGTGGGGTGGGGGGGGGGGCGGCTCAGCTCTGCTCCTCTATCATCTGTGGGGTGGGGGGGGGGGCGGCTCAGCTCTGCTCCTCTATCATCTGTGGGGTGGGGGGGGGGCGGCTCAGCTCTGCTCCTCTATCATCTGTGGGGGGGGGGGGGGCTCAGCTCTGCTCCTCTATCATCTGTGGGGGGGGGGGCTCAGCTCTGCTCCTCTATCATCTGTGGGGTGGGGGGGGGGGGCAGCTCAGCTCTGCTCCTCTGTCATCTGTGGGGGGGGCTCAGCTCTGCTCCTCTGTCATCTGTGGGGGGGGGGCTCAGCTCTGCTCCTCTGTCATCTGTGGGGGGGGGGCTCAGCTCTGCTCCTCTGTCATCTGTGGGGGCTCTGCTCCGCTCCCCTGTGGGGGGGGGCTCAGCTCTGCTCCTCTGTCATCTGTGGGGGGGGGGGGCTCAGCTCTGCTCCTCTGTCATGTGGGGGGGGGGGGCTCAGCTCTGCTCCTCTGTCATCTGTGGGGGGGGGGCTCAGCTCTGCTCCTCTGTCATCTGTGGGGGGGGGGGCTCAGCTCTGCTCCTCTGTCATCTGTGGGGGGGGGGGGGGCTCAGCTCTGCTCCTCTGTCATCTGTGGGGGCTCTGCTCCGCTCCCCTGTGGGGGACTTCTCTGTGTGGGGCTCAGTTCTGCTCCTCTGTGGGTGGCTCTGCGCCTCTGTTGGGGACTCCTCTGCTTCACTGTGGGGGTCTCAGCTCTGCTCCTCTGTGGGGGTCTCAGCTCTGCTCCTCTGTGGGGGTCTCAGCTCTGCTCCTCTGTGGGGGTCTCAGCTCTGCTCCTCTGTGGGGGTCTCAGCTCTGCTCCTCCTGTGGGGGTCTCAGCTCTGCTCCTCCTGTGGGGGTCTCAGCTCCTCCTGTGGGGGTCTCAGCTCCTCCTGTGGGGGTCTCAGCTCCTCCTGTGGGGGTCTCAGCTCCTCCTGTGGGGGTCTCAGCTCCTCCTGTGGGGGTCTCAGCTCCTCCTGTGGGGGTCTTGGCTCTGCTTCTCTGTCCAATGTCAGGGGGGGCTCCGCTCCTCTGTGAGGGGAGGCTATGCTTCTCTGTCCTCCTGTGGGGGGCTCCGCTGTCGGGCTTCCCCCCCATATCATCCAAAGCATTAACCCATACTTAACTCTTTTAGTAATACTAGCACTTTCTATCCTTTTGTTGTCACCTGGTGACACACTATGGTGACAACGCTCAGTGCACTGTATCTATGGAGAGTTGTCACCCTAGGATGGGGACGCGGGAGATCAGAGCTGCCATATGATGTGCTTTGGATAACCCCACCCCCTCCTCTACCCATTTGGCCAATCAGATGAGTTTGCGGTGATGTGACACCCTGGTTCCCAAATCTTCTTCCCCCTGGCCTTCAGTTTGGGGCGAGGACTTCTTTAAACCCCAACTCTCAGCAGCATTGACCCTTCAGTTACCTCTCCATCCTTTGTTTTATTAACCCGCGGAGTGCAGAGTAAAGCTGGCCTTGCAATGCCTCATGGTACTTGTAGTTCCGCAACAGGTTGAGCACCCATGACGTAACGCGTAGGGTGGGGCCAGGCCCTGTTCACACTGGCATTAAATCCAGGTGTTTGAGGCTCGTTTTTTAACTCCCGAAACGCCTCATAAAGCGTCTGCAATTGATAATATGGACAGCGCACAGAGTTCTTCACATTATCTAAACATGAAGTCACATGTTTTGAAGCATCTCAGTTTCTTTCATTCAACTCTATGGTAACATGCCAGACACACGTTGGGCCTTGTTCACAAAAAAAAAATGGAGGCGCCTGGCACGCGTTTTTAACGCACATTGGGCGTTTGGGGAGCTTTTTTGATGTGCATTCAACTCTCGTCAAACGCGCCGAGCAACGCACATTTAGAAGTTTTAGGCTCCTTCCAAATTTCTTTGACCTGTGATCCGACTTGTGAGACCCCCAAGTCGCAGGACATGTGAAATTCAGTGTATGTCTATGAGAGCTGTTCCTAGTGATAGGAAGTCACTGTGACTTCTTCAGAATAGGTTCCTGCACTGCTTTGGTCCATCTGAAGAAGTCTATTGAGAAATCATGTCAAGGCTGGTGAGTGTGCGGACACCGGGGAGAGTTTTTTTTTTTTTTTTTTTAGGTGGTTTATAAAGTTGCATATCAGTGAGGGCACGTTTCAAAATGCAGCATTGGAGACTCTTTTTTTTTTTTTTTTTTTATTATTTATTTTTTTAAGCACTCTGAAAGCCAATCAAAGCTCCTCCCACTAGAAAAAAAATGGTGACCTTACAGTCCTGGTCAAACGTTGTGTTTGCTTCAAAAAGGATCCCCCATGTGCTTCAAAGCATCTCCAAAACCTCTATAGAAGTCTGACGACGCTCGCTTACAGCACTGGAAGCTTTTGAGGGGCTTTTTTTCAGCATTAGCTTTGCTTTGTTTTGGAGGTATTGCAAGTATGAGCTATCCCAGGATGCACTGAGAAACCAACAAGCGAACTGGAAAGATGTCATCAGCAGTCACTTCCAGTTCATCTGCATATATTCTGGGAGTGTCTGGTGCAGACGTCACATCTGGTGTCCAGCATGAAGGTGAGCGGGGTCTGGACTGGAGTGAAGCAACAGCACACATGGTGTGCAACATGGGAACGCTATAGAGGAAGGTGACCGGGGACTGGAGAGAGAGAGGACTGATCGGCAGAGGATCAGCAGAGCTGGGGGACCAGAGCAGGAGAAACTAGCAGATGTCACACATGGTGAGCATCATGGCCGCAATATAGCGGGAGGTGGTGAGTGGGGACTGGAGAGAGAGGAGAATCAGCTGACTTAGGGATTTCTACTGGGGGGGGGGGTCAGCAGAGCTGGGGGTTACTACTGAGGAAGGTTTAGCAGAGCTGGAGTCACTACTAAGGAGGGCATCAGCAGAGCTCGGAGTACTACTGAGCAGGGGATCAGCATTGCTGGGGTTACTACTGAGTGAGGGATCGGCAGAGTTGAGGTTACTACCGAGTAAGGGATCGGCAGAGCTGGGGGTTACTACCGAGTGAGGGATGGGCAGAGCTGGAGGTTACTACCGAGTGAGGGATGGGCAGAGCTGGAGGTTACTACCGAGTGAGGGATGGGCAGAGCTGGGGGTTACTACCGAGTGAGGGATGGGCAGAGCTGGGGGTTACTACCGAGTGAGGGATGGGCAGAGCTGGGGGTTACTACCGAGTGAGGGATGGGCAGAGCTGGGGGTTACTACCGAGTGAGGGATGGGCAGAGCTGGGGGTTACTACCGAGTGAGGGATGGGCAGAGCTGGGGGTTACTACCGAGTGAGGGATGGGCAGAGCTGGGGGTTACTACCGAGTGAGGGATGGGCAGAGCTGGGGGTTACTACCGAGTGAGGGATGGGCAGAGCTGGGGGTTACTACCGAGTGAGGGATGGGCAGAGCTGGGGGTTACTACCGAGTGAGGGATGGGCAGAGCTGGGGGTTACTACCGAGTGAGGGATGGGCAGAGCTGGGGGTTACTACCGAGTGAGGGATGGGCAGAGCTGGGGGTTACTACCGAGTGAGGGATGGGCAGAGCTGGGGGTTACTACCGAGTGAGGGATGGGCAGAGCTGGGGGTTACTACCGAGTGAGGGATGGGCAGAGCTGGGGGTTACTACCGAGTGAGGGATGGGCAGAGCTGGGGGTTACTACCGAGTGAGGGATGGGCAGAGCTGGGGGTTACTACCGAGTGAGGGGATGGGCAGAGCTGGGGGTTACTACCGAGTGAGGGGATGGGCAGAGCTGGGGGTTACTACCGAGTGAGGGATGGGCAGAGCTGGGGGTTACTACCGAGTGAGGGATGGGCAGAGCTGGGGGTTACTACCGAGTGAGGGATGGGCAGAGCTGGGGGTTACTACCGAGTGAGGGATGGGCAGAGCTGGGGGTTACTACCGAGTGAGGGATGGGCAGAGCTGGGGGTTACTACCGAGTGAGGGATGGGCAGAGCTGGGGGTTACTACCGAGTGAGGGATGGGCAGAGCTGGGGGTTACTACCGAGTGAGGGATGGGCAGAGCTGGGGGTTACTACCGAGTGAGGGATGGGCAGAGCTGGGGGTTACTACCGAGTGAGGGGATGGGCAGAGCTGGGGGTTACTACCGAGTGAGGGGATGGGCAGAGCTGGGGGTTACTACCGAGTGAGGGATGGGCAGAGCTGGGGGTTACTACCGAGTGAGGGATGGGCAGAGCTGGGGGTTACTACCGAGTGAGGGATGGGCAGAGCTGGGGGTTACTACCGAGTGAGGGGATGGGCAGAGCTGGGGGTTACTACCGAGTGAGGGGATGGGCAGAGCTGGGGGTTACTACCGAGTGAGGGGATGGGCAGAGCTGGGGGTTACTACCGAGTGAGGGGATGGGCAGAGCTGGGGGTTACTACCGAGTGAGGGATGGGCAGAGCTGGGGGTTACTACCGAGTGAGGGATGGGCAGAGCTGGGGGTTACTACCGAGTGAGGGATGGGCAGAGCTGGGGGTTACTACCGAGTGAGGGATGGGCAGAGCTGGGGGTTACTACCGAGTGAGGGATGGGCAGAGCTGGGGGTTACTACCGAGTGAGGGATGGGCAGAGCTGGGGGTTACTACCGAGTGAGGGATGGGCAGAGCTGGGGGTTACTACCGAGTGAGGGTTGGGCAGAGCTGGGGGTTACTACCGAGTGAGGGTTGGGCAGAGCTGGGGGTTACTACCGAGTGAGGGTTGGGCAGCGCTGGGGGTTACTACCGAGTGAGGGATGGGCAGCGCTGGGGGTTACTACCGAGTGAGGGATGGGCAGCGCTGGGGGTTACTACCGAGTGGGGGATGGGCAGCGCTGGGGGTTACTACCGAGTGGGGGATGGGCAGAGCTGGGGGTTACTACCGAGTGGGGGATGGGCAGAGCTGGGGGTTACTACCGAGTGGGGGATGGGCAGAGCTGGGGGTTACTACCGAGTGGGGGATGGGCAGAGCTGGGGGTTACTACCGAGTGGGGGATGGGCAGAGCTGGGGGTTACTACCGAGTGGGGGATGGGCAGAGCTGGGGGTTACTACCGAGTGGGGGATGGGCAGAGCTGGGGGTTACTACCGAGTGGGGGATGGGCAGAGCTGGGGGTTACTACCGAGTGGGGGATGGGCAGAGCTGGGGGTTACTACCGAGTGGGGGATGGGCAGAGCTGGGGGTTACTACCGAGTGGGGGATGGGCAGAGCTGGGGGTTACTACCGAGTGGGGGATGGGCAGAGCTGGGGGTTACTACCGAGTGGGGGATGGGCAGAGCTGGGGGTTACTACCGAGTGGGGGATGGGCAGAGCTGGGGGTTACTACCGAGTGGGGGATGGGCAGAGCTGGGGGTTACTACCGAGTGGGGGATGGGCAGAGCTGGGGGTTACTACCGAGTGGGGGATGGGCAGAGCTGGGGGTTACTACCGAGTGGGGGATGGGCAGAGCTGGGGGTTACTACCGAGTGGGGGATGGGCAGAGCTGGGGGTTACTACCGAGTGGGGGATGGGCAGAGCTGGGGGTTACTACCGAGTGGGGGATGGGCAGAGCTGGGGGTTACTACCGAGTGGGGGATGGGCAGAGCTGGGGGTTACTACCGAGTGGGGGATGGGCAGAGCTGGGGGTTACTACCGAGTGGGGGATGGGCAGAGCTGGGGGTTACTACCGAGTGGGGGATGGGCAGAGCTGGGGGTTACTACCGAGTGGGGGACGGGCAGAGCTGGGGGTTACTACCGAGTGGGGGACGGGCAGAGCTGGGGGTTACTACCGAGTGGGGGACGGGCAGAGCTGGGGGTTACTACCGAGTGGGGGACGGGCAGAGCTGGGGGTTACTACCGAGTGGGGGACGGGCAGAGCTGGGGGTTACTACCGAGTGGGGGACGGGCAGAGCTGGGGGTTACTACCGAGTGGGGGACGGGCAGAGCTGGGGGTTACTACCGAGTGGGGGACGGGCAGAGCTGGGGGTTACTACCGAGTGGGGGACGGGCAGAGCTGGGGGTTACTACCGAGTGGGGGATGGGCAGAGCTGGGGGTTACTACCGAGCGGGGGATGGGCAGAGCTGGGGGTTACTACCGAGCGGGGGATGGGCAGAGCTGGGGGTTACTACCGAGCGGGGGATGGGCAGAGCTGGGGGTTACTACCGAGCGGGGGATGGGCAGAGCTGGGGGTTACTACCGAGCGGGGGATGGGCAGAGCTGGGGGTTACTACCGAGCGGGGGATGGGCAGAGCTGGGGGTTACTACCGAGCGGGGGATGGGCAGAGCTGGGGGTTACTACCGAGCGGGGGATGGGCAGAGCTGGGGGTTACTACCGAGCGGGGGATGGGCAGAGCTGGGGGTTACTACCGAGCGGGGGATGGGCAGAGCTGGGGGTTACTACCGAGCGGGGGATGGGCAGAGCTGGGGGTTACTACCGAGTGGGGGATGGGCAGAGCTGGGGGTTACTACCGAGTGGGGGATGGGCAGAGCTGGGGGTTACTACCGAGCGGGGGATGGGCAGAGCTGGGGGTTACTACCGAGCGGGGGATCGGCAATGCTGGGGTTTACTACAGAGCAGGAGATCTGCTGAACAAGGGTACTAATAATGCTTCAATCTCCGGTAAGGCATGAAATCGGAAAAACGGTTCCATCGCATACAACCGTCTGATTTTTTGATTACAAGGTGGAAAATGCACTTCATATTTCTTGATATAATAAAAAGCAGAACATCCACAGAGATACTATTTCAGTATACACTCCTCTTGGAAATCCAAGATGGCGCCTCGTACAACGTGATGATATCACTCCTACCTGACGAGTTGCGTCCCTCCGGGACTTTCTCAAGGTCTTTCACTTATTATAATGTTGTGGCATCCAGCCTTAAACTAGAGTCGTATTCAGATTTAGTCTTTTTTTTTTTTTTTTTTTTTGTGTGTGGTTGCTACGGTTGACCACATTATTTGTACTGGTTTGCTAATTAACATCTGTCTACAGCTCCACTTCAGTGAAAATTTAAATTATTGCGATCTCCTTTTATGCAGTGTGAAGAAGGCAGATATTCAACAGTCATCTCCCATGTGCCATTTCCACCTCGCTCCCTGATACCTGAGAGGAACACCAATAAAAAACATTCCCAAGGTCACCAACAAGATCGCTGAGCTGCTGACAGGAGAGGTGAGCGGTGCCGGGAATTCTGGGACATTATCCAGTAACAGACAAGGGATGTGTCTGGATGGTGACTGTATCATTGTGTGTGTCAGGTTCCTATAAGGTGTCAGGATGTCACTGTCTATTTCTCCATGGAGGAGTGGGAGTATTTAGAAGGACACAAGGATCTCTACAAGGACATCATGATGGAGAATCAGCCGCCCCTCACATCACCGGGTAAGAGGAGACTTTATTGTAAAGGAGAGAGCAGTACGGAGGGTCCACCTAGATCCCCCATCATCTGATAAACACATAGAAACAATGTATTCAGTCAGTGTGTGTGTTTCCTACAGATGGATCCAGTAATGGGAACCCACCAGAGAGATGTCCCCGTCCTCTGTATTCCCGGGATTCCACACAGGAAGGTCACACCATCCCCCACCATCATCAGGTAGGTGGTTAACGAATCCATTAATAGTCATGTTACTCCCTTAATAGGAGTTGCACTGTTACATTTAAGATTGTTTTCATTATATATTCAGAGTGGAAGCCTAAGCCATTTGAATGTTGCTGTCAAAGAAGAGATCAAGGAGGAGGAGGATGAGGTTGGTGTGATGGACAAGTTTTTAGAAGGACACAAGGATCTCAACATGATGGAACCATCCGTTGACAAAAATCCTTCAGAGAGCTGTCCCAGTCTTTCTCATTCTTTGGATGGTACACAAGAAGTTCACAACTACGCGCATCATTATCAGGTAAATTGGATCGTTTTTAAGGTGTGAAAGTGCCTCAAAACTCTGAGTTGATCCTACAAGCCAATGTTCTTCTATGCGGTGTCACAATTCTTATATTTTGAATATGTTATTTTGTATCATTTTATGGTCTCAGAATGAAGACCACACGGATATAATGGCTGTGGTGAAAGAGGAAGAAGGAAAGCCATATGTGAAGGATGATCAAGAGTCTCCAAAGGAGGATGGAACTTTGGTGGTAATTAAGGAGGAGGAATCTTCTCTGGATAGCAGTTCAGGTAAACAAATTCTAAATACTGTACACCATATGAAAGGTCCATCCCCATTCCTCAATATAATGTCATGTTCTCAACAAATGAGGAGGAGATACTGTACACCATATGAAAGGTCCATCTCCATTCCTCAATATAATGTCATGTTCCCAACCAATGAGGAGGAGATACTGTACACCATATGAAAGGTCCATCTCTATTCTTCAATATAACGTCATGTTCCCAACAAATGAGGAGATACTGTACACCATATGAAAGGTCCATCCCCATTCCTCAATATAATGTCATGTTCCCAACAAATGAGGAGATACTGTACACCATATGAAAGGTCCATCTCCATTCCTCAATATAACGTCATGTTCCCAACAAATGAGGAGGAGATACTGTACACCATATGAAAGGTCCATCTCCATTCCTCAATATAATGTCATGTTCCCAACAAATGAGGAGGAGATACTGTACACCATATGAAAGATCCATCTCCATTCCTCAATATAATGTCATGTTCCCAACAAATGAGGAGGAGATACAGTACACCATATGAAAGGTCCATCTCTATTCTTCAATATAATGTCATGTTCCCAACAAACCTAAAGAGATCAGTAAAAACAATTCTGTAATGGGTCAATATACTTGAATGTTTTTCAATAATTCTTTTTTTACCAGCAGAAAGACCTGGTGCCAATGAGAAGACACACCCAGGGGAACATTCATTTTTATGTTCAGAGTGCGGGAAATTCTTCACATCAGAGGCAGATTTTACCAGACATCAAAGACGTCACGTTGAAGTGTGGCCCCACACGTGTAAAGAGTGTGGCAAATCTTTCCAAAAGAGATCGCAGTTTACCAGACATATGAGGAATCACACAAACGAGAGGCCCCACTCATGCTCGGAGTGCTCTCGATGTTTTAAATTGAAGAGCCACCTGATGGCACATCTCAGACTTCACAGAGGCGACACCCCTTTCTCGTGCGCACAGTGCGGAAAAGCTTTTACGTCCAGATCGCGGCTTTTTAGGCATCGGATGTATCACATTGGCGTGCGGCCCTATTCGTGCTCGGAGTGCGGGAAGTCTTTCACCGAGAAGTTCATGCTTGTTCATCATATGAGAGTTCACACCGGCGAGAGGCCTTATCCTTGCCCGGAGTGCGGTCAACGTTTTAAGGATAAAAGCGTTCTGAAGGGACATCTGAGGGTTCACACCGGAGAGACCCCCTTCCAGTGCCCTGTGTGCGGGAAATGTTTTACGCGGAAAGATATCCTCACCATACACCAAAGGAGCCACTTGGACAAATTGCCGTACACGTGCGAAGAGTGCGGGAAAGGTTTTACGTGGAAGAGTACCTTCATCAGTCACCAGAAAACCCACACGGGCGAGCAGCCTTTTTGCTGCACAGAATGCGGCAAACGGTTCAGCCAAAGATCTTCTCTTTCGCAGCATCTGAAGCTTCACTCAGATGAAGGTTCGTTGGCGTGTGCGGAGTGCGGGAAGTCATTCGAAACGAAATATGAACTTGGTATACACCGGAGAGGTCACACGGGCCAGGAGATCTTTTCCTGTTCGGAGTGCAACAGATGTTTTTTGCAGAAGGGACACCTTCTTATCCACCAGAGGAGTCACACGGGCGAGCGACCTTACACCTGTCCGGAGTGCGGCAAATCTTTCTCGCGGAAAGGAAACCTCCTTACGCACCAGAGGATCCACACGGGCGAGCGCCCTTTTTCCTGCTCGGAGTGCGGGAAGTGTTTCCCCCAAAAAGGATATCTGATTCAACACCAGAAAAGCCACGAGGGCGATCGCCCTCACTCCTGCCTGGAGTGCGCGAAGCACTTCAAAACCAAATCTGAACTCCTCCTGCACCAGAGACGTCACAGCGGCGAGAAGGTTTTCTCCTGCCTGGAGTGCGAGAGGTCCTTCCTGAAGAAGTGGCAGCTCGTCGAGCACCAGCGGGTTCACACCGGCGAAAAACCTTTTTCCTGTTCGGAGTGCGGGAGACATTTCTCGCACAAGGCGAGCCTCAAAACTCATCAGAAGCTTCACACCGGCGAGAAGCCGTTTTCCTGTTCGGAATGCGGGAAAAGCTTCTTACAGAAAGGACATTTAACGAAACATTATAAAACCCACTCCCGTTCGTGCCGGCCGAAAAATGTTTCTTAGCCTTTTTTTTTTATAGGATGGGTTATTGTTTTTTCATAGCATATGCGAGAAAGATCTAAAGCTTAAAGGCTTGTTCTTCAAAAACTGATCTTCGGAGTTTTCAAGAGTTGATCATCTCCAAGTAATCGAATGAGAACTGTAATGTCACTGCTGGGCAAATTGGTCCTCAAATATTCACGATTAGATTTCTAATTTTCAGATTTAAGAGCTGAGGAATATGTGTAGTAATACCACTGTATAAGTCAAAGGTTTGACCACACGGAAGGTTCCAAGCTAAGGTCTTCTGCTCTTTGTTTGTCTCTCAGAAATTTGCATGTAGTAATAAAGAATTACAATTGGCACAACTCAAACGCAGCATGTAGAATGATGGGAGAGAAGACCATCATAAATCCAAATAATCTTCCCATTTCTAAGAGATAGGGGGTATGGGGTGTGGAAGGACATACCGAAGCTTGATGGGGTTCAAAGGCTTCAGTTATACTTCCCTAAGGCATACACAGTCCTGTAGAACAAAACTTACCTTTGACAATGCTTTTCAGTCCTTTTGGCTACCAAGACCTTTATTTGACAATAATGTTCAATCTTTTGGTGACCAAGCCTTGGTGGAAAATCTTGGCAAGACCTACCTTTTGACAGTCCTGTTCAGCCTAAGGCCGCGTACACGCGATCGGACTTTACGGCATACTTGGTCCGGCGCACCGGATTTCGTCAGACAATTCGATCGTGTGTGGGCTCCAGCGGACTTTGTTTTCTCAAAAGTTTGACGGACTTATGCCGCGTACACGCGGTCGGACTTTACGGCAGACTTTGCCCGGCGGACTTTTCGACGGACTTTCTGAATGAACGGACTTGCCTACACACAATCCACCAAAGTCTGTCGAATTCGTACGTGATGACGTACGACCGGACTAAAATAAGGAAGTTGATAGCCAGTAGCCAATAGCTGCCCTAGCGTGGCTTTTTGTCCGTCGAACTAGCATACAGACGAGCGGACTTTTCGACAAGACTCGTTCGGATAGATTTAAAACATCTTTCAAATCTAAGTCCGTCCAACGTTTTGAGCAAACAAAGTCCGCTGGAGCCCACACACGATTGAATTGTCCGAAATCCCGTCCACCGGGCAAAGTCTGCCATAAAGTCCGCTCGTGTGTACGCGGCATTAGGTTTGAAACATGTTTCAAATCTATCCGACAGACTCGAGTCCGGTCGAAAAGTCCGCTCGTCTGTTTGCTAGTCCGACGGACAAAAACGGACGCTAGGGAAGCTATTGGCTACTGGCTATGAACTTCCTTGTTTTAGTCCGGTCGTACGTCATCACGTACAAATCCGTCGGACTTTGATTGATCGTGTGTAGGCAAGTCCATTCATTCGTAAAGTCCGCCCGGCAAAGTATGCCATAAAGTCCGGTCGCGTGTACGTGGCATAAGACCTTACTTTGACAATTCTGTTCATTCCTTTGGCGAGCAAGCCCTGGTGGAATATCTTGGCAAAAGTTTCTTTTTATTGGCACTGTTCAATCTTTTGGCATCCAAGCCTTGGTGGAAAGTCTTGGCAAGACTTGCCTTTGACAGTCTTGTTCAGTCCTTTTGGCTACCAAGACCTACCTTTTTTGAAAATCCTGTTCAGTCCTTTTGGCGACCAAACCCCGGTAGGGAATCTTAGCATGACCTTCTTTTTTAATGGCCCAGTTCAGTTCTTTGGCTACAAAGCCCTAGTCGAAAATCCTGGCAAGCCCTACCTTTGATGGTGTTGAAGAACCATACTATAACTTGATGAGGTTCAGAGGCTTCAATTTTACTTGCCGAAGGCATAGACGGTTCTGCAGGGCCAAAGAGTGAGCTACAAAGCCCTGGTAGAAAATATCGGCAAGATCTACCATTTGACACTTCTCTTTGGTCCTTTTGGCTACCACACCCTGGTGGTAAATCTTGGCAACACCTATGTTTTAGTGGCACTGTTCAGTCTTTTGGCTACTAAGGCCTCATAGAGTATCTTGGCATGTTCCACCTTTGATGGTGTGGAAGGATATACCAAAGCTTAATGGGGTTCAGAGTCTTCAGTTTTTACTTGCCAAAGGCATAGACAGTCATGTAGGGCCAAAGAGTATCATTTTAAGCTACAAAGCCCTAGTAGAAAATTTTGGCAAGATCTACCTTTTGACAGTTTTGTTCAGTTCTTTGTCTACTAGACCCTGGTAAAAAATCTTGGCAAGATTCACTGTTGATGGTGTGGAAGGACATCCTGAAGCTTAATGGGGTTCAGATGCGTTAATTTTACTTGCCGGAGGCATAGACAGTCCTGTAGGGCCAAAGCATAAGCCACAAAGCCTTGGTATAAAATCTAGGCAAGATCTACCCTTGACAGTTCTGTTCAGTCATTTGTCTACTAGGCCCTGATGGAAAATCTTGGCAAGACCTACCTTTTTTTTAATGGCCCAGTTCAGTCCTTTGCCAACTAAGCCCGGTGGAACATCTTGGCAAGACCTACTATTTTTAATGGCCCAGTTAATTCCTTTGTCTACTAAGCCCTAGTAGAAAATCTTGGCAAAACCCCTCTTTGGATGGTGCAGAAGGACATACTGAAGCTTGATGGGGTTCAGAGGCCTCAACTTTACTTGCCGAAAGCATTGACATTCCTGAAGGCCCAAAGAGTAGCTCATTTTAAGCTGCAAAGCCCTGGGACCTACCTTTTGACCGTTCTGTTCAGTCCTTTGGCTAGGCCCTGGTAGAAAATCTTGGCTAGACATACTTTTTTAATGGCACTGTTAAGTCCTTTTGGTTACCAATCCCTGATGGAAAGTCTTGGCAAGACCTACCTTTGACAGTTCTGTTCAGTCCTTTGGCTACCAACCCTGGTGGAACAT
This sequence comes from Lithobates septentrionalis, assembly GCA_037952835.1. Classification (NCBI taxonomy): domain Eukaryota; kingdom Metazoa; phylum Chordata; class Amphibia; order Anura; family Ranidae; genus Lithobates; species Lithobates septentrionalis. Next base: position 386,131 of record JBBDGP010000300.1, on the reverse strand, counting down.
CTTGGCGAGACCTACATTTTAATGGTACTGTTCAGTCCTTTGAATACTAAGCCATAGTAGAAAACCTTGACAAGACCTCTGACAGATCTGTTCAGTCCTTTAACTACCACGCCCTGGTGGAACATCTTGACAAGACCTACATTTTAATGGTACTGTTCAGTCCTTTGGCTACTAGGCCCCACTGGAAAAACCTACCTTTTGATGGTTCTGTTCAGGCCTTTGGCTACAATTTTTTTTTTTTGACAAATGAAGGTCCTAAAGTCAACCAGTCCAAGCCTGTCCATCTCAAACTGAGCATATAATGGGGTTCAGTAGGGGCAATCTTATAAGAGGGGTGGAGAGTTTATTCAGTCCTCTGGCTACTAAACCCCATTGGAAAATCTTGGTAAGGCCCATCTTTGATGGTCCTGTTCACCACTTTGGCTATTATTTTTTTGAGGAGTGGCAGTCCTCAAGTTAACCTGTCCAAGAGTGGCAATCTCAAACTGAGAATGTGCTAGGGTTCAATGGGAGCTATCTTATTATAGGGGTGGAGAGTTTATTCAGAGTCTTAAGAGGCGAGTATTTGGATATGAATCTTCTAGTAAGAAGGGCAGCTCAGCAGAGATCTTATTATGTTTTGGAGATATCAGCAGTCGGTATAAAGAACCACCTGAGTGAGCATACATCTACAAAGCCCTGGGGAAAAGATGAGAGCACCCTAAATAGGACCTACCTTCTAGATTTTTGGCAGTCCTGTTCAGCCCATTAGCTGTTAATTTTTGATAATCCAGGGTCTTAAAGTAAAACTGTTTCAAAGCGATGAGAAGGTCTACAGGTTTAGCAAGCTGGTGTAACTAGCAAATCTCCACTTTTCCTATAAGAGCCAACTCTGTTCCTGTCCCCACTTATCTCTCTAATGTCCCCTATTGGTCTAATAATCTGATAAGCAGTCTGACCGATAGCGAGGCTCAAAAAGAGACAGGGCCAAGCTTGATATTCAGTTAAAAGTTCATAATGGGCAATTCCTAACTCCTCTTAGAAAAGTCCACCATTGTCCCACCTCCTAATTATTGCTGCTGGCCATCATTGCAATAGAGAGAATGGCTGGGGGACCTCCTAAAAACTCCTGCTTGGTCCATCTCTGGATCTACAGATATTTTGATGCTGATGTGTTTTTCCAATTATATGTTGACTTTGAATTGCCCAGTTTGGTGATTGGGCTTGTTTTTGAGCCTCATTAGTACCACAGAAGTGCAACCCAACCAAACAACTACAAGAAAAATGAGATTTGTAGAAAGGCACTTGTTGAGTGGGGGCACCCTTAACACCTCCTGAACTGTCCAAAATGACCTGTTTAGGTTTTGTCTGTAGTCTTGGTACATCCAGAATTTGGTTCCCGTTTGATGGCCATGCCCTGTCCCTTAGACAGGAAAACAAGCTGAATACAGTCAATTTTCTCCAACTGGGTTATCATATTCCTACCCCCCTTACTTGAAGGCCTGTACTGTCATTGGTTAACCTATAGCTGCTTAATATGGAACATCACCATTAGCACTATCATGACCTCAAACCTGGAATCTTGCTTCCACCATCACTTTCCATTTGGTCTTGTCTTTTGCCAAGTTGATATTCTGCCATAACCTGGATGTCATCTCTCCGCTGTGTTCGTCTCCTCCCTGACCTTTTCTTTACCTTGCTCCCTTCCACAACCTTGAATAGCTCCTCTACTGTGAGTTTATTGGGATATGGCCCCAGATAATTTAATTTTCTCATGATTATTGCTTTCAATACACTTGGTTTTCTTCATTTCAGTTTAATGACTCTTTGGAGCCATGATCCTTCTTTTTGTAGAGCCATCGAGAGGGAAAACCTTTTTGCCATACTGGAGAACAGACCAGGCTTGTATTTGTACAAGTCTTTTCTTTGTGCTTAGAGGAAGATTGTTCCTCATAAGCTGTTTATATCTCCAGAGACTTTGGTCTTGGTAATTCCAGCTTTGATGTCAACCTCTACTGAAGTCAAAGATCAACTGACCAACCACCCCATGGCAGTCCCCTTTTCTGGTCAGTCCTACAATAGCTAAAAATGAAATCAAAATCAACTGACCAACCAACTCATGGTTGTCCACTTTCTGTAGCCAGTTCTACACTAGCTAAAGATGAAGCCAAAGATCAACTGACCAACCACCCCATGCTTGTCCCCTTCTGTGGCCAGTCCTACACTAGCTAAAGATGATTTTGGGAATGTGAGATCTGATGCTCAGATTTTGACCCATAATTGGCCTGTAGTGAATTGAGCCCAGTCTCTCGAGATATAGTGGAAGCTCCGGCTGTAGTGTTTTGTCACCAGCTGACTAGACCGAGGCCATCTATACCAGAAAAATTTAACTATAGATTATAATGATTTATTGTGATAATATATTTTTTCCCTATCAGCAAGCTTGTGATTTTGAAAAAGAAGGTTGATTGCACTGTCGACTTTACAATCATCATGAGTGGATATAAATCAAGAGGTTTCTAGAGTGGCATAGGGCTATTGGTAACATGTTGTAGTTACAGACAGCAGGCTTCTAGAATGTAATTGTTTATGTTGTATGGAAATGCTTAGTTCAACGAGCCAAGCAATAAAGAAAAATCTATGTTGTGTGTGACTCTCTTTTGTGTATCTCAGGCATATCCAAAGTCAGGCTCGTGTTTCGGTTTCAAACGGCCCCACTGGTAATTTGGAGATATATATATATATATCTGTTGTGCCCCCCCAACGAATCCCCGAGTGCTGCGAGGGCCACAAAAGATATATTACCCGTATTTATCTGTATCTCAGAGGAGACGGGGGGGGTGGGATGGCGCGGAACGAGTGCCATCAGATTACGTACAGGAAACTCTCCGGTTTACTCGATGGACCCTATTAGGAAGTCCCGTCTCCTGGGGTACCATTGGACAACTGTTCTGTCTATCATAGGAGGCGGGACTTTGCAATAAAGAGGCCGCCAAGTAAACAGGAGATTCTCTTGTATGTAATCTGTCGGTGCTCATCCCGCCCCCCTCCGAGGCTGCAGATGGGCCTCGATCAGGCTGCATTCATGGCACTGGTGAGGCTCTATTCAGAGGCTGCATTTGGGCATTGATGAGGCTCCATTCAGAGGCTGCATTCGTGGCACTGGTGAGGCTCCATTCAGAGGCTGCATTCGTGGCACTGGTGAGGCTCCATTCAGAGGCTGCATTCGGGCACTGGTGAGGCTCCATTCAGAGGCTGCATTCGGGCACTGGTGAGGCTCCATTCAGAGGCTGCATTCATGGCACTGGTGAGGCTCCATTCAGAGGCTGCATTTATGGCACTGGTGAGGCTCCATTCAGAGGCTGCATTCATGGCACTGGTGAGGCTCTATTCAGAGGCTGCATTCGGGCACTGGTGAGGCTCCATTCAGAGGCTGCATTCATGGCACTGGTGAGGCTCCATTCAGAGGCTGCATTCATGGCACTGGTGAGGCTCAATTCAGAGGCTGCATACATGGCACTGGTGAGGCTCTATTCAGAGGCTGCATTTGGGCACTGGTGAGGCTCCATTTAGAGGCTGCATTCATGGCACTGGTGAGGTTGCAGATGGGCACTGACCCTTATTTTGCTTCACAGTTCTTTATTTAAAATTTTCTTTTTTTTTCCTGAAAATTCCCTCTTAAAGTGAAGGTGCGTGTTATTCGCCGATAAATACGATATATCCAAATAACACGCCCGAGCTCGTCCTTAGTCTTGAGCGACGCTCGGGGATTAGTTGGGGGCCACAAAAGAGAAATATAGATATATATATATATCCAAATAACACGCCCCAGCTCATCTCTTCACCACACACAGCCACAAAGGCAGGAGAATTCTTGTTGGGCAGTGTATCAGTGCTCAGATGAACACACTTAGACCAAATTTTAATGGTTCAAAGGATGTCAGGCAAAATGGTCGGCCCTCACGTATGTTCACTTCACCAAATCTGGCCCTCTTTGAAAAAAGTTTGGAACCCCTGGTGTATGTATATGTAATAAATATATATACACTATATGACATGGTTGAAGAGGCACCAGCCTGCAAAAGTCTATGGAAGATGTAGACGTGGTGCAGCGGTCAGAAGATTGAGGTTCTCAGAAGGATTTGCTATACCCATCCGACACAATGAAGTCGCATTCCTTTGTTTCTATTGGTTGACAAGGAACCAAACATAAGGTACCATCCCATTGCTGATGGGAAGTGGCGGCCCAATAGTTAGGTGATAGTATCGTTTGTGAGCTTAAACAGGAACTGAACTCGAGAAGCTGTGCAGACCAAGGATTAGGCACCAGTATTGCCTGTGGTCTCCAAGCAGATGATTCTTTCCTAGCTATTGACCTACCATGCCCTGTTCTGCATGGTGTCTCTGGGTAGAGGTGGCCATATTGGTAGAAGAGCACCAACAGTGGAGCATAATTCCTTACACTCCCATAGGTGGGGCACTATTCCTCCCACTGATACCAATGACGGGGCACTATTCTTCCCACTGACACCAATGACGGGGCACTTACTGAGGGTCTCTATGTATACAAAGTATGCTCAACACATTTGTTCAGCAAACGTCTACATGGAGACCCTCAGTAAGTGACGGCTATCATATAACTCCAGGGAGAGTAGAGGGGGCAATGAATTCTCAGCCCCCCGAGAAGCTCTACTGCCATCACCTCCTATGAGTGGTAACTTATCTCCTCTACAAGATGATTCTGGAAAGGGGTCATCTTGTGCTCAGTGTTTCTGCTTGTTTTGTCCCTGCTGTCCACAATATGAGGGGTTCTCACCATCCCTGCTGTCCATTATGAGAGGTTCCCACCATCCCTGCTGTCCCCATTATGAGGGGTTCTCACCATCCCTGCTGTCCACAATATGAGGGGTTCTCACCATCCCTGCTGTCCATTATGAGAGGTTCCCACCATCCCTGCTGTCCCCATTATGAGGGGTTCTCACCATCCCTGCTGTCCCCATTATGAGGGGTTCTCACCATCCCTGCTGTCCCCATTATGAGGGGTTCTCACCATCCCTGCTGTCCACAATATGAGGGGTTCTCACCATCCCTGCTGTCCATTATGAGAGGTTCCCACCATCCCTGCTGTCCCCATTATGAGGGGTTCTCACCATCCCTGATGTCCCCATTATGAGGGGTTCTCACCATCCCTGCTGTCCCCATTATGAGGGGTTCTCATCATCCCTGCATGTTCTCACCATCCCTGCTGTCCCCATTATGAGGGGTTCTCACCATCCCTGATGTCCCCATTATGAGGGGGTTCTCACCATCCCTGCTGTCCCCATTATGAGGGGTTCTCATCATCCCTGCATGTTCTCACCATCCCTGCTGTCCCCATTATGAGAGGTTCTCACCATCCCTGCTGTCCCCATTATGAGGGGTTCTCACCATCCCTGCTGTCCCCAATATGAGGGGTTGAGTTTGTTTATTGAAAAATCTTACAAACAACAACTTATATACAATAAAACCATAATAAATAAATAAAACATTTACAAAATAATTGAATATGATTATACAAAACAAGAGCATTATAAATGGTACAAACCAAATTGCGCACAACACAATCCCTACAGGAGAGCCAGACTAAGGAACATCACCGTCACCATGCATGGAGCCTTTTATCAAAAATATATTTGATCTGAAAATCTAGGGGAGTGAAACAAGAATACAAGGAAAAGCCGCACACCCCGAGATCAACCGGCAGCAGCTACAGAGTCCTGATATTCCTCCACGCCCTTATCCAGGCCTCCTGCTGCCACCTGTCCTTCTCAAGACTAAGGATGAGCTCCGGCGTGTTCGCACAGCCCACATGCAGAGCCCGCCAGGAAGTCGGCACTGCGCTGCGCTAATCACAAGCAGTGAGAGATTTCCCGATGTGCGGCTGCAGAGATCGGGACAATGTCTCACTGTCTGTGATTAGCGCAGCGCAGTGCTGACTTCCTGGCGGGCTCTGCACGTGGGCTGTGCGAACACGCCGGAGCTCATCCTTACTCAAGACCCTGAATCTTCCCAACCTCACCCAGAATGTCCTGCACTTCCACAGGGAGGATTTTACTCCGTAAGGATACCTGACACCGTGCACTCCACGTGAAATAACGGACTACTAGACTAACTAAAAAAAGTGCTTCCAAATCATAATCCCGACGAGTCTGGAATGCCCCATACACCCACTCTGCATAACTCATATGGGGGAGGAAGGGTATACTCAGAGCCCTCCCCACCCTCTTGTACACCTCTATATTAAAAGGGAACTGAAGTAGAAAGTGATCCATGGACTCCACAACTCCTCCACACTCCACTCTCGGGCAGCCCCGATCACGCATGGAAAGAAACTTCAAGTTGCCCTTCACATATAGTTTTCCATGAAAGGCAAGCCAAGCCTGATCCCTAAACTTCATTGGGATTCTCTCCAAATTAATCAATCGCAAACCCACCCCCAAAACCAGGCTTGGGCAATCCCTCAAGGCCAGTGGCTCGCAAAAAGCAGAGCTCATGATCCGTTTCTCAAGAAGTTTCCTTGGAAGAGATCTGACTTCTCCTGCTGTTACTTGCCACTGCCGAAGCATTTTCAAACACGGGGCAACATAAGCCGGGAGCTGTTCATGCTTGACCCTCAGGCTCTTCACTGGCCCACCATTCTCCCAGTCTCGCAGAAAGGGCCTAAACCAGGACTGGAAAATATCAACCCACCCAGGCGGTCTCTCTGCCAACATGTTACCAAGATTGTATTCACAAACATCAGAGAGAAAAAGACTACAGGGTTGATTAGACCACCCTCCCGCCTAGGAAGGTAAGTCACATTCCTTTTGACAAGGTTTATTCTGTTCCCCCATAACAGCTTTAAGAAACAACTATAGATCCTGGTATAGAGAGAAACTGGCAAAATGCAAACAAAACTGACATACAGAAAAATTGGAATCAGGTAAGTCTTGATCAGATCAACCTTTTCCCTCAAGGAAAGCTGCCAACCTTTCCAGCTTGCCACCTTGGCATCGGCATTCTCCAGCCTGTTCACCCAATTTGCATGACCATAGTCACCTGGGCCGAATTCAATGCCTAGAACTCAAATTTTTTGTTGGGGCTCCGGGAAGTCATCCGGGAGAACAAAGCTCTCACCTTCCACACCCATCCAGAAAGCTTCACACTTATCCTGGTTGACCTTTGAACCTGATGCCTCTGCATACTGCCCTATCACTGAGACCACCTCCTGCGCCTCCCCAGTCCCAGAGATAAAAACAGAAACATCATCAGCATAGGCCACAACCTTCAAAGGAGGCTCACCAGAGATGCCCAAAGGTACCCCACACAGTGGTCCACTCTCTAGCGTTCTAATGAAGGGGTCGATTGCAAACACATATAGCAGAGGACTCAATGGACACCCCTGACGCACACCCGAGCCGACCGCAAAGGGCTGCCCGACCCAACCATTACCCAGAGGAAAGCTTTCAGCCCCTTTGTACAAAATCTTGAGCCAATCAATGAAACCCCCCTCCAGGCCATATTTGTCAAGAAGGAGCCACAAGTACTCATGATTAACCCGATCAAAGGCCTTAGCCTGATCCAATGTCAGCAAAAATTCACCCCAACCAGCAGCCCTACAACGCTCCAAGGCCTCCCGGACAGCTAACACCGCTGAGAAAGTGCTTCTACCTTGGACCGAACAGTGCTGGTGGTGGGATAACAAACTGCCTGCAACTGGTGATAATCACCAGAAGAAAATCTTTGCCAGTATCTTTCTATCGACATTAAGAAGGCTAATGGGGCGCCAATTCCCAATCATGGAAGGATCTTTACCCTTTGACAGAAGGATCACTGCAGATTGCCTCATGGAAGGAGGGAGAGAACCCTCATTCAAACAGCCATTAAAAACCTCCGCAGGGTAGGGAGCCAGGATCCTCTTAAAACATTTATAGAATTCGGCTGTCAAACCATCTGGCCCTGGCGTTTTCTTGATGGCTAGTTTATCAATAGCCTGAATTACCTCATCTGCAGTGATTTCATCTGTCAAATTCATCAAAGGAACATTACTTTCCAGTCCTGGTGTAGAGTCCAAAAAACCCAACATCCTTGTCCGATCAAGGTTCCTTCCTCCCAGGAGATCGGCATAGTATGACCTGACAACCTCCAGGATCCCTGACCTAGACTTCGTCAGAGAGGAGTTCCCACCATCCCTGCTGTCCTCATTATGAGGGGTTCCCACCATCCCTGCTGTCCTCATTATGAGGGGTTCCCACCATCCCTGCTGTCAATTATGAGGAGTTATCACCATCCCTGATAATTAATTTTAGGTCAAAAGATGCTCATGTGTGTAAATACAATAAATATATATATATATATATATACATATATATATATAAAATCATTGTAGAGACATAAAACTTCAGCCATAAATGAGCCTCCACGTGTGTGTCCTGGGTAAGAACAGGTAAGTGTTCAGTTATATGTGCTTCCTCTGGTGTTCGGTCAGATGTACTTTCCTCTTATACGTTTTCCCGCACACGGAACATGAAAAGGGACGCTCTTCCGTGTGAATAGTCTGGTGTTCCCTGAGGTGAGCCTTCTGCGAGAAACATTTCCCGCACCTCAAACACGAGTACGGCTTCTCGTCCGTGTGCGACCTCTGATGAGCGATTAAAACCTCTTTCCGCACAAAGCTTTTCCCGCACTCTGAGCAAGCGTGCGGGCGCACCCCGGTGTGAAGGATCTTGTGCCTGGCGAGACTCGCCTTCCATATGAAACTTTTCCCGCACTCTAAACACGTATAAGGACGCTCGCCCGTATGATGCCTCTGGTGCGCCAGGAGATACTGCTTCTCACTGAAGCCTTTCCCGCACTCTGTACATTGGAACCGCTTATTCCCGATGTGAAGTCTCATATGGAGGGTGAGGCCTCGATTTTGTGAAAAACATTTCCCGCACTCGGAACAGGAATAAGGCTTTTCATCAGTGTGAGTTACTTTATGTCTATAGAGCTTCTTCTTTTTCTGGAACAGTTTCCCGCACACCGGGCAGGAAAACGGACCCTTGTCTATGTGATATACATCAAGAGGAGGTACAGATATCATACATTCCGAAAATTTCATATCACCCATATTGACCACAGAAAATTCCTCGGGATTAGGTGGATCTTTGGATTGATCTTCACTGTGAAATATTGGGATGATATCTTCATAAATTGAATATGATTTATCAAAACCTTCTGCAGGATCAGAGGAACCCCTTCTGTGGAGCCATCTGCAACGTGAGGGTTTAAAAACGGGGTTCTGTCCTTGAGGATATGGCACTGCGCCACCATCTTCTGCCTTACTGTCTGACGATGATACATGATGTCCCTCCAGTGTATTCGGGAGATGCTTGTCATCTGGTGGGAAGTCAATTTTTAATGATTATTTTGTCCATTGTAGTTAAAAATTATATGTATTGGTCTAGTAATCAGTTGTATACCCTTCTTCAAGTGTCCCGAACAAATGAGGAGGAGATACTGTACACCATATGAAGGGTCCATCTCTATTCCTCAATATAACGTCATATTCCCAACAAATGAGGAGGAGATACTGTACATCATATGAAAGGTCCATCTCCATTCCTCAATATAATGTCATGTTCCCAACAAATGAGGAGGAGATACTGTACACCATATGAAAGGTCCATCTCCATTCCTCAATATAACGTCATGTTCCTAACAAATGAGGAGGAGATACTGTACACCATATGAAAGGTCCATCTCCATTCCTCAATATAACGTCATGTTCCCAACAAATGAGGAGGAGATACTGTACACCATATGAAAGGTCCATCTCCATTCCTCAATATAACGTCATGTTCCCAACAAATGAGGAGGAGATACTGTACACCATATGAAAGGTCCATCTCCATTCCTCAATATAATGTCATGTTCCCAACAAATGAGGAGATACTGTACACCATATGAAAGGTCCATCCCCATTCCTCAATATAATGTCATGTTCCCAACAAATGAGGAGGAGATACTGTACACCATATGAAAGGTCCATCTCCATTCCTCAATATAACGTCATGTTCCCAACAAATGAGGAGGAGATACTGTACACCATATGAAAGGTCCATCTCCATTCCTCAATATAATGTCATGTTCCCAACAAATGAGGAGGAGATACTGTACAGCACATAAAAGACTCATCTCCATTCCTCAAAATAATGTCATGTTTCCAAAAAAATAGGAGATACTGTACACCATATGAAAGGTCCATCTGCCTGTCAATTAATGGGACACAAAGTTATATTAAGGAATGGAGATGGACCTTTCATATGGTGTACAGTATCTTCTCCTCATTTGTTGGGAACATGACATTTACAGTAGGGAGAACTAGTTATACAACTGATCACTAGACCTTTTTCTGCATTTATTACTCACCTGAGCTGATATCTAGAGAAGATTCCTCCTCTTTCATTGCGGCCAACATCCCAACCTTCTCCATAGACTGCTGATCACTCCTCGCAGGTTCCTCCTCTTCCTCTTCATCCTCAACTTTTATATCCACGTCGTCCCACTAAAGCAACACAAATGATTTGATGAAAATAGGGAGTACTAATAAACGAATATTACATATAATGAAACAAGGTCATACCTGGAGAATCGTGAGTCCTAGATCCTCATCTACCTGATGATGGTGGGGGATGGTGTGACCTTCCTGTGTGGAATCCCAGGAATACAGAGGACGGGGACATGTCTCTGGTGGGTTCCCATTACTGGATCCATCTGTAGGAAACACACACACTGACTGAATACATTGTTTCTATGTGTTTATCAGATGATGGGGGATCTAGGTGGACCCTCCGTACTGCTCTCTCCTTTACACTAAAGTCTCCTCTTACCCGGTGATGTGAGGGGCGGCTGATTGTCCATCATGACGTCCTTGTAGAGATCCTTGTGTCCTTCTAAATACTCCCACTCCTCCATGGAGAAATAGACAGTGACATCCTGACACCTTATAGGAACCTGACACACACAATGATACAGTCACCATCCAGACACATCCCTTGTCTGTTACTGGATAATGTCCCAGAATTCCCGGCACTGCTCACCTCTCCTGTCAGCAGATCAGTGATCTTCTTGGTGACTTCTAGAATCTTCTCCATGTTGTGTCTCTCAGGTTTTAGGGAGTCACATGGAGGCACTGTGATGGTAATATGATCACCTGACTTCACAAGAGGAAATCTCTGTATTGGAGAACCAATAGGAATATCATGTTAGAATCCCAGAATCCTCCTCACCTCTCCGGTCAGGTCTGTGTTTTATTAATAGAGATAAGAGTGATGTCATGTGATCTCCCAGAATCCTCCTCACCTCTCCGGTCAGGTCTGTGTTTTATTAATAGAGATAAGAGTGATGTCATGTGACCTCCCAGAATCCCCCTCACCTCTCCGGTTAGCAGGTAGATGATCTCCAGGGTGAGGTTTAAGATCTTCTCAACCATGTGACTCCCATCTCTGTCTGTCATTGAGCTGATCATGTCATCTATCTTCTCTGCGGATGGAAAATAAATGAGATTTCTCTGGACTGTAGTAGGACACATGATGTTTATGATAGAAAGTCAATCACAATAGTCCTTAAAAAAAAAAAAAATCTGTATCGTTTTAAAAAGAAAACGCTTCTACTCCACGTTGATGTCACCAGTAAAGGTCCCATCTGTCGTTCAGAAGCTGCAACTGATTATACAAGACATGTATTGATCTATAGAGGGAAGTGAAGCCAGTGGCCAATGGTAAACCAGTGTGCCTTATGCTCCCCTGTCTCTCCAATGTGTCCCCGTGCATCCCCTTGTTTCCAAGTGTGCCCCTGTAACCAAGTGTGCCCTGAAGAACTGTGTTTTTCAAGTGTGCCCCATGTGCCTCTGTCTCCCCAGTGTACCCTATGGGTCCTTGTGTCTCCAGTGCGTCCTTGTGCTCACCCTTGTCTCCAAGTGTGCCCTATGGTCCCCTGTGTGTCCCCGTGCACCCCCCCCCCCTTGTCTCTAAGCGTGCTCTGTAGACCCCAATAAAAATATTGAACACCCGCGCCTTGGTGATAAACACCGGCCCAGAGAGTTGAACGCACGCCATGCTATAGGCAGCGACCACTACTCTCACACGTGCAGGGCCGTTTTTTGCTTTTGTGACGTTCAGTTTGGTCACATTTTGACAATTCAAGCAATAGCAATACAATTTTGATGGATTTTTAATCATGTATAATGCCGATTTTCAATAAATTGTTTGAGGATTTTATACTATGAGGAGCTTTTTTCTCCATGTATCGCACATGTGCACATTCTGATCCTGGAGCTCCGGGGTCACCATTGGAGGTGACTCCCCATCAGTGGGAGACATCAGAGGATATCACAGGGGGAAAGGTCCCCATAAAGACCTACAAGCTCAGCAGACTCTTCTTGCTATATGGTAAGGGAGTCCATCATATCTGGTGAGTGCGGAGTGTTTACAGTCCCTCGTGAGGTGGATGCACAGATACCATAGGAATACGGAGCACACAGGACTTTATTACATTATAAAGAAAAGACTTTGTTTTGTACAGCCATCACTTTATATGTTACTTTAAATTTTCTATTCATTTATTTGACAAATTTATTACAAAGAAAAACCTTTGGTTTACACAGCCATCGCCATATGCACTTTATATGTCACTCAAACATTTTTTTGACTTGATTTAGCAGATGTTTGGTTTATGAACTGATATGGTTTAGCAATAGACACAGAGTATATATTATTGTAGTACTGGTACTTTACCACATTATTAGGTGGAGCAAGCGCTGTCTATAATTCATTTATCCTAATCTGGAAAATTGGAGTGGCAAGAATTGGTCTGAAAGCGCTGCGACGGCCGAGAGAGGAGGGAGGCCTGGCGCTGCCAGGACCCCTGGAGTTACTTTTTGGCAGCCCAAATACAGTTTATGAGAGGCAGTAATCTGGTGGAAGAAAGGGTAGGAAGAAACAGTGTATGGATGTATAACATCAGTCATGATACGGAGGTGGAAGCAGTGGAGGCTGAATTTTTTGGATACAGCTGCCCAACAACTCAGCTAATGATTAGATGCTGGAAGACTGTAAAGGCTGTATTGGGATACACGGGGTTCTCCGAGTTTTCCCCGATATGGAACAACAAAAAGCCGAACGAGCTTAATATGATGGGGAAAATAGAAGAATGGGACAGGAGGGGTATTCACTGCTTGGTGCAACTGTATAGGGCAGGGAGGTTGAAAACGTTTCAAGAGATAAGAGAGGAGTTTGAAGTGCCCAATAGATTGTTTTTTAGCTATTTGCAAGTGAGGCATGCCCTTGAGGTACAATTCAGAGGTAAGGCGATAGAGTGGAGCGAAATGCCCTTGTTAAGGAAATTGGTAAACACTAAGGGGTCTAAAGGGCTGATTTCGGAAATGTACAGGAGTATAAATAAGGTGGGGCAAGAAGGGGAGGTGGAGTCCAGGAAGAGAATTAAATGGGAGGAAGAGGTTGGTACAATAACGGAGGAACAATGGAAGTTTATTCTGGCATTAGGGCCAAGGATATCTCTATCACCGTCACAGGTGGTCTCTTATTTGTATTTGATTTATAGACTTTATTACACACCAGAGAAATTATTTAGGTTTGGTAAGAGGCAGGATGCGAATTGTCAGCGTTGTGGAGATGGGAGAGGAGACCTAGTGCGTATGTTTTGGCCATGCTCCAAGTTATATAGGTACTGGGAAAAATTAGTGGAGGAAATCAACGCAATATTTGGGTCCTCATTAGAAATGGAGGCCAGAACTTGTCTTTTGAGTTTGCTGGAGGAAAATGATATGCTGAAAGACACCCAGACCGCAATTATGAGATGCCTGTTCCAGGGTAGGAAAATCATAGCACGGAAGTGGCAGGCGAAAGAACCCCCAACAGTAGGAAAATGGAGAAAAGAGGTTAAGGATATGATCATGAAAGAGGAATTCTGGTATAGAAGGAGAGGCAGTTTAAAGGAATATAAGAACATATGGAAGTTATGGCTGGAGTGTGAATGGGCTGGATAGGTATAAGAGTATTAGGTGGAGTAGGTGGTGTGTGTATGGGGTGAGAGGAGGGTGGAGGTGAATGGGGGGGGGGGGTGGAGGTATGAGAGAAAAATGGAGGGCAAAATGTTTGGGGATACCACTGAAGATTGTACTTGTGGTGTTTATATTATCTGCTCGCTTGGAGGAAAGCTGTGCTTCGCCTTTATTTTTAACTATAATGTTCAGGATTAATAAAGATGAGTAGAATATTAGCCACAATGATGTGAAAAAACAAGAGGGATGGGAGATATTTTGATTTCCAAAGTTGATACAACTTCTCTTAAGATAAATTTCGCTGAAGTGGCAAAAAAAAATAAAGAATTAATTTATCCTGTAGACCCCAATGTCTCCAAGCGCGCCTCTATGTCTCCTAGTGTGCCCCATGCACCCTTGTCTCTCCAAGTGTGCCCCTATGCACCCCCTTGTCTCCAAGTGTGGCTTTTTCTCTGGCGTTTCTCAAGTGTGTCCCTGTGCACCCCCTTGTCTGTAAGTGTGCCCCTGTGTCTCCAAGTGTGCCCTATGCTCCCCTGTGCCTCTAGTGTGTCCCTGTGCACCCCCATGTCTCCAAATGTGCCCTACGTGCTCCAGTGTGTACCCGTGTACCCCCTTGTTTCCAAGTGTGCTCCTGTGTCTCCAAGTGTTCCGTGTAGGCCCCTATGTCTCCAAGTGTGCCTTATGCGCCCTTGTGTCTCCAGTGTGTCCCTGTGCACCCCCTTGTCTCCAAGATTGCTCCTGTGTCTCCAAGTGTTCCGTGTAGACCCCCATGTCTCCAAGTGTGCCCTATGCTCCCCTGTGCCTCTAGTGTGTCCCTGTGCACCCCCATCTCTCAAAGTGTGCCCTATATGCTCCTGTGTCTCCAGTGTGTCCCCATGTACCCCCTTATCTCCAAGTGTGCTCCTGTGTCTCCAGGTGTTCCGTGTAGACCCCCATGTCTCCAAGTGTGCCTTATGCGCCCTTGTGTCTCCAGTGTGTCCCCATGCACCCCCTTGTTTCCAAGTGTGTGCTGTAGACCATCATGTCTCCAATTGTGCCCCTGTGTCTCTCTGTGCACCTCTTTGTCTCCAAGTGTGCCCTATGCTCCCCTATCTCTCCAGCGTGTCCCCGTGCACCTCCATGTTTCCAAATGTGCCTGTGTCTCCCAATGTACCCATGTCTCCCTGTGCTCCCCTATGTCTCCAACAGTGCCCTATGAACCCTTGTGTCTCCAGTGTGTCCCCGTGCACCCCCTAGTCTCCAAGTGTGTCCTGTAGACCCCCCTTGTCTCCAAGTGTGTCCTGTAGACCCCCCATGTCTCCAAGTGTGCCCCTGTGTCTCCAGGTGTTCCGTGTAGACCCCCATGTCTCCAAGTGTGCCTTATACACCCTTGTGTCTCCAGTGTGTCCCCATGCACACCCTTGTTTCCAAGTGGGCCCCTTTGTCTCAAAGTGTGCCCTATGCTCCCCTGTCTCTCCAGTGTGTCCCCGTGCACCCTCATGTTTTATGATGTGTCTGTGTCTCCCAATGTGCCCTGTAGACCCCCATGTCTCCATGTACGCCCCTATGTCTCCAAGTGTGCCCTATGAGCCATTGTGTCTCCAGTGTGTCCCCTTGCACCCCCTTGTCTCCAAGTGTGCCCCTGTGTCTCCAAGTGTGTCCTGTAGACCCCCATGTCTCCAAGTGTGCCCTATGCTCCCCTGTCTCTCCAGTGTGTCCCCATGCACCCTCATGTTTCCAAATGTGTCTGTGTCTCCCAATGTGCCATGTAGACCCCCATGTCTCCAAGTGTGCCCTATGAGCCCTGAGCATGCCATATACATCCCTGCATCTTCAGTGTGTCCCTGCACACCCCGTTGTCTCCCAAATGTGTCCCTGTGACTCTGTGTCCTGTGCACCCCCGTGTTTTCTGTTCACCTCCATGTTAACAAGTGTCTTTTTGACTCCAAGCATGCCCTCTGCACCCCATGCGTCTTCAGTACACTCCCCATGTTTTCAAATGTGCCCCTCCCACTGTATCCAAGAGTGCCCCTGTGTTTCCAAGTGTGGTCTGTGCACCCCTATATTTGCAGAGCCTTCAGTGCACCGACATGTCTCCAAGTGACCCTGTGCACCCCTCTGTCTTTGGTGCACCCCAGTGGTTTAGGTGTAACCCAGTGCTACCAATGTCATGCCTCGTGCACCCGTGTCCCCACTGCACCCTAGTGTTTCCAGCCCACACCCATATCTCCAAGTGTGCCCTGTGGACCCCAGTGTCCCCAGCGTACCTCTGTGTTTCTGTAGCACCCCTGTGCACCTCCGGGACACCTGTGTCCCCGCATAGCCTCCGGTACGCTCATGCAAACACTTGGACTGTCCATCTCTCAGTGGATACGGCCCTCAGTCCCTGACACTAAATATCTGAAATTCGCAATACGATGCAATTCACGACCTGGAGAAGGCGCTTCTCCTATCGATGTTTTAAATGAAAGTCTGGCAGCAATTCCCATTTTGTGGGATCAGTTAAAAAAAAACAAAAAAATGCCAATCCTAGGAAATTATTATAAATAGCATTGTAATATATTAATGTATAACTGCTCCAACTTATTACCTCCTCTTCTGCCAGTTCCAGCAATGGCTCCTCTCTACTTCCTCCCGACTCACCTCTCACCCGGAACTTCCTGTCTGTATGTGACGTCACTACCTGTCTGTGTGTCTTACGTCCAATACGACATGCAAACTGCAGCTTTGTTATTTTTTTTGGTAAATGGCTGAATTCTGGCTTTTCAAGTTTTTTTTTTTTTTTTTTACCATCCTTCTGTGCATTTTTCACATCCAGATTATATCTTATTAAAAATCATAACTGCTAACAAACAATAAGGGGGCATATCTGGATGCCCCCTTATTGTAAAAAAAAAAAAGGGTCTCACATTCTAATAGGACCGCCACAACCACCGGGCTAGAGTTGTAGGGAAGAGGCCCTTGCCCTCATCAACTTTGGAATAAGGTGCTTTAAGGACATGTGACCTGGTATGGTTTTGGGGGGGGGCACCCTGGAGGGGGGGGAACACCCTAGCACCTTTCTCTTTCTTGGCTACCCAGGTTGCATGTTCCTATAAGGGTCTACTATAAAATGTGGGGGAAAGGGGTGGGGTTCCCCTTGACCAGCCAACCAGACCTCCGTCAAGGACATTGGGTCTGGTATGTGTTTTAGGGGAAACCCTATGCTTTTTTTTTTTTTTTGTGGCGTCCCCACTGACATCCAGACTCTCATCAACAATAGGAATACAAGGGCTGCTGAAATCAGTTTATAACGAGGAAGGGAATGGTACAGATATACACCGAACAATCCAAAAACTCCCCAATATTCCATCCAGTTAGTCAGCAGGTGCATGGATGAAGAGTTACGTATTATGGGATGGGGAGGTGTATTGATGAAGGGTTACGTGTTATGGGATGGGGAGGTGTATGGATGAAGAGTTAGGTGTTATGGGATGGGGAGGTGTATGGATGAAGAGTTACGTGTTATGGGATGGGGAGGTGTATGGATGAAGGGTTACATGTTATGGGATGGGGAGGTGTATGGATGAAGAGTTAGGTGTTATGGGATGGGGAGGTGTATGGATGAAGGGTTACGTGTTATGGGATGGGGAGGTGCATGGATGAAGAGTTACGTATTATGGGATGGGGAGGTGTATTGATGAAGGGTTACGTATTATGGGATGGGGAGGTGTATGGATGAAGAGTTAGGTGTTATGGGATGGGGAGGTGTATGGATGAAGGGTTACGTGTTATGGGATGGGGAGGTGTATGGATGAAGAGTTAGGTGTTATGGGATGGGGAGGTGTATGGATGAAGAGTTACGTGTTATGGGATGGGGAGGTGTATGGATGAAGGGTTACATGTTATGGGATGGGGAGGTGTATGGATGAAGAGTTAGGTGTTATGGGATGGGGAGGTGTATGGATGAAGGGTTACGTGTTATGGGATGGGGAGGTGCATGGATGAAGAGTTACGTATTATGGGATGGGGAGGTGTATTGATGAAGGGTTACGTATTATGGGATGGGGAGGTGTATGGATGAAGAGTTAGGTGTTATGGGATGGGGAGGTGTATGGATGAAGGGTTACGTGTTATGGGATGGGGAGGTGCATGGATGAAGAGTTACGTATTATGGGATGGGGAGGTGTATGGATGAAGGGTTACGTGTTATGGGATGGGGAGGTGTATGGATGAAGAGTTAGGTGTTATGGGATGGGGAGGTGTATGGATGAAGGGTTACGTGTTATGGGATGGGGAGGTGCATGGATGAAGAGTTACGTATTATGGGATGGGGAGGTGTATGGATGAAGGGTTACGTGTTATGGGATGGGGAGGTGCATGGATGAAGAGTTACGTGTTATGGGATGGGTATGTGCATGGATGAAGGGTTACGTGTTATGGGATGGGGAGGTGCATGGATGAAGAGTTACGTGTTATGGGATGGGGAGGTGTATGGATGAAGAGTTACGTGTTATGGGATGGGGAGGTGCATGGATGAAGAGTTACGTGTTATGGGATGGGGAGGTGTATGGATGAAGGGTTACGTGTTATGGGATGGGGAGATGCATGGATGAAGGGTTACGTGTTATGGAATGGAGAGGTACATGGGTGAAGAGTTACGTATTATGGGATGGGGAGGTTCACGGCTGAAGGGTTACGTATTATGGGATGGGTAGGTGCACGTATAAAGGGTTACGTGTTATGGAATGGAGAGGTACATGGGTGAAGAGTTACGTATTATGGGATGGGGAGGTGCACAAGTGTAGGGTTACGTATTATGGGGTGGGGAGGAACATGGATGAAGGGTAACATGTTATGGGATGGGTATGTGCATGGATGAAGGGTTACATGTTATGGGATGGAGAGGTGCATGGATGAAGAGTTACGTATTATGGGATGTGGAGGTGCATGGATGAAGAGTTACGTATTATGGGATAGGGAGGTGCATGGATGAAGGGGTACATATTATGGGATGGGGAGGTGCACAGGCGAAGGGGTACATATTAGGGGATGAGGAGGTGCATGGATGAAGGGTTACGTATTATGGGATGGGGAGGTGCACAGGTAAAGAGTTATGTGTTATGAAATGGAGAGGTGCATGGATGAAGGGGTACATATTATGGAATGGAGAGGTGCATGGATGAAGGGTTACGTATTATGGAATGGAGAGGTGCATGGATGAAGAGTTACGTGTTATGGGATGGGGAGGTGCATGGATGAAGGGTTACGTGTTATGGGATGGGGAGGTGTATGGATGAAGAGTTACGTATTATGGGATGGGGAGGTGCATGGATGAAGGGTTACGTGTTATGGGATGGGGAGGTGCATGGATGAAGAGTTACGTATTATGGGTTGGGGAGGTGTATGGATGAAGGGTTACGTGTTATGGGATGGGGAGGTGCATGGATGAAGAGTTACGTGTTATGGGATGGGGAGGTGTATGGATGAAGGGTTACGTGTTATGGGATGGGGAGGTGCATGGATGAAGAGTTACGTGTTATGGGATGGGGAGGTGTATGGATGAAGGGTTACGTGTTATGGGATGGGGAGATGCATGGATGAAGGGTTACGTGTTATGGAATGGAGAGGTACATGGGTGAAGAGTTACGTATTATGGGATGGGGAGGTGCACAAGTGTAGGGTTACGTATTAAGGGGTGGGGAGGAACATGGATGAAGGGTAACATGTTATGGGATGGGTATGTGCATGGATGAAGGGTTACATGTTATGGGATGGAGAGGTGCATGGATGAAGAGTTACGTATTATGGGATAGGGAGGTGCATGGATGAAGGGGTACATATTATGGGATGGGGAGGTGCACAGGCGAAGGGGTACATATTAGGGGATGGGGAGGTGCATGGATGAAGGGTTACGTATTATGGGATGGGGAGGTGCACAGGTAAAGAGTTATGTGTTATGAAATGGAGAGGTGCATGGATGAAGGGGTACATATTATGGAATGGAGAGGTGCATGGATGAAGGGTTACGTATTATGGAATGGAGAGGTACATGGGTGAAGAGTTACGTATTATGGGATGGGTAGGTGCATGGATGAAGGGTTACGTGTTATGGGATGGGGAGGTGCATGGATGAAGAGTTACGTGTTATGGGATGGGGAGGTGTATGGATGAAGGGTTACGTGTTATGGGATGGGGAGGTGCATGGATGAAGAGTTACGTGTTATGGGATGGGGAGGTGTATGGATGAAGGGTTACGTGTTATGGGATGGGGAGGTGCATGGATGAAGAGTTACGTGTTATGGGATGGGGAGGTGTATGGATGAAGGGTTACGTGTTATGGGATGGGGAGATGCATGGATGAAGAGTTACGTGTTATGGGATGGGGAGGTGTATGGATGAAGGGTTACGTGTTATGGGATGGGGAGATGCATGGATGAAGGGTTACGTGTTATGGAATGGAGAGGTACATGGGTGAAGAGTTACGTATTATGGGATGGGGAGGTTCACGGCTGAAGGGTTACGTATTATGGGATGGGTAGGTGCACGTATAAAGGGTTACGTGTTATGGAATGGAGAGGTACATGGGTGAAGAGTTACGTATTATGGGATGGGGAGGTGCACAAGTGTAGGGTTACGTATTATGGGGTGGGGAGGAACATGGATGAAGGGTAACATGTTATGGGATGGGTATGTGCATGGATGAAGGGTTACATGTTATGGGATGGAGAGGTGCATGGATGAAGAGTTACGTATTATGGGATGGGGAGGTGCATGGATGAAGAGTTACGTATTATGGGATGGGGAGGTGCATGGATGAAGGGGTACATATTATGGGATGGGGAGGTGCACAGGTGAAGGGGTACATATTAGGGGATGGGGAGGTGCATGGATGAAGGGTTACGTATTATGGGATGGGGAGGTGCACAGGTAAAGAGTTATGCGTTATGAAATGGAGAGGTGCATGGATGAAGGGGTACATATTATGGAATGGAGAGGTGCATGGATGAAGGGTTACGTATTATGGAATGGAGAGGTGCATGGATGAAGGGTTACGTATTATGGAATGGAGAGGTGCGTGGATGAAGGGTTACGTATTATGAGATGGGGAGGTGCACAAGTGTACGGTTACGTGTTATGGAGATGGGGAGGTGCATGGATGAAGGGTTACGTGTTATGGGATGGAGAGGTGCACAGATGAAGAGTTATGTATTATGGGATGGGGAGGTGCACAAGTGAAGAGTTACGTATTATGGGATGGGGAGGTGCACAGGTGAAGAGTTACCTGTACATATTATGGGATGGGGAGGTGAACAGGTGAAGAGTTACATGTTATGGGATGGGGAGGTGCACAGGTGAAGAGTTACATGTTATGGGATGGGGAGGTGCACAGATGAAGAGTTATGTATTATGGGATGGGGAGGTGCATGGATGAAGGGTTACGTGTTATGGGATGGGGAGGTGCACAGGTGAAGAGTTACGTATTATGGGATGGGGGGGTGCATGGATGAAGGGTTACAAGTTATGGGATGGAGAGGTGCACAGGTGAAGAGTTACATATTAGGGGATGGGGAGGTGCACAGGTGAAGAGTTACGTATTATGGGATGGGGAGGTGCACAGGTGAAGAGTTACATATTAGGGGATGGGGAGGTGCACAGGTGAAGTTACATATTAGGGGATGGGGAGGTGCACAGGTGAAGAGTTACGTATTAGGGGATGGGGAGGTGCACAGGGGAAGAGTTACATGCTATGGGATGGGGAGGTGCACAGGTGAAGAGTTACGTATTATGGGATGGGGAGGTGCACAGGTGAAGAGTTACATATTAGGGGATGGGGAGGTGCACAGGTGAAGAGTTACATATTATGGGATGGGGAGATGCATGGATGAAGGGTTACGTGTTATGGGATGGAGAGGTGCACAGATGAAGAGTTACGTGTTATGAGATGGGGAGGTGCACAAGTGAAGAGTTACGTATTATGGGATGGGGAGGTGCACAGGTGAAGAGTTACATGTTATAGGATGGGGAGGTGCACAGGTGAAGGGTTACGTATTATGGGATGGGGAGATGCACAGGTGAAGAGTTACATGCTATGGGATGGGGAGGTGCACAGGTGAAGAGTTACATATTAGGGGATGGGGAGGTGCACAGGTGTAGGGTTACGTGTTAGGGGATGGGGAGGTGCGAAGGGGGAAAGGGTGCAAATGTTATTTTCTTCTAAAATTAATTATTTAAAAAACCTGTTAAAAAAAATAAGGTTCAAACCTCCACAACTGAGAACTGGATTTATTGCGTCATCTATGCCAACAGAACAAGCTTTTACTCAACAACGTTTTTATACAGGATTACATAATTTTCACTGATAAAAGTCAACAGAGCGGCATTAGTAATTATCCTTAATGAAAACGTCTAGTCAATATATCCACCATGTGCCTTTATCAGCGTGACATCAGCGGGTTTCATGAATATAAAATGTCCAACATTACCAGACTAGGACTGGGTGGGTAGAGGTGTGCTGGTTACATAACATTCATGTGGCTCCCCCAATCTCATAGCAACGTTATGAGCAATCCTTGATAAGAATAATCACTGTGTCATTAGGGAGAAAAATCCAGTGATGGACCTGCCAGGTCATAGGTCACATGACAGGAACACACTGGGCCACGGTCAGCCAATCACTAAAAGCTGTAGCTAGTTCAAAAGACTAATGTAATGTCCAATATAACGTCACAGACACTGAAGATGTGCCAGCATAAGAAGCCAGAGGAGGAGACTTTTAGCTGAGTCTAAAAAATGGTGGAGAACATAAAGGACCATCACCACAGGCTGATGGTCCCCACATAGTACAATGACCAGTCTTGTAGGAGGAAAGGATGAAGGCTGTGGGTTCTTAATAATGGTGTCTCCCATCTATAAAGTGTTGTAGGATTGACTGAATAGGTATATTTAATTGTGTAGTTGTAGTTCTGACCTAAGACATATTATGGACAGTCCGAATAGTGATGGTCCACTAGAAACATAGCCTCTGAACGCCATCTAGTTCCACTTTCTCCTTCTACATCTCCTCCATCTTCTGGATTGTAAGATTGTTCAGGAAAGGTCCTCTTCTACTCTCGTGTTCAAGAAGGGTTCTTTTCTGCTCTTGTGTTTGAGAAGGCTCTGCTTTTTCTCTTATGTGTGGAAGGGTCTTTTATTCTTTTATTTGTAAATGGTCCTCTTCTCGTCTTTCGACCAACAAGGCTCCTCTTCTTTTCTTGGGTTCTGGCGGAGTCCTGTTTGCCTCATAAGTTAAGGAATGGTCCTCTTCTCCTCTTAGCTTTGGGAAGGGTCCTCCTCTCCTTCCAAGTTTGGGAAGGGACCTCCTCCCCTCTCAAGTTCGGGAAGGGTCCTCCTCCCCTCTCAAGTTTGGGAAGGGTCCTCTTCTCCTCTCAAGTTTGGGAAGGGTTCTATTCTCCCCTCAAATTCGCAAAGGGTGCTCTTCTCCTTTCAAGTTTGGGAAGGGTCCTCTCAAGTTTGGGAAGGATCCTCTTCTCCTCTCAAGTTTGGGAAGGATCCTCTTCTCCTCTCAAGTTTGGGAAGGATCCTCTTCTCCTCTCAAGTTTGGGAAGGATCCTCTTCTCCTCTCAAGTTTGGGAAGAGTCCTCCACTCCTCTCAAGTTCGGGAAGGGTCATCTTCTCCTCTCAAGTTTGGAAAGTGTCATCTTCTCCTCTCAAGTTTGGGAAGGGTCCTCTTCTCCTTAAGTTTATAAAGGGTCATCTTCTCTTAAATTCGGAAAAGGTCCTCTTCTCCTCTTAAGTTGGGGAAGGGTCCTCTCCCCTCCCAAGTTGGGGAAGGGTCCTCTCATTCTCTCAAGTTCGAGAAGGGTCCTCTTCTCCAGTCAAGTATGGGAAGAGTCCTCTTCTCCTCCAAAGTTTGAAAAAGGTTTAATTTCTTCTGTTGTATTCGGGAAGGGTCTTTTTGCCCTTCTCGTGTTTGTTTGGGTTCTTCTTTTCCGCTCATATTTGGAAAGGGTCCTCTTCTCCCATTGTGTCCTCCTCATGTTCCAAAGGGATCCTCTTATTTTGTGTTTGGGCAGGGTTCTCTTCTTGTGTCGGGGAAGGCTTTTCTCCTCCTCTTTTGTCTTATTTCTCTGAATGCTATGGTTGGCGTGCATAATTCGTCCACTATAATTCGATGTACAGTACTGTGTAGTATATATATATATATAATATAAATAGACAAAGGCCTGACCCTGTGCAGACTACTGTGGGTTTGTGTCTGAAAAAAAAAGTACCCCTACAACTTTTCTATTTACCTGTTCCACGGTGGAGCAAAAACAAAAAAAAAATGCTATCGAAAAAAGATCAGTCTCCTTTGGAGAATTAAAACACCCCCGAAAGTTTGTTATATCTCATGGGGCTTTGGTGGAGAGATCTCTGACAGGATCCCCCAGGTCTACACACATGCTGTGACTATATAGGGGATCCTCCGCTTCATGTTTATTTCATTTTTCAATACGGAAAATGGAACCAGTAGGGTTGGCACTCCAAGCCATTCCCCAGTAAAAAGGGGCAGGAGCATAGGCAGGAGCTATGCCAAGCATGTCTCAATAATGTCCCCAGGAGATAAGGAGCAAGCATGTGACTTAGTTCATCACGTCTACTCCGTGTAAAGGGTTTCCCTCACTTGAGGCAGCAATGTGCTTCCCGCAAGCACGGCGTTTTAAATGCTTGTTAAGGCTTTCCTTTTGGGTAAAAAATCTGCCACAGGCAAGGCATGAGAAGGGCTTCTCGCCCGTGTGAACCCTCAAGTGCCTGAGGAGATGTGTTTTTGTGGTGAACGATTTCTCGCACTCGAAGCAGGCAAACGGCTTCTCCCCGGTGTGAGCCTTCTGGTGCCTCTGGAGCTTCTTCCTGGTAATGAACAGTTTTCCGCACTCTAAGCACGGGAAGGTCTTCTCGCCGGAATGGCTCCTCAGGTGTATGTCAAACTGCGACTGCGTTGGGAAAGACAGCTCGCACTCGGTGCACGAAAAGGTCTCCTCGGCAGCGTGGATTTTGCGATGAAGGGCAAGGGCGGACTTCAGGCGAAAGTCTTTCCCGCACTGCGGGCAAGGAAACGGACGCTCGCCGGTATGGATCAGGCGGTGGTGGATCAAGTTACCTTTCTGCTTGAAGCTTCTCCCGCACTCCATGCACATATACGGCATTTCGCCCGTGTGCGTCCGCCGGTGCATGTTGAGCGTGCTTTTCGCCGTAAATCCTTTTCCACAATCCTGACAAGAAAACGGAGTCTCTCCGGTGTGGGCCCTCAGATGCGTCATTAGATATGTCTTTCGTGTGAAGCACTGGCCACACTCCGTGCATAAATAAGGCTTCTCGCCCGTGTGGCTCCTCAGATGTTGGACCAGGTCTGACTTCTCTTTGAAAGATTTGTCGCACTCGGGGCATGAATAGGGGCGCTGACCGGTGTGATACCGTTGGTGCCTGGCCAGATGCGATTTGGACGTGAAACATTTCCCGCACTGTGCACATAGAAAAGGACGCTCGCCCGTGTGCATTCTCTGATGGACAATAAGATCGGACTTGTTTCTAAAGCTTTTATCGCATTCAGAACACCCGTGTTTGAATGATACATCAACATGACGGAGTCGGCCCATTCGGGTAACAGGGTTCCCTTCTGGAGAGATGTCACCGTCTTCTTCATTATAATCGTCAGCTGAGTTGTCCTGGACATAACGTCCATCTGTAGAGAAAGAACGTTTTCACATTAAAACATTTTCATCTTTTGTGAGAGTCATGTATGTTGATTATGTATATTGTCAACTATTTCACAGAACTATATTGAGGAATGGAGATGGACCTTTCATATGGTGTACAGTATCTCCTCCTCATTTGTTGGGAACATGACATTATATTGAGGAATGGAGATGGACCTTTCATATGGTGTACAGTATCTCCTCCTCATTTGTTGGGAACATGACATTATATTGAGGAATGGAGATGGACCTTTCATATGGTGTACAGTATCTCCTCCTCATTTGTTGGGAACATGACATTATATTGAGGAATGGAGATGGACCTTTCATATGGTGTACAGTATCTCCTCCTCATTGGTTGAGAACATTAAATTATATTGAAGAATGGAGATGGACCTTTCATATGGTGTACAGTATCTCCTCCTCATTTGTTGGGAACATGACGTTATATTGATGAATGGAGATGGACCTTTCATATGGTGTATAGTATCTCCTCCTCATTTGTTGGGAACATGACGTTATATTGAGGAATGAAGATGGACCTCTCATATGGTGTACAGTATCTCCTCCTCATTTGTTGGGAACATGACGTTATATTGAGGAATGGAGATGGACCTTTCATATGATGTACAGTATCTCCTCCTCATTTGTTGGGAACATGACATTATATTGAGGAATGGAGATGGACCTTTCATATGGTGTACAGTATCTCCTCCTCATTTGTTGGGAACATGAAAATATTTGGGACAAATAAAAGAAAAGATGGCAACTGTTTGGAAAGCCAAGATTGGCTGAAAAGCTACCTGAGCTGATGTTTAGAAAGGGTTCCTCCACTTTGACGGTCACCATCATCCCATCCTCCTCTGTAGACTGCTGATCGCCAATCACATACACGTCTTCTTCTTCCTCTTTGATCTCAACTTTCATACCCATTGGTTTGTCATCCTAAACTCACGGAATGATAAAAAAAAAAAAAAAAAAAAAGCATTAAGATTGATAAACGAGCCTCATGCACAGTAATAGGAGATAATATGGTCTCGGTTTCTTTAGGTCTGAACAAACCTCATGATGTTCCTGTGAACCGTCCTGGAAATTAAAAGGACTTCTGCTTCTGGGTGACTCCATCACATCTTCCATGGGTCCTTCTGAAAGTTTCTCCATCACACAAACCTCCTCATACTCCTCTTTTATCTCTTGTTTTACAATAATATTAAAAATACCATTCTGTAACCGTAACAAAATAGAATGTTAATTGTCAAGCTAAGGAGGAGAACAGAATGTCACTCTTGGTCATGTTCATCATACATCTACCTGACGATGGTGAGGGATGGTGTGATCTTCCTTTGTGTAATCCCGGGAATATAGAGGACAGGGACATCTCTCTGGTGGGTTCCCATTACTGGATCCATCTGTAGGAAACACACACACTGACTGAATACATTGTTTCTATGTGTTTATCAGATGATGGGGGATCTAGGTGGACCCTCCGTACTGCTCTCTCCTTTACAATAAAGTCTCCTCTTACCCGGTGATGTGAGGGGCGGCTGATTGTCCATCATGAAGTCCTTGTAGAGATCCTTGTGTCCTTCTAAATACTCCCACTCCTCCATGGAGAAATAGACAGTGACATCCTGACACCTTATAGGAACCTGACACACACAATGATACAGTCACCATCCCAGAATCCTCCTCACCTCTCCGGTCAGGTCTGTGTTTTATTAATAGAGATAAGAGTGATGTCATGTGACCTCCTCACTCCCTGGTCAGTGTTTTCTGTAAAGCACTTTGGTATATGTCAGAGCTATATAAGTGTTACATAGTAGGGGAGGTTGAAAAAAGTCCATCAAGTCCAACCTATGTGTGTGATTATGTGTCAGTATTATGTATATCCCTGTATGTTGCGGTCGTTCAGGTGATTATCTAATAGTTTTTTGAAACTATCAATGCTCCCCGCTGAGACCACCGCCTGTGGAAGGGAATTCCACATCCTTGCCGCTCTTACAGTAAAGAACCTCTTTTCTTCTAATTTTATTGAATGGCCACGAGTCTTGTTAAACTCCCTTTCGCAGAACAGTTTTCTCCCTATTGTGGGGTCACCAGTCCGGTATTTGTATATTGAAATCATATCCCCTCTCAAGCGTCTCTTCTCCAGAGAGAATAAGTTCAGTGCTCGCAACCTTTCCTCATAACTAAGATCCTCCAGACCCTTTATTAGCTTTGTTGCCCTTCTTTGTACTCGCTCCATTTCCAGTACATCCTTCCTGACGACTGGTGCCCAGAACTGGACAGCATACTCCAGGTGCGGCCGGACCAGAGTCTTGTAGAGCGGGAGAATTATCGTTTTATCTCTGCAGTTGATCCCCTTTTTAATGCCAATATTCTGTTTGCTTTGTTAGCAGCAGCTTGGCATTGCATGCCATTGCTGCGCCTATCATCTACTAGGACCTCCAGGTCATTTTCCATCCTAGATCCCCCCAGAGGTTCTCCCCCCAGTCTATAGATTGCATTTAGATTTTTGCCACCCAAATGCATTATTTTACATTTTTCTACATTGAACCTCATTTGCCATGTAGTTGCCCACCCCATTAAGTTGTTTAGATCTTTTTGCAAGGTTTCCACATCCTGCGGAGAAGTTATTGCCCTGCTTAGCTTAGTATCATCTGCAAATACAGAGATTGAACTGTTTACCCCATCATCCAGGTTGTCTATGAACAAATTAAAAAGGATTGGTCACATAACCTTGGGGGACCCCACTACCCACCCCTGACCATTCCGAGTACTCCCCATTTATAGAAATCAAGATGAAGAGAAGATATCACCGCTCCAGGTGGGTCAAAAAGAAGTAATAAGCCTCACCTCCAGTTTAGAAGCCCAGGTGCTGGCAATGCATAAAGCAATTGGACATCAAAAGAAGTTCTGGACAGCCGCACTCCCAAAAATATTTTTTGCCTAAAAAGTGCGAAAACTTACGCGTTTTGCACTACAAACAGTGTTTCACACTACAACGCGTTTCACACTACAAACTAAGCACTGTTTGTAGTGCGAAACGCGTATGATTTTTTCTGCCCTGCTGTGATTTATATACTTAAAGAATTTCTTGGGATTTTTTTTGCTCTCCTCCTCTATGTGTCTTTCATGTTCTATCTTAGCCGCCCTGCACCCATACATTTCTTGTTGCATTCTTTGTAAAGTTGGAATGCTGATGATGATCCCTCAGCCTTGTATTTTTTGAAGGCCTTCTTCTTTTGCTTTTATATGCATTCTTACGTTGGAGTTAAGCCACCCAGGACTATTATTAGCTCTTTTAAAATGTATTTCCCATTGAGATGTAGCGGCTAATGCCCTTATTTAATATGCTCTTAAAGCATACCCATTTTTTCTCCATGTTCTTTGTTCCTAAGATTTTATCCCATATAGTATCTTCTAGCAACAATCGTAGCTTAGGGAAGTTGGCTCTTTTGAAAGTTAGTGTCCTTTTATTCCCCTTTTGTTTCCTACTTGTGTGATTTACACTGAAACGAATTGACCTGTGATCGCTATTTCCTAAATTCTACATCTGTGATGAGGTCTGTATGGTTGGTAATCAGTAGGTCTAGTAACGCTTTGTTTCTAGTTGGTGCGTCTACCATCTGACCCAAGAAATTGTCCTGCAAGACATTTAGGAACTGCCGAGCTTTAGAGGAAATGCGCGGTTCCTTCCATCCAGTCTATGTCTGGATAATTAAAATCCCCCATTATGATAAAACTTCCCATCCTTGCCGCTAATCCAAATTGTGATAGGAGATCCGTCTCCCCCTCCTCTCTCAGGTTAGGGGGCCTAGCATACTCCCAGTATTATTTTCCCCTTAGCTTCATGCCTTTGGAGCTCTACCCATAAGGATTCCACCTCCTCCCTAGCTCCCTCAGTGATGTCATCTCTCACATTCATGTATAACAATAATAGTGTGTGACTGGGGGGGGGGGGGGGGGGGCATTAGAGTGTAAGCTCCTCTGGTACAGAGACTGATGTGACTGTGGGGGGGAGGGGACATTAGAGTGTAAGCTCTTCTGGTACAGAGACTGATGTGACTGTGGGGGGAGGGGACATTAGAGTGTAAGCTCCTCTGGTACAGAGACTGATGTGACTGTGGGGGGGAGGGGACATTAGAGTGTAAGCTCCTCTGGTACAGACTGATGTGACTGTGGGGGAAGGGACATTAGAGTGTAAGCTCCTCTGGTACAGACTGATGTGACTGTGGGGGAGGGGACATTAGAGTGTAAGCTCTTCTGGTATAGAGACTGTTGTGACAGTGGGGGGGGAGGGGACATTAGAGTGTAAGCTCCTCTGGTACAGAGACTGATATGACTGTGGGGGGGAGGGGACATTAGAGTGTAAGCTCCTCTGGTACAGAGACTGATGTGACTGTGGGGGGGGAGGGTACATTAGAGTGTTAGCTCCTCTGGTACAGAGACTGATGTGACTGTGGGGGGGAGGGGACATTAGAGTGTAAGCTCTTCTGGTACAGAGACTGATGTGACTGTGGGGGGAGGGGACATTAGAGTGTAAGCTCCTCTGGTACAGAGACTGATGTGACTGTGGGGGGGAGGGGACATTAGAGTGTAAGCTCCTCTGGTACAGACTGATGTGACTGTGGGGGAAGGGACATTAGAGTGTAAGCTCCTCTGGTACAGACTGATGTGACTGTGGGGGAGGGGACATTAGAGTGTAAGCTCTTCTGGTATAGAGACTGTTGTGACAGTGGGGGGGGAGGGGACATTAGAGTGTAAGCTCCTCTGGTACAGAGACTGATATGACTGTGGGGGGGAGGGGACATTAGAGTGTAAGCTCCTCTGGTACAGAGACTGATGTGACTGTGGGGGGGGAGGGTACATTAGAGTGTTAGCTCCTCTGGTACAGAGACTGATGTGACTGTGGGGGAGGGGACATTAGAGTGTAAGCTCCTCTGGTACAGAGACTGATGTGACTGTGGGGGGGAGGGGACATTAGAGTGTAAGCTCTTCTGGTACAGAGACTGATGTGACTGTGGGGGGGAGGGGACATTAGAGTGTAAGCTCCTGTGGTACAGAGACTGATATGACTGTGGGGGGGGGGCATTAGAGGGTAAGCTCCTCTGGTACAGAGACTGATGTGACTGTGGGGGGGAGGGGACATTAGAGTGTAAGCTCTTCTGGTACAGAGACTGATGTGACTGTGGGGGGGAGGGGACATTAGAGTGTAAGCTCCTGTGAACAGAGACTGATGTGACTGTGGGGGGGGGAGGGGACATTAGAGTGTAAGCTCCTCTGGTACAGAGACTGATGTGACTGTGGAGGGGGGGACATTAGAGTGTAAGCTCCTCTGGTAGAGAGACTGATGTGACTGTGGGGGGGGGGGGGGACATTAGAGTGTAAGCTCCTCTGGTACAGAGACTGATGTGACTGTGGGGGGGAGGGGACATTAGAGTGTAAGCTCCTCTGGTACAGAGACTGATGTGACTGTGGGGGGGAGGGGACATTAGAGTGTAAGCTCCTCTGGTACAGAGACTGATGTGACTGTGGAGGGGGGGGGGACATTAGAGTGTAAGCTCCTCTGGTACAGAGACTGATGTGACTGTGGGGGGGGGGACATTAGAGTGTAAGCTCTTCTGGTACAGAGACTGATGTGACTGTGGGGGGGAGGGGACATTAGAGTGTAAGCTCCTCTGGTACAGAGACTGATGTGACTGTGGAGGGGGGGGGGACATTAGAGTGTAAGCTCCTCTGGTACAGAGACTGATGTGACTGTGGGGGGGGGGACATTAGAGTGTAAGCTCTTCTGGTACAGAGACTGATGTGACTGTGGGGGGGAGGGGACATTAGAGTGTAAGCTCCTCTGGTACAGACTGATGTGACTGTGGGGGAAGGGACATTAGAGTGTAAGCTCCTCTGGTACAGACTGATGTGACTGTGGGGGAGGGGACATTAGAGTGTAAGCTCTTCTGGTATAGAGACTGTTGTGACAGTGGGGGGGGAGGGGACATTAGAGTGTAAGCTCCTCTGGTACAGAGACTGATATGACTGTGGGGGGGAGGGGACATTAGAGTGTAAGCTCCTCTGGTACAGAGACTGATGTGACTGTGGGGGGGGAGGGTACATTAGAGTGTAAGCTCCTCTGGTACAGAGACTGATGTGACTGTGGGGGAGGGGACATTAGAGTGTAAGCTCCTCTGGTACAGAGACTGATGTGACTGTGGGGGGGAGGGGACATTAGAGTGTAAGCTCTTCTGGTACAGAGACTGATGTGACTGTGGGGGGGAGGGGACATTAGAGTGTAAGCTCCTGTGGTACAGAGACTGATATGACTGTGGGGGGGGGGCATTAGAGGGTAAGCTCCTCTGGTACAGAGACTGATGTGACTGTGGAGGGGGAGGGGACATTAGAGTGTAAGCTCCTGTGGTACAGAGACTGATGTGACTGTGGGGGGGGGGGGGGGGAGGGGACATTAGAGTGTAAGCTCCTCTGGTACAGAGACTGGTGTGACTGTGGGGGGGGAGGGGACATTAGAGTGTAAGCTCCTCTGGTACAGAGACTGATGTGACTGTGGGGGGGGGGAGGGGACATTAGAGTGTAAGCTCCTCTGGTACAGAGACTGATGTGACTGTGGGGGGGGGGGGGACATTAGAGTGTAAGCTCCTCTGTACAGAGACTGATGTGACTGTGGGGGGGGGGGACATTAGAGTGTAAGCTCCTGTGGTACAGAGACTGATGTGACTGTGGGGGAGGGGACATTAGAGTGTAAGCTCCTCTGGTACAGAGACTGATGTGACTGTGGGGGAGGGGACATTAGAGTGTAAGCTCCTCTGCTACAGAGACTGATGTGACTGTGGGGGGGGGGAGGGGACATTAGAGTGTAAGCTCCTCTGGTACAGAGACTGGTGTGACTGTGGGGGGGGAGGGGACATTAGAGTGTAAGCTCCTCTGGTACAGAGACTGATGTGACTGTGGGGGGGGGGGGGGGGACATTAGAGTGTAAGCTCCTCTGTACAGAGACTGATGTGACTGTGGGGGGGGGGACATTAGAGTGTAAGCTCCTGTGGTACAGAGACTGATGTGACTGTGGGGGAGGGGACATTAGAGTGTAAGCTCCTCTGGTACAGAGACTGATGTGACTGTGGGGGAGGGGACATTAGAGTGTAAGCTCCTCTGGTACAGAGACTGATGTGACTGTGGGGGAGGGGACATTAGAGTGTAAGCTCCTCTGGTACAGAGACTGATGTGACTGTGGGGGAGGGGACATTAGAGTGTAAGCTCCTCTGGTACAGAGACTGATGTGACCGGCTCAGTGTTCTCTGTACAGCACTGTGACATATGGAAGAGCTATTAAAACAAATAAAATTATTATATGATACTGGGGGTGTTAATGTGCCTCTGGAGATAAAAGACATCACAGTGACTATGGAGGAAGAGGACGGACATGACGGGGGGGTTACTGGGTGTAAATAGAGAATAAGATCTTATTACCTCCTCTGCTGCCAGTTCCAGCAATGTCTCCTCTCTACTTCCTCCCAACTCACCTCTCATCCGGAACTTCCTGTCTGTGTGTGACATCACTTCCTGTCATGACATCAGCACCCAGTGGAGAATCTAAGAACTGCTTCTACACTAATGCCCCGTACACGCGATCGCACATTCCGACAACAAAATCCATGTTTTTTTTCCGACGGATGTTGGTTCAAACTAGAGTTGCCACCTCATCCCTTTAAAACTGAACACATATTAATTATACAGGTTCTGTGGCTGATTAAGGTGGTAATTAAACTCACTTGGTGCCTTATCTGCACTAAATTAGTCTCAGAACCTGTGTAATTCATATGTGTTCGGGTTTAAAGGGATGAGGTGGCAACCCTAGTTCAAACTTGTCTTGCATACACACGGTCGCACAAAGTTGGTCGGAAATTCCGAACGTCAAGAACGCGGGATGACGTACAACACGTACGACGAGCTGAGAAAAACGAAGTTCAATAGCCAGTGCGGCTCTTCTGCTTGATTCCGAGCATGCGTGGGACTTTGTGCGTCCGAATTGCGTACACACAATCGGAATTTCCGACAACGGATTTCGTTGTCGGAAAATTTGAGAACCAGATTTCAAATTTAGTGTGGAGGAAACTCTGATGGAAAATGTCCGATGGAGCCTACACACGGTCGGAATTTCCGACAACAAGCTCCCATCGAACATTTTCCCGTCGGAAAATCCGATTGCGTGTACGGGGCATTAGGCACAGTTGCACACTAAGGCTTCATGTACGCGGGACGTTTTTACAACCTCTCCTGAACGATTTACCTTGAGAGATAGTTATGCCGCGTACACACGACTGGTTTTGCCGTCGGAATAAACTCTGAAGGTTTTTCTGACGGAATTCCGCTCAAGCGGCCTTGCATATACGCGGTCACACCAAATTCCGACCGTCCAGAACGCGGTGACGTACAACACGTACAACGGGACTAAAAAACGGAAGTTCAATAGCCAGTAGCCAATAGCTTCCGTCTCGTACTTGCTTCAAAGCATGCGTCGTTTTTGGTATGTCGGAACAGCATACAGACGATCGGTTTTCCCGGTTCCGTGGAAATGTTTAGAACATGTTCTCTTTCTAGGTCCATCAGAATTTGTGACGGAAAAAGTCCGATGAGGCCTACACACGATCGGAATATACGATGAAAAGCTCCCGTCGGACTTTTTCTGTCGGACATTCCGCTCGTGTGTACGCGGCATAACTGACATTTAAAGCGTCCGTTTTGCCGCGTTTAAAAAAATGCCGCGTTTTAATAGGCAAAAGTGAAAAACGCCTGCAAACGAAACGCAGCTAAACGCGAGTTACCGCGTTTAGCGCTGGAAATGCCTGTATTCTCAGCTTCCGAATGCATTTTTATTTGCGTTCCAACTGCCTAGAAACGACTGTAAACGACCCTGTGTACATGGACAGTAATGGTTCTACTATACTGGAGGTGATTGTAGCCGTATTAGTGCACTTGCAGCAAAAAACAATTGAGTATTGTCCGCGATCCTTTTTTTTTTTTTTTTGCACTGACATCCAAGTTTTCCTTAAAGTGGAGTTCCACCCACTTTTACAACTCTTCAGCATCCCTCACTAAACTGTGCACTGTAAACAAATTGGATATTTTTTTATTTTTTTTCTCAGCACCTACTATATACCTGCTGTATTCATTTTTCACTTCCTCCTCCCTGGCCGCGGCCCATCGCATCATTTCCTGTTTGCAATGCCTACTGGGAAGGGGCGGCAACTTCCTCTTAAACTGCCGTTGCTATGGAAACCTGACCTGAAACCTATTACATTGCTTGTGCTGCACTGAGCATGTGCGAGATCTGCAAGGATGAGATCCAGGGCAATTTTTTATTTTTGCAGTAAACACTATAGGATTATAAAAGACCAGTGGGTGTGGCCAAATCGCTCTTGCTGACATCAGCACCCCACCCTCCAGCGATGCCAAACCCGCCACCAAACAGCCGCCCACAGCGGCAACAGATTTGTGTATGACTATCTCGGTTACTTGGGGAGCCACAGCCTGGTCTGAATAAGGTGGATTGAAACCCGGACACATGATTCAAAACCTGAACTGTGAATCCTGGACAGGTGGCAAGTCAGGCAATATGGAACTACAAGTCCCATTAGCTCAAAGCAGTATAGGCAAGGAACTACAAATTCCAGCAGCTAGCACCATGCAGTCAATATGGAGCTACTACACGTTCCAGCATTTCCTAACTACTGTTTAAATCTCCTTCTAGTAAGATCCTGTGACCATAAGTATCTCCATATCTATCACTGGAGTACACTCTGAACACAGGATTGTTCAACAGTCAAATAGATTCCAACTGTCCCGTATTTGCTGGGACAGTCTCGTATCAATGTGCTCTGTCCCGATGATGTTGTGTCCCAGGCTATGTCACATCAAGGTCCACAAGGAAGACTGCTGTTCCCCTATTCATCTGAAGTCGGTGTTGCCAAGGATGCCACGCTATACTCACCGGGCTCTGGAGAGAGAGGGAATGGGTCTGTTTCTAACCACTGCAGACGCTACCCATGGCCATCATGATTAGCAAAAGTGAGGGAACATCCAACCTTCTAAGGAAGGTCTTGAGACATGGAGCCAGGGGCTGACTGGCAACTTTTGGCCCGGGGGGGGGGGGGGGGGCAAGTAGAACCCATAGCCCTATGGTGCAGCGAATCGGTCCCCCTCCCACTTTCCCTCTTCCTCCTCCTGACCCCCATCCCATGTACTCTCTGTTCACCGGGCAGGTTGGGCTTGACCGATTCGGGTTTCCCGAACTGGGTGGCAAAGGCTGCAGAGGGGGGCTGTGGCGGCTTGGTCAGGGCTGGCTGGGAGACAGGAGCCTCCCATGGGGCACAGAGTAGGCCTCTGATCGACCTGCATTCTGTTCTTGTCTCGCACTTGGTAGGACACCAGCTGGGACTTTTCACTCCTCTTCACCAGAAAGCCTTTAGGCCCATTGCGGCAGAATCTACATGTGAACAGGACTGTAAGATTACTATTTTGTTTAGCAGCAGGAGCTTTGACTGGCATTTAGAGTGCTTTAAAAAAGAATGTCCAATGTCACATTTGAAGTAAGTGTAAATGAGGACTTCAGGTATCGTCGCCCACATCTGTGAGTGGACATTGTTTTGATTGTTACCTGGTGGTAGGTTACAAATTCTTGCTGCTCAAATCCTGAAGACCGAGCAGGTAGTTTTGGTTAAAGTTTTTAAAATTTGGTATTGCTATGTTTGTCCAAGGTCTCATTCACACAGCTGCTTCAGGCCTCACATCATCAGGAATGTATATCTCAGGTGGGTTCCATAAGTATATATGATCAGGCATTCAGCATTTACAAATCAATGACAAGCAGATAATGCCACCATGGCTGTTCACATATCAACTGATATCAGAGGTGATACGTAATGATTATGGCGCCGCTCAAGCCTGGGGGAGCTGCTTCCCATTGGAAAACAGGGTGCCGGCATGTCCATGTGCCGCTCCAGATGGCTAACTTGTATTAATGGAAGGATCGCCGCTCCCCCAACCAGCCCATGTACACAAACAATTTGAGGCAGCTTCAGCCTACATGCCTCCACTAAAACTCCACCCGCTGATGCATTTCATTCTGCTCACGCCCCCTGACTAAGCCCCGATGGGTGGGGTTAAACGCATCAGCTGGCTTGGTTTTGGCGTAGACATGCAGGCTGAGGCCACCTCTTTTTTTTGTCTACACGGGCTGATCATGAGCGGCAATCCTTTTATTCATACAGATATCAGAGGTGTTCCATGTGATTAGGGACAAATTTAACCGCCTCTTCCAGCAGGTTCATCTAAGCATCAGGACCTGCAAACACTTTCTAGAAAGTTTCACTCATGGTAAGAGTCAGAGACCCACAATCTAACTTCTCAACAGAATTTAGCAAAGGCATCGGCCCCAAGGGTGAGATCAATTCCTCCAGAACAGTCTCTACAGTACATACGTTGGTTTTTGTGGTTCCTCCATACACACACAAAGACATAGTATGGGCCAGTGGAGGGATTGGCAGAGAGGGGTGGAGGACACTGAATGGAATCTAATTTAGGGATTGGCAGAGAGGGGTGAAGGACACTGTATGGAGCCCATTGGAGGGATTGGCAGAAAGGGGTGGAGAACACTGAATGGAAGCCAATGCAGGGAAAGGCAGAAAGGGGTAGAGGACACTGAATGTAAGTCAGTGGAGGGATTGGACGAGAGAGGGGTGGAGGACACCAAGCAGGGGCCAGTGGAGGAATTGGCAGAGAGGGGTGGAGGACACTGAATGGAAGCCAGTAGAGGGATTGGCAGAGAGGCGTGGAGGAAACTAAGTGGAGACCAGTGGAGGGATTGGCAGAAAAAGGCGGTGGACACTGAGCGAAGGCCAGTGGAGGGAATTGGCAAGAAGGGGTGGAGAATATTGAGCGGAGGCTAGTGGGGGGATTAGCAGAGAGGGGTGGAGGACACTGAGTGGAGGGATTGGCAAGAAGGGGTGGAGGATATTGAGCGGAGGCTAGTGGAGGGATTAACAGAGAGGGGTGGAGGACACTGAGCGAAGGCCAGTGGAGGGAATTGGCAAGAAGGGGTGGAGGATATTGAGCAGAGGCTAGTGGAGGGATTAGCAGAGAGGGGTGGAGGACACTGAGTGGAGGCCAGTGGAGGGATTGGCAGAGAGGGGTGGAGGACACTGAGCGGAGGTCAGTGGAGGGATTGGCAGAGAGGGGTGAAACACACTGAGCGGAGACCAGTGGAGGGATTGGCAGAGAGGGGTGAAAGACACTGAGCGGAGGCCTGTGGAGGGAGTGGCAGAGGATACCAAACAGGATCCAGGGGACAACTGGTTAGGTGGCCATCTGAGAAAATTTGGTAACCTCTTCAGGTTCAAAAGAGGAACCCACCAAAGATTTACACTCATTCTAGTCAGTGTGCAGATGTATGAATAAGGCCTGAATGTAAAAGGCCACTATCATACGGTTAAACCCCAATAAAGGGCAACAATAATATTTTTCCACACACCAGTTTCCCGTTTTTTTATTATCCTTGATCAGTTTGTTATTGCATTGGTGGTATGGCGGTGGTTTTTTGTAGGGTTGTACAATCCTAGATCACAGGAGATATAACATGGGAAACCTCATCTGACCAAGACAGATGAGGTTTCCCATGTTATAGATTGATAGCTCTCTCTCAATTCTGTGGGTGGTGGCGCATGTCCGTTCTTAGTTGGCGGAACAATTCATTTTGTTAATTCCGATACTGAATTACATACAGTATGTATGAGAAAGGGATCAAACCAACAGAAAACCATTCAGGGCGCCGTGTTCTAATGCCGCATACACACAGTCGGACTTTCCGACGGGAAATGTTGGATGCGAGCTTGTTGTCGGAAAGTCCGACCGTCTGTACGCTCCATCGAACATTTGCTGTCGGACTTTCCGCCAACAAATGTTTCTTAGCAGGTTCTAGAGAAAATTGAGTACTGTTCGTGATACTTTTTTTTTATTAATAATTTTCTCTATCACAATTGCACCAATACGGCTACAATCACCTCAAGTATTAGCAGGTTCTCAAATTTTCCAACAAAACTTTGTTGTCGGAAAGTCCGATCGTGTGTACACAAGTCCGTGGCACAAAAGTTCACGCATGCTCGGAACCAAGCAGAAGGAGCCGCACTGGCTATTGAACTTCCTTTTTCTCGACTCGTCGTACGCCACGGCGTTCTCACGTTCGTGATTGTAGGCCAACATTTGTGTGACCTTGTCAGTGGCGTCTTCAGCTTTCATATTTAGGGGGGGCACATGGGGGGACAGGGACAAAAATAGGGGGGCAATATAAAATGCAAATATATATATACAGTGGCTTGCGAAAGTATTCGGCCCCCTTGAACTTTTCAACCTTTTGCCACATTTCAGGCTTCAAACATAAAGATATAAAATTTAAATTTTTTGTGAAGAATCACCAACAAGTGGGACACAATTGTGAAGTGGAACGAATTCTATTGGATATTTTAAACTTTTTTAGCAATGAAAAAACTGAAAAGTGGTGCGTGCAAAATTATTCGGCCCCTTTACTTTCAGTGCAGAAAACTCACTCCAGAAGTTCAGCGAGGATCTCTGAATGATCCAATGTTGTCCTAAATGACTGATGGTGATAAATAGAATCCACCTGTGTGTAATCAAGTCTCTGTATAAATGCACCTGCTCTGTGATAGTCTCAGGGTTCTGTTGAAAGCGCAGAGAGCATCATGAAGACCAAGGAACACACCAGGCAGGTCCGTAATACTGTTGTGGAGAAGTTTAAAGCCGGATTTGGATACAAAAAGATTTCCCAAGCTTTAAACATCCCAAGGAGCACTGCGCAAGTGATCATTTTGAAATGGAAGGAGTATCAGACCCCTGCAAATCTACCAAGACCTGGCTGTCCCTCTAAACTTTCAGCTCAGACAAGGAGAAGACTGATCAGAGATGCAGCCAAGAGGCCCATGATCACTCTGGATGAACTGCAGAGAACTACAGCTGAGGTGGGAGAGTCTGTCCATAGGACAACAATCAGTCGTACACTGCACAAATCTGGCCTTTATGGAAGAGTGGCAAGAAGAAAGCCATTTCTCAAAGATATCCATAAAAAGTCTTGTCTAAAGTTTGCCACAAGCCATCTGGGAGACACACCAAACATGTGGAAGAAGGTGCTCTGGTCCGATGAAACCAAAATCAAACTTTTTGGCCACAATGCAAAACGATATGTTTGGCGTAAAAGCAACACAGCTCATCACACTCAACACACCATCCCCACTGTCAAACATGGTGGTGGCAGCATCATGGTTTGGGCCTGCTTTTCTTCAGCAGGGACAGGGAAGATGGTTAAAATTGAGGGGAAGATGGATGGAGACAAATACAGGACCATTCTGGATGAAAACCTGTTGGAGTCTGCAAAAGACCTGAAACTGGGACGGAGATTTATCTTCCAACAAGACAATGATCCCAAACATACAGCAAAATCTACAAAGGAATGGTTCACAAATAAACGTATCCAGGTGTTAGAATGGCCAAGTCAAAGTTCAGACCTGAATCCAATCGAGAATCTGTGGAAAGAGCTGAAAACTGCTGTTCACAAACGCTCTCCATCCAACCTCACTGAGCTTGACCTGTTTTGCAAGGAAGAATGGGCAAGAATTTCAGTCTCTCGATGTGCAAAACTGATAGAGACATACCCCAAGCGACTTGCAGCTGTAATCGCAGCAAAAGGTGGCTCTACAAAGTATTAACGCAAGGGGGCCGAATAATTTTGCACGCCCCACTTTTCATTTTTTTATTAGTTAAAAAAGTTTCAAAAATCCAAAAGATTTCGTTCCACTTCACAATTGTGTCCCACTTGTTGGTGATTCTTCACAAAAAATAAAAATTTTATATCTTTATGTTTGAAGCCTGAAATGTGGCAAAAGGTTGAAAAGTTCAAGGGGGCCGAATACGTTCGCAAGCCACTGTGTATATATATATATATATATAGATAAAATATATATAGATAGATAGATATATCTATCTATTCTGGGGCCCTTTACCCCTTTACTACGATCCCACAACAGCCCTTTCACATGTTCTGCAGTGAGCTCCCTTCCTACTGTATTGGGCCCCCCCCCCCCAGGGTGACAGAGAACAAGAGATATATGTCACCAGCATACCAAGAAAATATAAGGGTCCAAAGCGGTGGGAGAACTATCAGGGTTGCAAAGGTTGTCTTGCCACCGGGCCCTGGTGTTCTGCCACTGTGGGGTTCCCCAGCCTCCTCTTGCTGTCCTGCCCCTGCCCTCAGTCTGTTTTTTCAGTAACTGAGAGTCCTGGTGGAGTCCTTCTTGCAACTCGCTCTTCTCCCTGCCAATGAGGATGCAGGGGAAGGAGCAGATCGGGTGGCCGTGGTTGTGTGAGCGCTCGCATTATGCAGTGTCAGCGAGCAGAGGGAGGGGGGAGGAATCACCCACTGGGGACCTTCTCCCTCTCAATAGAGACTGTGTTACCCCAGTGGTGGCCCGAGCAAGATGCGGCACATCCGATATGAATACAAACAAAAAGAAATTGCCTTTTTGTAAAAAAAAATAATTAAAAAAAAATATTTTTTTTTTTTTGGGGGGGCACATGGTGGGGCCCAGCATAATGTTGGGGGGGTCAGGGCCCCCTCTGGCCCCCCCCTAGGGTCGCCATTGGACCTTGTGTAGCGCACTACTCCCTTGGGAGCTGCTAGTTAGTTCATTACAGGACATGCTGGTTTAACCCCAGCTTCTTCCACCCCGCTGTAGTAATCACAGACACAGTTGAACAGTTCAAACAATAACTTTTATGCCTGATTCGGCAGTAGTGTTACTTGAATGATGCAAACGGATATAAGTTGCCTCTTGTCTAAGCTGCTCGAGTAGTTAGAATCTTCCCTTAATGAACTGGCTCATGCCCCTCTGAAAAGCATGCGGTACTACTGAAATGCTGGGTGTCCCAGGCCTCACCTCCGTTCATTTCTTCCCTTGCCAGCTCAAGGAAGTCCAGGAACCCCCCCCCCCCCGTCTACTCAGGTCGATTTGCAGCCACTTCTTTGATTCTTGGTTGATGAAACCTTCCAGCTATAGAGTCTCTGAACCTCCATGCCTT
Source organism: Lithobates septentrionalis (assembly GCA_037952835.1). NCBI lineage: Eukaryota > Metazoa > Chordata > Amphibia > Anura > Ranidae > Lithobates > Lithobates septentrionalis. Next base: position 344,221 of record JBBDGP010000300.1, on the reverse strand, counting down.
CCGGCAAAGCTCCGTGGCTTTCCAGCTCTGGGTCTCTGAACCCCAGGCCTTCCAGCCCTGATCCCTAATGTCACATCTTGCTGCCTTTCCACTCCTACCCCACCACCCCGGGAACATGTGACCCCCAGTGTATATGTATGAACCTGCTCCTGCCCAAACAAATTAACCATTGGCCCAGGGCCATACACACTGCCTGTCCTTCAAGCCCTGACCCGCCTCCTTTCCAGAACATTACTCTGGAGAAGCAAAGGAGGGTTTTCCAGGGTGATGATGAACAGGTGGTCACACCCCCCCTCTAACCTACAACTCCACCCTAACCCAAATCAAACCTCCAGACCTGTACAAACAGTAATGCCGCGTACACACGGTCGGACTTTTCGTCTACAAAAGTCCGACGGACGCCGACGGACTAAAGCTGGCTGACAATCCGATCGTGTGTGGGCTTCCCCGGACTTTCAGCAGACTTTTCCAGCCTCAAATCTGATGGACTTTAGATTTGAAACATGCTTCAAATCTTTACGTCGTAACTACGCCGGACCCAGAAATCCGCTCGTCTGTGTGCTAGTCCGACGGGGCGAAAAACCCACGCTAGGGCAGCTATTGGCTACTGGCTATCAACTTCCTTATTTTAGCCCGGTGTACGTCATCACGTACAAATCCGTCGGACTTTTGTGTGATCGTATGTAGGCAAGTCCGCTCGTAAGAAAGTCTGCCGCAAGTCCGCCAAAAGTAGAGTTGCCACCTCATCCGTTTAAACCCGAACATCTTTGAATTACACGGGTTCTGAGGCTAATTAAATGCAGATAAGGCACCAAGTGAGTTTAATTACCACCTTATTCAACCACAGAACCGGTGTAATTCATATGTGTTCGGGTTTAAAGGGATGAGGTGGCAACCTCCGCCAAAAGTCTGTCGAAAGTCTGTCGGACTTTTGTAGACGAAAAGTCCGACCGTGTGTACGCGGTATAAGGCACTGGTAATTTAACCTGTCTTTTAACCTAATAGCACCCACCTAAAGGTGGCGGGCGCTACATATGCAAAGACAAGTTTGAGCCAGCAACCTTCAAAACAAAAATCCACGGTTTTGTTGGCGTAAAATCCGATCGTGTGTACGGGGCATTATTCTCCACACGAAAGAGCGCACGCACAGACAGGAAGTGATGTTAGGCGAAGGCAGGAAGTGATGTCAGGCACAGACAGGAAGTTCCGGGTGAGGGGTGAGTCAGGAGGAAGTAGAGAGGAGACATTGCTGGAACTGGCAGTAGAGGAGGTAATACATTTTTAATATATACATCGATGATGAATGATTGTGCTGGGGTTGGGACTATGTAAAGGGGAAATCAGTCAATGCTGATGAGTAGATAAAAGTGTTTATACAGAAAACACATAAAATGGGATTACCATATAGAAATATTGGGGAGAGGTGAGCTACTTCCAGGCACAGGAGGGTTTGGATTTCTGCATGAAATCCCATTACTCCTCCGACATATCTCGTAATGAAGTCCACTCTTATCCTCTCTGATGTCAAGTGCCGTACGTGCGCAAAACCAAGAGCCTATGCCATAATCAAGGCCGAAATTCACCGGTGGAGATGTGCACGAGGGAAAAATTAATTTTGTTTCGGTTTCATTTGTTAAGTAAATCATTTTGTTTTGCCGTAATCGTTCTGTTATAATGATTCGTTCTCGTAACGATTGATTATTTTCGGAGAGAGTATGGTACCCTGTTTCCCCGAAAATAAGACCTAGCGTGATTGTCGGTGATGGCTGCAATATAAGCCCTACCCCTCAAATAAGCCCTACCCTGTTTCCCCGAAAGTAAGCCCTACCCTGAAAATAAGACCTGCAAGGACTTTAACTAGGGCTTATTTGGGGGGTAGGGCTTATATTGCAGCCATCACCGACAATCACGCTAGGTCTTATTTTCGGGGAAACAGGGTATTCGTTTTTTCCGAATCGAATCGTATTTTCGGAAGTTTTGTTACTCCTTTGTTATCTCAGAAGATGGTCTATATTCATTATGGTATTAAGTTGAAATCCGTTTCCCCAGGTCGTTGTCTTTGAATTCAGATATTCTTCACTCTCCTGCTTTGAGTGAAAAAAAAAAAGGTTGAAATACTTTAACAATTTTATTTTAAACGTAAACTTCACTCAGCAAATTTACTTTATATTTGTTCCTCTGCAATAATAGCCAATGTTTTCTTATGGTTTTTATGTTTTGTTTTGTTTTTTTGTTGGTTTTTTTTTTTTTTTTGGGTCTGGTAATTCTAGTTTTTTTTTCCCCCCAGCGTTTTGAGGAATCAGAATTATGGAGGAGATTTGTGCAGACGAGATTCATACCAGTCTACTCTAGATAAATCTTAGTTTATTATCTGTCTACTGAGGGGAAAGTCCTGTATAAATCAAAAAGCCACATCTACAAGGATGGATGAGGATCAAAGTCACATGACCAAGAGGCTATTAGACCTCACCCTGGAGATAATCCACCTGCTGACCGGAGAGGTGAGGAGGATTCTGGGAGGTCACATGACATCACTCTCATCTCTATTAATAAAACACAGACCTGACCGGAGAGGTGAGGGGGATTCTGGGAGGTCACATGACATCACTCTTATCTCTATTAATAAAACACATACCTGACCGGAGAGGTGAGGAGGATTCTGGGAGGTCACATGACATCACTCTTATCTCTAATAATAAAACACAGACCTGACCGGAGAGGTGAGGAGGATTCTGGGAGGTCACATGACATCACTCTTATCTCTGTTCATAAAGCACAGACCTGACCGGAGAGGTGAGGAGGATTCTGGGAGGTCACATGACATCACTCTTATCTCTATTAGTAAAACACAGACCTGACCGGAGAGGTGAGGAGGATTCTGGGAGGTCACATGACATCACTCTTATCTCTATTAATAAAACACAGACCTGACCAGAGAGGTGAGGAGGATTCTGGGAGGTCACATGACACCACTCTTATCTCTATTAGTAAAACACAGACCTGACCAGAGAGGTGAGGAGGATTCTGGGAGGTCACATGACGTCGCTCTTATCTCTATTAATAAAACACAGACCTGACCAGAGAGGTGAGGAGGATTCTGGGAGGTCACATGACATTGCTCTTATCTCTATTAATAAAACACAGACCTGACCGGAGAGGTGAGGAGGATTCTGGGAGTATACATAGTGATGATATATGCTTTCATTTTGCACTCAGAACTATGAAGTAGTGAATAAAACCTCTGGTGAGCAGTCAACAACTAGCATCTATGCCCATGAGTTATCTCCCGACACAGTGCCTCAACCCAACTTCTCAGAAAGACACAACAGGCAGAAGATTCTAGAAGTCACCAAGAAGATGATGGAGCTGCTGACAGGAGAGGTGAGCGGTGCCGGGAATTCTGGGACATTATCCAGTAACAGACAAGGGATGTGTCTGGATGGTGACTGTATCATTGTGTGTGTCAGGTTCCTATAAGGTGTCAGGATGTCACTGTCTATTTCTCCATGGAGGAGTGGGAGTATTTAGAAGGACACAAGGATCTCTACAAGGACGTCATGATGGACAATCGTCAGATTTTATGTTGTCTGAAAAGGGAATTTCAATTGAATGAGAAAATATTGAAGTTGTCTTTGGAGGTCATCTGCCTTCTAATCAGAGAGGTGAGGAGGATTCTGGGACTGTCAAATGACATTGCCCTTATCTCTTTTATAGATAGACTTAATCATAAAGGTGAGGAATTGTGGGTTTGTAATGTTTGTTGAATCACATAGGACTGTGCGGTAGTGATGAAGAAGTCTATTAGACATAAGGCAACAACTGGATCTTCAGATCGGTCCACACAGCTAAGCAAAAGCCAGAGCCCCATTATCATTCTATCACAATGCCATCTGAAACCTGAAATACTAAATGTCCAGAAGCTTCTAGAAGTCACCAAGAAGATGATGGAGCTGCTAACAGGAGAGGTGAGCGGTGCCGGGAATTCTGGGACATTATCCAGTAACAGACAAGGGATGTGTCTGGATGGTGACTGTATCATTGTGTGTGTCAGGTTCCTATAAGGTGTCAGGATGTCACTGTCTATTTCTCCATGGAGGAGTGGGAGTATTTAGAAGGACACAAGGATCTCTACAAGGACGTCATGATGGACAATCAGCCGCCCCTCACATCACCGGGTAAGAGGAGACTTTATTGTAAAGGAGAGAGCAGTACGGAGGAGGGTCCACCTAGATCCCCCATCATCTGATAAACACATAGAAACAATGTATTCAGTCAGTGTGTGTGTTTCCTACAGATGGATCCAGTAATGGGAACCCACCAGAGAGATGTCCCCGTCCTCTGTATTCCCGGGATTACACACAGGAAGGTCTCACCATCCCCCACCATCATCAGGTAGGTGGATTTGAGGGTCTGAAATGCCAAAGTGACTCTAGACTTTGAGATTGTATGTTTTCAGGTATTTAAAGGTATTATTTTTTTTGTTTGTTTAGCATGACAAACAAATGGATATAAAAGTTGAGGTTAAAGAGGAAGAAGAAGAGACATATGTGATGGATTATCAGCAGTCTATGACAGTAGTTGAGATGATGGGGACAACTAAACAGGAGAAACCTCCTCTACTTATCAGCGAGGGTGAGTGATGAACAAGATGTTCAGAAACTGTTCAGGTATAAAGATTGATGATCTGTAGACCATCACATCATCAGATAAAAACATTTCTAGAACTTATTGTAAAGGAGAGAGCAGTACGGAGGGTCCACCTAGATCTCCCATCATCTGATAAACACATAGAAACAATGTATTCAGTCAGTGTGTGTGTTTCCTACAGATGGATCCAGTAATGGGAACCCACCAGAGAGATGTCCCCGTCCTCTGTATTCCCGGGATTCCACACAGGTAGATCTCGCCATCCCTCACCATCATCAGGTAGGTGGGACTGAGAGTCTAGAACTCAAGAATGACTCCAAACTTAATGAGATTGTATCCTTGTGCGTGTTCTTCGGTTATCAACACTCATTTAGAGATGTTATCATCTTGTTTGTTATAGAGTGAAGAATTGATTTATATGAAGGTTGAGGTTAAAGAGGACGAAGAGGAGACATCTGTGAGAGATGATCAGCCATCTACAGTGGCCATTGGAGAGAGGCAATCTTCTCGAGATACCCGCACAGGTAGGTAACACAAGTGTCTTTCACATTTTCGATATGCTATTCTGAAAGTATACAGGGTGACGAAAGATGACGGAGAATCCACAGACCTTCTGTTCATTTGGTAGGAGATTGGATAATAAATGGAGGGCCAGAAAAGTATAGCTGGCAATTTCATATGCAAAAGTCCCCTTACTATGAATGGCAGCTGATTGTCTCTTACATTTCTTTAGAATTTTACTCATAGCCAGGGCTAGGACAAGGGGTGGGCAGGAGAGGCAGCTGCCCTGGGCACAGTGGAGCAAAGGAAGCAGAGAATAAACACAGAGCAGTAAAATAATTCTAAGGCATGCATATATATAATTATATTTTCCAAGAGTTCATTGGAGGACACGATAGACATCAGAGTACAGGCCTAGGCTCAAGGAGCAGCAGGACCCTTTCCCTTGTAGTCCATGCTCCTCTGCCCAGAAGTAAGAGCTCAACTTTAGGTTAGTGTCATAGGCAGAAGAATGTCTAATTCATTCTCCTAGCTTGTTGTGAAGGTTGACCATTTTGACAGAAGATCGAAAAATTTCCTGGACTTGGAGTTATTTTATCTAGATACTGGCAAGATCAAACTAGGCTTCAAAGTTTTCAGATTCCCTGCCAGAGTAACACCAGGTAGCTGCTTTCGCCCATCATTTTTTAATTCCATTTCCTGGAGAATAAATCTAAAAAGTCTCAAAGGAGGAGATACTGTACACCATATGAAAGGTCCATCTCCATTCCTCAATATAATGTCATGTTCCCAACAAATGAGGAGGAGATACTGTACACCATATGAAAGGTCCATCTCCATTCCTCAATATAACGTCATGTTCCCAACAAATGAGGAGGAGATACTGTACACCATATGAAAGGTCCATCTCCATTCCTCAATATAACGTCATGTTCCCAACAAATGAGGAGGAGATACTGTACACCATATGAAAGGTCCATCTCCATTCCTCAATATAATGTCATGTTCCCAACAAATGAGGAGGAGATACTGTACATCGTATTAAAGGTCCATCTCCATTCCTCAATATAACGTCATGTTCCCAACAAATGAGGAGGAGATACTGTACACCATATGAAAGGTCCATCTCCATTCCTCAATATAATGTCATGTTCCCAACAAATGAGGAGGAGATACTGTACACCATATAAAAGGTCCATCTCCATTCCTCAATATAATGTCATGTTCCCAACAAATGAGGAGGAGATACTGTACACCATATAAAAGGTCCATCTCCATTCCTCAATATAACGTCATGTTCCCAACAAATGAGGAGGAGATACTGTACACCATATGAAAGGTCCATCTCCATTCCTCAATATAATGTCATGTTCCCAACAAATGAGGAGGAGATACTTTACACCATATTAAAGGTCCATCTCCATTCCTCAATATAATGTCATGTTCCCAACAAATGAGGAGGAGATACTGTACACCATATGAAAGGTCCATCTCCATTCCTCAATATAACGTCATGTTCCCAACAAATGAGGAGGAGATACTGTACACCATATGAAAGGTCCATCTCCATTCCTCAATATAATGTCATGTTCCCAACAAATGAGGAGGAGATACTGTACACCATATGAAAGGTCCATCTCTATTCCTCAACAAATGACCTTCACATGTAACATTTGACTGTGAAAGAGGAAAAAGTCATTTACATTTAATATAATTAATTTCTAACAGATGGATGCCATGTCTGGAACACCTCAGATGGACATCTTACCTTGTCTACTGATTATAACGCAGGAGATCGAGGCGGAAAAAAAGGAAGCGGTTATCGTTCCAAACTCCTCAATGGTGAGAAGCCCTTTTGCTGCCCGCAATGTGGAAAATGCTTCGTTTGGAGAGGAGACCTTCTTCGGCACCAGAGAAGTCACACGGGCGAGCGCCCTTTTTCCTGTTCAGAGTGCGGGAAATGCTTCACCCAGAAAGCTAATCTCATAGTGCACGAACGATTTCACACTGGAGTGAGGCCCTATTCCTGCTCGGAGTGCGGGAAATGTTTTACTCGGAAAGGAGACCTTCTTAGACACCAGAGAACTCACACGGGCGAGCGTCCTTTTTCCTGTCTGGATTGTGGGAAAAGTTTCACGCAGAAAGCCAGTCTCATTCTGCACGAGCGGCTTCACACCGGAGTGCGGCCGTATTCCTGTTCGGAGTGCGGGAAAAGTTTCACCCAGAAGGGAGACCTTCTTACACACCAGAGCAGCCACATGGTGGAGCGTCCCTTTTCGTGTGCGGAATGTGAGAAGACGTTCAAAAAGAAATCTGAACTTGTTCTGCACCAGAGAGTCCACACCGGGGAGACCTTTGCATGCTCGGTGTGTGGGAAATCGTTCACAAAGAAATACAAACTCGTTACGCATCAGAGAGTCCACACTGGAGAAAAACCCTTTCCTTGTTCCGAGTGCGGGAAATGTTTTTCCATTAAAGGGAACCTTAGTAAGCATATGAAGTGCCACACCAGCGAGAAGCCGTTTTCCTGCTCCACGTGCGGGAAATGTTTCACCTTTAAAAACAGTTTTATCAGGCATCAGAAAGTCCATTCTGGGGAGAATGCGGGCCCCAAAAGTGCGGGAAACGATGTCGATCAAAAGTCAACCCTCCCCTGAGAGTTCCAGAGAAAAACCTTTTTTTAGGTTGGGTGTGTGGATGTTGCTCTATGGTGTAGAGAAGCTCTAGAGAAGGAATCCACGCTGGAGAAGGCACATTTTCCTTCTTGGAGTGCAGGAGAGTTGTTTGGCAAATGTTTTTGACTTTGTACAGAGGCATAACTAGAACCTTCAGGGCCCCGGTGCAAGAAACCATGAAGGGCCCCTCTGACTGCCAAGGGGGCCCTTTCCATTGGTCCCAGGGCCTTTCCCTCCGAGGCTTTCCACTGATCCCAGGGCCCTTCCCTCCGAGGCATCCACTGAGTATTACCAGGGAGGCGGACTTTTTAGGCTAAGAAACAGTGGAGAAGATAAAGCAGTATAAAAAATATAAATTAATTGAAAAATACAAACATCTAAAAAACAATGACAATTGTAACATATAGCATCTATGATTATTGTGCAGTGAGCCCTTGTATGTCTACGCGTTTCACCGTTAGGCTTCCTCAGGACACGGCCAAGGTTCACAGATGAGACAGAGATGGGAATATGTCTCTCTATCTTAAATTGGAATGCAAAATCATGCGAGTCACGGTAGCATGAGAAAGTTCAATCAGCAGTAAGAAAGTATATTAGATATAGCTAAATATCTCGGCAGGGGCATGTAAACAATATTCCTAATTAAGGGAGCAGCCATTAGAGGGAGGAGGGCCACCACCGGATGCACCACTTAGTATCAGCAATGCTGAAGGCTCAATACAATCCCATCGCTGCATATTCAGGATACAAATAATCCAGCGTGCCCCTGGGAGACAGCAATACACTGCACTTCTCCACTGTTTCTTAGCCTAAAAAGTCCGCCTCCCTGGTAATACTCAGTACTACCTTATTTTGTATCCTCAATGATTTATGGACGTGGCTCAATTTTGGTGCACTTTCCTCTCTTTTTTTTTGCATTGTAAAACTCTTGACATTCACAGACATGACTAGGCATGATGGGAATTGTAGTTCCCGAACAACTGGAGGGCCATAGTTTGGGGACCCCTGTTTTAGACCATCCTTTCTCAACCAGGGATTTGTAAAACCCTACAACCCTAGGGTTCCTACAGAGGTTACCAAGGGTTCCTTGAGAAATGGTTAATTTGTCTTCTCTTTGAGGGTCCATAATAATGGTAGCCAGCAACTCGGGGGCTTTTTAGTATAAATTCTTTATTGGTTCCTTGAATGCTGATACAGAATCCACAGTACTAACGTGTTTCGGCTTATGCTATGAGGAAGGCTTTGTAAGCCGAAATGCATTCACACTTTGGATTCTGTATCAGCATTCATGTAACCAATAAAGAATTTATACTAAGAAGCCCCAAGTTGCCGGCTACCATTATTATGGATTTACACTGTGAAGGGTGCACATCTTAGCCAGACCACCGGTCTCCTGTCTCCACAATTCTAACACAGCAGTTGAGCTTGGTTAAGGTTTGTTTTTCTCTTTGAGGGTGCCTGGATAGTCCAACTGGGAGAGTCATTGGCATGACACTCATGGTGGTTTTAGTGATTTCTAGAGGAGACATTCTGGCCACCATTGTAAAAAAATCATTTAGCTCCCCTGACCGCGAGGGTGTTCCTATAGTAGACTTCCATCTTCCCTTTAAAGCTGGTCTTCATAATCTCATTTAGAATTGGAAATATGAATAGATCACATGGGGAGAAGCCACAGTCTTGCTCTGAGAGGAGAAGGTATGAAAATCAGATCATCTAGATATTAGAATGTTTAAAGACCTTAGGGATCTTTTTAGTCAAGGACTGATGGAGATGTTCTGGGAAGATGAGTGGTCCCACTCGAAGAATAAACTTCTTGTGACTGTAAACAGTATCATCCATAGATGAATATGATTGGTTGACATTGAGGCAGTTCCTGCAGTGTACTTTCTCGGCTCCCCGTCACCTTGGTGGTCCTCTGGGATGAACTTTGGGCAGGCCCAAAGGAATTAAAAATAACATGAGAGGACTGAACCAACGTTTCCCTTGTTGTTTTGTACATCCTTTTTTTTCTTTTTCTTTTTTTGTTGAATTATGAAGAGATCAGTTACCGGAGATGTATGAGGATATTGTTTTTTTATATTTCGATGGAGAGTAGACTGCAAGCTTCTACTTTTTGAATAAACTGGGAAATAAAACCAGAGCAACTAATCAGAAATGGTCTTTCACTTCCAATAGTATGTGGTCACCTGACCATTACACCTACTATATGGCCAGACATATGTGGACGTCCCTCCAAATGATGGTGTTCCAGTGAAGGGTGCTGATAATACTACGACAAACCCTGTGATAACAGTTAGTTGAAGGCCCTTTTCTGTTCCAGTTTGACTATGTCCATGTGTACAAGGCCAGCTCCTTTAAGACATGGTTTGACCAGTTGGGTGTGGAGAAAATCTGAAGAGTCTGGATGGAGTCCTGACATCAAACCTTACGGAACAACTTTGGGATGACCAGGAAACCAGGTCTTCTCATCCAACATCAACATCTCATCCAACATCATCCAATATCTGACCTGCTACCTGGGTAAAGAGCTTAGAGCCCCACTCAAAGCTGAAGAGTAGCCTTTTCCCTAGATCCAGAGAAAGAGTGTGACGGCATGTCAGTACACCCATCCAGAAAGTAACAAACATAAATAGAAAGGACCCAGCTCACCCGACCAGCCTGTGCAAGGTAGAAGTGAGAAGCGGCCTTAGCCTACATTTCTCTGCCAGACCACGCCCCTCTGACGTGTTTCGCCCCACCCACCGAGACCCCTATGACTAAGCCCCAGTGGCGAAACGTGTCAGAGCATGGTCTGGCGAAGAAATGTAGGCTCAGTAAGGCCGCTTCTTCCACCTTGCACGGGCTGGTCGGGAGAGCCGCGTTCTTTCTATTCATTAGTACCTGACCTCACAAATGGGCACAAATGCCAACAGGCACCCCCAACACCTTAGGGAAAGACTTCCCAGAAGAGTGAAGGCTCAAATGGCCAGAAAGCAGAAGAAGGGAAGGGAGGAGGTGCTATTCCTCACTAATGTCCAGAAAATGGAATGTCCAACAAGCTCATAGAGGAGGTGTGATGGTCAGGTGTATGGCCATATACAGTATATCTTTCATTTTGTTGCTGGGCGTATTACTTGACTCGTTGTAAATTGTTGGTTCCAGTTAATGACTCGTTGGATGTGTGCGATATTTGTATGTTGTAAGTTTACTCAATAAATATGAGCCCTTAAATCTATAATCTGAGATTGTTTAGTTTTTATCTACTTTATACAAATTCTTTTGGTGTCTGGAAATTAGATGCTTCTAATTTGAGTGTAGGAATGGGCCATACCAAGTCCTCGGTAGGAGGAGATAATGAGACGTTCTCAATGATGGAAACATTTTTCATCTTCATTGAAATTAATGGTAGGAGATGGCATTGATCCATTGCCTTTTTATGGTGATATGGAGGGAGTTGACCAATTTTCAGCTGTAAACTATCACCATTATAGGTTTATTTCACCACTCTGGGTCTTCTCTCCTTAGAAAATTGCTAGCCATTGCCTGGTGATCACTGTTAGGGTCTTTGAGGTCTCCATTGAGGAATGGACTACACAAAGTCCTTGGTAGGAGGAGATAATGATTTCTTGGAAGATGGAAACATCTTCATTGAAAATATTGCTGAGAGCTGGTGTTGATCTATTTATTTCCTTTTTATGGAGATAAGGACAGGGTCTGCCACTTTTCAGCTGTAAACTATCACGGTTAGAGGTTTATTCCACCACGCTAAGTCTTCTCTTCTTAGATAATTGCTAGTCACTGCCTGGTTATCACTGTTAGGATCTATGAGGTCTCCATTGAAGAATAGACCATGTCAGGTCCTTGGTGTGAGGAGATAATGAGACCTTCCCAAATGATGAAAACATTTTCCATCTTCTTTAAAAATATTGGTGGGGACTGGTGTTGATTCATTCCCTTTTTATGGAGATGAGTAAGGGGTTGGCTACTTTTCAGCTGTAAATTACCACTATTAGAGGTATATTTCACCACTCTGGGTCTTCTCTCCTTAGATAATTGCTAGCCACTGTTTGGTGATCACTGTCAGGGTCCTTGGTAGGAGGAAATAATAAGGCCTTCTCAATCATGGAAACATTTTCTATCTGCATTTAAAATATTGGTGGAAATCCTGGTGTTTATCCATTCCCTTTTTGTGGAGAGTGAAGAGGCTGACCAATTATCAACTGTAAACTATCACCGTTCAAGGTTTATTTCACCACTCTGGGTCTTCTCTCCTTAGATAATTGCTAGCCACTATCTAGTAATCACTGTTAGGATCTATGAGGTCCTTGGTAGGAGGAGATAATGAGACCTTCTCTATCATGGAAACATTTTCCATCTTCATTGATAATATTTGAGGGAGTTGGTGCTGATCCATTCCCTTTTTATGGAGATAAAGGGGTTGGCTGTAAACTATCACGGTTAGAGGTTTATTCCACCACTCTGGGTCTTCTCTGCATAGATAATTGCTAGCTACTGTCTGGTGATCACTGTTAGGGTCTACAAGGTTAACTCCATAATCTGAGATCATTTCATTTTTGTTTATGTAATACAGATTGTGTTAGATGCTTCTAATTTAAGGGGAGGAATGGGCCACACCAGGTCCTTGGTAGGAAGAGATAATAAGACCTTCCCAATGATGGAAACATTTTCCATCTTCATTGAAAATATTGGTGGGAACTGGTGTTGATCTGTTGCCTTCTTTTGGAGATAGTGAAGGGTATTTGTCTTCTAAAGTAAGGGTTTATTTCTAAAACATTTGTTGGATGAATGTTGCAACCATTCGGCCAACCTGCCTAAATTTTCTCTTGTCTTTTTCTCTAATACGATTATCTCCTATGATGGTCGGCTCCATCTAGTGTCCAGAATGCCATATTATATGGTATTTAAAAAAAATACTGCATTTGGCCACTAGATGGGGCTGAGGAATACGGGGGAAAGTTTGTGCAGGATGGACGACTGCTTGTGACATTCGTCCAACAAATGTTTTAGAAATAGACCCCCCTTCGTGATAGGGTAGCAAATACTTCAATAGTCACTCTGGAGATGAACGATAATGGCTGTTTCCAGGCCTATGGAGTAAACTGGTGGTCACAGGAACTAGTGGCAAGGGGAAATCTTCAAATGGGGACACCTGTTCATGTGACAAATAACAAAGGGTTTTCCCTCACTTTGGAGAGATCTCCTCCTACCTGCTACCTCCCGAGGACGAAGATAATTTCCCTAATGGGACACAGACCGCAGAAAAATCCTGACAATTCCCGAATGTGGACACCTCTCCAACCCAAAGCAACAAACTTTCCAGATGCATGCCGATCTATAAACATGGCCACATAGTAGGTGTGATGGTCAGGTGACCACATTATATTGGGCTTCAAAGCTTTATGTTTTACCCACATTTAGTACTTTTCTGCTTCCTGGTACAATGAGGCACTGGTGATATAGCCAGGGCCTTACAGGTGCCTCTTGGGAAGGCTACGTCACCCGTGCCTTCATAGAAGATATGGTATGCAAATTTAGAAATCTTGTGCCAGATCTTGTACAACACATGCCCCATACACGATCTGGAACAATGTGTCCATGTCTAATACTACGCAGTGTCAGATCTCTTCTGGCGTATACTTCTGATGTCACGCATAAACCATATCAGATCTGGCACAGTTTGGTATTGGCAAACAATACATTGTGCCAGATCTTGTGAGGTGCAGGCATTAACATCATTGGGGGGCCAGAACAGATTGAGAACAAAGGAGCTGGCCACCTGTTTTGAAGTGTTAGGGAAAATTTAGGTCCCCCCCACTAGTGACACCTACCTGGAAATCCCACCTCCACGCCTCCAGTCCACTGCTGACCCCTCCTGCAGGTGTGAGGTTAATGTGACTATCCTGCTCCACCTAACAGGCCCCCTCTCGGATCGAAGACCCCCCACAATAACCATAAGGACTCATCAATAAATACTGTATATATTTTTTTATCAGAAATGTACTCAACATGAACACACAAATACTTCATTGATTGATCCACATATTGTCTTGTGTTCTTTTTTTTTTTTTTCATTTGTTTATGTTTTGGTATTTTAAGCCCCTTACTTTTGCTCACTTGCAAACCGACCATAGATGTGAAGGTGGCCATAGAGGTGAAGAAGTAAGCTAGACCCAAAAACTTCTAAGATAAGAGAATGCCATAGATGTGAAGGTGGCCACAGAGGTGAAGAAGTAAGCTAGACCCAAAAACTTCTAAGATAAGAGAAGGCCATAGATGTGAAGGTGGCCAAAGGTGTGAAGAAGTAAGCTAGACCCAAAAACTTCTAAGATAAGAGAATGCCATAGATGTGAAGGTGGCTATAGGTGTGAACAAGTAAGCTAGGCCCAAAAACATTGAAGGCAGGAGATGACCATAGATGTGAAGGTGGACAATTTTGCAGGACAATCTGACCACCTGGAGGCATGGCTCTTTGACAGCCTTCTCCTGTTCGAGTATGTCCTCTCCCCAAGTCTCCTGTCTGTCTCTTCCATATCCACGCTCCCTGTAAGTGCAAGACGTTCGTACTTACCATAAATTCATTCCTGGCCCCCAGGACACAGTTAATCCCTCCCACAGTCCACCTCAGGCTGTCCTAAATATAACAATGACCTTCTCCAATGATGTGTTGATAAACATTCATATTCATAATCCATGGAAATTTACCTCGTCAGGTTTCTAGAATGACCCTCATTCCCCCACTGGGCAAGGAGTTCCCCCGTGTGAGTTACAGTATCTAGTGGTCTTCAAATTTTAAACTGTCCTCAAAGCAACCTCTGTGCGCTGGCCGTGTTGGCAGCTTTGTGGGCCTTGATATGCCTAACAAGCTCTGACTTCCTTATGTAGCGTTTCCCACACTCTGAGCACGGGAAGATCTGATCGACGTATAAAGCACTTGCTGCACTCGGAGCAGCAATGTGGCTTCACCCTGTGTGAATTCTTCAGTGATTGGACAAGGAAAATCTGTTGCCGTACTTCATACACTGGTACGGTTTCTCGTCCGCATGGGATCTGTGATGGGCAGTAAGTTGGGCTTTTTCTACAAAGATTTTCAAGGTACAACTTATGTCCATGGATGATTGAAAGTTTTTGTCATGGTACAACTAAAGACCATGGGCATGTCAAGATACAACTTATGTCTATGGATGATCGAAAGTTTATGTCGAGTAACAACTTATGTCCTTGAGCCATCAGAAGTTCATATCAAGGTACAACTTTTGTCCATGGATAATTGAAAGTTCACGTCAAGGTACAACTTATGACCATGGACCTTCAAGAGGTCATGTCAAGGTACAACTTATGACCATGAACCATCAGACGTTCACGTCAAGGTACAACTTATGACCATGGACCTTCAAGAGGTCATGTCAAGGTACAACTTATGACCATGAACCATCAGAAGTTCACGTCAAGGTACAACTTATGACCATGGACCTTCAAGAGGTCATGTCAGGGTACAACTTATGACCATGGACCTTCAAGAGGTCATGTCAAGGTACAACTTATGACCATGAACCATCAGAAGTTCACGTCAAGGTACAACTTATGACCATGGACCTTCAAGAGGTCATGTCAAGGTACAACTTATGACCATGGACCTTCAAGAGGTCATGTCAAGGTACAGCTTATGTCCATGAACCATCAGAAGTTCATGTGAAGGTACAATTGTCATGAAAACAAGTTCCGATTTTACTGACTAGGAAGAGACCTGGAGTTTCTCTAGGCTTCTCCCCTCAGTAGCACTTATGGGCCACCATCACTACTTGAAATAATCGGCATCTTATAGATCACATTCCTGTGATTCTCAGATCCAGATTTGGATGAAAGTGGATGAAGAAAAGAATATTCACCCAACGTTTCATACAAACTCTATAGGGACCATGAAGGTGTGCAGGCTTATAAAGGGGACGTCTAGTAGTAGGGGGTGGGAAGGGCAATATGATGGAGTTCTACACACAGGAATGGAGAGCCCGAGGAACAAACATGCTGACCATCAACTGGGCAGCCATTGCTCCGCCTCCTGAAAAATTCCACCCACTTCTATCATGTGATCACTCAGTGTGGGCAGTGCCAGGATCCAACATGGCAACCAAGGGACTGGACAGAGAAAACACATTCTGTAGTTTCAGCCATCAGGCGGCAGCTATATTCTTGTAGCCAAATACAGACCTACGTAATACAAAGGGACTCCTCCCACCCACCGCACAATAACCCATGACTGCCTCTTCCTGATCACCGAACATTAACCCCTTACTTACCTAATTGCATCAACTGTACTTGAACTCTTTACTGCCCCCTCTCATCCATTGTACATTAACCTTTTACTGTCCCTTCTGATTCATTGTACATTAACCCTTCACTGCCCCCTCCAATCCACCCTTTTCTCCCCCCCCCCACCATTATTAACCGTGCATAAACCCTTTACTGCCCCCTCCCATCCACTGTACATTAACCCTTTACTGCCTCCCCCCAACCATCTGCCGTGCATTAACCATTTACCCCCCCCCCCCCCACCTTCCATTGTACTGCCCTCTCCCATCTACCGTATACAAAACCCTTCACTGCCCCCTCCAATCCACCCTTTTCTTCCACCCACCACCATTAACCATGCATTAACCCTTTACTCCCTACCACCACCATCCACCGTGCATTAACCCTTTACTGCCCCCTCCCATCCAACGTACATTAACCCTTTACTGCCCCCTCCCATCCAACGTACATTAACACTTTATTGCCCCCTCCTATCCACAGTACATTAACCCTTTACTGCCCCCCCCCCTCCCATTTACTATACATTACCACTTTACTGCCTCCTCCTATCCGCAGTACATTAACCCTTTACTGCTCCTAGTACTGAAATCACTTTGGGCGGAGGACTTGTGGAACCCAGCTTACCTTGGAGAGCACTGGAAGCTCCTTTTCCGGCTCCCCCCGGCCCCTCCTATGTGTAAGTTACCCTGTGTCTATTAGGGACACAGGGTGACTGAGAACCCCAGTCAGGTCTGCCTAACCCAACTCACTATCCAACCATACCGGACTCAGCATTTCCTTTTACCGCTGTTGTCCCTGATTCTATATGTGTGGTTTGAGCTGAAGGAAGGAAGGGGCACTTTCACTTGGGACTGTTGTATACTTTTACTAGATCGTTTAATCTGTGGTTGTACGGTGAGTCGGGTTAGGCAGACCGGAGCGAGAGTCTGTCACCCTGTGTCCCTAATAGACACGGGGTGACTTACACATAAGAGGGGCCGGGGGGAGCTCAGGGCTTATTATGTAACATGAGCTGAAAGAAAATATGTCTGTATGGACTTAGGAGAGCTTCTCTACTTTGAGAGGATGTGGGTGAAAAAGAACACAGCAAGCATTTATGCTATGGTAGCGCTCCAAAGTACATAATCCAACATGTTTCAGAGGCTAAAAACCCCCTTCATCAGGGTCTACAATGTTACATGAACTGGAAGAAAATACACTGTATTACCAAAAGTATTGGGACACCTGCCCTTACACGCTCATGAACTTTAATGGCATCCCAGTCTTAGTCCGTAGGGTTTAATATTAAGCCCCCCCTTTGCAGCTATAACAGCTCCTGGGAAGGCTGTCCACAAGGTTTAGGAGTGTGTCTATGGGAATGTTTGACCATTCTTCCAGAAGCGCATTTGTGAGGTCAGGCACTGATGTGGATGAGAAGGCCTGGCTCGCAGTCTCCAATCAAATTCATCCCAAGGGTGTTCTATCGGACTGAGGTCAGCAGTCTGTGCAGGCCAGTCAAGTTCCTCCACCCCAAACTCACTCAGCCATGTCTTTGTGGACTTTCCTTTGTGTGCTGGTCCATATCATTTGGTGGAGGGGGGATTATGGTGTGGGGTTGTTTTTCACAGGTTGGGCGTGGCTCATTAGTTTCAGTGAAGGAAACTCTTAAGGCGTCAGGGTTGAGGTCAGGGCTCTAAGCTTGATGGACATCCTACTTTAAAACCATGGACTATTATATAGAGTTGTCCCCCTTTGTGGCTATAACATCCTACACTCTTCTGGGAAGGCTTCCCACAATATTTTGGAGGGTGTCTGTGGACTTTTGGCCCATTTGTGAAGTGTACTGATTTTGAATGGGAAGACCTGGCTCACAATTAGCAGTATGATTCATCCCAGAGGTGTTCCATAGGGTTGAGGTGAGGGTTATAAGCTTGTCGAAAATCCTATTCTAAGACCACGGCCATTGATATGAAGTTGTCCCTCTTTTTGACTAAAACATCCTCCTCTCTTTTGGGAAGGCTTTCCACAAAACTTTGGTGGGTCTCTGTGGGAATTTGTCCCATTTGTAAGGTCAAGGTACAATGCTGGATGGGAAAATCTGGCTCACAGACATTCCAACTCATCCCAGAGGTGTTCAGTAGGGTTGAGATGAAGGCTCTAGGCTTGTTCATGGCCATTAATATGAGGTTGCTTCTCAACATGGCCAATAATATGAAGTTGCCCCCCAACATGGCCATTAATATGGAGTTGCCCCTCAATATGTCAATTAATATGGAGTTGACTCCCAACATGGCCAATAATATGGAGTCGCCCCTCAACATGACCATTAATATGGAGTTGCCCCTCAACATCGTCATTAATATGCAGTTTCCCCTCAATATGGCCAATAATTTGGAGTTCCCCTCAACAAGGCCATTAATATGCAGTTGACCCCAACGTGGCTATTAATATGGAGTCGACCCCCAACATGGCCAGCAATATGGAGTTGCTCCACAATGGGCAGTAATAAGAAGTTGCCCCCCCCCCCCCCCCATGACCATTGATACAGTTGTCCCCTTTGTGGCTAGAACATCCTCCATTCTTCTGGGAAAGCTTTCTACAAGATTTTGGAGGGTGTCTGAGAGAATTGGGCCAATTTTGAGGTCAGTTGCTAATATTGGAAGAAAAGACCTGGCTCACTATTGCCATTCAAATTCATCCAAGATGTATTCAGTAGGGTTGAGGTCAGGGGTCTGAGCTTGTTGGATATCCTACGCTAAAACCACTGACATTATTATGGGGTTGTCCCCTTTTGTAACTATAACATCTTCCACTCTTCCGGGAAGGCTTCCCACAAGATTTTGGAGGGTTTCTGTGGACTTTTGTCCCATTTGTGAGGTCAGGCACTGATGTTGGATCAGAAGACCTGGCTCACAATCAGCAGTCTAATTCATCCCAGGGTTGAGGTGAGGGCTCTGAGCTTGTTGGATATCCTACTCTAAAACCATGGCCATTGATACAGAGTTGTCCCTCTTTATGGCTTTAACTCCACTCTTTTGGGAAGGTTTCCCACAAGAGATTGGAGTGTGTCTGTGGGAATTGTGTTGTCCCATTTGTGAGGTCAGGTACTGATACTGGATGAGAAGACTTGGCTCGCAATCGGCCTTCTTACTCCAAAGGCATTCAGTAGGGTCGAGGTGCAGGACACTCAAGTTTCTACACACCAAACTGGTCACACCATGTCTTTATGGAGCTGGCTTTGTACATGGGAGGGGCACAGTCATGCCAGAACAGAAAAGGGTCTTTACCAAACTGTTGCCACAAGGTTGTCTACAGTTTTTTTGCATTATGTAATATTAACTCAACCATTCACTGGAAATACTTGAAACCCAACCCTCGGAAGAGAGTTCACATACTGTATTTTTGGCCATATAGTAAGTGTGATGGCCATGTATCCACAAACCTATGGTTTATCAATAACTCTAGTTTTCACAAGCTCCCTCAGTGCCCAATCTTCCTTGGTGCACCCAGAGCCTGAGCCTGGGGCTCATCTGCTAGATGTGGTCCACCCCTACCCACCACTCAGAGCTTTCTACTGGTCTTTGAGGCTGCCTATCACATTGGTAGAGCAATAGGGAGTTGCAGAAAACCAGGAGAGGCAGATGTTGTTTTAAGACTAGACCCAAAGACATACATTGAGAGAAAGAATCAGTAATACAAAACTGTTGAGCTGTAATTGCTAAGAAGGAAGCAGACTACGTGTAGGTAATGAGCAAATATATCTTCAATCACATACATATATAATTGTACAATATACAGAAAAATAAGGTTTTAAAAAGAAAATAACATATTATTGATACAATGATTTACAAGAAGCTCATTATTTACAAATGTTTGTTGCTTTTCAATTAGTCGCAGCCTTCCTTAAACTTTTTAACATGGAGGAACCCTTAAAAAAGCTTTAATCTCTCAGGGAACATGTCCCTGCCAACAATTACTGTACCAGCCACTCATGGTACCTTAGTGTGGTGCTCAGTGGGAGGAATGTCCATTACATTAGGGGTCAGTAAAAAGAATGCTCCTTACATTGGTGGTCAGTGGGAAGAATGTCCCTTACATTGGGGGTCAATGGGAAAAATTCTCCGTCCATTGGGGCTCAGTGAAAAGAATGCTCTTTACATTGGTGCTCAATGGGGAAAAATTCTCCTTACATTGGGGGTCAGTGGGAAAAATGTCCCTTACATTGGTGGTCAATTAGAAGCATGTCCTTCATATTGGGGGTCAGTAAGAAGAATGCTCCTTACATTGGTGCTCAATGGGAAAAGTTCTCCTTACATTATTGGTCAATGAGAGGAATGCTCCTTACATTGGGGGTCAGTAGGACGAAAATCCCTTACATTGGTGATCAGTGGGAAGAATGTTCCTTACATTGGTGGTCAGTGAGAAGAATGCTCCTTACATTGGTGGTCAGTGAGAAGAATGCTCCTTACATTGGTGGTCAGTGAGAAGAATGCTCCTTACATTGGTGGTCATTAGGAAGAATATCCCTTACATTGGGGGTCAGTGGGAAAATTGTCCCTTACATTGGTGGCCAGTGAGAAGATTGTCCTTCACATTGGGGATCAGTGAGAAGAATGCTCCTTACATTGGTGCTCAATGGGAAAAATTCTCCTTACATTAGTGGTCAATGAGAGGAATGCTCCTTACATTGGTGGTCAGTGGGAAGAATATCCCTTACATTGGTGATCAGTGGGAAGAATGCTCCTTACATTGGTGGTCAGTGGGAAGAATATCCCTTACATTGGTGATCAGTGGGAAGAATGCTCCTTACATTGGTGGTCAGTGGGAAGAATATCCCTTACATTGGTGATCAGTGGGAAGAATGCTCCTTACATTGGTGGTCAGTGGGAAGAATATCCCTTACATTGGTGGTCAATGGGAAGAATTCTCCTTGCATTGGTGGTCAGTAATGGAAATGTTTATCTTACAAATAACTAAAAAGATCATTGATGTCAATGGTTATATACCTTAGAGACAAAAATTGCTTGTTGCTTAAGGAACCCCTAGCAACCTTTGGAGGAACCCTAGTTGAGAAAGTCTGGTCTAGTGGCTACGACTGACCAGGTGAGTCCTCTGTTGGCATACATTGTTGCTGGGAGGGATCTACTGTTGAGGGAAGGGTCTATTGTTGAGAAATTGCAAGCTTTCTCTGATCTCCAATCAGCGTTTTTTGCTCCCTTCATCTATGCATTTTTATTATTTGCAGCTCCAACCTGCAATAAAGGCCCAACAGGGGGTGGCTCAATGGGTACCAGAGCCTACTCCTATCTTTAACTATATGTTTGAGGTCACCAATTATTAAGGGTTTATCTCAGGTAGTTATGCTATGTTACTGAATATCTTTCTTCCGGATTCACCTCCTAAAGTGGTGTCCCAATGGGAACAGGATGTTGGAGCCTTTGAGGAGGAATAATGGGAAGAAGATTTTCAATCTGTTACCCAGTGTTCTCTAAATGTGGCTCAACACCTTTCACAATTATATATAGTCTTGAGGGCACATTATACACCGGCCAGGTTAGCTTGCATGGGAGTTCGATCAGATCCCACCTGCACTAGCTGTTGTAGAGCAGTGGTTCTCAACCCTGTCCTCAAGTACCCCCAACAGGCCATGTTTTGGGAATTTCTTAGATAAAATAGCTGTCCAAAACAGCAAGCCATTGCTGATTTAAAGCATCTGTGCAAGATAAAGGAAAACCTGCAAACATGGCCTGTTGGGGGTACGTGAAGACAGGGTTGAGAACCCCTGTTTTAGAGATCATGGTGATTTGATACATCTCCTATAGAGGTTCCCAAAGTTGCACTTATACTGGAAGAAGTTCATAGACACTCTTAACTGGGTCTTCCAGGTTCAGATTCCAGAGGACCCTAAACATTGTCTGTTGGGTATATTAGATAACCTCCAGACAGTCCTAGACAGGCCGTTGCTAGAGCCCTTTTTCAGGCCCGAAAAATTAATTTTGAGGCACTGGAAGTCTACAGAGCCTCCCACGGTAAAGGAATGGACTACCCAAATGGGTGATACCATCCGACTTGAGAAGTTAATTTACCAACACGGAGGTAGCAGGGGAAAATTGATCAATTATGGTCCTCAGTTCCAGGTTCATATTCCAGGAGAACCCTAAACATTGTCTGTTTGGGAATATTAGATAACTTTCAGGTCCTCAGTTCCAGGTTCAGATTCCAGAGGACCCTAAACATTGTCTGTTTAGAAATATTAGATAACCTTCAGGTTGAGGACACTCCCAGACAGGCCATTTCCAGAGGCCCGTAAATTAAATTTTGAGGCACTGGAAGTCTACATAGCCTTCCACAGTAAAGGAATGGACTACCCAAATGGGTTATACCATCGGACTTGAGAAGTTAATTTACCAACACGGAGGTACCCTGTTTCCCCGAAAATAAGACCTATCGTGATTGTCGGTGTTGGCTGCAATATAAGCCCTACCCCCAAATAAGCCCTAGTTAAAGTCCTTGTAGGTCTTATTTTCAGGGTATGGCTTATTTTCAGGGAAACAAGGTAGGGCTTATTTGGGTGGTAGGGCTTATATTGCAGCCATCACTAACAATCACGCTAGGTCTTATTTTCGGGGAAACAGGGTAGCAGGGAAAAATTTGATCAATTATGGTCCTCAGTTCCAGGTTCAGATTCCAGGAGAACCCTAAACATTGTCTGTTTGGGAATATTAGATAACCTTCAGGTCCTCAGTTCCAGGTTCAGATTCCAGAGGACCCTAAACATTGTCTATTTAGAAATATTAGATAACCTTCAGGTTGAGGACACTCCCAGACAGGCCATTTCCAGAGGCCCGTAAATTAAATTTTGAGGCACTGGAAGTCTACATAGCCTTCCACAGTAAAGGAATGGATTACCCAAATGGGTGATACCATCGGACTTGAGAAGTTAATTTACCAACACGGAGGTACCCTGTTTCCCCGAAAATAAGACCTATCGTGATTGTCGGTGTTGGCTGCAATATAAGCCCTACCCCCAAATAAGCCCTAGTTAAAGTCCTTGTAGGTCTTATTTTCAGGGTATGGCTTATTTTCAGGGAAACAAGGTAGGGCTTATTTGGGGGGTAGGGCTTATATTGCAGCCATCACTAACAATCACGCTAGGTCTTATTTTCGGGGAAACAGGGTAGCAGGGAAAAATTTGATCAATTATGGTCCTCAGTTCCAGGTTCAGATTCCAGGAGAACCCTAAACATTGTCTGTTTGGGAATATTAGATAACCTTCAGGTCCTCAGTTCCAGGTTCAGATTCCAGAGGACCCTAAACATTGTCTGTTT
Source organism: Lithobates septentrionalis (assembly GCA_037952835.1). Classification (NCBI taxonomy): domain Eukaryota; kingdom Metazoa; phylum Chordata; class Amphibia; order Anura; family Ranidae; genus Lithobates; species Lithobates septentrionalis. The sequence continues at coordinate 320,784 of JBBDGP010000300.1, read as the reverse complement.
AGAAATATTAGATAACCTTTAGGTTGAGGACACTCCCAGACAGGCCATTGCCAGAGGCCCGTAAATTAAATTTTGAGGCACTGGAAGTCTACAGGGCCTCCCACAGTAAAGGAATGGACTACCCAAATGGGTGATACCATTGGACATGCGAAGTTAATTTACCAACACTGGGGTAGCAGGGGAAAATTTGATCAATTATAGTCCTCAGTTCCAGGTTCAGATTCCAGAGGACCCTAAACATTGTCTGTTTGGGAATATTAGATAACCTTCAGGTTGAGAACACTCCCAGACAGGCCATTGCCAGAGCCCTTTTTCAGCCCCGTAAATTACATTTTGAGGCACTGGAAATCTACAGAGCCTCCCACAGTAAAGGAATGGACTACCCAAATGGGTGATACCATCGGACTTGAGAAGTTAATTTTCCAACATGGAGGTAGCAGGGGAAAATTTGATCAATTATGGTCCTCAGTTCCAGGTTCAGATTTCAGAGGACCCTAAACATTGTCTGTTTAGAAATATTAGATAACCTTCAGGTTGAGGACACTCCCAGACAGGCCATTTCCAGAGGCCCGTAAATTAAATTTTGAGGCACTGGAAGTCTACATAGCCTTCCACAGTAAAGGAATGGATTACCCAAATAGGTGATACCATCGGACTTGAGAAGTTAATTTACCAACACGGAGGTACCCTGTTTCCCCGAAAATAAGACCTATCGTGATTGTCGGTGTTGGCTGCAATATAAGCCCTACCCCCAAATAAGCCCTAGTTAAAGTCCTTGTAGGTCTTATTTTCAGGGTATGGCTTATTTTCAGGGAAACAAGGTAGGGCTTATTTGGGGGGTAGGGCTTATATTGCAGCCATCACTAACAATCACGCTAGGTCTTATTTTCGGGGAAACAGGGTAGCAGGGGAAAATTTGATCAATTATGGTCCTCAGTTCCAGGTTCAGATTCCAGGAGAACCCTAAACATTGTCTGTTTGGGAATATTAGATAACCTTCAGGTCCTCAGTTCCAGGTTCAGATTCCAGAGGACCCTAAACATTGTCTGTTTAGAAATATTAGATAACCTTCAGGTTGAGGACAATCCCAGACAGGCCATTGCCAGAGGCCCGTAAATTAAATTTTGAGGCACTGGAAGTCTACAGGGCCTCCCACAGTAAAGGAATGGACTACCCAAATGGGTGATAGCATCGGACTTGAGAAGTTAATTTACCAACACGGAGGTAGCAGGGGAAAATTTGAAAAATGATGGTCCTCAGTTCCAGGTTCAAATTCCAGAGGACCATAAACATTGTCTGTTTGGGAATTTTAGATAACCTTCAGGTTGAGGACAATCCCAGACAGGCCATTGCCAGAGGCCCGTAAATTAAATTTTGAGGCACTGGAAGTCTACAGAGCCTCCCACAGTAAAGGAATGGACTACCCAAATGGGTGATAGCATCGGACTTGAGAAGTTTGTTTACCAACATGGAGGTAGAAGGGGAAAATTTGATCAATGATGGTCCTTATGGCTTGATGTTCCGGGTTTAGCTCCCATGGACCTAGTTATGGACTGTATACTTCAATAGCTGAGAAGATATCGAACTCTAAGCTAGGTGGTCCTATAGCAATGGTTTAACAACGATACTTTGATGTAATTATCCTCCGAGGAAAACAAAAGCCCCACCTACACTGTGATACTAACAATAATGACTTTTCGGCACATTGAAAGACCTTATTTACAGAATGTGAATGACTTAACGTAGGGGAAGTGTAGAAGAAACTTTAAAGGATCCTAGAGTTCAGCTTTGAAGCCCAACCCCAGTTCCTGATGTTCACCATTTCCACAGAAGCAGAAGAAACATGGAATCACCAATGGAAGTACCAACTTCTGTCCAACTGGCCACAAAAGCCTCCAGAATCCAACATTAGCGAGGTCTGATCACCATATTGGCTTCGACCTCGAAGGGACGTCATGGCGCAAGGTAGACCACACCCTCTCAGACGCCGTGCTCAAACTGGTGTAGAATAAAGTCAGATTTCGTTTTGAACGATTTCCCACACTCCAAGCATGAAAAAAGAGGTTTGTTCGTGTGAGTCCTCTGGTGTCTCAGAAGGTGCACTTTCTGAAAGAAACATTTCCCGCACTCTGAACAGGAATAGGGCCTCACTCCTGTGTGAAGCCTACCGTGCCTTACCAGACCCTCTTTCCTCGTAAAGCATTTCCCGCACTGCGGGCAGGGAAAACGAAGCATGCCCGTGTGGCTACTTTGGTGCCTCTGAAGGTGTCTCTTCTGACTGTAACATTTCCCGCACAAAGGGCACGCAAAGGGGCGCTCTCCCATGTGGATCCTCTGGTGCGAAAGAAGGTCCTGTTTTTGACTGAAACACTTCCCACACTCCGAACAGGAATGCGGACGGTCTCCGCTGTGAATCTTCTCGTGCCTAATTAGGCTATCTTTCCGGGTAAAACTTTTCCCGCACTCCGAACAGGTGAAGGGATGCTCGCCCGTGTGACTTTTCTGGTGTTTAATAAGGTACCTTTCCTGACTGAAACATTTCCCGCACTCTGAACACGAAAAAGGACGCTCGCCCGTGTGACTCCTTTGGTGTTTAATAAGCTGTCTTTCCTGGTTGAACGATTTCCCGCACTCTGAGCAAGAAAACTTGCTTGTGTGACTCCTCTGGTGTTTTTTAAGGCATTTTTCCAGTCTGAAGGACTTCCCGCACTCTGGACATGAATAGGGAAGCTGACCTGTGTGGGTTTTCTGGTGTGTTAGAAGGTGTACTTTTTGGTTAAAACATTTCCCGCACTCTGAGCATGAATATGGACGCACACCTGTATGGAGTCTCTCATGCCTAATCAGACCTTCTTTCCGCGTGAAACATTTCCCGCACTGCAAACATGAAAACGGGCGCTCGCCCGTGTGACTCGCCTGGTGTCTAAGAAGGTGCCTTTTCTGACTGTAACATTTCCCGCACAATAGACAGGAGAAGGGGCGCTCGCCCATGTGACTTCTCTGGTGTGCGAGAAGGTCTCCTTTCTGAGGGAAACATTTCCCGCACTCTGAGCAGGAATACGGTCGCAATCCACTGTGGAGCTTCTTGTGCCTGAGAAGACTTTCTTTCCGCGTAAAACATTTCCCGCACTGCGAACACGAGAAAGCGCGCTCTCCAATGTGACTTCTCTGATGACTGACAAGATACCTTTTCTGACTGAAACACTTCCCGCACTCTGAACATGCAAAAGGAAGCTCGCCCGTGTGAACTCTCTGGTGCGCAAGGAGGTGTGTTTTTTGAATGAAACACTTCCCGCACTCCGCACAGGAGAACGGCTTCTCACCCGTGTGGACTTTGATATGCACGTCAAGGCTTCCTTTCTGTGTGAAGCTTTTCCCGCACTCAGAACACGAAAAGGGCCTCTCGCCAGAGTGAACTCTCTGATGCCTAACCAGGTCCGACTTCCTCACGAACAGTTTCTCGCACTCCGAACACGATAAGGTCTTCTCGCCCGTGTGAGCGCTTTGATGCACTTGAAGCTCCGATTTCGTTTCAAAGGTTTCCCCACACTCCAAACACAACGTGGAACTCTCCTCTACGTGGAGCTTCCAGTGCCGCTGCAGTGACATCTTCTGCTTGAAGCGCTTTCCGCACTCTGCGCAAGAGAACGGCCGCTCGCCCGCGTGGGTTTGCCGGTGCATGATCAGCATACCCCTGTGGGCGAAACCCTTCCCGCACTTCTTACACGTGTACACCCTCTTGCTCGCGTGGGTTCGCTGGTGTTTAATGAGGGTGTCCTTCCGGTGGAAACACTTCCCGCACTCTGAACACGTAAAAGGGGTCTCGCCCGTGTGAAGTTTGGAGTGCCTATTCAGGTGGGCTTTCTCTACAAAGGACTGCCCGCACTCCCCGCACACAAACGGCCTCTCGCCTGTGTGATATCTCAGGTGTTTGACGAGGACGCACTTGTCGATGAAGGATTTCCCGCACTCCGAACAGGAATAGGGCCGCACCCCCGTGTGATGGCTCGCGTGTCTGGCAAGATGCGATTTCGAGGTGAAGCTTTTCCCGCACTCCAAGCACACGAAGGGCCGCGCTCTGCCGTGAACTGCCACGTGACGGGCAAGGTGCAGTTTTGTGGCGAAGCGCTTCCCGCACTCGGAACACGAGAACAGCAGATCGTCCATGTCTGTCCTCGGGTGTACTTCAAGAGTTGATGTGAAGCCTTTCCCATCCAAGGACAATGGATATATCTCTTCAGATTTGTATGGAGCAGTTTCTGAGGGACTAGAAGAAGGTTCCTCAGGTTTGGGATCTGCAATGGAAGCTCCTGGAGACAAACTCAGGGTAATAATGTGTAACTTCTCAGAAACGTCCTCGGGATTGGAGGAATCTGCCGACGTGTCCATAATGTCAACTCCCGAATAAAGATTTGGGATATCAATACGTAACTCAGAAGGTTCCTCAAGTTTACATGGATCTTCTGGAGGAGGCGTGATGTGAAGGTCTTCAGAAATATTTGGGGCATCAACGAAAAGTTCCTCGAGATTAGAGGGGTCCGCCGATCTCTCCGCACAGTAAAGTCCGTGATCTACATGTTCCATGGTGGGCTTTATGTCTGGAGAATATTGTAGGATCCTGTAATCATCTGTGGAGGACATAAGATGGTCCTCCGAGGGATTCCACACATCGTGTCCATCTGCCGGGAAAAAAGATGTAATAACAGAAATAGGTCAGGTAAAAAAAATAATCAAATAAACAACAACACACTGGGTGACGCTGTATATACATTGATGACATTTGTATAGTGAGGAATGGAGATGGACCTTTCATATGGTGTACAGTATCTCCTCCTCATTTGTTGGGAACATGACATTATATTGAGGATTGGAGATGGACCTTTCATATGGTGTACAGTATCTTCTCCTCATTTGTTGGGAACATGACATTATATTGAGGATTGGAGATGGACCTTTCATATGGTGTACAGTATCTCCTCCTCATTTGTTGGGAACATGACATTATATTGAGGAATGGAGATGGACCTTTCATATGGTGTACAGTATCTTCTCCTCATTTGTTGGGAACATGACATTATATTGAGGATTGGAGATGGACCTTTCATATGGTGTACAGTATCTCCTCCTCATTTGTTGGGAACATGACGTTATATTGAGGAATGGAGATGGACCTTTCATATGGTGTACAGTATCTCCTCCTCATTTGTTGGGAACATGACGTTATATTGAGGAATGGAGATGGACCTTTCATATGGTGTACAGTATCTCTTCTTCATTTTTGAGAACATCAGGTCGTACATTCAGTACAATAGTTGCTCTTATGAACAGCAATATAGTTTTCTTTTCTTGTTCTTTAAGAATGTGTTAATGAAGCAATACCTGTTTTCTTTGTTAGGGGACGGCATACACTGTGTGGAATTAAAGGATGTGTAGAAGACACAGACAACTGATTTTTCAATGTTTTGTCCAAGTATGACGTCACTAAAACATGATATTAATCTGCTTACCATTCACAGTACAGTTTTCTCTTACCTGGTGATATGAGGGTCTCCTCGTTCTCTAGCTTGACGTCCTTGTAGAGATCCTTGTGTCCTTCTAAATACTCCCACTCCTCCATGGAGAAATAGACAGTGACATCCTGACACCTTATAGGAACCTGACACACACAATGATACAGTCACCATCCAGACACATCCCTTGTCTCTTACTGGATAATGTCCCAGAATTCCCAGAATCCTCCTCACCTCTCCTGTCAGCAGCTCCATCATCTTCTTGATGACTTCTAGAATCTTCTCCATGTTGTGTCTCTCAGGTGTGAGGGATTGAGGTGGAGGAACTGTGATGGTCACCTGGTCACCAGACTTCACCGGAGGAAAACTCTGTAAAGACCAAAGTAAATCAGATCATGTTCACAGAATCCTCCTCACCTCTCCGGTCAGGTCTGTGTTTTATTAATAGAGATAAGAGTGATGTCATGTGACCTCCCAGAATCCTCCTCACCTCTCCGGTCAGGTCTGTGTTTTATCAATAGAGATAAGAGTGATGTCATGTGACCTCCCAGAATCCTCCTCACCTCTCCGGTCAGGTCTGTGTTTTATTAATAGAGATAAGAGCGATGTCATGTGACCTCCCAGAATCCTCCTCACCTCTCCGGTCAGGTCTGTGTTTCATTAATAGAGATAAGAGTGATGTCATGTGACCTCCCAGAATCCTCCTCACCTCTCCGGTCAGGTCTGTGTTTCATTAATAGAGATAAGAGTGATGTCATGTGACCTCCCAGAATCCTCCTCACCTCTCCGGTCAGGTCTGTGTTTCATTAATAGAGATAAGAGCGATGTCATGTGACCTCCCAGAATCCCCCTCACCTCTCCGGTCAGGTCTGTGTTTCATTAATAGAGATAAGAGTGATGTCATGTGACCTCCCAGAATCCTCCTCACCTCTCCAGTCAGGTCTGTGTTTTATTAATAGAGATAAGAGCGATGTCATGTGACCTCCCAGAATCCTCCTCACCTCTCCAGTCAGGTCTGTGTTTTATTAATAGAGATAAGAGCGATGTCATGTGACCTCCCAGAATCCTCCTCACCTCTCCGGTCAGGTCTGTGTTTCATTAATAGAGATAAGTGATGTCATGTGACCTCCCAGAATCCTCCTCACCTCTCCGGTCAGGTCTGTGTTTCATTAATAGAGATAAGAGCGATGTCATGTGACCTCCCAGAATCCCCCTCACCTCTCCGGTCAGGTCTGTGTTTCATTAATAGAGATAAGAGTGATGTCATGTGACCTCCCAGAATCCTCCTCACCTCTCCAGTCAGGTCTGTGTTTTATTAATAGAGATAAGAGCGATGTCATGTGACCTCCCAGAATCCTCCTCACCTCTCCGGTCAGGTCTGTGTTTCATTAATAGAGATAAGAGTGATGTCATGTGACCTCCCAGAATCCTCCTCACCTCTCCGGTCAGGTCTGTGTTTTATTAATAGAGATAAGAGTGATGTCATGTGACCTCCCAGAATCCTCCTCACCTCTCCGGTCAGGTCTGTGTTTTATTAATAGAGATAAGAGCGATGTCATGTGACCTCCCAGAATCCTCCTCACCTCTCCGGTCAGGTCTGTGTTTCATTAATAGAGATAAGAGTGATGTCATGTGACCTCCCAGAATCCTCCTCACCTCTCCGGTCAGGTCTGTGTTTTATTAATAGAGATAAGAGTGATGTCATGTGACCTCCCAGAATCCTCCTCACCTCTCCGGTCAGCAGGTAGATGATCTCCAGGGTGAGGTCTAGGATCTTCTCAGTCATGTCCCCCTCCATCATCCTTTAGGTGGTCATGTGATCTCCGTAGGACTCTTCTCTCTGTAGACAAAAAATAAATTAAGAATTATCTGGACTGTACTGGGATGAATAATGTCTGCACAGAGTTCCTCCATCGTTCCGATACCTCCAATTGCTCTGTTATAAGAAGTACGAACTCTACGGTGACACCACCAAATGGTAAAATTTACCCATTGAAATCATAAACAGAATTTATAAAAAAAAATTAAGGTAAATTAATCTTGATTTTTTTTTCTTCAAATTAAGGTGGATCTCCTGCAGATGATCTCTGGATTTGACCCGATTTTTTGTGATTTGACCACAACAATAGGAAGTAACCCAATAGAATGTCTTTGATTGTTCATATTTATATATTTTTTTCATGCTATAAATGAGTGTAAACAGATCTTTTATTACCTCCTCTGCTGCCAGTTCCAGGAATGTCTCCTCTCGACTTCCTCCAGACTCACCTCTCACCCGGAACTTCCTGTTTATACCTGACATCATTTCCTGTCTGTACGTGACATCACTTCCTGTCTGTGCGTTTCAAATGATGTATTAGCGATGGCCACCTTGTGGCGGTTTTCATTTTTGCTGGGTACCCTTCAGTGTTTCCGTACTCTGTTTTCTTGTTCTGTTGACTGTATTTGAGTTTTTTTAACAAAAAAAGTCAAAAGTTTTAAAATATAGACAGAATCGACCAGCGCAAACTGTATAACCTAACTATAAGCTGCTATAGTACTGAGGGTAAATATATCAAATCCCATAAACAGAAATAAAGAAAAAGGCAGTACAGCGCATAAGAAAATCTAAAATAAAATAATCATTAATTGTCCATATAAAAGCTAATTCTGAATAAAATCCAGCAATTCCTCCAGTGATAATCGTGACATGCAATAGCTTGTAGGGTGACTGTAGTGAATGAATGAATGAATGAATGAATGATTTATAAAGCGCTGCAAATGCTAACTGAATCGCCTCAAGGCGCTGGATGCATTCTCTGAAGTCAGCTTCTCAGAAAAGGAAGGTCTTTAGTTTTTTTCTGAAGGCCTGGTGGTTTTCTTCCATGCGGATGTTGGTAGGAAGAGCATTCCATAGTCGAGGTCCTTTGACTGCGAATCTTCGTTCTCCCTTTGCTTTGTAGCGGTATTTGGGAATGGTAAGGAGGTTTTGGTTAGCTGATCGAAGACTGCGATTCGGTGTGTAGTGTTTTATTTTCTCGCGGAGATATGGTGGGGCGTTTCCTTGTACGCATTTGTGGGTGATGCAGAGGGTCTTGAATGTGATCCGTTTCTTCACAGTTAGCCAGTGTAGGCTCTTTAGGGAGGGGGATATGGATTCCCAGGGTTTTTTTTCCTGTTAACAGTCTTGCCGCCGTGTTTTGGATGAGTTGTAAGCATGCAAGCTGGTATTGGGGTAGTCCTACGTAGAGCGAATTTGCGTAGTCGAGTCGGTAATTGATGATTGTTCCCACAACTGCCGCTTTGTCCTCTTCTGGGATGAAGGGGATGAGTCTGCGTAGTTGGCGGAGGAGATGGTGGGATCCGCTCACCACTGATCCTATTTGTGCATCCATTGTCATTCCTGAGTCAAAAATGACTCCGAGACTCTTGGCTTTGGTGCTTGGGGAGATGGTCTGTCCAAGGATGGTGGGAGGTGTCCATGTAGTCTTTATTTTGGAATTTTTGTTAGCTTGTAGGAGAAGTAGTTCTGTTTTTGATCCGTTGAGTTTGAGGGAGCTAGTGGTCATCCAGTCCTCTATTAAAGTGAGGCATTTCTGTAATTGCTGATGAAGGTCTTTTTGTCCGTTGATGCGAAGGTAGAGTTGGGTGTCGTCAGCATATGAATGGAAGCAAAGATCGGTTTTCCTGATGATATTGAGAAGTGGGCGGATGTATATGTTGAATAGTACTGGTGACAAGGGTGTTCCTTGAGGGACTCCGCAGGAGACTGCCCGGGTGACTGTAGTGAAATGGACCTCCACCTTCGGTAGAACAAGCCGCTCACCTCTACAGATGGAGTCCCCTGAGTAAATCAGTCAGGTCAAATCAGCAGTTCCCTCATAGGGATAAAGGTGGTCACGTCCTGTTGTGACGAAACGACGTAGGGAGGAGGAGCTACGTCCCGACGACACCGCGATTCGAAGACACGGGTTGTTTTGGAGCTGGCCGGCTTTCCTATATGCTTTTATACACAACTGATTTTGTAAGTGCAATCTATACCTTTTTTATTCAATAAAACGTTATATTTTATGCTATGTGGAGCTCTTTATCTCTTTTATGGGGACACATCCTACCTACTGTGGTATGACTGGCGGAGAGAGTTCCTGGATTCGGATGACAACAAGTGCCTGTTGTACAGATCCCTGGCTGGGGTTGTAGCCATCCGCCCTTTTAGGTCTCCTATAACTAAGAGACCAACTTTTCCTGGTAAGAGGCAGCAGTTTTTGAAAGGTGGAGGTCTGTCTACGCACCCTATTCACTGCAGCAAGTTTTGGTTCCAATATTCACTCAGCACTTGGGGACACTTATCACTTCGTTTTGTATGTGTGCTACAAAGCATGTACGGACTATAATCATTATTGTTTCTGTACAGCTATGGACTTTTTTTGGGTTTTGTAAGCTTTGTTTATTTTATACACTGAATATTATTTTTTCTAGTGTTTTGGCACGGCTCTCATAGACATATATTTGTCACACTGTTATATTTTGCCTTAGTGTTTTGAGGCATTCACTTGTTGCCTGCATCAAGTCACGTATTATTGAGTGTTCCTTTTTTTCATGGACATGGAAAGCAATATCTGTGTTTTATAAATTTAATTTCTACTGTGGTGCATTCATACACCGATTAGCATTGAAATATTTGCTCGGTGACCACTACTTATCCTCATATTTTTTATGAGGCTTTTAGCCACTTGTCTGTTGCCACTCTCATTTTTTTAGCGCGACTTTTTGAATTCTATTAGATTATATGGTTTACTACTTTTTAGTCGCAGCTCATGTAAGTTTAAAGCGGGGGTCCACCTATCTATCATTTTTTTGAGTTCATTCACAAACTTTTCTTCTCAGCATTACATACTCACATATGGTGTGTAATATGTCCTGTGTCAGATTTCGTCGGAAAGAATAACTTCTATTATTCACTGCAGGCGGTTTCCATCTTCATTGTGGGCATTTGAAGCCCACAAGCATTTATTTCCTGGATGTGGTGAATGCTGTGCTCCCAGCATTCACCGCTCGTTCCCGCACATGCTCAGTGGCATCCTGGGAAGCCTGAGACTAGCTCCCAGGAGTCTAGGAGAGGCTAGAGACACGCCTACTCCCACGGGAGGAGAACCAGGAAGTGCAAAGAAGAATAGAAAAATAAAAGGTAATTACGGCGATTTGCATTTTTTTAAACGGCATGTCAGCATCTAGGCAAGGAAGAGAATACATACAGATATTGTTCAAAATTTGGGTGGAACCCCGCTTTAATTAGTGTTAGCGTAGTATTTATTTTATACCTTTCCAGTAAATTTTTGGTGTCATGTCAGTAAATTTCACTTCGGGAGGTTGGAGACCCTGCCACAGTCTAGGGCAGTACTGGCGAACCTTGGCACCCCAGATGTTTTGGAACTACATTTCCCATGATGCTCAGGCACTCTGCAGTGTAATTGAGCATCATGAGAAATGTATTTCCAAAACATCTGGGGTGCCAAGGTTCGCCATCACTGGTCTAGGGGATGTCTTTTTAAGATTAACTGCTTGAAGAAAATTTAAAAGGAGAGGGGTTAGGGCATTGGGTACTTCAAAATAATTGGCTTGTAGCAATTTGAGGACAATATTTTCCTTTTTTTAGACATGAATGTTGGACAGTCTAAACCGCCACAGCTGAAGACCACAAAGTAACTCTCTGAACAGGATAAGACCTCACAGTTGGGGACCATGAGGCACGTTTCATTGGTATCTGGTTACCTTGCGCCTCTGCACAACTACTGCTAGCCAATGCGATTTCCAGAACACTGCACCGTCACAGGGATCAGTTTAAGGTCTTTACTCACAAGTCCCCAGGACAGCTGCCACCTTCCAGCTTCCTTCAGACAGGACCCAGTGAGTCAGACAGTCCTTCCCCAGACCAAATCCCTTGTGGTGAGGTCCTGCAATCAGCCTCTACGAAAATCCATCCGGGCCCTCAGCCCTGACAGGCTTCAAGAACAACTGTACAGTCCGAGGACTGCCTGGGGGCAGCTGCTTTTTAGGCTCTGGAACCCTCCTAGGGAGAGATGACCCAGCTATCCAGTGCACGGTGAAGGTGTCTGAAATGGATGGAAGACAAGTCGCTGCTTGCAGAGATTCCACTATGACCAGGGCTTGAAAGTTGCTGAAGCTGGGCAATTCATCTTTTAAAGATCATAGGAAAAAATAAGGGGTTGCGCTAATACCTGTGTACCTTAATATAAAATCTACAGTGAAAAGATATTTATATCATGACTATAAATAAACCAAAAATAATGTGCAAACATTAAATATTGATATGAAATAGTCCCATCAAGTGAAAACATCAAATATGATATCTTAGTGAATCCAAAACACCAACAGAAACCAACAAAAGTCCAAGTGATGATTGGTGTTAATCCGTGACAACAAGGGAGGGTCCACCACCAGAAAATGGAAGGGGTTGCTCCTTACCAGATGGCCATGACCCCCCACCACAGAGGATCACAGCAAGCAGAAATCTTTAAAGGCCAGAATTAGGAACTGCCAACGATGTCCACCAGAGGTCCTCTCATCATCAGTCAAACCAACGAACCCATGGCAAGGATACCATAAAACACAGAGGGAGCTCACATAGTGTAAAACTGATAGATTTATTTTGAATAAAAACGAGTAACAAAATGCACACTTACAAAGCGTGATGTAATAAATAGCCTTAAGTCCGGCTCCGTGGCCACCGGAGCTCGGACAAACCCGTCCTGCTGGAATGCGGTCTGCTTAGGGGTGACGTCAGTACGTCGCCTGGCTCCGCCCTATGCGTTTCGTGACATCATCACGTCTTCCAGGGGCACTAAGTGGCACTAAGTGACATCACATCACAGGAGAGGGGAGGAGGAGAGGCTGCAGAGGCTGCAGAGACACAGTCGCACAGGAGTGGGGAGGGGGGAGAGGCTGCAGAGACACAGTCACACAGGAGAGGGGAGGGGGGAGAGGCTGCAGAGACATAGACACATAGGAGAGGGGATGGGGGAGAGGGTGCAGAGACACAGTCACACAGGTGAGGGGAGGAGGAGAGGCTGCAGAGACACAGTCACATAGGAGAGGGGAGAGGGAGAGGCTGCAGAGACACAGTCGCACAGGAGTGGGGAGGGGGGAGAGGCTGCAGAGACACAGTCACACAGGAGAGGGGAGGGGGGAGAGGCTGCAGAGACACAGACACATAGGAGAGGGGATGGGGGAGAGGCTGCAGAGACACAGTCACACAGGAGAGGGGAGGGGGAGAGGCTGCAGAGACACAGTCACACAGGAGAGGGAGGGAGGGGAGGGGGAGAGGCTGCAGAGACACAGTCACACAGGAGAGGGAGGGAGGGGAGGTGGAGAGGCTGCAGAGACACAGTCACACAGGAGAGGAGAGGGGGAGAGGCTGCAGAGACACCGTCACACAGGAGAGGGGAGGGGGAGAGGCTGCAGAGACACAGTCACACAGGAGAGGAGAGGGGGAGAGGCTGCAGAGACACAGTCACACAGGAGAGGGGAGGGGGAGGGGCTGCAGAGACACAGTCACACAGGAGAGGGGAGGAGGAGAGGCTGCAGAGACACAGTCACACAGGAGAAGGGAGGGGGGGAGACTGCAGAGACACAGTCACACAGGAGAAGGAAGGGGGGAGAGACTGCAGAGACACAGTCACACAGGAGAGGGGAGGGGGAGAGGCTGCAGAAACACAGTCACACATGAGAGGGGAGGGGAGATGCTGCAGAGACACAGTCACACAGGAGAGGCGAGTGGGGGAGAGACTGCAGAGACACAGTCACGCGGGAGAGGGGAGGGGGAGAGGCTGCAGAGACACAGTCACACAGGAGAGGGGAGGGGGGAGAAGCTGTAGAGACACAGTCACACAGGAGAGGGGAGGGGGAGAGGCTGCAGAGACACAGTCACACAGGAGAGGGGACGGGGGAGAGGCTGCAGAGACACAGTCACACAGGAGAGGGGACGGGGGAGAGGCTGCAGAGACACAGTCACACAGGAGAGGGGAGGGGGAGAGGCTTCAGAGACACAGTCACACAGGAGAGGGGAGGAGGAGAGGCTGCAGAGACACAGTCACACAGGGAGGGGAGGGGGGAGAGGCTGTAGAGACACAGTCACACAGGAGAGGGGAGGAGGAGAGGCTGCAAAGACACAGTCACACAGGAGAGGGGAGGAGGAGAGGCTGCAGAGACACAGTCGCACAGGAGTGGGGAGGGGGGAGAGGCTGCAGAGACACAGTCACACAGGAGAGGGGAGGGGGGAGAGGCTGCAGAGACACAGACACATAGGAGAGGGGATGGGGGAGAGGGTGCAGAGACACAGTCACACAGGTGAGGGGAGGAGGAGAGGCTGCAGAGACACAGTCACATAGGAGAGGGGAGAGGGAGAGGCTGCAGAGACACAGTTGCACAGGAGTGGGGAGGGGGGAGAGGCTGCAGAGACACAGTCACACAGGAGAGGGGAGGGGGAGAGGCTGCAGAGACACAGTCACACAGGAGAGGGAGGGAGGGGAGGGGGAGAGGCTGCAGAGACACAGTCACACAGGAGAGGGAGGGAGGGGAGGTGGAGAGGCTGCAGAGACACAGTCACACAGGAGAGGAGAGGGGGAGAGGCTGCAGAGACACAGTCACACAGGAGAGGGGAGGGGGAGGGGCTGCAGAGACACAGTCACACAGGAGAGGGGAGGAGGAGAGGCTGCAGAGACACAGTCACACAGGAGAAGGGAGGGGGGGGGGAGACTGCAGAGACACAGTCACACAGGAGAAGGAAGGGGGGAGAGACTGCAGAGACACAGTCACACAGGAGAGGGGAGGGGGAGAGGCTGCAGAAACACAGTCACACATGAGAGGGGAGGGGAGATGCTGCAGAGACACAGTCACACAGGAGAGGCGAGTGGGGGAGAGACTGCAGAGACACAGTCACACGGGAGAGGGGAGGGGGAGAGGCTGCAGAGACACAGTCACACAGGAGAGGGAGGGAGGGGAGGGGGAGAGGCTGCAGAGACACAGTCACACAGGAGAGGGAGGGAGGGGAGGTGGAGAGGCTGCAGAGACACAGTCACACAGGAGAGGAGAGGGGGAGAGGCTGCAGAGACACAGTCACACAGGAGAGGGGAGGGGGAGGGGCTGCAGAGACACAGTCACACAGGAGAGGGGAGGAGGAGAGGCTGCAGAGACACAGTCACACAGGAGAAGGGAGGGGGGGGGAGACTGCAGAGACACAGTCACACAGGAGAAGGAAGGGGGGAGAGACTGCAGAGACACAGTCACACAGGAGAGGGGAGGGGGAGAGGCTGCAGAAACACAGTCACACATGAGAGGGGAGGGGAGATGCTGCAGAGACACAGTCACACAGGAGAGGCGAGTGGGGGAGAGACTGCAGAGACACAGTCACACGGGAGAGGGGAGGGGGAGAGGCTGCAGAGACACAGTCACACAGGAGAGGGGAGGGGGGAGAAGCTGTAGAGACACAGTCACACAGGAGAGGGGAGGGGGAGAGGCTGCAGAGACACAGTCACACAGGAGAGGGGACGGGGGAGAGGCTGCAGAGACACAGTCACACAGGAGAGGGGACGGGGGAGAGGCTGCAGAGACACAGTCACACAGGAGAGAGGAGGGGGAGAGGCTGCAGAGACACAGTCACACAGGAGAGGGGAGGGGGAGAGGCTGCAGAGACACAGTCACACAGGAGAGGGGAGGAGGAGAGGCTGCAGAGACACAGTCACACAGGAGAGGGGACGGGGGAGAGGCTGCAGAGACACAGTCACACAGGAGAGGGGAGGGGGGAGAGGCTGCAGAGACACAGTCACACAGGGGAGGTGAAAGGTGAGGGCCAAGTGCTCACTCCACCGAACAAAATAAGTATCTGTATTTGTGGAAAACCCAGGGTGCTTAAATTAGAAAAGACAAAGGTGCTTGCAATTTGCAGATAGCCCCGCATGAGGTACATCACCTACACTCCAGGCTCTCTGGAACTATGTACCTCTCTCTAGCACTGTGATCTCTCAGGTATAGATCAAATTCAGATTTTGTTTTGAACGATTTCCCACAACTTGAGCATGAAAATGGAAATTTCCCCCTATGAGTTCTCATGAGATGATTGAGAAGGTGTGCTTTCTGCTTAAAGCATAACCCGCAGTCTGAACATGAAAAAGGACGCTCACCCGTGTGACCTCCCTGGTGTTTACAAAGGTCTCTTTCCTGACTAAAACATTTCCCACACTCCGAACATGCGAAAGATCCCTCGGTTCTGCTTCGTGTGAAGTCCAGATTCTTTAGGAACAATTTCTCACACTCTGTACATGAAGAGTTCCTTCTGTCCCTATGGGTTCGCTTGTGTTTTACAAGGGTGTCTTTACGGGAGAAACATTTCCCGCACTCTAAACATGTAAAAGGTTTCTCACCCGTGTGAACCGGGAGGTGTCTCGTCAGCTGACTTTTGTCTTTAAAATACTTCCCGCACTCACACACAAAAATTTCTCCCATGTGACAGCTCAGATGCTTGGTGAGGTCCCATCTGTCCGTGAAAGATTTATCGCACTTTGGGCAGGGATATACTTCACTGTAGAGTTTTGTATGAGTGAAATTGTATCCATCTGCTGGAAAGAGATTGACTTTAGTTCATGTAAAAACAATTTACCTCATTTGTTGGGAACATATATATTGTTATATTGAGGAATGGAGATGGACCTTCCATATGGTGTACAGTATCTCCTCATTTGTTGGGAACATGACATTATATTGAGGAATGGAGATGGACCTTTCATATGGTGTACAGTATCTCCTCCTCATTTGTTGGGAACATGACATTATATTGAGGAATGGAGATGGACCTCTCATATGGTGTACAGTATCTCCTCCTCATTTGTTGGGAACATGACGTTATATTGAGGAATGGAGATGGACCTTTCATATGGTGTACAGTATCTCCTCCTCATTTGTTGGGAACATGACATTATATTGAGGAATGGAGATGGACCTTTCATATGGTGTACAGTATCTCCTCCTCATTTGTTGGGAACATGACATTATATTGAGGAATGGAGATGGACCTTTCATATGATAGTCATGATTTCCATCATTTGTTGGGAACATGATGTCTGAAGATAGCAGACAAATGTAATTGGAGGATGTGTAGAAAATTCTGACATTCCATTTTCAAATTTTTTTTTACTCAAGTTTAAAATCACTAGTGAACTCTTCCTCTCAAGCTTTGCTGGCCTATCACTCCCATACTAGATTCCTCTTACCCGGTGATGTGTTTGGTAGTTGATACTCCATCATGACGTCCTTGTAGAGATCCTTGTGTCCTTCTAAATACTCCCACTCCTCCATGGAGAAATAGACAGTGACATCCTGACACCTTATAGGAACCTGACACACACAATGATACAGTCACCATCCAGACACATCCCTTGTCTGTTACTGGATAATGTCCCAGAATTCCCGGCACCGCTCACCTCTCCTGCCAGCAGCTCAATGATCTTGTTGGTGACTTCTACAATTTTCTGCTTGTTCTTTCTCTCTAAGGTAAAAGAGTTAGGAGGAAGCACTGTGATGGTCACCTGGTCACCAGACTTCACAGGAGGAAAATTCTGTAAAGACCAAAGTTAATGTAAAATTACATTCCCAGAATCCTCCTCACCTGCCTAGTAGGAATTGTGCTAATTTAAGACTTTATTTGTAAAGTCTTTTTTAAAAATATCAAAATCTCAGTATTTTCCACCTTCACGATTAGGTCTATGTAAAAAAGATAAGTCATGTCATTGGACCCTCTGGGAAATCTCCTTACCTCTCCAATCAGAAGGTAGATGATCTCCAAGGACAACTTATGTATTTTCTTATTCAAGTGAATTTTCTTTTTTACACAACTTAAAATCTGCTGATTGTCCATCATGACGTCCTTGTAGAGATCCTTGTGTCCTTCTAAATACTCCCACTCCTCCATGGAGAAATAGACAGTGACATCCTGACACCTTATAGGAACCTGACACACACAATGATACAGTCACCATCCAGACACATCCCTTGTCTGTTACTGGATAATGTCCCAGAATTCCCGGCACCGCTCACCTCTCCTGCCAGCAGCTCAATGATCTTGTTGGTGACTTCTACAATTTTCTGCTTGTTCTTTCTCTCTAAGGTAAAAGAGTTAGGAGGAAGCACTGTGATGGTCACCTGGTCACCAGACTTCACAGGAGGAAAATTCTGTAAAGACCAAAGTTAATGTAAAATTACATTCCCAGAATCCTCCTCACCTGCCTAGTAGGAATTGTGCTAATTTAAGACTTTATTTGTAAAGTCTTTTTTAAAAATATCAAAATCTCAGTATTTTCCACCTTCACGATTAGGTCTATGTAAAAAAGATAAGTCATGTCATTGGACCCTCTGGGAAATCTCCTTACCTCTCCAATCAGAAGGTAGATGATCTCCAAGGACAACTTATGTATTTTCTTATTCAAGTGAATTTTCTTTTTTACACAACTTAAAATCTGCTGATTGTCCATCATGACGTCCTTGTAGAGATCCTTGTGTCCTTCTAAATACTCCCACTCCTCCATGGAGAAATAGACAGTGACATCCTGACACCTTATAGGAACCTGACACACACAATGATACAGTCACCATCCAGACACATCCCTTGTCTGTTACTGGATAATGTCCCAGAATTCCCAGCACCGCTCACCTCTCCTGTCAGCAGCTCCATCATCTTCTTGGTGACTTCTAGAATCTTCTTGCCATTGTTTAGCTTAATCATCAAGGAGCGAGGTGGAGGCACTGTAAAGGTAAGTTGGTCTTCATCCCTCAGAGGAGGAAAAATCTGTATGGAAAAAGCAACTGTGATGTTGGGTTCCTCCTAGAACTGTCCCCATCCCTCTGGTCAAGTCAAAGTTTTATTAAAAGGGATATTATGTGACTCTCCCAGAATCCTCCTCACCTCTCCAGTCAACAGAAAGATGACCTCAAGGGTGAGGTTTATTATCTTCTCGGTCATTTGACTCCACTGCTTCTCCATCCTGCTTGATCATAGCTATATACAGGGCATATTTCTGTAGATGGATAATTACATGCGATCAGTAGAAAAAACAGCAGCCTTGGATGGAGAGTTGGATAAATGGTTTTATATTTGGGATGTATCTGGGCTATAAACCAGAGGCTCTGGACGGACAGTTGGAGAAATGGTCCTATATTTAGGATGTATCCGGTCTATAAACCAGAGGCTCTGGATGGACAGTTGGATAAATGGCTCTATATTTAGGATGTATCCACTCTATAAACCAGAGGCTCTGGATGGACAGTTGGATAAATGGTTCTATATTTAGGATGTATCTGGTCTATAAACCAGAGGCTCTGGATGGACAGTTGGATAAATGGTTCTATATTTAGAATGTATCCGGTCTATAAACCAGAGGCTCTGAATGGACAGTTGGATAAATGGCTCTATATTTAGGATGTATCCACTCTATAAACCAGAGGCTCTGGATGGACAGTTGGATAAATGGTTCTATATTTAGGAGGTATCCACTCTATAAACCAGAAGCTCTGGATGGACAGTTGGATAAATAACTCTACATTTAGGATGTATCTGTATGTACTGTACATATTATGACTATATATATATATATATATATATATATATATATTTTTTTTTTTTTTATTAGGTAGAGGACAGACCCAATGGGAAGATAACTGAGCCTAAATATAAGATAATAGCAAAATAAAGTAATATGTTGTAATGTTTTTTTTTACCTCCTCTGCTGCCAGTTCCAGCAATGTCTTTTCTTTACTTCCTCCCAACTCAACTTTAAACCAGAAATTACTATCTTTATGTTACGTCACTTCCTTTCTCTGTGCGTTCCACTTAAAATACCTGAGCTCTCCATCTTGTGGAGAGTACGATAGTTGCAGGCTTTGTAATTTCTCAGTTTTATCAGTGAGTCCTCTTCTGGCTAATGTTCTAATCTATGTTGACCCTTACATGGGTTATAACTGTAGCCTCGAATAAAGAGAAATACCAAAAGAAACCCATAATGTCCTTCTTACCAGACTCTTCTGTCTAAGGAAGTTGTGTTACAGCTTTGTGACTTTATGGGGAAATCATTACTTTTTGCTTCTCTTGTAGCTTTCACTGCTCGTGTTTGAATGAAAACATAAAAAATACAACTTGTAAAAAAAGAACTAAATCCAAAAATGGTGAAATCATGGACACCGATGGTTCTCCATCATGATGTGAATAGGTGTCCACAAACATCCTCATGGAGAACACAGTCCCTGTCCTCCTTATGAAGAACACAGTCGCTATCATTCTCAGAGGACATAGCTCTTATCCTCCTCATGAAGAACACAGTTTCTATCATCCTCAGGGAACACTGTCCCTGTCATCCTCATGGACAACACAGTCCTCATCCTCATGGAAAACATAGTCCCCATCTTTATGGAAAACACAGTCCCCATCCTCATGGAGAACACAGTCTATATCATCTACATGGAGAACACAGTCTATTATCCTCGGAGGACATAGCTCCTATCATCATTGGAGATGATTGTCCCTGTCACCCTCATGGAGAACACAGTCCTCATCCTCATGGAGAACACAGTCACTATCACCCTCATGAAGAACACAGTTTCTATCATCCTCGGAGAACACTGTCCCTGTCATCCTCATGGAGAACACAGTCCTCATCCTCATGGAGAACACAGTCACTATCACCCTCATGGAGAACACAGT
Source organism: Lithobates septentrionalis (assembly GCA_037952835.1). Lineage (NCBI taxonomy): Eukaryota > Metazoa > Chordata > Amphibia > Anura > Ranidae > Lithobates > Lithobates septentrionalis. Next base: position 300,531 of record JBBDGP010000300.1, on the reverse strand, counting down.
CTCCATCATCCTCATGGAGAAAACAGTCACTATCACACTCATGAAGAACACAGTTTCTATCATCCTCGAAGAACACTGTCCCTGTCATCCTCACAGAGAACACAGTCCTCAACTTCATTGTGAACACAGTCACCATGATCCTCATGGAGAACACAGTCTCTATCAACCTCACAGGGAACGCAGTCTCCTCTTATCCTCATGGAGAACACAGTTTCTGTCATCCTCGGAGAACACTGTCCCTGTCAATCTCATGGCGAACACAGTCCTCATCCTCATGGAGTACACAGTCTCTGTCATACTCATGGAGAACACAGTCCCTATCATCCTCATGGAGAACGCTTTCCTCAGCCTCAAGGAGAACTCAGTCACTATCATCCTCATGGAAAACACAGGCTCTAACATCCTCATGGAGAACACTGTCCCTATCATCCTCATGAAGAACACAGTCACCATCATCCTTGTGTAGAACACAGTCCTTATCATCATGGAAAACACAGTCTATGACATCTTCATGTAGAACACAGTTCCTATCTTCCTAGAAAAGAACAGTTTCTATCATCCTCAGATTACACAGTTTCTATCATCCTCGAAAAGAATACATTCCCTATCATCTTCATAGAGAACACAGTTCCTATCAACCTTCAAAAAGAACAGTCTCTATCATCCTCATGGTCACCACAGTGTCTTAAAGAGACCAGTCACACCACTTGAGGGACCCTGCACCCCTAGACTGCATGATCATTTAACCCCCCACTACAAGGGTAGATTTTGGCTAATTGCTGGAGTTGGGCTTAAATATTGATGGTTATTTACCAGAACACTATTATCAGGTATACTTGACTGGGTTATCCAAGCACCATCTCCCAATCATATATAGGAAAAAAACAAACCATATAGAAAGTATTTAAGAAGTATATCTAGAGAATATGCCCATGATGATGTTACAGTTTTTTTATGATCTGAATATAACGTAACAACTAAAGATTTTAACAAATAATAGAACTGTCTACCTACCTTTTCTAGAATAACCATAATCTGATGCCACATTTTAATAGTTGTGGGTTCCTCTTGAGATATCCTGGACAGTTCCCTCTCCATGCTGGGTGTAATGCCGCGTACACACAGTCGGACTTTTCGACCGGACTGGTCCGACGGACGCCGACGGACCAAAATCCGGCGGACAATCCGATCGTGTGTGGGCTTCACCGGACCTTCAGCGGACTTTTCCAGTCGCAAATCTGACGGACTTTAGATTTGGAACAGGCTTCAAATCTTTACGCCGTACCTCCGCTGGACCCAGAAATCCGCTCGTCTGTGTGCTAGTCCGACGGACAAAAACTGACGCTAGGGCAGCTATTGGCTACTGGCTATGAACTTCCTTAGTTTAGTCCGGTCGTACGTCATCACATACGAATCCGTCGGACTTTGGTGTGATCATGTGTAGGCAAGTCCGGTCGTTAGAAAGTCCGCCAAAAGTCCGTCGAAAGTCTGTCGGACGGGCTGTCGGACTTTTGTAGCCGAAAAGTCTGACCGTGTGTACACGGCATTAGTTCATATTTTTTAGTTACCCCTTGACCTTACTATGCTTTGCATGTAAATATGGCTAATGCTCCATATGCCTGATTATTATTTCTAAATATGACATTATAGATAGCACTTTCTTTGGTAGTCTGTGAAACGCGTTGAGATGGTCACCCTCACCCCACTGTTTGGAATCTGTGCAAATGGATTGCAAACATCTTTGAATGCTTCAGAATAGAACAATATGGATACATTTTATTGTAATATTGGGAAAAGGGGGGACCAAGAACAGGGAGAAAATGTACTGAATGCATCTGAATTGACCTTTTACTTATTCCAGCGTCAGCTCCTTCTTCAGTTTATGTGCAAATAAAGAGGTGTAGCACTATCATCAAATTAAACTAAAAGTGTAATTATTAAATTAAAAAAATCACCTGAAGTATATGATCCTCATAAAATGTTTCCATCCCCTTTAAATGGGATCCTCTTTTCCTGCAGCCCACTTTTACTCCACCTCTCTGATCCAAAGGTATGACCCCTTTAACCACTTCAATACAGGGCACTTAACCAACCACCACCAGTTGTGCTCTCACCTGAAGTATATGATCCTCGTAAAATGTTTTCGTCCCCTTTAAATGGGATCCTCTTTTCCTGCAGCCCACTTATACTCCACCTCTCTGATCCAAAGGTATGGCCCCTTTAACCACTTCAATACCGGGAACTTAACCAACCACCACCAGTTGTGCTCTCACCTGAAGTATATGATCCTCGTAAAATGTTTCCGTCCCCTTTAAATGGGATCCTCTTTTTCTGCAGCCCACTTATACTCCACCTCCCTGATCCAAAGGTATGGCCCCTTTAACCACTTCAATACTGGGCACTTTCACCCCCTTCCTGCCCAGGCCAATTTTCAGCTTTCAGCTCTGTCACACTTTGAATGACCATTGCGTGGCCATGCAGTGCTGCACCCAAACTAAACTTTTATAATTTTTGTAATTAAGTTTTAAGTGTAATTATTAAATAAAAAAAATCAACATGAAATATATTGTCTCTTGTGTCTTCTTTAACATACCACATCCATGAATATGCATTTCTATATTATATCCCCTTCACTCCTCCACCGTCTGTGACCAACCACCACCAGTTGTGCTCTCACCTGAAGTATATGATCCTCATAAAATGTTTCCGTCCCCTTTAAATGGGATCCTCTTTTCCTGCAGCCCACTTATACTCCACCTCTCTGATCCAAAAGGTATGGCCCCTATAACCACTTCAATACCGGGCACTTTCACCCCCTTCCTGCCCAGGCCAATTTTCAGCTTTCAGCGCTCTCACACTTTGAATGACCATGCAGTGGCCATGCAGTGCTGCACCCAAACTACATTTTTTATAATTTTTTTTGGAGACAGAGCTTTCTTTTGGTGGTATTTAATCACCACTGGGTTTTTTTTTTTTTTTTTTGCTAAACAAATTTAAAAGGTCCAAAATTTTTGAAAAAAACGTTTTTATTGGTTTCTGTTATCAAGTTTTGTAAATGCTGTAAGTATTTTTTCTCCATCAATGATGGGCTCTGATAGGCTGCACTGATGAGGTGGCACTAATGGGCACTGATGAGGAGGCAGGCATATGCAGCATGGATGGGCACTGATAGGCAATACTTATGGGCACTGATAGGCTGCAACGATGAGGTGGCACTAATGGGCACTGATGAGGAGGCAGGCATATGCAGCATGGATGGGCACTGATAGGCAATACTTATGGGCACTGATAGGCAGCACTGATGAGGTGGCACTAATGAGGAGGCACACATATGCAGCACGGATGGGCACTGATAGGCAGCACTTGTGGGCACTCATAGTCTGCACTGATGAGGCAGCACTGATGGGCACTGAAGAGGGTCTAATATGCATCACTGATGGGCACTAAAGAGGTGGCACTAATGAGGAGGCATGAATATGCAGCACTGATGGGCACTGATAGGCAGCAGTTATGGGCAGCACTGATGAGGTGGCACTAATGAGGAGGCGTGCATATGCAGCACGAATGGGCACTGATAGGCAGCACTGATAAGCAGCACTTATGGGCAGCACTGATTGTCTGCACTGATGAGGGACTAATATGCAGCACTGATGGGCACTGATAGGTAGCACTGAAGAGGTGGCACTAATGGGAACTGATGACGTGGCACGAATATGCAGCACTGACTGGCACTGATGAGGAAGCACTGATGAGGAGAGACTAATATGCAGCAATGATATGCAGCAGTAATGGGCATTGATAGGCAGCACTGATGGGCACTGATATGCAGCACTAATGGGCACTGATAGGCAGCACTGATGGACAATTATAGGCACTGATGGATGGCAAAAATAGGCAGCACTGATGAAGAGGCACTGACAGGCATCACTGATGGTCACTGATTGACATAAATGATGGGCACTGATTGGCATCACTGATCACTGTGAGGAAAGCCGCTTATCGGCTGATAACTAGCACTTCCTATTTACACTGTGATCACCTGTGATTTGACACAGCTGATCACATGGTAAAGAGCCCACGTCATTGGTTTTGTCGTTATTGCCACGCTGGGCACCCCCGGGGGGCATGTATGAGCTGCTCATTCTGAAGGACGTCATATGACGTCCACGCAGAATGGGAAAGCCACTGCCTAGCTGTCAATTTGCTATAGGCCAGGTGGGGAGTGGTTAAACGGCATTCATCCACCTTCAGGGTCCTTGGCTCTCCTCTCCTCCACATTATAGTGTCACCATAAAAACACTAAGTGCTGTATAATTAAATTAAAAACTTTCCCCCAAAGGAAGTCACATGTCCTGGTGACGAAACACGTCGGGCGAGGCTTTTGGATGACTTCAGCACGGATACATACAGGAAGTTCCATACTAGCTACCAGCTGGATGATAGCTATCAAGGCAGTCCTTGTGTTGTTATGCCATATTTTGTGGGTACGCTGTGGTACACCCTTGAATTTTGGGCTTTATTCATTTGATGGGTTGGAAATTTGCTTTAATTTGACGATAAAGCACTATGGAGCGTTTATTGTTTTTATGGTGGAGGAGGAGAGGAGAGCAGAGGACACTGAAGGTGGATGACTACCATTTAAAGGGACCATAAGTCGAAAAATAGACGTTGAAGAGGGCGGGGCCAAATGTTCAACCTGCATGACCCAAAACATTTCTCAACAATAGATCACCTGGAAATGCTTGGGGCATATTTAAACCCGAGAACAAAATTGTAATATATATTGTAGATGACTGGTCCTTAGATGTGGTGGCTGCATGTTTTTTTTTTTAGGCTTTTCCCGGGGATCACGTTAGTAACACACTTCCTATCCTAGGGTGACAACGCTCCCTCACTGTACTGTGTCTATGAAGAAGCAGCGTTGTCACCCAAGGACTTCCCCCTCCAACCCTTATCATTGGGTCCTTGTGCTTTTCTATGCAATGCAGCCAGATGATGGAAGGCGGGAGGGGGCCAGAAGAGTGCTGTACAGCACCCTGCCTCAGTACTCCTCTCAGTCCTCATGCAAGCAGTAGGAGGAGTTATGCAAATATCAAAATACGGTGCCTTGAAAAGTATTCATACCCCTTGAAATTTTCCACATTTTGTCATGTTACACCAAAAAAAAGTTCAATGGGATTTTATGTGGTGGACCAACACAAAGTGGCACATAATTGTGAAGTGGAACGAAAATGATAAATGGTTTTCAAAATTTTTTTACAAATAAATATGTGAAAAGTGTGGGGGGGCATTTGTATTCAGGCCCTTTTACTCCGATACCCCTAACTAAAATCTAGTGGAACCAATTGCCTTCAGAAGTCACCTAATTAGTAAATAGAGTCCACCTGTGTGTCATTTATTCTCAGTATAAATACAGATGTTCAGTGAAGCCCTCAGATGTTTGTTAGAGAACCTTAGTAAACAAACAGCATCATGAAGGCCAAGGAACACACCAGACAGGTCAGGGATAAAGTTGTGGAGAAGTATAAAGCAGGGTTAGCTTATAAAAAAATCTCCCAAGCTTTGAACATCTCCCGGAGCTCTGTTCAATCCATCATCGGAAAATTGAAAGAGTATGGCACAACTGCAAACCTGCCAAGACATGGCCGTCCACCTAAACTGACCAGCCGGGCAAGGAGAGCATTCATCAGAGAAGAAGCCAAGAGGTCCATGGTAACTCTGGAGGAGCTGCAGAGATCCACAGCTCAGGTGGGAGAATCTGTCCACAGGACAACTATTAGTCGTGTTCTCCACAAATCTGCCCTTTATGGAAGAGTGATAAGAAGAAAGACATTGTTGGAAGAAAGTCATAAGAAGTCCTGTTTGTAGTTTGTGAGAAGCCATGTGGGGGACACAGCAAACATGTGGAAGAAGGTGATCTGGTCAGATGAGACCAAAATGGAACTTTCTGGCCTAAAAGCAAAACGTTATGTGTGGCAGAAAACGAATGTACCACCCTCTACTTTAGAGTTGCCACCTCATCCTTTTAAACCCGAACACATATGAATTACACGGGTTCTGAGGCTAATTTAATGCAGATAAGGCACCAAGTGAGTTTAATTACCAATTTAATCAGCCATAGAACCTGTGTAATCAATATGCGTTCGGGTTTAAAGGGATGAGGTGGCAACCCTACTCTACTTACATAGGTGCTAGAGGTGAGATTTTGGTAAATTTAAGCAGCTGGAAGCTAGGCCTGTTTGTTTTGATCTGTATGGGCGGGAGTGGCTCAGGGTAGGCTGGTGACTCACAGACAGCATCACTTCACTGTCACCTCCCTTTTCCTTCTATAGGATTCTAGAAGGAGAGGAGGGGAAGAGAGGTGGAGCTGTTGGGGTGTCTCAGGGAGCCATGACCAATCCCCAACTAGGATTGGCAGGGGGCAGGCCTCCTTGATATACCCAGGATCAGCCCAGCTGGGGAGGAGTTGTTGGGTGGAAGAACTGAGGATGGAGTGCTAGGCTGTCGGGGCCTTTTAGGGCGCTCCCCAGTCTGGGGGGGGGGGAGGTGACCTTTGGGTCTGGGACTTGGGTGCAGGACAGATCCCTTCAAGAACGCATGAAGGATTTGACCAGGAGGCTCAGAGAGGAGTCAGAGAGAGGACAGCAGGAGCTAGTACTGCCGGGGCAAGTCTTCAGTAGGGAACCACCGGTTTGCAGCCAGGAGGGCTGGTGAGTGACATGGGCAGTCGGGAGGACTGGAGAGGCATGCCAGGGAGGAAACAGTCAGAGCTGGGTGTGGAGCCAGTAAGGATTGCAATGTCACGGGCAGTGGAGTCAGGCAGCTGCAGCCAGGAGGGCTGGCAGGGCCTGAAGAGGGATTACTGGGAGCAGTAGTCCACCATAAATCAGCTAGCACACAAAGACGACCTATTCTTTTGCTAAATTAAGGGGACCCGCGGTCCCTGCCTGCAAATGGCAATTTCTAGGGCTTGACTGAGTCAGTGTTGGACCTAACCATGTGCTAGCTGTACCTGGAAGTGAAGTGTTGTGCAGGAGGAGACTGGAGCTGTAAAGTCTATATGGTGTCTCAACTAAAAGAATGCAACGTAACGATCTAATAATAATAAATAATAATAATAAAACCTTTTTATTATTTACTATTAATTTGTTCCACTCCATTTGTTTAGATGCGGCATTCATTTATTTCGGATAATACGTAACTTCGGATAAATTTGTATTTGTTACGTTCACTAACAGCCGAATTTGAAAGGAACTTCCAATACCTATAATTTAATAGTTAGTTATTATTAGTTAGTTATTATTTCAAATTTTACTGATTTTCTTTCTTTTTTTCAGATTTTCAAATTTTTGAATTTCCGAATTCGGAATTCCAAAATTCGGAATTCGAAATTCAGAAATTTGAAAATTCGGAATTCCAAAATTCGGAAAATCAAAAATTCAGAAATCCGAAAAGCCGAAAATTCGGAATTTGGAAATTTGAACATTGGGAATTTCAAAATTTGGAAATTCTCAATCCGAAAATTGGAAATTCGGAAATCCAAAAATTGGAAATTCGGAAATCCGAAAATTGGAAATGCGGAAAATCGAAAATTGGAAATTCGGAAAATCGAAAATTGGAAATTCGGAAATCGAAAATTGGAAATTCGGAAATTTGAAAATCTGAATTTTTCGGATTTCCGAATTTTAGAAATTTTTTGAATTTCCGAAAAAAGCAAAAAAATGAAACGAAAACAAACACATTTTTTGTCAGTGCACATGTCTAATAAAATCCCACTAAAGTACTTTTACGTTTTTTTGGTTGTAACGTGACAAAATGTGGGTAATTTTAAGGGGGTATGAATACTTTTTCAAGGCAATGTACCTTAATGGGTGGAGGTCAGGCTGGAGGAGTGGGCGTTTCCAAACCGACTGTATTTGCATGCAGACCGCCCCCCCCCCCCCCCCCCCCCCAGGTAACACCCACATGTGATGCTGGAAATGTCTATTCTCTGGTGTAACAAGAGGACTTTATTTTAAAAAAGAAACCATTTTTTGTACTCCACACATGATTATGGCGGCTCTCTCATGTGAATTCTCTCTCCCTTTCCCGAACTATAAAAAGAACGCTCACCCTCAGGTCATTTTACTGCCGCGTAAAAAAATCCTTTATTTTTTGTGTGTTCAATAAAATGTAATTTTTATCATATTTTTTGAGTTTGTGCTTGCCTTGTTATACAGATAAAATGGAGTGGACCAAATCCCATCTTTTACGAGGCAGCCTAGGCTCCTTCCTAACATATTGTTTGTGACAGAAACCATTTCCTTCCCTCTTAACTTGAAAAAAACTTGTCCACGTGGGTCCTCTGGTGTCTAAGAAGGTCTCCCCTCTGGGTGAAACCTTTCCCGCACACCGAACACGAATGCGGGCGCACTCCGTTGTGAAATTTCTTGTGCCTGATCAGGCTCTCCTTCCACGTGAAACTCTTCCCGCACTGCGAACACGAAAAAGGCCGCAAGCCAATGTGGTTTCTTTGATGGTTAACGAGGTACCTTTTCTCGTTGAAACGTTTCCCGCACTCTGGACACTTAAAGGGAAGCTCGCCCGTGTGAATTCTCTGGTGCGTAAGGAGGTGTCTTTTTTGACTGTAACTCTTCCCGCACTCTAAACACGAAAACGGCTTCTCTACAGCGCGGACTTTGATATGGGCGTGGGGGACGTGTTCGGAGGGTTCGTTGGCGGGGTGGACTCCCTGAGGTCCTACAAAGTCCGACATCTCGCTCTCCGACCATGGAAAGATCGTCTCAACCATGTCCACGCTTTGAACCTCCCCACATTCAGATTTGGTTGGTTGCTCCCTTGAGTGGGTTCGCTGGTGTAGGATAAACATACTTCGGAGCGCAAAACCCTTCCCGCACTCCTTACACGTATAAGATTTTTTGTCCGTGTGGACCTGCAGGTGATTGATGTACGTATCTTTCCGGGGAAAACTTTTACCGCACTCCGCACACAAAAAGGGTTTCTCGCCCGTGTGAACTTTGAGGTGCCTGGTCAAGTGACCTTTCTGCATGAAATACAGGCCGCACTCGGAGCACACGTAAGGCCTCTCCCCCGTGTGGTGCCTCAGATGTCTGGCGAGGTCGCTTTTGTGCAAGAAAGATTTCCTGCACTCCGGGCAGCAGTAGTGCCGTGCCCCCGTGTGGTGGATGGAATGCCTCGTGAGATGCGATTTCGAGGCAAAGCTTTTCCCGCACTCCAAACACGGGTGGGGAGGCGCTCCGCCGTGAGCTTTTTTGTGGCCGTCGAGGTAGGATTTTGTGTTGAAACATTCCCCACACTCGCAGCAGGAAAACGGACGCTCTCCCGCATTCGTTCGAGTTGAGGCCGACGTCAAGCCGTTATCGTCCATGGAATACGGAAATATCTCCTCGATTTTCACTACAACAGCATCGAAATCATCAGGAGAAGGTTCCTCGGGATTATAAGGATCAAGTGTCCCATCTGCTAGGTGAATTCTTGGAAAAATATTCGGGGTAATAGCATGGAACTTATCTAAAGGATAGTCAACGTTGGATAGATCTTCTGCTCCATCCACATTATGATCCCCAGAATAAAAATTTGGGGTATCAGTATGGAAATTGTAGGAAGTATCTGTAGGATATGGAGGGTCTACTGATATATCGGCACAGCAAACTATGCGGTGTAAATTTTGAGATGTGGGCTTTACTTCTGGAGAACATTGTATGATCCCGTTATCTATTGTGTTATAGTCTGGAGAGTACGCAAGATGTTCCTCTGAGGTATTCCGAACGTTGTGTCCACCTGCCGGAAAGAGATTTTTATAATTATTATAGGAAACACATTAATTGTGTAAATGGTCTGCTCAGGTCTATCAACCAGGAGAATTATGAATAATGATGACAATACTGTGAAAAAGAATGAAGATGGACCTTCATATGGTGTACAGTATCTCCTCCTCATTTGTTGGGAACATGACATTATATTGAGGAATGGAGATGGACCTTTCATATGGTGTACAGTATCTCCTCCTCATTTGTTGGGAACATGACGTTATATTGAGGAATGGAGATGGACCTTTCATATGGTGTACAGTATCTCCTCCTCATTTGTTGGGAAGATGACGTTATATTGAGGAATAGAGATGGACCTTTCATATGGTGTACAGTATCTCCTCCTCATTTGTTGGGAACATGACCTTATATTGAGGAATGGAGATGGACCTTTCATATGGTGTACAGTATCTCCTCCTCATTTGTTGGGAACATGACGTTATATTGAGGAATGGAGATGGACCTTTCATATGGTGTACAGTATCTCCTCCTCATTTGTTGGGAACATGACATTATATTGAGGAATGGAGATGGACCTTTCATATGGTGTACAGTATCTCCTCCTCATTTGTTGGGAACATGACGTTATATTGAGGAATGGAGATGGATCTTTCATATGGTGTACAGTATCTCCTCCTCATTTGTTGGGAACATGTGGGTAGAACATGTTGACACACAATTTTCTCAGCTTTACCGGTCTACCATAACATATATGACACTGTTCTCTTACCCGGTGATGTGAGGGGCGGCTGATTGTCCATCATGACGTCCTTGTAGAGATCCTTGTGTCCTTCTAAATACTCCCACTCCTCCATGGAGAAATAGACAGTGACATCCTGACACCTTATAGGAACCTGACACACACAATGATACAGTCACCATCCAGACACATCCCTTGTCTGTTGCTGGATAATGTCCCAGAATTCCCAGAATCCTCCTCACCTCTCCTGTCAGCAGCTCAGTGATCTTCTTGGTGACTTCCAGGATCTTCTTGTTGCTATATTTCTTAGGTATCTGGGTGTGAGATGGAGGAACTGTGATGGTCACCCGGTCACCAGACTTCACAGGAGGAAAACTCTGTTTAAAGATAAAGTTAATGTGAAATCCCAGAATGCCCATCACCTCATGTGCTTTAGCGATAGAGATAATATTGCTTATCACGTGACGCTTCCATAGTTCTCCTCACCTCTCCAGTCAGCAGGTAGATGATCTCCAGGGTGAAGTTTAATAACCTCTCAGTCATCTGACTTCGGTCTTCCTCCATCGTCATTGGTGTGGCCACGTGATCTCCACAGGCAGAGAATCTCTATAGAAGTTTATACACTTGATAGATAAATGGCTCTATATTTAGGATGTATCCGGTCTATAAACCAGAGGCTCTGGATGGACAGTTGGATAAATGGCTCTATATTTAGGATGTATCTGGTCTATAAACCAGAGGCTCTGGATGGACAGTTGGATAAATGGCTCTATATTTAGGATGTATCCGGTCTATAAACCAGAGGCTCTGGATGGACAGTTGGATAAATGGCTCTATATTTAGGATGTATCCAGTCTATAAACCAGAGGCTCTGGGTGGACAGTTGGATAAATGGTTCTATATTTAGGATGTATCCGGTCTATAAACCAGAGGCTCTGGATGGACAGTTGGATAAATGGCTCTATATTTAGGATGTATCTGGTCTATAAACTATATCAGACATCACAATGACTATGGAGGAAGAGGACGGACATGACGGGGGGGTTACTGGGTGTAAATATAAAATAATATCTTATTACCTCCTCTACTGCCAGTTCCATCAATGTCTTCTCTCTACTTCCTCCCAACTCACCTCTCGCCCGGAACTTCCTGTTTATTCCTGACATCACTTCCTGTCTGTGTGCGTGCCACTGAGAATGGCCAATATTGCCATCTTGTGAAAACTGTGATAGCTGCAGATTTCTTTATTTCTCACTAGTCTGACCACTAGCCGATGATTCTGTTTCTTCCAGGATGATCTGTACATTATAGCCATAACTTTACCTAATCAAATATAACATTAGTAACCCATACTGTCCTTTTTATCGGACTCTTTTTTCAAACGTTGCAGCTTTTGTTTTTTTTTAATAGAAGGAAGATTTGTGGTACATTGTGAGTAAGTTTATGCAAAAGGTATGTAAAAAAGGGAAGGCAATATTTAAGCAGAATAAAATTCAGCTTTAATTATGATACAAACAAGACATATACATTTTGTTTTACATAAACACCAGATACAAATGATATATAACAGGTAACACATATCCCCTGAACCATTCATTTTAATAGACTTAAAGGATCACTAAAAATATATATATTTTTTTTTTAAATAACAAACATGTTATACTTACCTCCACTGTGCAGCTCGTTTTTCACAGAGTGGCCCCGAACCTGGTCTTCTGGGGTCCCTTGGTGGCTGTCTCGGCTCCCCCCCGCAAGGACTCAACACCTTCATGCGAGCTCCCTCGCATGGTGTTGACTGCTTGCGGGCGCACTCCCGTGATACAGCCGGCGGCCATAGCCGCTCACTGTATCACTCGGCCACGCCCCCTCCCCCGGCGCGCCACGTCATTGGATGCGATTGACAGCAGCGCGAGCCAATGGCTGCACTGCTTTCAATCCATCCACTCTAGCCAATCAACGGCCAGGCTGAGCAGTGAAGATGATGTCCGGGGCGAGCGCGGGACTTTCGAGGGGTCAGGTAAGTAAAACGGGGGGGGGGGGGGCCGGGATTGTTGGATGTTTTTTCACCTTAATGCACCCTTACAACCCCTTTAAGGACCCTCGTTTTAGGGTGATTACTTTTCCATTTCCACACCTGCCAACTAAGAAGCAGTAAAGTGCAAGTTTGAGTCAGCGGAGACACAGTCACACAGGAGAGGGGAGGAGGAGAGGCTGCAGAGACACAGTCACAGAGGAGAGGAGAGGGGAAGAGGCTGCAGAGACACAGTCACACAGGAGAGGGGAGGGGGAGAGGCTGCAGAGACACAGTCACACAGGAGAGGAGAGGGGGAGAGGCTGCAGAGACACAGTCACACAGGAGAGGGGAGGGGGAGAGGCTGCAGAGACACAGTCACACAGGAGAGGGGAGGAGGAGAGGCTGCATAGACACAGTCACACAGGAGAGGGGAGGGGGGAGAGGCTGCAGAGACACAGTCACATAGGAGAGGGGAGGGGGAGAGGCTGCAGAGACAAAGTCACACAGGAGAGGGGAGGAGGAGAGGCTGCATAGACACAGTCACACAGGAGAGGGGAGGGGGGAGAGGCTGCAGAGACACAGTCACACAGGAGAGGGGAGGGGGGAGAGGCTGCAGAGACACAGTCACACAGGAGAGGGGAGGGGGGAGAGGCTGCAGAGACACAGTCACACAGGAGAGGGGAGGAGGAGAGGCTGCAGAGACACAGTCACACAGGAGAGGGGAGGAGGAGAGGCTGCAGAGACACAGTCACACAGGAGAGGGGAGGAGGAGAGGCTGCATAGACACAGTCCCACAGGAGAGGGGAGGGGGAGAGGCTGCAGAGACACAGTCACACAGGAGAGGGGAGAGTCTGATTATAGGATTTCCCGCATTCTGAATAAGGAAAAGAGAGCTCACCAGTGTGATATTTCTTTCGAACATTTCCCACACTAAATATATGAAAAGGAATGCTCACCCAGATATCTTCTCTAGTGTGAAAAGAGGTTTTGTTGAAACATGGCTATGTCTGCAATGCAATGTGAGATTTCCAATGCCTAATGAAACTATCTTTCCGAGAAAAAGATTTTTCACATTCCGAGCATGAAAAAGGCCGCTCCCCCGTGTGCTTCCTTTGGTGTGTGATAAGGTTTCTTTTATCACGGAAAGATTTCTGGCACTCCGAACATGAATATGGAAACTCATTCGTGTGGATTTTCAGGTGCCTAATAAGGTGCGCTTTCAGCGAGAAACTTTTTCCACACTCCCTGCAAGAATACGGACGAACGCCTGCATGAAATCTTTCATGTCTAATCAGGTTCTGTCTTCTTGTGAAACATTTCCCACACTGCAAACATGAAAAAGGACTCTCGCCCCTGTGAACAAACTGGTGTGTAAGAAGGTCTGCTCTTTCAGCAAAACATTTCCTGCACTCTAAACAACAATACGGCCGCGCTCCAGTGTGAACTTTATTGTGCCTTATCAGACACTCTTTAAATGTGAAACATTTCCCGCACTCTGCGCATGAAAAAGGTTTCTCGCCTGTGTGAGTTTTAAAGTGTCTCACTAAATGCTCTTTCTGCATAAAAGACTGGTTACATTCCGTGCACGGATAAGGTCTTTCACCCGTGTGGCATCTCAGATGCTTGCGAAGGTTGTATTTCTGCAAGAAAGACTTCCCGCACTCTGGGCAGGCGTAGGGGCGGGCTCCGGTGTGGTGACCTACGTGTCTTGTAAGATGGTATTTCGACATGAAACATTTCCCGCACTCTGGACAGGCATAGGGCCGCACTCCACTGTGAACTTTTGTATGGCTGACAAGATGTGCTTTGGAATAGAAACACTTCCCGCAATCGGAACATGAAAACGGTCTCTCTTTTGGGTTCACCTTCTGGTGTACAGCAAGAATTGATGTCGAGGGTAAGCATTGATCGTCCATAGAATAGGGAAATATTTCTTCAGTTTTGCATTTATCTTCCAAAAAACAGGGAAATAGCTCTTCAGTTTTGTATAGAACAGTATCTGAATTCTCAAGAGAAGATCCCTTAGGACTAGGAGGACCTGGTTCCCCATCTCCAAAGTCAATTCTTGGAAGGACACTCGGGGTAAGAGTATGTAACTTATCAGGTTCTTTAGGATGAGGGGAACCTTCTGATTTTTCCATACTGAGGACTTCTGCCCAAATATTTGGGGTATCTGTACAGAACTTATCAGAAAGTTCCTCAGAATTAGAAGGATCTACTGATCTCCCCGCACTGTGAACTCCAGCATAAATTTTTAAGGTATCGGTACAGAACTTATCAGAAGGTTCCTCAGGATTGGGGGGATCCCCTGATCTATCCACACTGAGAACTCCTGTATACATTTTTGAGGTATCAGGTCGTAACCCATCAGAAGGTTCCTCAGGCTTAGAAGGATCTGCTGATCTATCCACAACGTAAAATCTATGATCTACATTTTGGGCATTGTCCTTTACTTCTGGGGAATATGGTACAATCCTATTATCTATTGTGTTATAATCTGGAGAGGACATAATACGATCCATCGAGGTATTCCAGATATCATGTTCATCTGTTGGAAAGAGATTTTCAGTGATTAATGTACAAATCACATTTATTTTTCATTGTCTGGCAGCAAGCACTTTCACAAACCTCTGTTGTAGAATTGGGTAGACCCAAAAAGCCGATCTGCGATGGTATATTGAGGAATGGAGATGGACCTTTCATATGGTGTACAGTATCTCCTCCTCATTTGTTGGGAACATGACATTATATTGAGGAATGGAGATGGACCTTTCATATGGTGTACAGTATCTCCTCCTCATTTGTTGGGAACATGACGTTATATTGAGGAATGGAGATGGACCTTTCATATGGTGTACAATATCTCCTCCTCATTTGTTGGGAACATGACGTTATATTGAGGAATGGAGATGGACCTTTCATATGGTGTACAGTATCTCCTCCTCATTTGTTGGGAACATGACGTTATATTGAGGAATGGAGATGGACCTTTCATATGGTGTACAGTATCTCCTCCTCATTTGTTGGGAACATGACATTATATTGAAGAATGGAGATGGACCTTTCATATGGTGTACAGTATCTCCTCCTCATTTGTTGGGAACATGACATTATAATGAGGAAGGAGATGGACCTTTCATATGATGTACAGTATCTCCTCCTCATTTGTTGGGAACATGACGTTATACTGAGGAATGGAGATGGACCTTTCATATGGTGTACAGTATCTTCTCCTCATTTGTTGGCAACATGACATTATATTGAAGAATGGAGATGGACCTTTCATATGGTGTACAGTATCTCCTCCTCATTTGTTGGGAACATGAAATGTAGGGAATTTCTCAATCTTTCTAAATCTTTTTAAAACAGAAGAATATTCTCTATGTTTGATAACACATTTCTGTTCTCAGTCATGGGATTGCATTGTATGGAATTACTAGTTATGCGGAAAATGCTTGTACTCAATTTTTAAATATTATTAATATAGTTTAAAGTCACAAGAACGTAACAACAACCTGGTCTACCATTAATAGTCCAGTCTTCTCTTACCTGGTGACGTGAGGACCTCCTCATTTTCCACCTTAACATTTTTGTAGAGATCCTTGTGTCCTTCTAAATACTCCCACTCCTCCATGGAGAAATAGACAGTGACATCCTGACACCTTATAGGAACCTGACACACACAATGATACAGTCACCATCCAGACACATCCCTTGTCTGTTACTGGATAATGTCCCAGAATTCCCGGCACCGCTCACCTCTCCTGTCAGCAGCTCTGTGATCTTACTGGTGACTTCTACAATCTTCTGCTTACTGTTTTCCTCAGGTTTCAGTGATTGAATTGGAGGCACTGTGATGGTCACTTGGTCACCAGACTTCACCAGAGGAAAACTCTGTAAAGAAAACAGTAAATGTCAGATTACGTTGCATGAATCCTCCTCACCTCTCCGGTCAGGTCTGTGTTTTATTAATAGAGATAAGAGTGATGTCATGTGACCTCCCAGAATCCCCCTCACCTCTCCGGTCAGGTCTGTGGTGTTTTATTAATAGAGATAAGAGTGATGTCATGTGACCTCCCAGAATCCTCCTCACCTCTCCGGTCAGGTCTGTGTTTTATTAATAGAGATAAGAGTGATGTCATGTGACCTCCCAGAATCCTCCTCACCTCTCCGGTCAGGTCTGTGTTTTATTAATAGAGATAAGAGTGATGTCATGTGACCTCCCAGAATCCTCCTCACCTCTCCGGTCAGGTCTGTGTTTTATTAATAGAGATAAGTGTGATGTCATGTGACCTCCCAGAATCCTCCTCACCTCTCCGGTCAGGTCTGTGTTTTATTAATAGAGATAAGAGGGATGTCATGTGACCTCCCAGAATCCTCCTCACCTCTCCGGTCAGGTCTGGGTTTTATTAATAGAGATGAGAGTGATGTCATGTGACCTCCCAGAATCCTCCTCACCTCTCCGGTCAGCAGGTAGATGATCTCCAGGGTGAGGTTTATTATCCTCTCGGTCAACTGACTCCGCTTTTCATCCATCCTTGTTCATGCGGTCACGTGATCTATGATGTCATTTCCTTATAGCTTCGGAATAGTTTACATTTACCTGCCAAACCCCAAGAAAAAAAATTTGGGAAGATTTCAAGTAATTGACCCAGAGGAGCCACTTTTCCCACTGCTGACTATTCGGCTTAGTCTGTGGCCGATGGTTTTTGTATTTGGCCAAAGTAAAAGGGCGAAAACCCCAAAATATGTGTAAAAAAAAGTTTACTATATTAAGAGTCTATTTTAAATTTGCATTTGATTTGAGTATAATGGGGTGTTGCTATATTTATATAGGTCTTTACTATATATATGTGTATCGTCATCTGCTGGAGATAAAAGACATCACAGTGACTATGGAGGAAGAGGACGGAACATGACGGGGGGGATTACTGGGTGTAAATATAAAATAAGATCTTATTACCTCCTCTGCTGCCACTTCCAACAATGTCTCCTCTCCACTTCCTCCCGACTCACCTTTAACCTGGAACTTCCTGTCTGTACCTAACACCACTTCCTGTCTGTGTGCGCACACGCACAGCTAAAGTAACCAAGATCACCATCTTGTGGAGAGCACGAAAACTGCAGAGTTCATTATTTCTCGTTAGACTGACCACTAACTGATGATGTTTTCTTCCATGGTGGTCTGTAAATGATTTATATCCGTCGCTTCGACAGTAATAACCCATAATGTCCTTCTTACCTGGACTCTGTATAAAGAAGTCGTGAAATTTTGACAGCTCTGTCATCGCTACTTTTCCATAAGTCAGATTTGTTCTTCTTGATAAATGGACAAGCACTGAGAAGTCCCTCCATACTAAAGGAGAGCCAGGAACGTACACGGCAGGTGCCGGCAGGGGCCAGCACAGAGGCGGGTGGAGACAAAGAGATGCAGGCACTAGCAAAGAGTAGATGGGTGACAGTCAGGAAGGGTAGAGGTGGAAGTGCCAGGGAGGCCGATCCAGGACTGGAGCATCCCAATAAGTACGCTCCATTGAGTGACATTGGTGAAACCAGTCAGGGGCCAGCACTGCTGGAGCTGAGGGACTCTCCTAGCTGCCGGGGGAAGAACTCCTCCAGTGAGAGTGGGGGGGCAGCAAAGGGAAAGGATAGACAGATTCTGGTGGTAGGGGACTCAATTCTTAGAAGGACAGAGAGGGCAATCTGTAACCAAGACCTGAAGCGCCGAACAGTATGTTGTCTACCGGGCGCTCGGGTTCGGCACATCACGGATCTTGTGGACAGATTACTGGGAGGGGCTGGGGATGACCCGGCTGTCATGGTGCACATTGGCACCAATGACAAAGTCAGAGGCAGATGGAGTGTCCTAAAGACACTTAGAAGCTAAATTGAGGAAAAGGACCTCCAAGGTAGTATTCTCAGGAATACTACCGGTACATCGAGCCACACCAGGCAGAGGGAGATTAGGGAAGTAAACAAGTGGCTGAAGAGCTGGTGTAGTAAGGAGGGGTTTGGGTTCCTGGAGAACTGGGCCGACTTCTCAGTTGGTAACCGGTACTATAGAAGGGACGTACTGCACCTAAATGAGGAGGGTGCAGATCTGCTGGGAATGAAGATGGCCAAAACTTAGAGGGGTTTTTAAACTAGGTAAAGGGGGGGAGGGTCCAGAGGTAGAGATAGCCAGCGCGGAAGATATTCCAGAGGGTAGTATTGGGGGCATTAGTGGTAGGTTGACCAAAGCACAAAAAGGTGCGTATAGTAGCAAGTCCTAGTTGCAATCTCGAAACACCCAATACGAGGACAATATGTGACCGGTCTAAACTATGTGGCATGTTCACCAATGCCAGGAGCATGGCGGACAAGATGGGTGAACTGGAGATACTGTTGTACGAGGAGGATTTGGATTTTGTGGGAATTTCAGAGACCTGGT
The DNA here is from genome assembly GCA_037952835.1 of Lithobates septentrionalis. Classification (NCBI taxonomy): domain Eukaryota; kingdom Metazoa; phylum Chordata; class Amphibia; order Anura; family Ranidae; genus Lithobates; species Lithobates septentrionalis. The sequence goes on along the minus strand of JBBDGP010000300.1, from coordinate 281,557 downwards.
TCAACAGCTCTCATGATTGGCTGGCAAATATTCAAGGGTATACCCTATACCGCAAGGATAGAGAGGGTAAAAAAGGGGGAGGGGTATGCCTATATATCAAGAATAATGTACAAGTGAATGTGAGAGATGACATCACTGAGGGAGCTAGAGAGGAGGTGGAATCCTTATGGGTAGAGCTCCAAAGGGATGAAGCTAAGGGGAAAATAATACTGGGAGTATGCTATAGGCCCCCTAACCTGAGGGAGGAAGTGGAGACGGATCTCCTATCACAAATTGGATTAGCGGCAAGGATGGGAAGTGTTATCATAATTTGGGATTTTATTTATCCAGACATAGACTGGGCGGAGGGAACCGCGCATTCATTTAAGGCTCGCCAGTTCCTTAATGTCTTGCAGGACAATTTTATGGGTCAGATGGTAGACGCACCAACTAGAAATAAAACATTACTGGATCTACTGATTACCAACAATACAGACCTGATCACGGATGTGGAAATACGGGGCAATTTAGGTAACAGCGATCACAGGTCAATTAGTTTCAGTATAAATCACACAAATAGGAAACATAAAGGGAATACAAAGACACTGAATTTCAAAAGAGCCAACTTCCCTAAACTACAAACCTTGCAAAGGCATAAATTGGGATAAAATATTAGGAACAAAGAATACGGAGGAGAGATGGGTTTGCTTTAAGAGCATATTAAATAAGGGCATTAGCCAATGTATCCCATTGGGTAATAAATTTAAAAGAGCGAACAAAAGTCCTGGATGGCTTAACTCCAATGTAAAAATGCATATAAAAGTAAAGGAGAAGGCCTTCAAAAAATACAAGGTTGAGGGATCATCCTCAGCATTCAGACTTTATAAAGAATGCAACAAGAAATGTAAGGGTGCAATTAGGACGGCTAAGATAGAACATGAATGACACATAGCGGAGGAGAGCAAAAAAAAATCCCAAGAAATTCTTTAAGTATGTAAACAGTAAAAAAGGGAGGACAGACCATATTGGCCCCATAAAGAATGAGGAAGGACATCTGGTTACAAAGGATGGGGAGATGGCGAAGGTATTGAATTTATTCTTCTCCTCAGTCTTCACGAGTGAATCGGGGGGCTTCAGTAACCAAAACTGCAGTGTTTATCCTCATGACACAACACAGGAAGCACCTCCATGGTTAACAGAGGACAGAATTAAAATTAGACTTGAGAAACTTAACATTAATAAATCACCGGGACCAGGTGGCTTGCATCCGAGGGTACTTAGGGAAATCAGTCAAGTGATTGCCAGACCGTTGTTCCTAATTTTTACAGATAGTCTACTGACTGGAATGGTACCAGCTGATTGGAGAAAAGCCAATGTAGCACCAATATTTAAAAAGGGCCCAAAATACATCCCTGGGAATTACAGACCAGTTAGCCTAACATCAATAGTATGTAAACTCTTGGAGGGGATGATAAGGGACTATATACGAGATTTTAGTAATAAGAATGATATCATTAGCAGTAATCAGCATGGATTCATGAAGAATCGTTCTTTCCAAACCAATCTGTTAACCTTCTATGAGGAGGTGAGTTGCCATCTAGATAAAAGAAGGCCCGTAGACGTCGTGTATCTGGATTTTGCAAAAGCATTTGACACAGTTCCCCATAAACGTTTACTGTACAAAATAAGGTCCGTTGGCATGGATCATAGGGTGAGTACATGGATTGAAAACTGGCTACAAGGGCGAGTTCAGAGGGTGGTGATAAATGGAGACTACTCGGAATGGTCAGGGGTGGGTAGTGGGGTTCCCCAGGGTTCTGTGCTGGGACCAATCCTATTTAATTTGTTCATAAAGGATCTGGAGGATGGGGGAAACGGTTCAATCTCTGTATTTGCAGACGATACTAAGCTAAGCAGGGCAATAACTTCACCGCAGGATGTGGAAACCTTGCAAAAAGACCTGAACAAAATGAATGGGGTGGGCTACATGGAAAATGAGGTTCAATGTAGAAAAATGTAAAATAATGCATTTGGGTGGCAAAAATATGAATGCAATCTATACACTGGGGGAAGAACCTCTGGGGGAATCTAGGATGGAAAAGGACCTGGGGGTCCTACTAGATGATAGGCTCAGCAATGGCATGCAATGCCAAGCTGCTGCTTCCAAAGCAAACAGAATATTGGCATTAAAAAGGGGATCAACTCCAGAGATAAAACGATAATTCTCCTGCTCTACATGGCTCTGGTCCGGCCGCACCTGGAGTATGCTGTCCAGTTCTGGGCACCAGTCGTCAGGAAGGATGTACTGGAAATGGAGCGAGTACAAAGAAGGGCAACAAAGCTAATAAAGGGTCTGGAGGATATTAGTTATGAGGAAAGGTTGCGAGCACTGAACTTATTCTCTCTGGAGAAGAGACGCTTGAGAGGGGATATGATTTCAATTTACAAATACCGTACTGGTGACCCCACAATAGGGATAAAACTTTTTCGCAGAAGAGAGTTTAACAAGACTCGTGGTCACTCATTAAAATTAGAAGAAAAGAGGTTTAACCTTAAACTACGTAGAGGGTTCTTTACTGTAAGAGCGGCAAGGATGTGGAATTCCCTTCCACAGGCGGTGGTCTCAGCGGGAAGCATCGATAGCTTCAAGAAACTGAAGATTTACTACTCTGAATAGTTCCTCTGCCCGACTTGACATGCTTCCTTTGGGGTATTGTTGTGGAAGATTTTTATGTATGTTGTCAAATGCCCCCCAGTGTCAGTTTTGCTGCAATACTCTCATGTGAGGGTATTCGCACATACAGATGCGGGTGGAAGACCATTGGATGCGGAAACCTTCCCGTGGACACGGCGGATCTGTTTACCTTTTTAAGGATGTCTGTTTATGTCTCTCCAAGGAACTGGCCACTCCATGGCGACTGCATTTCAACTCCTAAGTAAACAAGTTTGCGTACCTTGGGAACCATAGTATAACCATACAATATTATGGCCCACTGGGCCATGGTATGGTACGGCTCGCATCACTGGTAGCAGTGGGAATGTGCACACGGCTGTGTTCAAAGCCATGTGCTTGCTGCATGGTTTTGCACACCACCGTCTGCACACGTCACTACTGCTTTTATATTTGATTATATGCATGTGTGTCATTGGTTCTTTTGAATGAATACAAGTGTCTGATTGGCTGATTCTGAAGTCAGCAGCCTCTTTTGTTATCCATGTGTTTAGTATAAATAAAAGCCACTTGGCTATTTGGCTCAGGATTTTACACGGAGCTTGAAGTGATACCAACGTCTGTTTGTGTTACTTGGAGAGATAAATGAGCGCGCTTTCCCGGCATTATATAAGAGAGCTTTTTGTGCTTTTAAGCGCAAAGAAATTATATGCTTATAGGGAGAAGCTTAGATTTTCCCCGACAGTATTAATTCTTTAAGGTCGAAGGCCTGCACAGCCTTCTTCATGACCCGCATACTAACACCCTTTGGTCGTTGGAAGTTATAGAAACGTGAATTTAACACATAACAATAAACGACTGACTATTGCTCCAGCCCGTCCATTACTGTCCATACTGTGTTCCACAGTCACACAGTTTGTTACGCTACTCTCTCCAGCGCTTCTACTTCTTCGAATGTTGCACTGACCTTCTCCTTATATCAAAGTCCCGTGTTCCTCGGTCACAGGAATCCGATCAGCTGTTTTACTTCCCCTGCTGATGCACCCTGATGCACTCCATGGAAATGAAGATCCTCCACTTTAGCTCCTTCCCCTGCGGCTCCTCCATCCCTCCTCCGTGCACACGGCACATCCCCCCCATGGGGATGCCCGGTATAGCACCTCAGCATGCCATGCTGTCTTTCCTGTGCTTCACAACTCCTCCTGGAAGCATGTGGCCCCCAACTTATATAAGAGGCCTGCCCCCTGCCAATACAAATTAATGATCGGTCAGAGCCCCCCGCATGAGCTAACTGCCACTCAGGTTTAAGTCCAACCTTCCCTTCCAGAACAATTCCAGTGAAAGCAGGAGAGGATCTCTGAGCCAGAATGTAGGTGGCCACACCCCCCCCCCCCCCCCACTATACTAACACTCCCAGATCAAAACAACCAGGCCTGGAATAGAAACACAGGCCCGGCTAAATTTCCCTGAAGCTGCATTCTGTCACTAAAACACTTCTAGATCACCTGCCTTTAGGTAGTAACCGCTACATATATATACACATACACTATATTACCAAAAGTATTGGGACGCCTGCCTTTACACGCACATGAACTTTTTTTTTTAAGATTATAGGTGTACAATATACAATACAGCCAGCTCCGACAAGAGGAACAGAACAGAAATTTACAATAGAAGAAATTATCACAAAAATGTTACAGTCGCCCCCCCCCCCCCCCCCCGCAGGGGCCAAAAGTACTAGACATCTTCTCATCTGGAGCTAGGCAACAAACAAAAGGTAAAAGAAAGAGAGGCCTGGAGCGAGTCAATGAAAAGGACTAGCAAAGGGTGATAAGAGATGAGGTGATAAGAGAACAGCAAGAGGTTAACAAAATAGAGCAAAGGTGGGGGATTAATGATTGGAGGAGAGATGGGAAGAGGTGGGGTTTAGTTTACTTAAGGAGTAGGTGGGGTGACCCGGGCAAAACTGCAGGGGATCGTGTCAGAGGAGCCGTTTTCCACCCACCCCCCCGTGTTTTGTGTTGTAATTTGACGATTATTAGTCAAATATACTCATTCTGTGTACGAGGCTTTGTATTGTCTGTTTTTCACCGCTCCATCTATTACAGTGGCTGTATTTACACAGCAACTCCCAGCTGTCATTTTGACAGCCGGGTATTACCAGCAAATGCAAGGCAGTGGCGGCTGGTGTTTTTTTGTTTGTGGGGTGGCAAGAACCCGAACCCTCCCCCCACTGCGGCAAATCACTTTTCCATGTCATCTTTGATCCCAGTGACACCGGCAGTAACGTTGGCATTAGTTACAGTGCTAAATAGAGATTTACATTTATTTTCTTAATAAACAAGGCTTTCTTGCAAAAAGTATTTTATTTTCTATACATTTACAGGGAAAAAAAAGAAGTAAAAACAAGAAAAATTTTATTTACATTTCTTTGTTCACTTATGACGATTTGTAGTTTGTAAACTGCCCCTATCTATAATACATTTATAGCCCATCCCTTGTTCCTCTGTATGGGGTCCAATTTTAGAACAATATTCCCATTTTCCTCTCTAATCAATAAAAGAAGAGTGTACAGCAGGTAGAAGACAATAGAAGAAAAGAACACTTAGTAAAAAATATAATAAATTCCTGTTCTCACAACTCTGTATAACTGAAACTGTTAGATGAGGGTTGAAGATTTGCACCTCCTGAGGATATAAATGTGAGTTCACTATTACATATAAACCTTCCTCACCCCATGGCCATGGGAGAGGGGAGGGGGGGAGAGGCTGCAGAGACACAGTCACACAGGAGAGGGGAGGGGGGAGAGGCTGCAGAGACACAGTCACACAGGAGAGGGGAGGAGGAGAGGCTGCAGAGACACAGTCACACAGGAGAGGGGAGGAGGAGAGGCTGCAGAGACACAGTCACACAGGAGAGGGGAGGAGGAGAGGCTGCAGAGACACAGTCACACAGGAGAGGGGAGGGGGAGAGGCTGAAGAGACACAGTAACACAGGAGAGGTGAGGGGGGAGGCTGCAGAGACACAGTCACACAGGAGAGGGGAGGGGGAGAGGCTGCAGAGACACAGTCACACAGGAGAGAGGAGGGGGGAGAGGCTGTAGAGACACAGTCACACAGGAGAGGGGAGGGGGAGAGGCTGAAGAGACACAGTCAGACAGGAGAGGGGAGGGGGAGAGGCTGCAGAGACACAGTCACACAGGAGAGAGGAGGGGGAGAGGCTGCAGAGACACAGTCACACAGGAGAGGGGAGGGGGAGAGGCTGCAGAGACACAGTCACACAGGAGAGAGGAGGGGGGGAGAGGCTGCAGAGACACAGGAGAGGGGAGGGGGAGAGGCTGCAGAGACACAGTCACACAGGAGAGGGGAGGGGGAGAGGCTGCAGAGACACAGTCACACAGGAGAGAGGAGGGGGGGGGAGAGGCTGCAGAGACACAGTCACACAGGAGAGGGGAGGGGGAGAGGCTGCAGAGACACAGTCACACAGGAGAGGGGAGGAGGAGAGGCTGCAGAGACACAGTCACACAGGAGAGGGGAGGGGGGAGAGGCTGCAGAGACACAGTCATACAGGAGAGGGGAGGAGGGAGAAGCTGCAGAGACACAGTCACATAGGAGAGGGGAGGAGGAGAGGCTGCAGAGACACAGTCACACAGGAGAGGGGAGGAGGAGAGGCTGCAGAGACACAGTCACACAGGAGAGGGGAGGAGGAGAGGCTGCAGAGACACAGTCACACAGGAGAGGGGAGGAGGAGAGGCTGCAGAGACACAGTCACACAGGAGAGGGGAGGGGGAGAGGCTGAAGAGACACAGTAACACAGGAGAGGGGAGGGGGGAGGCTGCAGAGACACAGTCACACAGGAGAGGGGAGGGGGAGAGGCTGCAGAGACACAGTCACACAGGAGAGAGGAGGGGGGAGAGGCTGCAGAGACACAGTCACACAGGAGAGGGGAGGGGGAGAGGCTGCAGAGACACAGTCACACAGGAGAGGGGAGGGGGAGAGGCTGAAGAGACACAGTCAGACAGGAGAGGGAGGGGAGGGGGAGAGGCTGCAGAGACACAGTCACACAGGAGAGGGGAGGGGGAGAGGCTGCAGAGACACAGTCACACAGGAGAGGGGAGGGGGAGAGGCTGAAGAGACACAGTCAGACAGGAGAGGGAGGGGAGGGGGAGAGGCTGCAGAGACACAGTCAGACAGGAGGGGGAGGGGGAGATGCTGCAGAGACACAGTAACACAGGAGAGGGGAGGGAGAGGCTGCAGAGACACAGTCACACAGGAGAGGGGAGGGAGAGGCTGCAGAGACACAGTCGCACAGGAGAGGGGAGGGGGAGAGGCTGCAGAGACACAGTCGCAGAGGGGAGGGGGAGAGGCTGCAGAGACACAGTCACACAGAAGAGAGGAGGGGGAAAGGCTGCAGAGACACAGTCACACAGGAGAGGGGAGAGGCTGCAGAGACACAATCACACAGGAGAGGGGAGGGGGAGAGGCTGCAGAGACACAGTCACACAGGAGAGGGGGGGGGGAGAGGCTGCAGAGACACAGTCACACAGGAGAGGGGAGGGGGAGAGGCTGCAGAGACACAGTCACACAGGAGAGGGGAGGGGGAGAGGCTGCAGAGACACAGTCACACAGGAGAGGGGAGGGGGAGAGGCTGCAGAGACACAGTCACACAGGAGAGGGGAGGGGAGAGGCTGCAGAGACACAGTCACACAGGAGAGGGGAGAGGGGAGGCTGCAGAGACACAGTCACACAGGAGAGGGGAGGGGGAGATGCTGCAGAGACACAGTCACAGAGGAGAGGGGAGGAGGAGGGGAGAGGCTGCAGAGACACAGTCACAGAGGAGAGGGGAGGAGGAGGGGAGAGGCTGCAGAGACACAGTCACACAGGAGAGGGGAGGGGGAGAGGCTGCAGAGACACAGTCACACAGGAGAGGGGAGGAGGAGAGGCTGCAGAGACACAGTCACACAGGAGAGGGGAGGGGGAGATGCTGCAGAGACACAGTCACAGAGGAGAGGGGAGGAGGAGGGGAGAGGCTGCAGAGACACAGTCACACAGGAGAGGGGAGAGGGAGAGGCTGCAGAGACACAGTCACACAGGAGAGGGGAGGGGGGAGAGGCTGCAGAGACACAGACACATAGGAGAGGGGATGGGGGAGAGGCTGCAGAGACACAGTCACACAGGAGAGGGGAGGGGGAGAGGCTGCAGAGACACAGTCACACAGGAGAGGGGAGGGGGAGAGGCTGCAGAGACACAGTCACACAGGAGAGGGGAGGGGGAGAGGCTGCAGAGACACAGTCACACAGGAGAGGGGAGGGGGAGAGGCTGCAGAGACACAGTCACACAGGAGAGAGGAGGGGTAGAGGCAGCAGAGACACAGTCACACAGGGGAGAGGAGGAGGAGAGGCTGCAGAGACACAGTCACACAGGAGAGGAGAGGGGGGAGAGGCTGCAGAGACATAGTCACACAGGAGAGGAGAGGGGGGAGAGGCTGCAGAGACACAGTCACACAGGAGAGGAGAGGGGGGAGAGGCTGCAGAGACACAGTCACACAGGAGAGGAGAGGGGGGAGAGGCTGCAGAGACACAGTCACACAGGAGAGGGGAGGGGGAGAGGCTGCAGAGACACAGTCACACAGGAGAGGAGAGGAGGGGGAGAGGCTGCAGAGACACAGTCACATAGGAGAGGGGAGGGGGGAGAGGCTGCAGAGACACAGTCACACAGGAGAGGAGAGGGGGGAGAGGCTGCAGAGACACAGTCACACAGGAGAGGAGAGGGGGGAGAGGCTGCAGAGACACAGTCACACAGGAGAGGGGAGGGGGAGAGGCTGCAGAGACACAGTCACACAGGAGAGGAGAGGAGGGGGAGAGGCTGCAGAGACACAGTCACACAGGAGAGGAGAGGAGGGGGAGAGGCTGCAGAGACACAGTCACATAGGAGAGGGGAGGGGGGAGAGGCTGCAGAGACACAGTCACACAGGAGAGGAGAGGAGGGGGAGAGGCTGCAGAGACACAGTCACACAGGAGAGGAGAGGAGGGGGAGAGGCTGCAGAGACACAGTCACATAGGAGAGGGGAGGGGGGAGAGGCTGCAGAGACACAGTCACACAGGAGAGGAGAGGAGGGGGAGAGGCTGCAGAGACACAGTCACACAGGAGAGGAGAGTAGGGTGAGAGGCTGCAGAGACACAGTCACACAGGGAGGGGAGGGGGGAGAGGCTGAAGAGACACAGTCACACAGGAGAGGGGAGGGGGAGAGGCTGAAGAGACACAGTCACACAGGAGAGGAGAGGGGGGAGAGGCTGCAGAGACACAGTCACACAGGAGAGGGGAGGGGGAGAGGCTGAAGAGACACAGTCACACAGGAGACATTTGTCCATGTGTCACCTCCAATAAGAAAGGACGTATTTTTTATTCTAAAGTTTCCCGCACTCCATACATGACTATGGCTCTCCGTAGTGATTTCTGACGTGCCTATAGAGACTGTCTCTGCGAGTGAAATATTTACCGCAATCTGAGCAAGAAAAAGGGCGCTCGCCCGAGTGACTTTTCTGATGTTTAATAAGGTATTTTTTGAGGCGGAAAGACTTCCCGCACTCTGAACAGGAATGAAGAAGCTTGTCCGTGTGGGTTCTCTGGTGTCTAAGAAGGTCCCCTTTCAGGGTGAAACTTTTCCCGCAGTCTGAACAGGCATACGGGCGAACTCCACTGTGAAACTTCTTGTGCCTTATAAGACTCTCTTTCCAGGTGAAACATTTCCCGCACTCCGAGCACGAAAAAGCGCGCTCACCCGTATGGCTATTCTGATGATTCGTAAGGTATCTTTTCTCGTTGAAGCTCTTCCCGCACTCTGTGCACGTAAAGGGAACCGCACCCGTGTGAAGTCTCTGGTGTGTAAGGAGGTGTCTTTTTTGACTGTAACATTTCCCGCACTCTGAACAGGAGTACGGCTTCTTCCCTATTTCGACCTTGACGTCGGTATCCGGGCTTTCCTTCTCCGGGAAACTGTTTTCTTGCTCAGAGGGCTCGTCGGGGGAATGAATTTCCTCCTGTTTAACAATGTCCAACGTCTTTATGAACATTTCCTCACTCTCGAAGCATGAGAAGGTCACCCCGGCCGCACCGGCGTTTTGATTCTCCTGAAGCTTCGGTTTTGATTTCAGGGGTTTCCCACACGCTGGCTGCGTTGGCTGCTCCCCTGTATGGGTTCGTTGGTGTAGGATAAGCATACCTCTGAGCGCAAAGCTCTTCTCGCACGTCCTACACGTGTAGGTTTTTTTGCCCACGTGGGTTCGCTGGTGTTTGATAAGCGTATCCTTCCAAGAGAAACATTTCCCGCACTCGGAACACGAAAAAGGTTTCTCGCCCGTGTGGATCCTGAGATGTCTCCTCAGGTGGCCCCTCTGCATGAAAGACTGACCGCACTCTGTGCACACAAAGGGTCTTTCCCCCGTGTGGTACCTCAAGTGGCTGACCAGGTCACCTTTGCCTATGAAAGATTTCCCGCACTCCGGACAGGGATAGGGGCGCACGCCTGTGTGCTGACTTACGTGTCTAGTAAGGTGGGATTTACAGATGAAGCGTTTGCCGCACTCCGAACACAGGTAGGGGCGCACCCCGCTGTGAATTTTTTTGTGAAAGACCAGATGTGATTTTGTGTTAAAACACTTCCCGCACTCGGAACATGAAAATGGCCGCTCTCCCGTGTTGATCTTCTGATGCCCAGTAAGAGTTGATGTTGACGTTGGGCATTTTTTATCATTAGTATAGGGAATGATCTCTTCACCTTTGTGTATAAAGATATCGGAATTGCCGTAAGGAGATTCCTTGAGGATCAGCGCATCTGGTGCCTTACCTGCAACGGGAGCTCTTGGAAGGATATTCAAGGTGAAAGCATTTAACTTGTCAAAAGGGTTCTCCGGGTTCAAGGGATCTGCTGGACTGTCTGGATATATATTTGGGGTGGCATTATGGAACTGATGAGGAAGAACGTTGAAGGTATCTGCACAGTTAGGTGTGTGAGCAGTGTGCTTCACTTCTGGGGGACATTGTACGGTCCCGTTATCTACTCCATTATAATCTGGAGAGAAGAGAGGATATCTCTCCGAGGTATCGAAGACATCGTATTCATCTAATGAAAAGAGATTAAAAAAAAACATTGACATTGGTTTGGTGAGGAATGTTGGGAACATGACATTATATTGAGGAATGGAGATGGACCTTTCATATGGTGTACAGTATCTCCTCCTCATTTGTAGGGAACATGACATTATATTGAGGAATGGAGATGGACCTTTCATATGGTGTACAGTATCTCCTCCTCATTTGTTGGGAACATGACATTATATTGAGGAATGGAGATGGACCTTTCATATGGTGTACAGTATCTCCTCCTCATTTGTTGGGAACATGACCTTAAATTGAGGAATGGAGATGGACCTTTCATATGGTGTACAGTATCTCGACCTCATTTGTTGGGAACATGACGTTATATTGAGGAATGGAGATGGGCCTTTCATATGGTGTACAGTATCTCCTCCTCATTTGTTGGGAACATGACATTATATTGAGGAATGGAGATGGACCTTTCATATGGTGTACAGTATCTCCTCCTCATTTGTTGGGAACATGACGTTATATTGAGGAATGGAGATGGACCTTTCATATGGTGTACAGTATCTCCTCCTCATTTGTTGGGAACATGACGTTATATTGAGGAATGGAGATGGACCTTTCATATGGTGTACAGTATCTCCTCCTCATTTGTTGGGAACATGACGTTCTATTGAGGAATGGAGATGGACCTTTCATATGGTGTACAGTATCTCCTCCTCATTTGTTGGGAACGAGACGTTATATTGAGGAATGGAGATGGACCTTTCATATGGTGTACAGTATCTCCTCCTCATTTGTTGAGAACATGACGTTATATTGAGGAATGGAGATGGACCTTTCATATGGTGTACAGTATCTCCTCCTCATTTGTTGGGAACATGACGTTATATTGAGGAATGGAGATGGACCTTCCATATGGTGTACAGTATCTCCTCCTCATTTGTTGGGAACAGAATAGCATCCCTGCATTATTTGCTAGTAGCACTGGGTAGTGTCTTAAGATACCAAGATTACTGTATTGTATTAAGTACTGCAGATGTTTCACCTCTATGAGGTATGGCGATATATACATCTGCTGGGAGCATAAGATGGGGGGTGTAGGTTTATTGATGATGTTATTAGTGACAGCAATGAGGGTTAGTAAATCAGATTATAATTGATGAATGTGCTTTTATTTCATAATCCATATTCCTCTTACCTGGTGATATGAGGATCTCCTGATTCTCCATCTTGATTTCCTTGTAGAGATCCTTGTGTCCTTCTAAATACTCCCACTCCTCCATGGAGAAATAGACAGTGACATCCTGACACCTTATAGGAACCTGACACACACAATGATACAGTCACCATCCAGACACATCCCTTGTCTGTTACTGGATAATGTCCCAGAATTCCCGGCACCGCTCACCTCTCCTGTCAGCAGCTCAGTGATCCTACTAGTGATTTCTACAATCTTCTGCTTGCTGTTTTCCTCTGGTGTCAGGCAGTGTGGTGAAGGCACTGTGAAGGTCACCTGGTCACCAGACTTCACAGGAGGAAAACTCTGTATTGGAAAAACAAGTTTAAGACCAAGTTATTCTCTATCCTCCTCACCTCTAAAGGCACACTTGTATTTTATTAATAGAGATAAGAGTGATGTCATGTGACCTCCCAGAATCCTCCTCACCTCTCCGGTCAGGTCTGTGTTTTATTAATAGAGATAAGAGTGATGTCATGTGACCTCCCAGAATCCTCCTCACCTCTCCGGTCAGGTCTGTGTTTTATTAATAGAGATAAGAGTGATGTCATGTGATCTCCCAGAATCCTCCTCACCTCTCCGGTCAGGTCTGTGTTTTATTAATAGAGATAAGAGTGATGTCATGTGACCTCCCAGAATCCTCCTCACCTCTCCGGTCAGGTCTGTGTTTTATTAATAGAGATAAGAGTGATGTCATGTGACCTCCCAGAATCCTCCTCACCTCTCCGGTCAGGTCTATGTTTTATTAATAGAGATAAGAATGATGTCATGTGACCTCCCAGAATCCTCCTCACCTCTCCAGTCAGGTCTGTGTTTTATTAATAGAGATAAGTGTGATGTCATGTGATCTCCCAGAATTCTCCTCACCTCTCCGGTCAGGTCTGTGTTTTATTAATAGAGATAAGAGTGATGTCATGTGATCTCCTAGAATCCTCCTCACCTCTCCAGTCAGGTCTGTGTTTTATTAATAGAGATAAGAGTGATGTCATGTGACCTCCCAGAATCCTCCTCACCTCTCCAGTCAGGTCTGTTTTATTAATAGAGATAAGAGTGATGTCATGTGACCTCCCAGAATCCTCCTCACCTCTCCGGTCAGCAGGTAGATGATCTCCAGGGTGAGGTTTATTATCTTGTCAGTCATGTGACTCCGGTCCTCCTCTATCCTCATTGTGGTGGTCATGTGATCCATACAGGATGCTTCTCTGTTTAAGTGAATAATAATAAATTAAGAATTATCTGGATAGTACTGATATGATTAAAGTGGAAGTCCAGGCTGAACCTATCTAATCTTCAATATGCTCCCACCCCCATTCTAACTCCTATTCTAACTATCCTGTAGAGGAAAGATGTGTATACTTTCCTATTCTCAGGGATCTCCTTACACTTGTGGTCATTGGGAAGAATTCCCGCAATACAGATAACTAAAAAGATCAATGGTGTCAGTGGGAACTTATCTGAGAGGCAGAAATTGCCCATTGCTCAAGGAACCCCTGGCAACCTCTGGAGAAACCCTGGGGTTCCATGGAGACCTTGTTGAGAAACTCTACACTATACTATGAGTCTCAGTCATTGAGAACATTACATTGGTCCATTTCCACAGGAGTCAGAAATGTCTATTTTGGAAGCCTTGTCCTATTAGTGTCATTGGGAAGGGGATGCACCGTACCCATTGTTCTCACTCTGATATCAACTTCTTCAAAGTAACTTTGGAGGCATCTATGGTGGGAATAGTATTTCAGTGGTTTTGGATCTAATTTTAGGCTGTATCTGGACTATAAACCAACAATTCTGGATGGACACCTGTATAAATAGGTAAGACAGTGTCCTGTATCAGCAAGAGAGGAGTGTGGAGGGTAGGACCTTGGGTATAGAGTTGCCACCTCATCCCTTTAAACCCGAACACCTTTGAATTACACAGATTCTGATGGCTCATTTAATGCAGATAAGGCACCAAGTGAGTTTAATTACCACCTTAATCAGCCACAGAACCTGTGTAATTAATATGTGTTCGGGTTTAAAGGGATGAGGTGGCAACCATACTTGGGTATTATGTGGACTAGAGGTGTACGGAGGGTATGGCATTGGGTAATGTGTAAAGGAGAGGAGTGTGGAGTTGGGTAGGACATTAGGTAGCATGTGAAGGAGAAGAGTACGGGGGGTAGGTAGGACGTTGGGTAGTATGTGAAGGAGAGGAGTGTGGAGGTAGGTAGTATGTAAAGGAGAGGAGTGTGGAGGGTAGGTAGGATCTTGGGTAGTATGTGAAGGAGAGGAGTGTGGAAGTAGGTAGGATATTTGGTAGTATGTGAAGGAGAGGGGTACGAAGGGTATGTAGGACATTGGGTAGTATGTGAAGGGGAGGAGTATGGAGGGAAGGTAGGATGATTGGTAGTATGTGAAGGAGAGGAGTGTGGAGGTAGGTAGTATGTTAAGGAGAGGAGTGTGGAGGGTAGGTAGGACGTTGGGTAGTATGTGAAGGAGAGGGGTACGGAGGGTAGGTAGGACATTGAGTAGTATGTGAAGAGAAGAGTGTGGAGGTAGGTAGGCCATTAGGTAGTATGTGAAGGAGAGGTGTATGGAGGGTAGGACATTGGGTAGTATGTGAAGGAGAGTGTGGAGGGTAGGACATTGGGTAGTATGTAAAGGAGAGGAGTGTGGAGGGTAGGACATTGGGTAGTATGTGAAGGAGAGGAGTGTGGAGGGTAGGACATTGGGTAGTATGTGAAGGAGAGGAGTGTGGAGGGTAGGACATTGGGTAGTATGTGAAGGAGAGGGGTGCGAAGGCTATGACAGCAGAAGTACGGACAGTGTACACAATGTGACGGCATGTGTTGGACACTGGGGGGTGAGTGAAACGTGTAGTTGGACTTGGTTAGGATGGGATAACTGTTCTCGAAATGAGATGCCTGTTGAACCCATGGTACCCCCTTACTGTCCATCATATACAGACCAATCTAAGCACACTAAGAGCCCCGTTACACGGAATAGAAAGCCCGGATTTACTCGTTGCTGGACATTTGTGGGTTCTTTGTGTGCATAGGAGAACTGTGAATGGTTTATCATATTTTCATATCACTGAACTCTATATACGCATCTTCTGAAGATACAAGACGTCACAGTGACTATGGAGGAAGAGGACGGACATGACGGGGGTTACTGGGTGTAAATATAAAATAATATCTTATTACCTCCTCCGCTGCCAGTTCCAGCAATGTCTCCTCTCTACTTCCTCCTGACTCACCTCTGACCCGGAACTTCCTGTCTGTAGGTTACATCACTTCCTGTCTGTGTGCGTTCCACTGAAAACGACGTAGTTCGCCACCCTGTGGGGAGTATGCTAGCTGAAGGCTTAATTATTTTATCAGTCGTCTGACCACTACCGGATGATGTTGGGAATAGTCAATTGAGTGAAACTAAGGCTGGTTTTCCTGATATAGAGGTGCAGGTTGGATAATTAAGACATTAAAGTCCCCGTCCTTAGATACCCAGAGAATATGAAAAATTAGGGACGGGGGACCTCTTGAACTTGACTTCCGGTGGTCATGTCCTGTCATGGCTTCCAAAAAAACATTACATTTTCAGCCTGGTCTTCCCGATTTAGAGGTGCAGGTTGGTTAATGAAGACATCAAATTTCTAGGGCTGCCATCTGTCCGGGATTCACTTGGACAGTTCAGGTTTTGAATCATGTGTTCGGATTTCAGTCCACCTTAAACCCGGACACAATATTCAGACAGGAATGTGGCTCAGAACAGGGCCCCATAGGAGGGTGAGGGGGCACTATGCACGCCACAATACTATTCTCTTTGGAGCTCCCAAAGGTGTCCCTGGTCTGTTACAATCCTATAGTGTATGCTAAAAAATATATATATTTTTGCTGTGCGCTGCTAAAGTGTTTGGGTTTGGCTTGAAGAAAAAGTGACAACCCTACAAATTTCCCATCCTTAAATAGCCAGAGAATATGGAAAATAAGGGTTGAGGAAACTCTTGAACCTGAATTCCGGTGGTCAAGTCCTGTCTTGGTGTCAAATAAACACTACATTTTAAGCTTGGTCTTTCTGATTTAGAGGTGCAAGTTGGTTAATGAAGACATAAAAGTTTCCATCCTTAAAAAGCCAGCGGATATGGAAAATTAAGGATGAGGGAACATTTAAACCTGACTTTAGGTGGTCATGTCCTGTCATGGCTTCCGAGAAAACACTACATTTTCAGCCCGGTCTTCCAGATTTAGAGGTGTGGGTTGGTTAAGGAAGACATGAAAGTTTCCATCCTTAAATAGCCAGAGAATATGGAAAATTATGGATGAGGGAACTGTTCAACCTGACTTCCAGTGGTCATGTCATCTCCTGGCTTTCAAAAAACACTACAATTTCAGCCTGGTCTTCCTGATTCAGAGGTGCAGGTTGGTTAATGAAGACATAAAAGTACCCATCCTTAAATAACCAGAGAATATGTAAATAACAGATGAGGGAACTCTTGAACCTGACTTACGGTGGTCATGTCCTGTCATGGCTTCCAAAAAACAATACATTTTCTTTTTTTTTTAAATGTAAGAACATATACAGTAACAAAGCTAGTATTCGGTATACCCATCTATTAACTTTCAACTGGTCCCTCTTTATTGCATGGAATGTGTCATAGTTGATATATATGTGCCTCCTCCCCTCACCAGCGAAGTTCTCAAGTGCAGTTTCCGGCTGACATTTTGGCTAGGCTGGTGTTGGCAGTGGGCAGTTTGAACAAATTTTGGCATTTCACACTGGAGAAACATGTTGGGGGTTGGACACCCCGTGTTGGATTTCGAAAGCTCACTGTGCTATGCGAAGAGCTTGGTTTGGTGAATCTTTGGCTCATGTTGCATCCCACTGATGGCAAGTATACATGTCATTGGTAAAACACACCACACTCTTTTGGTTGTTCGACCAAGAGATTCTCTGCTCTATGCCGCTCCTCTCCAATGCCACTTGAGACCCGGGTGTCGGGGGCAATAGAAGCCTTCTCCACTCACAGATTACATGCTGGATGAAGGGGAAGCCACCGCACATCAGAAAGATCAGTGGTATTCACATTTATTGTGTAGGAAGTTCACAAGCTTGCCATAAGAATCGCCTGTCAGGAAACGAATGGTCATACTCCTGAAGATAATGCTTGCTACTTATCTTGGCCTGCTACTTGACTACGCTCTGCTTACTTCCCTGGTACTGACCTCAGCCTACTACTTGACTACCCTTCCTCCTGCCCAACCATGTATGACCCTGGTTTGCATTGACACACATCTCTAATGTCGGTTCTTTCTCCCATAGGGGTGACCTTTCAAACGAAGTGCAAACAGACCCAAGGATATTGGAAAGTGAACCCCTTCTGCTGATGACCTAGCACTCCCTGATCTCAACTTGCCCTCTTTCACCTTCAGCTGGCCCATGTGGTGATCGGCAAATGTGGGAATGTCATGGTATTTCGAAATGATCACTTTGTATTCAGAAAACCCTCAATATACCGATATACCACCCACTGCCGGCCAGAACTGGCAACAACGGACAGGACAGATCCATGGATTCACACTTCGTACACCAAATTCTTACCTGACTTTTGGCTTCGTTTCAGGTCATGGCAAAATTGAGATTCCTCAGACCAGCTGGTCATCCCATGTTGGTGATCTGGTAACCCCCGTAACCCCGTTTTCCTGTTCTTAGCAGAAAGGAGAAGACCCCGGTGCCGTCTTCTATTAATGGAGTGCATCCCTCTTAATGTTCTCCAGGTCGGGTGTTCAGAAACAACCTTTTGCAGCACTACTGTAAAGAGGGCAGTTACTGGAGCAGCTTTAATGGACCAAAAAGAGGCAAATAGAAATGTATTTTTCGGTTTCACATAGACTTTAATGGATATGTCTCGCTTTAGTCGAAATCAAACCTGAATGAGCTCTTTGCTAATCTAAACATTTCAGAAAGTTTGACTTGAAGTGCAAAATGCGTTCTATTTCAGCATTGTCGCCATAGATATCTTTTTTTTTTTAGTCAAGTATTGGAGTTTTATCTTTTTTTTTTTTATAAAACAGAAGCAACCCAAATACAAAACACCCATCCCCCACCCCAGTTACAACCCCTGTAACAGCCCTACATAGTTGGAAATAACATATCAAGAGCATAAGATGTTCCATACAATAAACATACTTATACATAGTCAGTGGTGTACCTATCATATCTGGAAACCAGGATATTAACACCCCTCCCCCTTCCCCCCCCCCACGCAATATAGCGTTGCAGACAGCATGCACGGTCAAGTTGTGGTTGTGGCCAAATGGCGTTAACGATAGGAGGAGCCTAAAAGAGCATGGTTAAAAAAAAACTAAGCCTTCTCGCTGTAGAGTATATACTATACATAGAGTGCAGTGGTCAGGAGTATGTCGTATAAAGCCCAGTGTACAGAGTGCTGTGGCCAGGAGTGTGTTATGTATAGCATAGTGTTTATAATGCAGGGGCTCGGGAGTGTGTAATGCAGAGAGTGAAGGGGTCAGGAGTGTGTAGCAAACAGAGTGCAGGGCACAGGAATGCATAATGCAGGGGGTGCAGGGTTTAGGTGTGCCTAACATAGTAAGTACAATGCTCAGGAGTGTGTTATGCAGATAGTGCAGGACTCAAGAGTGCGTAATGTAAAGAGTTCAAGGGTCAGGAGTACATAACGCATAGAGTGCAGGGGTCAGGAGTCAGTAACTGTCAGGGAAATCATATGCATAGTCATGCACGAAGGCATGCGCAAGGATGTGCACATGCTCATAATAGCTCTCGAGTGACAAGCATACATTCCCTGACTCACGCACATACCTGTGCGCATGTGCATTAGCGCGAGCATGCATGAATACTTGGCGCTCACTTGCCTATTGCATAACACAGAGAGTGCAGGGGTCAGAAATGGGTAATGTAGAGAGTGCAGGGGTCGGGACAGGGTAAAATAGAGAGTGCAGGGGTCAGGAGAGGGTAACACAGAGAGTGCAGGGGTCAAGAGTGGGTAACACAGAGTGTAGGGGTCAGGAGTGGATAACGCAGAGAGTGTAGGGATCAGAAGTGGATAACACAGAGAGTGCAGGGGTCAGGAGTGGATAACGCAGAGAGTGCAGGGGTCAGGAGTTGGTAATGCAGAGAGTGCAGGGGTCAGGAGTGGGTAACACAAAGAGTTCAGGGGTCAGGAGTGCATAACGCAGAAAGTGCAGGCGTCAGGAATGGGTAATGCAGGGCTCAGGAAAGGGTACTGCAGAGAGTGCGGGGGTCAGGAGTGGGTAACACAAAGAGTGCAGAGGACAGGAGTGGGTGACACAGAGAGTGCAGAGGACAGGAGTGGTAACACAAAGTGCAGGGCTCAGGAGTGCAT
This sequence comes from Lithobates septentrionalis, assembly GCA_037952835.1. Lineage (NCBI taxonomy): Eukaryota > Metazoa > Chordata > Amphibia > Anura > Ranidae > Lithobates > Lithobates septentrionalis. The sequence goes on along the minus strand of JBBDGP010000300.1, from coordinate 262,205 downwards.
AACGCAGAGAGTGCAGGGGTCAGGAGTAGGTAATACAGACAGTTCTTAGGCCAGGAGTGCGTAACACACAGGATGCAGCGACCAGGAGTGAATAATGCAAAGAGTGCAGGGGTCAGGAGTGGGTAACGCAGAGTGTGCAGGGGTCAGGAGTTTGTAACACACAGAAAGCAAGGGTCATGAGTGTGCAATGCAGGCCTCAGGAGCTTGCAACACAAAGAAGGCAGGGGCCAGGGGTATGAATCCCAGAGAGTGAAGAGGTCAGGAGTGGGTGATGCAGAGAGTGCAATGGTCAGGAGAGAGTGACAAAGAGAGTGCAGGGCTCAGGGAAGGGTTATGCACAGAAGGCAGAGAATAGAAGCATGTAAAAGTGCAGGGCTTAGGAGTGCATAACACACCAGTACAATCCCCATCCCAGCCCACCCTCTCAGTACAGACCCTGAGACAGTGATATGTATGACCAGTCTGGTGTCTATGAAGGTGTCTGTAATGGTTCTAACATTTCCCGTCTAAGAAGGAAGAAGCTTCTCCATGTGGGTTCTCTAGTGTCTAAGAAGGAAGAAGCTTCTCCATTTGGGTGCTTCTCAGTTTGGATTCTCTGGTGTCTAAAAAGAAGAAGCTTCTCCATGTGGGTTCTCTGGTGTCTAAGAAGAAAGAAGCCTGTCTGTGTGGATTCTCTGGTGTCTAAGAGGGAAGAAGCTTCTCTGTTTGGGTTGCCTTGTGTCTAAAAAGGAAGAAGCTTCTCCATGTGGGTTCTCTGGTGTCTAAAAAGGAAGACGCTTGTCTGTGTGGGTTCTCTGGTGTCTGAGAAAAAGACCATTGTTCAAATGTTCTCTGGTGTTTGAGACAGAAAAAAACTTGCCCAAATGGTTTCTCTTGTGCCTAAGAGGGAACAAACTTGTCTGTATGGGTTCTCTAGTGTCTAAAATTATTATTCTCCATTTGAGTTCTCCAGTGTCTAACAGGGAAGAAGCTTATTCATGTGGGTTCTCTGGTATTTAAAAAGGGAGAAGCTTGTCTATGTGGGTTCTCTGGTTTCTAAAAAAAAGAAGGTTCTCCACAGTAGGTTCTCTGGTGTCTAAAAAAGGAAGAAGCTTGTCCATGTGGGTTCTCTGGTGTCTAATAAGGAAGAAGCGTGTCCGTGTGGGTTACCTAGTGTCTGAAAAGAAGAAGGTTCTCTGTGTGAGTTCTCTGTTGTTTAAAAAAAACGAAGCTTGTGCATGTGCGGTGTCTGGTGTCTAAAAAGGAAGAAGCTTGTCGTTGTAGGTTCTCTGTAGTCTAATGCCGCGTACACACGGTCGGACTTTCTATCCTACTTGGTCCGGCACACTTTCCGACGGACTTTGTCCGCCAGGTGCGCCGGACTTTAAAACGGACGGACTTGCCCACACACGCCGGGACTTTCCGGCGGGTTAAGTCCGCCCGTCTTTCCGACGGACTTTCGCCGGAGTTCCGGCGGACTTTCAGAATGAACGGACTTGCCCACACACGGACAAGTCCGTTCATTTTGAACGTGACTCAGGTGCGACGGGACTAGAAAAGGATGTCAATCTTGCCGCTTTTATCGGCGAGATTGACACCTTGCGAGCCCCATCGCGGGGCATACCAGGCCCTTAGGTCTGGTATGGATTATAAAGGGGAACCCCTACGCCGAAAAAACGGCGTGGGGCCCCCCCTAAAATCCATACCAGACCCCGATCCGAGCACGCAGCCTGGCCGGTCAGGAAAGGGGGTGGGGACGAGCGAGCGTCCCCCCCTCCTGAACCGTACCAGGCCGCATGCCCTCAACATGGGGGGTGGGTGCTTTGGGGGAGGGGGGCGCCCTGCGCCCCCCCCCCAAAGCACCTTGTCCCCATGTTGATGAGGACAAGGGCCTCTTCCTGACAACCCTGGCCGTTGGTTGTCGGGGTCTGCGGGCGGGGGCTTATCGGAATCTGGGAGCCCCCTTTAATAAGGGGGCCCCCAGATCCCGGCCCCCCACCCTATGTAAATGAGTATGGGGTCGACCACGCCCCCTAAAACGTCACAGTCCCAGCATGCCCAGGGACTGTGACATCATATGGGGGCGGGGTCTCCGCCTATATAAGTCACAACGCAGCCCTCAGAGACCAGTCCAGCCGGAGAGAGCGTCGTGTCAACATCTGGGGGAAGAGAAGAGAAGAGAAGACAAGAAGACAAGAAGCCCAGAAGTCCGGACCTCCGCTGGCAATAGAGCTACATGAAGACAGCGGAGGGGCCGGCCGAAGACCTGGGACACCGGGAGAAGAGGCCGGAGAGCGGAGAAGAACCAACCGGACGCCGGGAGAAGATGAAGCGGAGGGACCCCCGAAGCCGGAAGAAGACCCCCGAAGCCGGAGGAAGATCCCTCCCCCGGAGCTGTTTAATAAAATATTTTAAAAACCTGTGTAGTGTGTTTTATTACTTACACTTTTTTCCTAGGTAAATGGGTAGGGGTACCAAGTACCCCATACTCATTTACATAGGGTGGGGGGCCGGGAACTGGGGGCCCCCTTATTAAAGGGGGCTCCCAGATTCCGATAAGCCCCCGCCCACAGACCCCGACAACCAACGGCCAGGGTTGTCGGGAAGAGGCCCTTGTCCTCATCAACATGGGGGCAAGGTGCTTTGGGGGGGGGGGGCGCAGGGCGCCCCCCTCCCCCAAAGCACCCACCCCCCATGTTGAGGGCATGCGGCCTGGTACAGTTCAGGAGGGGGGGGCGCTCGCTCGTCCCCACCCCCTTTCCTGACCGGCTAGGCTGCGTGCTCGGATCGGGGTCTGGTATGGATTTTAGGGGGACCCCACGCCGTTTTTTCGGCGTAGCGGGGTTCCCTTTATAATCCATACCAGACCTAAGGGCCTGGTATGCCCCGCGCTCGCTGCAATAGGAAGATTTGTTTTTCCTATTGCAGCGAGCGCGAGATGCAATACCCTGCCCTCGTGTCGTATTTGGTCTGTCGGACCAGCCTACACACGAGCGGGCTTTCCGTCGGACCAGCACACACACGAGTGGACTTTCCGCCCGAAACTGAGTCCGACGGAAAGATTTGAAACTTTTTTCAAATCTAGGTCCGGCGGGCTTTTGGGAAGAAGTCCGCCGGAAAAGTCCGCCGCCGCCCACACACGGGCGGATTGTCCGGCACACTCTGGTCCGCCGGACCAAGTATGCCGGAAAGTCCGACCGTGTGTACGCGGCATTAGAGCTAACAAGCTTATCTATGTGGGTTCTCTGGTGTCTGAGAGGGAAGAAGTGTGTCCATGTGGGTTCTCTGGTGTCTAAGAGGGAAGAAGCTTCTCTGTTTGGGTTGTCTGGTGTCTTAAAGGAAAGAAGTTTGTCCATGTGGGTTTTCTGGTGTCTACGAGTTAAGAAGCTTCTCCATGTGGGTTGTCTGGTGTCTAAAAAGGAATTAGCTTGTCCATGTAGGTTCTCTGGTGTCTAAGAGCTAAGAAGCTTGTCCATGTGGGGTGTCTGGTATCTAAAAGGGAATAAGCTTGTCTGTGTAAGTTCTCTAGTGTCTAAGAGCTAAGAAGCTTGTCCATGTGGGTAACCTGGTGTCTAGGAGGGAAAAAACTTGTTCATATGGGTTGTCTTGTGTCTAAAAAGGTAGAAGCTTGTCCATGTGGGCTTTCTGGTGTCTAGGAGCTAAGAAGCTTGTCCATGTGGGTTCTCTGGTGTCTAAGAGGGAAGAAGCTTCTCTGTGTGGGTTGTCTGGTGTCTAAAAGGGAAGAAGCTTGTGTGTGGATTTTCTGGTGTCTTAAAAGGAAGAAGCTTGTCTTTTCTCTGGTGTCTAAGAAAGAGGAAACAGATGTCCAAGAAGATTGAAGCTTGTCCATATGGGTTCTCTGGTGTTTAAAAGGGAAGAAGCTTGCAATGTGGATTCTCTGGTGTCTAAGAGGGAAGAAGATTCTCTGTTTGGGTTCTCTGGTGTCTAAGAGGGAAGAAGCTTGCCCATGTGGGTTGTATGATGTCTAAAAGAGAAGAAGCTTGTCTGTGTGGGTTCTCTGGTGCCTAAGCACTAAGAATATTATCCATGTGGGTTCTCTAGTGTCTAAGAGGGAAGACACTTGTCCATATAGCATCTCTGGTGTCTAAGAGCTAAGAAGCTTCTCAATGTGGGCTGTCTGGTGTCTAAAAAGGAAGAAGCTTGTCCATGTGGGTTGTCTAGTGTCTAAAAGGGAAGAAGCTTGTCCACGTGGGTTCTCTGGTATCTTAAATGGAAAAAGCTTGTCCATGTTTGTTCTCTGATGTCTAAAATGGAAGAAGCTTGTCCATGTGGGTTCTCTGGTGTCTAATGCCCTGTACACACGGTCGGACTTTCCGACGGAATATGTGCGATCGGAGCTTGTTGTCGGAAATTCCAACCGTGTGTGGGCTCCATTGGACTTTTTTCATCAGAATTTCCGACACACAAAGTTTGAGAGCAGGCTATAAAATTTTCCGACAACAAAATCCGTTTGCGTAAATTCCGACCGCGTGTGGACAATTTCCGACACACAAAGTGCCACGCATGCTCAGAATAAATTAAGAGACGAAAGCTATTGGCTACTGCCCCGTTTATAGTCCCGACGTACGTGTTTTACGTCACCGCGTTCAGAACTATCGGATTTTCCAACAACTTTGTGCGACCGTGTGTATGCAAGACAAGTTTGACCCAACATCCGTCTGAAAAAATCCATGGATTTTGTTGTCGGAATCTCCGATCAATGTCCGACCGTGTGTACAGGGCATTAGAGGGAAGAAGCTTGTCCACGTGGGTTCTCTGGTGTCTAAGAGGGAAGAAGCTTGTCCATCTAGGCTCTCTGGTGTCTAAGAGGGAAGAAGCGTGTCCATGTCGGTTCCCTGGTGTCTAGGGTGTAAGAAGCTTGTTCATATGAGTTGTCTGGTGTCTAAAAAGGAAGAAGCTTGTCCATGTGGGTTGTCTGGTTTCTAAAAGGAAAGAAGCTTGTCCATGTGGGTTGTCTGGTTTCTAAAAGGAAAGAAGCTTGTTCATGTGGGTTTTCTGGTGTCTAAGAGCTAAGAAGCTTCTCCATGTGGGTTGTCTGGTGTCTAAAAAGGAAGAAGCTTGTCTGTGTGGGTTCTCTGGTATCTTAAATGGAAGAAGCTTGTCCATGTGGGTTCTCTGGTGTTTAAGAGGGAAGAAGCTTCTGTTTGGGTTGTCTGGTGTCTAATGCCGCGTACACACGAGCGGACTTTACGGCAGACTTTGCCCGGCGGACGGGATTTGGTCGGACAATTCGATCGTGTGTGGGCTCCAGCGGACTTTGTTTTCTCAAAAGTTGGACGGACTTAAATTTGAAACATGTTTTAAATTAATCCGTCGAAATCGAGTCCGGTCGAAAAGTCCGCTCGTCTGTATGCTAGTTCGACGGACATAAAGCCACGCTAGGGCAGCTATTGGCTACTGGCTATGAACTTCCTTGTTTTAGTCCGGTCGTACGTCATCACGTACGAATTCGACGGACTTTGGTGGATTGTGTGTAGGCAAGTCCGTTCATTCAGAAAGTCCGTCGTAAAGTACATCGAAAAGTCCGCCGGGCAAAGTCTGCTGTAAAGTCCGCTCGTGTGTACGCGGCATTAGAAGGAAGAAGCTTGTCTGTGTGGGTTGTCTGGTGTCTTAAAGGGAAGAAGTTTATCTTTGGGGTTCTCTGGTGAAGGAGGAAACTGATGTCCAAGAAGGAAGAAGCTTGTCCATGTGGGTTCTCTGGTGTCTAAGAGGGAAGAAGCTTCTCTGTTTGGGTTGTCTTGTGTCTAAGAAGGAAGAAGCTTGTCCATCTGGGTTCTCTGGTGTTTAAGAGGGAAGAAGCCTCTCTGTTTGGGTTGTCTGGTGTCTAAGAAGGAAGAAGCTTGTCTGTGTGGGTTGTCTGGTGTCTTAAAGGGAAGAAGTTTGTCTTTGGGGTTCTCTGGTGAAGGAGGAAACTGATGTCCAAGAAGGAAGAAGCTTGTCCATGTGGGTTCTCTGGTGTCTAAGAGGGAAGAAGCTTGTCCATCTGGGTTCTCTGGTGTTTAAGAGGGAAGAAGCTTCTCTGTTTGGGTTGTCTGGTGTCTAAGAAGGAAGAAGCTTGTCTGTGTGGGTTGTCTGGTGTCTTAAAGGGAAGAAGTTTGTCTTTGGGGTTCTCTGGTGAAGGAGGAAACTGATGTCCAAGAAGGAAGAAGCTTGTCCATGTGGGTTCTCTGGTGTCTAAGAGGGAAGAAGCTTGTCCATGTGGGTTCTCTGGTGTTTAAGAGGGAAGAAGCTTCTCTGTTTGGGTTGTCTGGTGTCTAAGAAGGAAGAAGCTTGTCTGTGTGGGTTGTCTGGTGTCTTAAAGGGAAGAAGTTTGTCTTTGGGGTTCTCTGGTGAAGGAGGAAACTGATGTCCAAGAAGGAAGAAGCTTGTCCATCTGGGTTCTCTGGTGTTTAAGAGGGAAGAAGCTTCTCTGTTTGGGTTGTCTGGTGTCTAAGAAGGAAGAAGCTTGTCTGTGTGGGTTGTCTGGTGTCTTAAAGGGAAGAAGTTTGTCTATGGGGTTCTCTGGTGAAGGAGGAAACTGATGTCCAAGAAGGAAGAAGCTTGTCCATGTGGGTTCTCTGGTGTATAAGAGGGAAGAGGCTTGTCCATCTGGGTTCTCTGGTGTCTAAGAGGGAAGAAGCTTCTCTGTTTGGGTTGTCTGGTGTCTAAGAAGGAAGAAGCTTGTCCATGTGGGTTCTCTGGTGTCTAAGAGGGAAGAAGCTTGTCCATGTGGGTTCTCTGGTGTCTAAGAGGGAAGAAGCTTCTCTGTTTGGGTTTTCTGGTGTCTAAGAAGGAAGAAGCTTGTCTGTGTGGGTTGTCTGGTGTCTTAAAGGGAAGAAGTTTGTCTTTGGGGTTCTCTGGTGAAGGAGGAAACTGATGTCCAAGAAGGAAGAAGCTTGTCCATGTGGGTTATCTGGTGTCTTAGAGAGAAGAAAATTGTCTATGTGGGTTATCTAGTGTCTAAAAGGGAAAAGGTTGTCTGTGTGGGTTCTCTGTTATCTAAGAGGGAAGAACTTGTCCATGTCAGTTGTCTGATGTCAAGAAAGTATCTTGTCAGTGTGGACTCTCTCTAAGAAAGAAGAAGCCTGTTCAAGTGAACTCTCTGGTGTCTAAGAAAGATGAAGTTTGTTCATGTGAGCTTCTTTGTTGTCCTAAAGGGAAAAAAATTGACTCTGTAAGTTCTCAGATGTCTATGATGGAAGAACCTTGTCCATGTGAGTTCTTTGGTGTCTAAGAAGGTCTCCTTTCAGGGTGAAACGTTTTCCACAGCTTGAGCAGGCATGCGGGCGCACTCCACTGTGAAATTTCAAGTGCCTCATAAGACTCTCTTTCCAATTAAATCCTTTCCCGCACTCTGAACACGAAAAAGCAGGCTCGCCGGTGTGACTTCTCTGATGGTTAACGAGGTATCTTTTCTCATTAAAACTTTTCCCGCACTCAGAGCATGTATACGGAAGCTCGCCTGTGTGAATTCTCTGGTGGGTTTTAAGGTGTCCTTTCTGGCTATAACATTTCCCGCACTCTGAACAGGAAAATGGCTTCTCTATGGTGTGGTTTTTAAAAAGGGCATCAGGGCGGTCCTTCTCTGAGGAACATTTTCCTTGCTTAGAGGGATCCTCGGTGGAGTGCGCTTCCTGATTACCAACAAGGTCTGGCGTCTTCCTGAACACTTCCTCGCTCTCAGAGCATGAAAGGGTCTTCTCGGCCGCGTGATCGTCTTGATGTTCTCGAAAACTTGATTTTGCTTTTAAGGAATTCCCACATTCGGATTTTGCTTGCTGCTCATCTGTGAGGGTTCTTTGGTGTAGGATAAGCATGCTTCTAAATGGAAAAGTCTTTCCGCATGCCCTACACGTGTATGTTTTTTTAGCTATGTGGGTTCTCTGGTGTTTGTTAAGTGTATCTTTCCAAGAAAAACATTTCCCGCACTCGGAACAGTAAAAAGGTCGCTCACCCGTGTGAATTCTGAGATGTTTTTTCAGATGACCGCTCTGCATGAAGGACTGACCGCACTCTGTGCACACGTAAGGACGCTCTCCTGTGTGAAATCTCAAATGGCTGAGAAGGTCGCTTTTCCCTACGAAAGATTTTTCACATTCCGTGCAAGGATAGGGCCGCACTCCAGTGTGTTGGCTTAAATGTCTAATAAGACCTGACTTCGATATAAAACGTCTCCCGCACTCTGAACACAGGTAGGGTCGCACCCCTGTGTGTATTTTTTTATGAAAGACGAGATGTCCTTTTGTCTTAAAACATTTGCCGCAGTCAGAACATGAAAATGGTCGCTCAGCCATGTTTGCCTTCTGATGTATAGTAAAAGTTGATGACAACGTTGAACATTTTTTACCCTTAGAATGTGGAGAAATGGCTTTCTGGATAACATGAGAGGATTTCTCAGGATTTAGAGGATCTGGTGCCTTATCTGCAATGTGAGTTTTTGAAATGGTATTCTGGGTAATAGCATTTGACTTATCAGAAGGTTCCTCAGGAATAGAGGGATCTGCGGATGTGTCCACGCTGTGAATTATTGGATATGCATTTGGGGTGGTTGTATGTAATTGATGAGGAGTATTAAAAGGATTGGTTGATGTTTCTGCCCTGTAAATTCTGTGATGTATATTTAGAGCTATGGTCTTCACTTCTGGAAAATTTTGCATCATCCTGTTATCTTTTGTGTTATCTTCTGAGGAAGACAAAAGATGTTCTTCAGGGCTATTCCATGCATCATGTCCATCTGCTGTAAAGAGATTTCCATAAATAACCATTTAACTACAGCACACTGGGTTATCATGTATACACATTAATGACATTGTTTGGAAAGGAATGGAGATCGACCTTCCATATGGTGTACAGTATCTCCACCTCATTTGTTGGGAATATGACGTTATATTGAGGAATGGTGATGGACCTTTCATATGGTGTACAGTATCTCCTCCTCATTTGTTGGGAACATGACGTTATATTGAGGAATGGAGATGGACCTTTCATATGGTGTACAGTATCTCCTCCTCATTGGTTGGGAACATGACATTATATTGAGGAATGGAGATGGACCTTTCATATGGTGTACAGTATCTCCTCCTCATTTGTTGGAAACATGAACTTACATTGAGGAATGGAGATGGACCTTTCATATGGTGTACAGTATCTCCTCCTCATTTCTTGGGAAACATGACATTATATTGAGGAATGGAGATGGACCTTTCATATGATGTACAGTATCTCCTCCTCATTTGTTGGGAACATGACGTTATATTGAGGAATGGAGATGGACCTTTCATATGGTGTACAGTATCTCCTCCTCATTTGTTGGAAACATGAACTTATATTGAGGAATGGAGATGGAAATTTCATATGGTGTACAATATCTCCTCCCCGCAATCTTTGGGAACATGACATTATATTGAGGAATGGAAAACGACCTTTCATATGGTGTACAGTATCTCCTCTTCATTTGTTGGGAACATGACATTATATTGAGGAATGGAGATGGACCTTTCATATGGTGTACAGTATCTCCCCCTCATTTGTTGGGAACATGATGTTATATTGAGGAATGGAGATGGACCTTTCATATGGTGTACAGTATCTCCACCTCGCTTGGTCTTTAGTACTTACCTGAGCTGATATCTAGAGAAGAATCTTCCTCTTTAGCTGTCACCATCATCACGACCTTCTCTGTAGATTGTTGAATTTCCTTTAGATAAGTCTTTTCTTCTGCTTTAACTTCAACCTTTGTATGAATTAAGTCTTCACTCTAAACCCAAAATAATAGAACATAACAACTGAAACTAAAAAAGATACATAACTTTATACAATTTGGGGCCTCTTCTGTGCTTTATACCTACAGTCCCATCTACCTGATGATGGTGAAGGGTGGTGTGATCTTCTTGTGTGGAATTCCGGGAATACAGAGGACAGGGACATCTCTCTGGTGGGTTCCCATTACTGGATCCATCTGTAGGAAACACACACACTGACTGAATACATTGTTTCTATGTGTTTATCAGATGATGGGGGATCTAGGTGGACCCTCCGTACTGCTCTCTCCTTTACAATAAAGTCTCCTCTTACCCGGTGATGTGAGGGGCGGCTGATTGTCCATCATGACGTCCTTGTAGAGATCCTTGTGTCCTTCTAAATACTCCCACTCCTCCATGGAGAAATAGACAGTGACATCCTGACACCTTATAGGAACCTGACACACACAATGATACAGTCACCATCCAGACACATCCCTTGTCTGTTACTAGATAATGTCCCAGAATTCCCGGCACCGCTCACCTCTCCTGTCAGTAGCTCCATCATCTTCTTGGTGGCTTCTAAAATCTTCTTCTTGCTGTTTCTCTCAAGTGTGAGGGGGTGAAGTAGAGGCACTGTAATGGTCACATGGTCTCCAACCTTCACCGAAGGTAAATTCTGTATTGAAAAACTGAAGGTAAGGTGAGGTGATACTCACAAAATCTTCCTTAACAAAGATAAGAGTGATGTCATGTGACCTCCCAGAATCCTCCTCACTTCTCCGGTCAGGTCTGTGTTTTATTAATAGAGATAAGAGTGATGTCATGTGACCTCCCAGAATCCTCCTCACCTCTCCGATCAGCAGGTAGATGATCTCCAGTGTGAGGTTCAAGATCTTCTCGGAAATGCGACCCTGGTCCTCCTCCATCCTCCCTAAGGTGGTCAGGTGGTCTAAACTGGATGCTTCTTTCTACAGATAGATAAAAATGTAGGAATTATCTGGATTTTTTTTTTGCGAGTAATATTATCTGTACAGTTCTGTCAAAGTACTGGACTGGTACCGATGAATAGAAAGCCCAGATGTCCTCAGGATGCTGGACACTTATGTGTTCTTTGTGTGTAGAGGATATCACTGAATGGGTTATTATATTGACATATTATTGTACACTATATATGTTTGTATCATCATCTGCTGGAGATAAAAGACATCACAGTGACTATGAAGGAAGAGGACGGACATGACGGGGGGGTTACTGGGTGTAAATAGAAAATAAGATCTTATTACCTCCTCTGTTGCCAGTTCCAGCAATGTCTTCTCACTACTTCCTGTCTATGTGACATCACCTCCTGTCTGCGTTCGTTCTGCAGAAAAATAATGGAGATCGCCATCTTGTGGAGAGTATAGCAGCTGAAGGCTTCGTTATTTTTTTTAGACTACTACCGGCTGATGTTGGAAATAGTAATTAGAGTAAAGCTAAGCCTGGTCATCCTGATTTAGAAATGCAGTTTTGTTGCTGAAGACGAAAAAAAGTCCCCCTTATTTTAAAGCAAGAGCAGCCTTTCTGAACCTTTTCCAAACAGATGAACCCATGAAATAACTTTCCCGTCTCAGGAAACCCCTGCTAAAAATGGCTACATCAACAACTCATGATACATTAGTGTGATGGTCAGTGGGAAGAATGCCCCTTACACTTGTGGTCATTTGGGAAGAATTATCTCCTTGCAGATAGCTAAAAAGACCAATGGTGTCATTAAGAACTTATCTGAGAGGTAGAAATTGCTCATTGTTCAAGGAACCCCTAGAAACCTCTGGAGGAACCCAAAGGTTGCATGGAACCCTGGTTGAGGAAGAACGCTCCTTAAACATGTGGTCATTGGGAAGAATTACTCCCTTACAGATAGTTACAAAGATCAATGGTGTCCGTGGGAACTTATCTGAGAGGCAGAAATTGCTCATTGCTCAAGGAACCCTTAGCAACCCCTGGAGGAACCCTAGCATTCCGTGGAACCCTAGTTGAGGAAGAATGCTCCTTACACTTGTGATTATTGGGAAGTATTATCCCCTCACAGATAGCTAAAAAAGATCAATGGTGTCAGTGGGAACTTATCTCAGAGGCAGAAATTGCTCATTGCTCAGAGAACCCCTATCAACTTCTGAAGGAACCCTGGTTGAGGACGAATACTCCTTACACTTGTGGTGATTGGGAAAATAAACCCCTTACATATAGCTAAAAAGATCAGTGGTGTCACTTAGAACTTATCTGAGAGGCAGAAATTGCTCATTGCTCAAGGAACCCCTACCAACCTCTGGAGGATCCCTTAAGTTCCATGGAACCCTGGATGAGGAAGAATGCTCCTCACACTAAGTTGTGATCATTAGGAAGAATTATCCCCTTACAGATGAGGAACAATGCTTCTTAGACTTGTGGAAGAATTATCCTCTTCCAGAGAGCTAAAAAGATCAATGGTGTCAGTGGGAACTTATCTGAGAGGCAGAAATTTCTCATTGCTCAACTAACCCTACCAACCTCGGGAGGAACCTTAGCATTCCGTGGAACCCTAGTTGAGGAAGAATGCTCCTTACACTTGTGATCATTGTGAAGTATTATCCCCTCACAGATAGCTAAAAAGATCAATGGTGTCAGTGGGAACTTATCTCAGAGGCAGAAATTGCTCATTGCTCAAAGAACCCCTATCAACTTCTGAAGGAACCCTGGTTGAGGACGAATACTCCTTACACTTGTGGTGATTGGAAAGAATTGCCCCCTTACAGATAGCTAAAAAGATCAATGGTGTCACTGAGAACTTAACTGAGAAGCAGAAATTTCTCATTGCTCAAGGAACCCCTACCAACCTCTGGAGGATCCCTAGAGTCCCATGGAACCCTGGATGAGAAAGAATGCTCCTCACACTTGTGATCATTGGGAAGAATTATCCCCTTACAGGTGAGGAAGAATGCTTTTTAGACTCGTGGAAGAATTATCCTCTTCCAGAGAGCTAAAAAGATCAATGGTGTCAGTGGGAACTTATCTGAGAGGCAGAAATTGATCATTAATCAAGGAACCTCTAGCAACCTCTGGAGGATCCCTAGAATTCCATGGAACCCTGGATGAGGAAGAATTATCCTTACACTTGTGGCGATTGGGAAAATAAACCCCTTACAGATAGCTAAAAAGATCAATGGTGTCATTGAGAAATTATCTGAGAGGCAGAAATTTCTCATTGCTCAAGGAACCCTACTAGCCTCTGGAGGATCCCTGGAGTTCCATGGAACCCTGGTTGAGGAAGAATGCTCCTCACACTTGGGATCATTGGAAAGAATTATCCCCTTACAGATAGTTAAAAAGTACAATGGTGTCAGTGGGAACTTATCTGAGAGGCAGAAATTTCTCATTGCTCAAGGAACCCCTACCAACCTCTGGAGGATCCCTAGAGTTCCATGGAACCCTGGATGAGGAAGAATGCTCCTCACACTTGTGATCATTGGGAAGAATTATCACTTTACAGATAGTTAAAAAGATCAATGGTTTCAGTGGGAACTTATCTGAGAGGTAGAAATTGCTCATTGCCCGAGGAACCCTAGTTGAGGAAAAATGCTTCTTATGCCCCGTACACACGGTCGGACTTTGTTCGGACATTCCGACAACAAAATCCTAGGATTTTTTCCGACGGATGTTGGCTCAAACTTGTCTTGCATACACACGGTCACACAAAGTTGTCGGAAAATCCGATCGTTCTGACCGTGGTGACGTAAAACACGTACGTCGGGACTATAAACGGGGCAGTGGCCAATAGCTTTCATCTCTTTATTTATTCTGAGCATGCGTGGCACTTTGTCCGTCGGATTTGTGTACACACGATCGGAATTTCCGACAACGGATTTTATTGTCGGAAAATTTTATCTCCTGCTCTCCAACTTTGTGTGTCGGAAAATCCGATGGAAAATGTCCGCTGGAGCCCACACACGGTCGGAATTTCCGACAACACGTTCCGATCGGACATTTTCCATCGGAAAATCCGACCGTGTGTACAGGGCATTAGACTTGTGGAAGATTTATCCTCTTACAGAGAGCTAAAAAGACCAATGGTGTCAGTGGAAACTTATCTGAGAGGCAGAAATTTCTCATTGCTCAAGGAACCCCTAGCAACCTCTGGAGGAACCCCAGGGTTCCATGGAACCCTGGTCAAGGAAGAATTATGCTTACACTTGTGGCGATTGGGAAAATAAACCCCTAACAGATAGCTAAAAAGATCAATGGTGTCACCAAGAACTTATCTGAGAGGCAGAAATTTCTCATTGCTCAAGGAACCCCAACCAACCTCTGGAGGATCCCTTAAGTTCCATGGAACCCTAGATGAGGAAGAATGCTCCTCACACTTGTGATCATTGGGAAGAATTATCCCCTTACAGATAGCTAAAAAGATCAACAGTTTCAGTGGGAACTTTCTGAGAGGTAGAAATTGCTCATTGCCTGAGGAACCCTAGTTGAGGAAAAATGCTTCTTAGACTTGTGGAAGATTTATCCTCTTACAGATAGCTAAAAAGACCAATGGTGTCAGTGTGAACTTATCTGAGAGGCAGAAATTGCTCATTGCTCAAGGAACCTCTAGCAACCTCTGGAGGAACCAAAGGGTTCCATGGAACCCTGGATGAGAAACCCTGAGCCAGAGAATGTGAAAAGGAACGAGGGAACTCCATACAACCTGACCTCAGATGGTCTCCATCTCCTCCACTTCCAAGAAATGCTCCGGTTTTATTAAAATTAAATAAACATACATAGATTGGTCCTGTTGTTCGGAACACCAATATTTAATAAAAAGAATAAGCACGGACTTTACTGGCAGAGAAAGGGACTCACACTCCAATATATAAAACCATCAATAATTTTTATTTTGTAAAAAACTGCATATAGCTTAACAATAAAAACAATAGTGTGTATAGGATTATCTATTGGTGCAACATACAGAAAACAGACACCCATGCATGTGACTGCTCTGGTGTAAGGAAAGTTCCCTTACTGAATTAAACATGTCCCAAACTCCAAATATGAAAATGGATGCTCATTTTTGTACCTACCCTGGTGTCTATAAAAGGTGTCTTTAATGACTGTAACATTTCCCGCACAATGGACATTAACAGAAGACACCTGTCTTCTCTTGGGCAAAACAATAATTTTTTTTAACACATTTCCCACATTCCAAGCACGATTATGAAGGATCTCCGGAGTGAGTTCTCATATGCCTATGAAGCCCGTCTTTGCGTGCAAAATCTTTACCACACACCGAACAGGAAACCCGCTCACCCACGTGGTTTTTCTGATGTTTAACAAGATATTTTTGGAGACGGAACGATTTCCCGCACTCTGAACATGAATAAAAAAGCTTGTCCGTGTGTGTGCTCTTGTGTTCCAGGAGGTCCTCTTTCTGCGTGAAACGTTTCCCGCAGTCTGAACAGCAATGCAGACGCACCCCGCTGTGAAAATACATGTGCCTTATAAGACTCTCCTTCCTGGTGAAACCTTTCCCGCAGTCCGAGCAGGAAAAAGCGCGCTCGCCCGTGTGACTTTTCTGGTGTCTGCGGAGATCTGTTTTCTCGGCGAAACATTTCCCGCACTCTGAACACTTATGCGGCCGCACTCCGCTGTGAATTTTCTTGTGCCTCATGAGACTCTCTTGCCACGTGAAACTTTTCCCGCACTCTGAACATGAAAAAGCACGGTCACCCTTGTGGCTACCTTGATGGTTAATGAGGTAGCGTTTCTCGCAGAAACTCTTCCCGCACTCGGAGCAAATGAAAGGACGCTCGCCCGTGTGAACTCTCTGGTGGGTAAGAAGGTGCGTTCGCTGACTGAAACGTTTCCCGCACTCTGAACAAGAGAACGGTTTCTTTATCATTTGGACGATGACATGGGAATTGGGACAACATTTTTCGTGTTCTGAGGGCTCCTTAGTTGGGTGAACTTCATGTCTAATAAGGTTCAACTTCTCGCTCTCTGAGCTTGAAAAGATCTTCCCAACTGTGTCACCTTGACAATTCGATTTTGTTTTTAACGATTTCCCATCTTCAGATTTTGTCCCACATGTATATGTCTCTTTACCCACGTGAGTTTTCTGGTTTTTGATAGGCCCATCTGGTGTCATACCTGTATTGTGAATTATTGAGGAGTTATTATGGGTGATAGCATGTAGCTTAGAAGACTTCTCACAATAATCAGAACCTCCCGATCTTTCCAAACTGTCCATTATTGGATATACGTTTGGGGTAGCGAAATGTAAATTCTCTGAAAGAATATTAAAAGGCTCCTCAGACCTATCCAGGCAGGAAATTCTATGAGCTGTGTACTTTACTTTGGGAGAATCTTGTACTATCCTTTCATTTATTAGGTTATCATCTGGAGAGGATGTAAGATGAGAAGATTCCTCCAAAGTATTCCAGACATCTGTGTGTCCATCTGCTGGAAAGAGATTTTTTTCATTATTAACCATTCAACTACAGAACCTCTTCATTGGTTGAGAACATGACATTATATTGAGGAATGGAGATGGACCTTTCATATGGTGTACAGTATCTCCTCCTCATTTGTTGGGAACATGACATTATATTGAGGAATGGAGATGGACCTTTCATATGGTGTACAGTATCTCCTCCTCATTTGTTGGGAACATGACGTTATATTGAGAAACACTGGGTAGTGTCCTAAATACCAAGACTACTTATATATTAAGGGCTGCATATTATTTAACTATATGCAATGATAAAATATCTGTTAGGAATGTTAAATGGTGGGTTGGTTTTATTGAAGATTCTCCTATGAGCAGAAATGGTGATTTCTCAATCTTCTCATACATGAAAAATAAGCTTTCCTTTCATAATCCAGTCTCCTCTTACCCGGTGATGTGAGGGGCGGCTGATTGTCCATCATGACGTCCTTGTAGAGATCCTTGTGTCCTTCTAAATACTCCCACTCCTCCATGGAGAAATAGACAGTGACATCCTGACACCTTATAGGAACCTGACACACACAATGATACAGTCACCATCCAGACACATCCCTTGTCTGTTACTGGATAATGTCCCAGAATTCCCAGAATCCTCCTCACCTCTCCTGTCAGCAGCTCCATCATCTTCTTGGTGACTTCTAGAATCTTCTGCTTGTCAGATGTCCCGGGTGTCATAGAGTGAGGCTGAGGCACTGTGATGGTGACATGATCACCAGACTTCATAGAAGGAAACCTCTATATTGAAGAAACAAAGAGTTCAAGCCAAATGATACTCCAAAAATCCCCCTCACCTCTCCGGTCAGGTCTGTGTTTTATTAATAGAAATAAGAGTGATGTCATGTGACCTCCCAGAATCCTCCTCACCTCTCCGGTCAGGTCTGTGTTTTATTAATAGAGATAAGAGTGATGTCACGTGACCTCCCAGAATCCTCCTCACCTCTCCGGTCAGGTCTGTGTTTTATTAATAGAGATAAGAGTGATGTCACGTGACCTCCCAGAATCCTCCTCACCTCTCCGGTCAGGTCTGTGTTTTATTAATAGAGATAAGAGTGATGTCATGTGACCTCCCAGAATCCTCCTCACCTCTCCGGTCAGGTATGTGTTTTATTAATAGAGATTAGAGTGATGTCATGTGACCTCCCAGAATCCTCCTCACCTCTCCGGTCAGGTCTGTGTTTTATTAATAGAGATAAGAGTGATGTCATGTGACCTCCCAGAATCCTCCTCACCTCTCCGGTCAGGTCTGTGTTTTATTAATAGAGATAAGATTGACGTCATGTGACCTCCCAGAATCCTCCTCACCTCTCCGGTCAGGTCTGTGTTTTATTAATAGAGATAAGATTGATGTCATGTGACCTCCCAGAACCCTCCTCACCTCTCCGGTCAGCAGGTAGATGATCTCCAGGGAGAGGTTAATTAGCCTCTCAGTCATGTGACTCCTGTTTTTGTCCATTTTTCTTAAGTTGGCCATGTGATCTCTACAGGATGCTCCTTTCTATAAATTGATAATCAACTGAGAATTACCTGGACTGTACTGGGATGAATAATATCAGGACAGAGTTCTTCTATCATTTTGATATCTTAGACAGCTTCTTATACTATAGTACAGACCTAATTAATTAAGAACATGATATCACAACAAATATGGAGGAAGAGGAGGGACATGACGGGGGGGGGGGGGGGGGAATAGGTTTAAATATAAAATAATATCTTATTACCTCCTCTGCTGCCAGTTCCAGCAATGTCTCCTCTCTACTTCCTCCCAAATGACCTCTCACCCGCAACTTCCTGTCTTTATATGACGTGGCTTCCTGTTTTCGCCTTCCTTTACTTCCTGTCTATTTTCACGCCACATCCTGCTAATTAGTGCGTTTCACTGAAATAATGGAGATCGCCATCTTGTGGAGGCTACACTAGCTGAATACATTCCTATTATTAGTAGCCTGGACACTACTGGCGAATGTGTGAAATTGTAATTTGAGTGAAGCTAAACCTGGTCGTCCTGATTTAGAGATGCTGTTTGGTTACTGAAAAAAAGATAAAACTCTCCATACTTATGTAGCGCTGCCCTCTTAAGGGTCGCAAGATAGATCAATACCCCTCAGGCTGCCCTGACCCTGTGAGTCCTCTGACACCCTGGGTTAAAAATTTCCTTTAAATTACAGCAACAATAAGGAAATGCGTTAGATCATGACTATTTTACTCAGTAGGATAAATGATGACAATCATAGAACAAACTTGGATTTAACCCCCAAAAAAGGGAAAAGAGTTGTCGTACAAGGAATATTATTAACTGTCGCCTTTATGATTCAAACATTCAACAGTGCATACTGTATTTCCTATACCCAAATAAGTATATGTATATTCTATGTGGGTGGGCTACAGTAGAGCAGAAGAATGATTCTTCTTCCTCCATCTCAGGACTCATGGAACCCACGTCTGGAAGGCTCTTCCTCTGGATTTCCCACTTTCAGCAAGGGTATCACTTGGGCCTCCAACCCATCAGCTAAGCTCACCGTCTCTTTCTGAAATCCAGCCGGAACATTCTCTCGCCACTCTATCAGGGCATAAGTGTAATCTTCCTCAAACTCAGGCTTCACATCCACCACATAGGATCCTTGCTCTGGAACAGCCCTTCTTATCGGCTGTCTCACCTCCCTTTCAGACAATCCAAATTCCGGGCATCTTTACCACACTGGCCAGTTCCAGTTGACTCCCTTGCTCTTGTGCCCAACTGGTGGCAGTGACTGAGTTCCATCCTCCCCTTCTCTCTGGGTTGATCACAGGACTTGCTTGAGCTTGCCATGAGGGGTATCCCGGACGAGCCCCTCAAATGTAGCGCTGCACCTCTTGAGGGTTGCAAGATAGATCAATACCCCTCTTGTTGCCCTGACCCTGTGAGTCCTCTGCCACCTCTGACACTCTGGGTTCAAACATTTTTCCTTTAAATAACAGCAACAATAAGGAAATGCACCAAAATTAGTTAGATCAAGAATATTTTACTCAGTGAGATAAATGAGGAAAGAATCATAGAACAAACTTGAATTTAACCCCAAAAAAAGGGAAGAGAGTTGTCTTACAAGGAATATTATTGATAGCAAAATAACTGTCACCTTTGTGATTCAAACATTCAACAGTGCATACTCTATTTCCTATACCAAAATAAGTATATGTATCTGTGGTGGCCCGTGCATTAAGGGCGCACGGGCGCCGCCCCCTTTCTCCTTAGGCTGTTAGGCCATAGGCTCTAATAGGCTTCAAAAAAGTGACCTGCAAGCGCCATGCTGGGCTCTCGCAGGTCACTCAGCTGTGTTAGAAAAGCGAATGACTATTCGCTTTCCTAACACTAAACCGCCTCTCCGCCAATCAGGTGCTTGGGTCTGTTACCTGATTGGCTGAAACGACAGGCACCGCTATTGGACGCCTATCAGGAGGAGAGGACGGGAGATGAGCATGGAGGACCCCGCTCGTTGCCGTCACCCGCTGCCCCACCAAGACAGGGTAAGTGCGGTTGTCAAACTTTTTTACTTATTAAAACTACTACACTATGAGACCTTCCTCTATAAGTAAAAAAGTTTGACAACAACAAATGGCGATTACACTCACAAGTTACAGTGCCGATCCAGAAATGTAACAATTTCTATAAGATATACAGATTGAATCCCTGGGCTTCCTGAAGACGCCAATATGGCAAAACATATGTCGGAGCAGAGGATCCGCCATTCCAGGTCCTGATCCCATATCCCATTTAGGCTTTGCCATTAAGAGAGACGCGGACTACACACCATCCTTCAAAGACTAGCCAGCTTGCACATGCTGATTACACCTGGTGCACTGTAACATGTGAGTGTAATCGCCATTTGTTGTCAAACTTTTTCACTTATACACTATGAGACCTTCCTCTATGTCTCTTGTGGAGTCATTTTTCCCATCCTAGTTTCATCTCGAGGGGCCAGTGGAGTGGAACTGTGCTTTCAGTGGAATCAATTGGTATTCCAGACGTGCTGTTTGACCTTCCTGTAAAAAGGGGTCATACATTTCTGGTGAGTGTAAAAATATAAAATTGTCCTTCGCGCTGGCGGATTTTCAATGGTAAAGTAATCAAGTGAAATATAGTGCTGTGTAAAATAATTAATAAATAATAATATTGCCGCAAAATATGGGTGTCCACACCAAACACTTAGTGACTGAATAGAAGAAAATACATTTCGCGCAATATTGAAAAATATATGAAGTATAGTGTAGATAAATATATTGTGGAACACTGTTGTCTGTTAGGTGGTAGTATTAAAATCTCTCTTGTGTACTAGAATAATCGCAATTCACCACTGGAAATATTTTTATGCACTATTTTTATGCACATATTTTTATGCTATATGTCATCATTTATTTATGCATGCCAGTTATAGGGTGGTATGAGGAGTATTTCACTATTTACTGCTATTTAAGCCTCACTTTTTTAGTAAAAGCAGCGATTATTCTAGTACACAAGAGAGATTTTAATACTACCACCTAACAGACAACAGTGTTCCACAATATATTTATCTACACTATACTTCATATATTTTTCAATATTGCGCGAAATTTATTTTCTTCTATTTCTGGTGAGTGGCCACCCATCTTTTGAACACTCGTGGTGAAGAACTAGAAGTTTATTTTTGAGCATCACATTTTGGTGTTGGGATTCATTCATTCACTTTCAAGCTTGCTATATTTTGAATATCTGTATTTTTCCGATTCACTGAACATCACTAGCGCCTCATTCTTTAACCATTTGCCGACCGCTGCACGCTGATATACGTCGGCACAATGGCAACGGTGGGCATATGGGCGTACCTGTACGTCCCCTTCAACTGGCGGGGCTAGTGGGCGCGCGCGCCCGCCGCATACATCGTGACCGTGTCCGCGGGTCGCCGTGGACTCGATGTACGCCAGAGGCCCGCGATCGTGTATACAAGGCATTTCCCCATTCTGCCTAGTGACATGACAGGGATCTACTGCTCCCTGTCATCAGGAGCCGTGATTGCTGTCATGTCAGTGGTAGCCCCTCCCCCCCACAGTTAGAATCACTAGCTAGGACACACTTAACCCCTTGATCGGCCCCTAGTGTTTAACCCCCTTCCCTGCCAGTGTCATTTACACAGTAATCAGTGCACTTTTATAGCACTGATCGCTGTATAAATGTCACTGGTCCCAAAATAGTGTCAAAAGTGTCCAATGTGTCCTCCATAATGTTGCTGTCACGATAAAAATCGCAGATCGCCGCCATTACTAATAAAAAAAATAATAATAAAAATGCCATAAAACTATCCCCTATTTTGTAGACGCTATAACTTTTGCGCAAACCAATCAATATACGCTTATTGCGATTTTTTTTCCCAAAAATATGTAGAAGAATACGTATCGGCCTAAACTGAGGAAAAAATTTGTGGTTTTTTTTAATATATTTTTGGGGGATATTTATTTTAGCAAAAAGTAAAAAATATTGCTTTTTTTTTTCAAAATGGTTGCTCTTTTTTTGTTTATAGTACAAAAAATAAAAACAGCAGAGGTGATCAAATACCACCAAAAGAAAGCTCTATTTGTGGGGAAAAAAAGGACGTTAATTTTGTTTGGGTGCAACTTCGCACGACCGCGCAATTGTCAGTTAAAGCGACGCAGTGCCGTATCGCAAAAAAAAAATGCTCTGGTCAGGAAGGGGGTAAAATCTTCCGGGGCGGAAGTTGATAATCTGTGCATAAATCATTTGGAACTCTCAGTCCCACGATCCACTTAAAATGAAACTTTCCTCCTAAAGAGCTCACCACCATTCTTGGAAGTCTGCCCAGAGCTTGACTGAAATCGCTTACTCCGATTTCACTGTACACTGTGAGCTTCCCGTAAAGTGCATCAGAGGCTGCAGCAAGTCAGATGGAGCCCGCCTCATTTCCTGGTGGAGGACATCCAGTGCCATCTAGCCTGGCTGTCCCTGGTACTCCCCTTTTATTCATCGGTTTTGGGGCCCTTGGTTTGTGCCATATATGGAACCTGCAGTTCTTATTCAGAGGGTTGGAGTGTTTTGTGGGATGGGTTTTACCATGTCCCTGCCTTCCTTCCCTCCTTGGCATGTAGCTTGAGGCTCTTTTGCTGCATACTTGTTGCAGCCTTGGTGGGACTATTAGCGTGCCGGCATTGCCTCTGTGCCCTCTGACATCACCTGAGCACCATATGGCACAGCAGATATGACTTCACCGCACCTGGAAATGATGGGGATCAATAGCCAGGTTGTAGGAAGCAATTGTCTTCCTCCCCACAGACATCCTTTTGGCACCAGTCTTGACATGTGGCACCAAATGTTTGCTCCTCACCCATGGAAGAACTTTCCAAGGCGCTTCGTCCTTGTGGGGCTTAATCGTAGATTCATCTGATCAGGACAAATATTGGCTCTTCAAGCTCCATCAACCACAAGAAAACAGCACCCGTCCGCACTCAAAAGCCCAGCACACCGCAGACGATTAAGCCCCACATGGTTTATGGGCATCACATGAGTGTTGTCCCTCCCTATTTGCAGGGTATTTATGGTCTGAGACACAGGTAGTGGCGCTGACTATAGACTGTCTCGGCTGGAACCATGGAACACCTATTTTCACCAGCATTATGGATAATATTTTACATGGAGAATATCGAGTGTTTTGCCTCTTGACCTCATTCAGGTGAGATTTTGGATGGCTTTTGAGTTGATAGTATGCCCATTGATATCTACTGTATATTAACTAGGAAGGGCTTGAACCAATGGATTCTTTTGCAATATATTTTTTACAGTTTACCCACCTGAGGGGACTCCATGGTGATCCTTGGGTTTTGTCCCTGGGTGGAACCTGTGACAACTTACCGGACCATTGTTTTTATGGTTTGGCCGACTTCATGTGTATATCTTGTCTCTGCTGCGTAAGCTGTTTCTGTATCATTATGCATTCAAGGTGACCCATTTTATTGTATTGGAAGTATATGAGATTAATAAATCTATATGTAGCAGATCTAGCACTTCTTCACCCCTGCAGAAAATGTTCGCTATAATTGAAACGCGTCGGTTTTCCACATGTGATCATCTTTCATAATTTGACATATTATGGTGACAACCTGTTAACACATATGACTAGAGGGGCAGGTAGACCTTTTATATGTAGATACAGAGAAAGAAAAAACTTCAAAGAATACATCAGCCAATGTGTTTTAAATGTTCGGTTTTATGGATATTTGTAATCAAATTTATACTTTTTTAATGTATATTTATTTAAATTTAAGCATAGCACACCACCAGTATGTAATTCATGAGAAATAGCTTCAGCTCTGCTCGCCACCTGTAGAAGAACCCCCCCCCCCCCATACGTTTCACGCTTGTGGGGCTTAACCATAGATTTGTCTAGTCAGGACCAATATTGGCTCTTCAAGCTCCATTCAGACCACAAGAAAATGGTGCCTATCTGCACCCAAAAGCTCAGCACACCGCAAGTATGTAATTAATGAGAAATGGCTTCACTTCAACTCTTCATTCGTGCAAAAAACCTCCCCAATGTGTTTTGCGGAATGTGGGGCTTAATCAAAGGTGATTAAGCCCCACAAGTGCGAAATGTGTTAACAGGTTCTTTAATGGGTATGTAGTTAATAATAAATGGCTTTAGCTTGGCTCTCCACCCATGGATGTAATTAAGGAGAAATGGCTTCACCTCGGCTCTCTATTCGTGCAAGAGCCCTCTCTCAACATGTTTCGCCCAATGTGGAGCTTAATCACCCTGCAAGGGCGAAACACTTTAGCGGGTTCAGCCTGGCTCTCCAACCATGGAAGAACCCCCCAGCGTGTTTTGCTCTTGTGGGGCTTAATCATAGGTGTTCAGCTCGGCTCTCCACCCATTAGAGCAACACCTGCCCAACATGTTTTGCCCAATGTGGAGATTAATTATAGGCGATTAAGCCCCACAAGGGTGAAACGCTTTAGCAGGTTCTTCCATGGGTATGTAAATAAGAAATGGCTTCAGCTTCGCTCTCCACCAGTGGAAGACCCCCCCAATGTATTTCGCCCTTGTTGGGCTTAATTCACCTTTGTGGGGCTTACTTGTAGATGATTGGGCCCCAAAAGGGTGAAAAACTTTAGCAGATCCTTCCATGTGTATGTAAGTAATAAGAAATGGCTTCAGCTCAGCTGTCTACCCATGGAATACAACCCCCCCCCCCCCCCGACGTGTTTCACCCTTGTGGGACTTACGTGTAGGCGATTAAGCCCCACAAGGGCAAAACATGTTAGCGGTTCTTCCATGGGTATGTAATTAATAAGAAATAGCTTCAGCTCAGTTCTCGACACATGGATGTAATTAAGGAGAAATGGCTTCACCTTGGCTCTCTATTTGTGCAAGAACCCCCTCCCCCAACATGTTTCATCCAAAGTGGGGCTTAATCGCCTATGATTAAGCCCCACATTGGGTAAAACATGTTGGGGGGGGGATTATTGCATGAATAGAGAGCCAAGCTGAAGTCATTTCTCCTTAACTATATTTAAGCTTCATCCAGACCACAAGAAAATGGCGCCCGTCCACACTCAAAAGCTCAGCACACCGCAAGTATGTAATTAATGAGAAATGGCTTCACCTTGGCTTCAGCTTGGTTCTCCACCCATGGATGTAATTAAGGAGAAATGGCTTCACCTTGGCTCTCTATTCATGCAAGAACCCCCCCCCCCCCCCCTAATGTGGGGCCTAATCATAGGCGATTAAGCCCCACAAGAGCGAAACGCTTTAGCAGGTTCTTCCATAGGTATGTAAATAATAAGAAATGGCTTCAGCTTGGCTCTCCACCCTTGGAAGAACCCCCCACATGTTTTGCCCTTGTGGGGCTTAATCATAGGTGTTGAGCTCAGCTCCCCACCCATGGAAGAACACCCCCTTCCCCCTAATGAATTTCATCCTTGTGAAGCTTAATTTACCCTTGTGGGGCTAACGTGTAGTTGATTAATCACCACAATGGGGAAGCGGGTTCTTCCATGGGTATGTAATATGTAATTCATAAGAAATTACTTAATCTCGGCTCTCCACCTATGGAAGAACTCTACCCCCCAACATGTTTCGTCCCTTGTGTAGCTTAATCGCCTACAAGTAATTCCCACAAGGGTGAAACCCATCTGGGTGGGAGGGGGTTGTATTCCATGGGTGGCCAGCTGAGCTGAAGCCATTTCTGAAGCCTTTGGTGCCCACTTCCTTTTTTATAGGTTTTGCTGCACTTTTTGCAAATCTACAGATCAGGACTTTCAATGAAAACGGATCTGAAGGTTAGATGGATCAGATATGCAATTCGCACTCCCTGTTTGCTGCAACTATGTAACCCCCCATCAGAGATCGTGATCTCTCTGGTGAAGATCGAGTTCGGATTTTTTTCTGAACGACTTCTCACAGTTCAAGCACGAAAAAGGAAATTTTTTTCCCGTATGAACTTTCTGGTGTTTAAGAAGATGTCCTCTTTGATTAAAACATTTCCCGCACTCTGAACAAGAATACGGGCGCTCTCCCGTGTGAACTCTCTCATGCGTCATGAGAGTCGCTTTTATGCGAAAAGACTTCCCGCACTCGGAGCAAGAATAAGGGAGCTCACCCGTGTGCCTTCTCTGATGTGCAACAAGGTGCTCCTTCCGACTGAAACTTATCCTACACTCCGAGCACGAATACGGACGCACCCCAGCATGAATCCTCTTATGCGCTATGAGGTTTCCTTTCCGTGAAAAACATTTCCCGCACTCCGAACATACGATAGGACACTCTTTCATGTGACTCAGGAGGCGGCTGTTGTCCTTGAAACATTTCCCGCACTCTGGGCAGGAGAAAGAGCTTTCCTCTGTGTGACTTCTCTGGTGTTGAAGCAATTCTTCTTCCCGAGCGAAACATTTCCCGCACTCCGAACAGGAGAAAGGACGTGCCTCCTTGTGAATTCTCAGGTGCTGAAGGAAGTCTTTTTTTAGGGCGAAACTTTTCCCGCACTCTGGGCAGGAAAAGGGCTTCTCGCCGGTGTGGCGCTTCAGGTGGTCGCGAAGGCTTCCCTTTTCTGAAAAGCTTGCGCTGCATTCAGGACACTGGAAGGGCTTTTCACCGGTGTGGGTTCTCTGGTGCATGGCAAGTTTCCATTTCTTCGGGAAGGATTTCCCACACTCCGAACATGAAAAAGGCTTTTTGTGGGGATGAAGTTTTTGGTGCTCCACCAGCTGTGACACGTCTGTGAATGATTTCCCGCACTCCGAGCACGAAAAGATCCCCTCCACGGCGTGAACGCTCTGGTGTGTACGGAGCTCGGATTCCGTTTCAAAACGTTTCCCACACACCGAACACGACGTTGACCTCTTGCCAATGTGACATTGCAAATGCTTAGTAAGACACGAGTTCCTCCTGAAACGTTTTCCGCACTCGTCACAGGAAAACGGTCGCTCGCCCGTGTCAGTTCCTCGGTGCGCGACGAGGTCAGATTTTCGCGCGTTTGGCATTTTATCCATGTGTGTCCTCTGGTGTATTCTGAGGGTGGCTCTCCGAGCGAAACATTTCCCGCACTCTGAACACGAGAAAGGTCTCTCACCCGTGTGACACCTGAGGTGTATCGTCAGGTTAGCTTTGTTAGTAAAGGACTGGCCGCACTCTGTGCACACATGAGGTCTCAGACCTATGTGACCCTTCACGTGGGTCACCAAATCCGATTTGGTTATGAAAGATTTGCCGCATTGAGAACATGAAAAGGGGCGCTCTCCAGAATGGGAACGTTGATGTCTAAGGAGGAGCGATTTCGAACTGAAGCGTTTCCCGCACTCCGAACACGAGAAGCGATAATACCCGGTGTGATATCTTTGATGGTGCAGAAGATCCGATTTCCACATAAAAGCTTTCCCACATTCTGAACACGAAAACGGACGCTTCCTGGATTGCTTGGGATTAGACATATCTGGAGATCTATCTACACTGTGAAAACCTGGAGGGCCATTTGTCTCAATAGCGTGTGCCCTAATAGACAATTCCTCAGCATTAGAGGGGGCGGCTAATTCTTCCATAGGGTGATGGCTGGGAGGTAAATTGTAAGAAACGGGTTTTACATCCAGAGAAAATTGTGTAACACCATCATCTTCTTCTTCTTCTTCTTTACATTCAAGGGGTAAAATGGGATGACTTTCTGAGGTATTCAAAACATCAGGTGCATCTGTTGGCCAAAAAACATTTATTCATAAAAAAAAAGGGCCAATTATTCAAAGTCAGAAGTCATGTGTGTTAGTCTAGGAGTTAATGTTTTACAAGATCTTCATTATGGAATCGGGAGCAGTAGTAACACTAACATAAGAGAAAAAGTATACATACAACGATTGCATCATTTTACTGAGGAATACCTCCATCTCATTTGTTGGGAACATGACGTTATATTGAGGAATGGAGATGGACCTTTCATATGGTGTACAGTATCTCCTCCTCATTTGTTGGGAACATGACATTATATTGAGGAATGGAGATGGACCTTTCATATGGTGTACAGTATCTCCTCCTCATTTGTTGGGAACATGACATTATATTGAGGAATGGAGATGGACCTTTCATATGGTGTACAGTATCTCCTCCTCATTTGTTGGGAACATGACATTATATTGAGGAATGGAGATGGACCTTTCATATGGTGTACAGTATCTCCTCCTCATTTGTTGGGAACATGACGTTATATTGAGGAATGGAGATGGACCTTTTACATGGTGTACAGTATCTCCTCCTCATTTGTTGGGAACATGACATTATATTGAGGAATGGAGATGGACCTTTCATATGGTGTACAGTATCTCCTCCTCAATTGTTGAAAACATTGGATAGTGTGGCAAATACAAATAATATATTCTCCAGGTAAGGACTGGATACCAAATGTTATAATTATTCCTCTTTATGCATTTGTCACATTAGATGCATTACCACAATAGGTTATAGATAAATCTACAATGTTTTGTATGGGCAGAAATGTCCTTATGTTGATAAGACATTAAATGTTTCTATCCAGCTGCTTAAACATGGACAAATTATTTATTCAATTAAAATTTCTCTGGTTACTCTGTTGGTTGTTTCAGCTTTAAAGTATTCTCCTCTTACCCGGTGATGTGAGGGGCGGCTGATTGTCCATCATGAGGTCCTTGTAGAGATCCTTGTGTCCTTCTAAATACTCCCACTCCTCCATGGAGAAATAGACAGTGACATCCTGACACCTTATAGGAACCTGACACACACAATGATACAGTCACCATCCAGACACATCCCTTGTCTGTTACTGGATAATGTCCCAGAATTCCCGGCACCGCTCACCTCTCCTGTCAGCAGCTCCATCATCTTCTTGGTGACTTCTAGAATCTTTCTGTGGATGTTTCTCTCAGGTTTCGGGGAGTTAGGTGAAGGCACTGTGATGGTCACCTGGTCACCAGACTTCACAGGAGAAAAACTCTATATTAAAAGATAAAGAGTAATATTGTGACCCTCCCAGAATCCTCCTCACCTCTCCAGTCAGGTCTGTTTTTTTAATAGAGATAAGAGTGATGTCATGTGACTTCCCAGAATCCTCCTCACCTCTCTGGTCAGGTCTGTGTTTTATTAATAGAGATAAGAGTGATGTCATGTGACCTCCCAGAATCCTCCTCACCTCTCTGGTCAGGTCTGCGTTTTATTACTTGTCAAAAGAGTGATGTCATGTGACCTCCCAGAATCCTCCTCACCTCTCCGGTCAGCAGGTAGATGATCTCCAGGGTGAGGTTTATTATCCTCTCGGTCATGTGACTCTGGTCCTCATCCATTTTTGATGTGGTCACGTTGTCTATATAAGATGTTTCTCTCTGTAGACGGATAATAAACTGAGAATTATCTGGACTGTACTGGGATGAAAAATGTCCTCCATAGTTCCGACATTTCAGATTGCTTCCTTTACTACATTACCGTAGCACCCTCCTTGTTAGTGCAGGTTGCTAGGCAAATTGAGTGTAGCTCCTCTGTACTCAGTGGAGCAGAGGTTGATTGCTCTAGCCTGCTAAGTGTTACACAGGCTGCTGGTCTGATTGCTTCCCCCCGCATTCTGGAAGGTTCTAGAATTACAGCGGGAGGAAGAATGGGAGAGAAGCTTGAATATTTACGGGAACCCAGCCAATTCCTGGAAAGGTCTGTCCAGAAGGCAGTTGGAGAACCCATAAATACCCTGAAGCACTAGAGCGGAGGGGTCTTGGATCCCGGGTTAGCCCTGCCAGAAAAGTCACCTCTGGGCAGTCTACTGAGATGCTGTATGGAGATCATCGAGGTCCCAGCCATAGCTTAGGCTGGAGAGGCCTATTCCCTAAAATCTGGGGTTTCTCACATATGGTCTGGAAGAGCACTCTGGAGGATACCCAGTGGAGGCTGGATGGAATAGGGGCTGAGTCTGCCCAGTGGACGTCAGAAGGTGGCAGCTGATGATCCTGAAGCCTCGTGGGTACTGACCCAAGTCCTGTGCCCTAGAGACTGTATGCTGCTACCAGTTTCACCCAGAGACAAATCCAAAGCATTTCTCTTAGCAAGTAGTGATTCTGTGAAGGTTCTCCACCAGCGTAGTAAAAAAAATCCTCAGTTACTTTGGTTCCTTTGGGGTATCCCATGCCTCCCTCCCCCCATACCTATCCAAGTTTTACTCAGCAATAAAAATACAGATACCCCTATTGAGTCAATGACAGAGAAGAAAAGGCTGTGTGCCTGGCTGTGTGTGTACTAAGTAGGGGAAACAGGACTATTCAAGACCAGCAGCCATTTTCGGGGATACCCTACATTACCATTATTGTTTAAATGCTATAATAATAATAATAATAATAATACAGCACCTCTTAACACATAGATGGGAAAATGGCTCTATATTTAGATGTTATTTGTAGACATATGAAGGTATAACTTTTCACTTTTGATTTTGCATGTTATCATCATCTGCTGAAGATAAAAGACGTCACAGTGACTATGGAGGAAGAGGACGGACATGACGGGGGGTTACTGGGTGTAAATATAAAATAATATCTTATTACCTCCTCGGCTGCCAGTTCCATCAATGTCTCCTCAGTACTTCTTCCCGGCTCTCTCACCCGTAACTTCCTATTTATACCTGACATCACTTCCTGTCTGTACCTGACATCACTTCCTGTTTCCCCCTTACTTTACTTCCTGTCCATGTCACACCTATTCCTGCCAGTGCGTTCCACTTAAAAATAATGGAGATGGCCATCTTGTGGAGACTACGCTAACTGTATACATCCCTATTTTTCGTAATCGAAACATTACTGGCTGATGTTGGAAATAGCAATTTGAGTGAAGCTGAAGCTGGTCTTCCCAATTTAGAGATGCTGTTTGATTACTGAAGAAATAAAAGATCCCCCCTTGTTAGGCTCGATTCACATCTATACATGTTGCTTTTGAGCATTTCTGCAGTGCTTTTTGCGGTGCTTGTTGCATTCTTGTCACGTGTTTTTACCGTTATTTTGCCGCTTTTTTTGGTTTTTACATTTTTCCTACACTGTATATAGCTGGCTGCTAAGAAGGGGGCCGGGAATCCGGCCGTCGCGTCCTTAACAACCGATGAGTAGGGCTTCCCCACTGACAGCTGAATGTAAAAAAAAAGAATTGCCGTCTTAAAGAAAATTGTGAAAAAAACAGCGTGGGGTCCCCCCCAGGTCCATACCAGGCCCTTGGGTCTAGTATAAATTCAGAGGGGACCCCCATGCCAAAATTGAAATAAAATGGCATGGGGTCCCCCCCAAAGTCCATACCAGACTCTTATCCGAGCATGCAGCCCGACAGGTCAGAAAAGGGAGGGGACGAACGAGCACCCCTTCCTGAACCATACCAGACTGTGTGCCCTCAACATGGGCGGGGGGGTGGGCGCTTTGATGGGGACAAGGGCCTCTTCCCGACAACCCTGGCCATTGGTTGTCAGGGTCTGCGGGCGGGGGGCTTATCGGAATCTGGAAGCCCCATTTAACAAGGGGGCCCCCAGATCCCAGCCCCCCCCCATGGGTATCGGGTACATTGTACTCCTACCCATTCACCAAAAAAAAAGTAGTGTAGTGTGACAAAAGACAATAGACAGTTTTTGACAAGTCCTTTATTAAAAATCTTCTTTGTCCAGTGTTCTTCTTCCTCCAGGTACGACCCTCCTCTGATGCTGCATCCTGCTGAGCTGTTCGCGCCCATGTCAAGCATTTCTTAGATAACTATGGGGTGTGGCCATCGGATGACGTCTTTCAGAGGCCCCGCCCCCTCGTGACGTCACGGACCCATCATGCCCCAGGCAGAGTCATTTCCCTATAGAACCATTGAATCTGACCTCAGGAGGGTAATTCCCTTATAGAACCCTTGAACCTAACCTCAGGAGGGTCATTTCCCTTTATGGCATCCAGAATTCTCTAATTTGTGGTTATAAACATATTAAATGTGTACACAGCTTAGCCCAGTTATTCTGTACACCAATATATTATCCTTCAACAAGGTGTCACAAGCTGTGGGTTATGACCTAAACCTCGAGCAGGGCATGGAAGTAGACCCCCTTCCCTCACCACTAATGCTTTCCCAATAAGGTGGGGTCTAAAGGATAGCAGGGACCCCCTCATGGAATTTTAAACACAGCGGCAAGCCAACAGTTACTTACAGATGCAGAGTTGGGTTGGTGCATGTGGAGCAGGAACTAGGTAGCACTGGTAGTAGGACTAGTGGCGTAACTGTACCCTAGTAGATTGAACATAGTGGACTAGACTCTTGGAGACTGGATGGTGGCAGATTGGACGGTTGTGGACTGGACTTTAGTAGATTGTACTGGACTGCTTGGTAGCAGACAGTAGCAGCTTGAAGGTGTCAGACCTAATGGTCAGGCCAGGGCAGTCCCTTCTGCCCCAGTTTAAAAAGACTTCACGGGTTACGTGACGAGGTGTCTATGGCTGCGGATGGCAGACGAGGTGCCAGCCCTGGAACTTGGAAGGTAAGTGACTGTGACAGAGGGCCCATGTGGTAAGCAAAAATATTTGGGTCCATTGTAGAATTCAAAGATGATCAGTTATTGAGTGCCAAGAAACCCACCACCACACCAAGACACGACCATCAGGCTGAACCACACTAACACCAGAGGCTGCAGAGACACAGTCACACAGGAGAGGGGAGGAGGAGAGGCTGCAGTGACACAGTCACAGAGGAGAGGGGAGGGGGAGAGATTGTGGAGACAGAGTCACAACGGAGAGGGGAGGAGGAGAGGCTGCAGAGACACAGTCACACAGGAGAGGGGAGGAGGGAGAGGCTGCAGAGACAGTCACACAGGAGAGGGGAGGGGGAGAGGCTGCAGAGACACAGTCACACAGGAGAGGGAAGGGGGAGAGGTTGCAGAGACACAGTCACACAGGAGTGGGGAGGGAGAGAGGCTGCAGAGACACAGTCACACAGGAGAGGGGAGGGGGAGAGGCTGCAGAGACACAGTCACACAGGAGAAAGGAGGGAGAGAGGCTGCAGAGACACAGTCACACAGGAGAGGGGAGGGAGAGAGGCTGCAGAGAATCAGTCCCAGAGAAGAGGGGAGGGGGAGAAGCTGCAGAGACACAGTCCCAGAGATGAGGGAAGAGGGGAAAGGCTGCAGAGACACAGTCACACAGGAGAGGGGAGGAGGGAGAGGCTTCAAGGACACAGTCACACAGGAGAGGGGAGAGGGAGAGGCTGCAGAGACACAGTCACACTAGGGTGCCCACGTGTCCCAGATTGGCCGGGATTGTCCCTTATTTGTGTCCCATGTCCCGGGCACCTTTATTCCGGGACAATACAGTGTCCCGGAATGAAAAAAAAAACATACCGCCAGTCCGCCACCCTGATAAGCATTGCCTCGCTCAGCCAAACTAATTGGTTGCTAGGGCCGCCCCGCCTCGCATCTAGCAACCAGTGACGTCGGCTGAGCGAGGCTTACCCAGTGCTGCCCTGCGCTGAGCAGCGCGCCTCTGTGTCCACCACGCTCCTCGGTCCACCTCAGCTCCGCCCCCTAATTCCGGCTCCCTCAGTCCCTCTCTCTGCATGTAGAGCAAAGCAGCGGCCGCCCTGACCCCCTCTCACCTGTCAATGCAGCGCTCTTGCAGGAGCCCAGAAGAAGGAGGAGCCAGTGTGCAGGGAGCAAGTGCAACCCACAGCTTACAGAATGGGACAGCAGGAGAGAGGTATGTACAGTCCATTACTGTCCCCCTGTCCATTCTACTGTCCCCCTGTCCATCCCTCTGTCATCCTGTCCCCAAAGCCATCCCACTGTCCCCCTGTGTCCATCCCTCTGTCATCCTGTCCATCCCACTGTCCCCCTGTCCATCCCTCTGTCCCCCTGTCCATCCCTCTGTCCCCCTGTCCATCCCACTGTCCCCCTGTCCATCCCTCTGTCCCCCTGTTCATCCCTCTGTCCCCTGTCCATCCCACAGTCCCCCTGTCCATCCCACTGTCCCCCTGTCCATCCCACTGTCCCCCTGTCCATCCCACTGTCCATCTCTCTGTCCCCCTGTCCATCCCACAGTCCCCCTGTCCATCCCACAGTCCCCCTGTCCATCCCTCTGTCCCCCTGTCCATCCCACAGTCCCCCTGTCCATCCCACTGTCCCCCTGTCCATCCCTGTGTCCCCCTGTCCTTCCCACAGTCCCCCTGTCCATCCCACTGGCCCTCTGTCCATCCCACTGTCCCCCTGTCCATCCCACAGTCCCCCTGTCCATCCCACTGTCCCCCTGTCCATCCCACTGTCCCCCTGTCCATCCCACAGTCCCCCTGTCCATCCCACTGTCTATCCCACAGTCCCCTGTCCATTCCACTGTCCCCCTGTCCATCCCACAGTCCCCCTGTCCATTCCACTGTCCCCCTGTCCATTCCACTGTCCCCCTGTCCATTCCACTGTCCCCCTGTCCATCCCACTGCCCCTCTGTCCATCCCACTGGCACTGCTGGTAAGCCAGGATCCACCACGGCAGCCTGTGCCCAGTCCCGGGGCCGACTACTCCCACTGCCTGCAGCTCATTGCCAGGCCAGCAGCCCAACTTCTCACCTCCTAAGCCTCCCCCCCGCCCACGAGGGCTGCGACACGAGCCGCCAGCCAAACTTCCAGGTTTTTTTACACTACTCACTCACTAATACTATTCTATGAGAACATGCATGCTTGCAATGAATAATGTATTGCTTTTAACAATGTTCCTTCTAGAATCTGATACTGTATGTTCGTAACAATAAAATTTCCATTTTTTTTTCTTTTCACATATGTATTTCTGTGTGGCGGAAAGTCTGGCTATCTATTCCAAATAGTGTGACCACCTTGGTATTAGACCCCTTTCACACTGTGCCGCCCCGGGTGTCAGAGGTAAAGCAGCGCTATTTTTAGCGCCGCTTTACTGTCATTTTAGTGGCGCTATTGGGTCGCTAGCGGCACGGTTTTAACCCCAGACTAGCGGCCGAAAAGAGGTTAAATCCGCCCGCAAAATGCCGCCGCAGCGACATTTTGCCGGCGGTATAGCAGCGCTGCCCCGTTGATTTTTTTTGGGGGGGGGGGCGCGGGTGCGGGGGGGGGGGGGGGGTGTCCCTGAATGGCAGTTTGGAAATGTGGTCACCCTAAGTCACACAGGAGAGGGGAGGGGGAGAGGCTGCAGAGACACAGTCCCAGAGAAGAGGGGAGGGGGGAGAGGCTACAGAGACACAGTCACACAGGAGAGGGGAGGGGGAGAGGCTGCAGAGACACAGTCACACAGGAGAGGGGAGGGGGGAGAGGCTACAGAGACACAGTCACACAGGAGAGGGGAGAAGGGAGAGGCTACAGAGACACAGTCACACAGGAGAGGGGAGGGAGAGAGGCTGCAGAGAATCAGTCCCAGAGAAGAGGGGTGGGGGAGAAGCTGCAGAGACACAGTCCCAGAGAAGAAGGGAGGGGGGAGAGGCTGCAGAGACACAGTCCCAGAGAAGAGGGGAGAGGCTGCAGAGACACAGTCACACAGGAGAAGGGAGGGAGAGAGGCTGCAGAGACACAGTCACACAGGAGAGGGGAGAGGGAGAGGCTGCAGAGACACAGTAGTCACACAAGAGAGAGGAGGGGTAGAGGCAGCAGAGACACAGTCACACAGGGGAAAGGAGGAGGAGAGGCTGCAGAGACACAGTCACACAGGAGAGGGGAGAGGGAGAGGCTGCAGAGAAACAGTCACACAGGAGAGGGGAGAGGGAGAGGCTGCAGAGACACAGTCACACAGGAGAGGGGAGGGGGAGAGGCTGCAGAGACACAGTCACACAGGAGAGGGGAGGGGGAGAGGCTGCAGAGACACAGTCACACAGGAGAGGGGAGAGGGAGAGGCTGCAGAGACACAGTCACACAGGAGAGGGAGAGGCTGCAGAGACACAGTCACACAGGAGAGGGGAGGAGGAGAGGCTGCAGAGACACAGTCACACAGGAGAGGGGAGAGGGAGAGGCTGCAGAGACACAGTCACACAGGAGAGGGGAGAGGGAGAGGCTGCAGAGACACAGTCACACAGGAGAGGGGAGAGGGAGAGGCTGCAGAGACACAGTCACACAGGAGAGGGGAGGGGTAGAGGCTGCAGAGACACAGTCACACAGGAGAGGGGAGAGGGAGAGGCTGCAGAGACACAGTCACACAGGAGAGGGGAGGAGGAGAGGCTGCAGAGACACAGTCACACAGGAGAGGGGAGAGGGAGAGGCTGCAGAGACACAGTCACACAGGAGAGGGGAGAGGGAGAGGCTGCAGAGACACAGTCACACAGGAGAGAGGAGGGGTAGAGGCAGCAGAGACACAGTCCCACAGGGGAGAGGAGGAGGAGAGGCTGCAGAGACACAGTCACACAGGAGAGGGGAGAGGGAGAGGCTGCAGAGACACAGTCACACAGGAGAGGGGAGAGGGAGAGGCTGCAGAGACACAGTCACACACACAGGAGAGGAGAGGGGAGAGTCTGTAAAAGTCTGTAGAAGTAAAAACAGAGAATAGTCTTTATTGTAAACTGAATCCATTAGACGTCGTAGATTACATACTAAAGCGTTCCATTTCAAAATACAAACAGATTTTCTTATGAATAAAATGACAGTCGAATGTTTATCCAGGTGCCACCATCCAGAACCAGAAGGGGCTTTGACCTTCCTCGGACTGGTAGGCCCAATATCTCTATAGGAAATGTTTACTTTGAGTGCAAAATACATCCCTTCCAACAATATGGTCCCGGATCCTGGGACACTTTTATTCCCACCTACGGTCTTCAATTCATCCTCTCCAAAAAGACACCAACTTTCTAGGTTGGTCCTTCTCAGACCCCACCACTAAATTGACCAAGACCATCCACTCACAGCCCCACAATCAATGCCTTTTTGAGTTGATGCGCATGTGTAAGAACTCAAAAAAGGGGTGAAGCTGCAATCCCAGGACATGGCCCTGGACACAGAAAAGGCAGGATAGGGGGGCTTATCCGGGACAATTGGCATGTATGAAAATAGCTGGCCCCAGGGGCCGGCAAATTGGGTTCCTTGTCATTTTATGGCACTCCAATATGCAGACACCTTCTCAGTCAGATGGGTCAACCCCACCCCTCTGACCTCCTAAAACTCACTATTGGCCCATTACTGCGATAGGTGGTGTCAACAGAATATAGTGAGGCAGGAGGAGGGTCAAGAGTTGAATATGGTGGAAATCGAGCCCGGGACCTCCTGCTTTGTAGTGTCTTGCTTTACCCCAGTGCAAGGAAGAGCGGGAGGAGCTTGTTTTATGGTTTGCTTGTTATAAACGTTCACTTTTTTAAACTGATCTCCTCAAAAACCAACCAAGACGCTGTGTCTTTGAACTCGATAGAATATTTGACTACTCCAGGAAGAGTCAATTTACTAGCATGGCCAATGATTTAAAGGGGGGGGGGGGGGTAAAGGGGTGGAGGTGATCTGAATGGAGGTCTGAGATGTAATGGGGGAACTGTGGACACTGAAGTAAAGGGAGGCTGTTATGTGAAGGGGGACTGAGGAGAGTGATGTAAAGGGGGGACTGTGATGAAAAGGGGGGTTATGATGTGAAGGGGGACTGAGGAGAGTGATGTAAAGGGGGGACTGTGATGAAAAGGGGGGTTATGATGTGAAGGGGGACTGAGGAGAGTGATGTAAAGGGGGGACTGTGATGAAAAGGGGGGTTATGATGTGAAGGGGGACTGAGGAGAGTGATGTAAAGGGGGGGCTGTGATGTGCAGGGGGGACCGAGGAAACTAATATAAAGGGGAGAGGGGTTGGATGTGAAGGGGGACCGAGGACACTGATGTAAATGGGGGACTGTGATGTGAAGGGGGAGGGGGCTATGATGGGAAAGGGGACTGAGGGCACTAATGTATAGGGTAGACTGTGATGTGAAGGGGGACTGAGAAAACTGATGTAAAGGAGGGACTGTTATGTGAAGGGAGACTAAGGACACTGATGTAAAGGGGGGACTGTGATGTGAAGGGAGACTAAGGACACTGATGTAAAGGGGGGACTGTGATGTGAAGGGAGACTAAGGACACTGATGTAAAGGGGGGACTGTGATGTGAAGGGGGACTGAGGACCCTGATGTAAAGAGGGGACTGTGATGTGAAGGGGGACTAAGGACACTGATGTAAAGGGGAGGGGGGTATGACATGAAGGGGGATTGAGAACACTGATGTAAAGGGGGGACTGTGATGTGAAGGGGGACTAAGGACACTGATGTAAAGGGGGGACTGTGATGTGAAGGGGGACTAAGGGCACTGATGTAAAGGGGAGGGGGGTATGATGTGAAAGGGG
This sequence comes from Lithobates septentrionalis, assembly GCA_037952835.1. Classification (NCBI taxonomy): domain Eukaryota; kingdom Metazoa; phylum Chordata; class Amphibia; order Anura; family Ranidae; genus Lithobates; species Lithobates septentrionalis. The sequence goes on along the minus strand of JBBDGP010000300.1, from coordinate 224,181 downwards.
ACTGAGGGCACTGATGCATAGGGTAGACTGTGATGTGAAGGGGGACTGAGAACACTGATGTAAAGGGGGGACTGTGATGTGAAGGGGGACTGAGAACACTGATGTAAAGGGGGGACTGTGAAGTGAAGGGGGACTGAGGACCCTGATGTAAAGGAGGGACTGTTATGTGAAGGGAGACTAAGGACACTGATGTAAAGGGGGGACTGTGATGTGAAGGAGGACTGAGGACCCTGATGTAAAGAGGGGACTGTGATGTGAAGGGGGACTAAGGACACTGATGTAAAGGGGGGACTGTGATGTGAAGGGGGACTAAGGGCACTGATGTAAAGGGGAGGGGGGTATGATGTGAAAGGGGACTGAGGGCACTGATGCATAGGGTAGACTGTGATGTGAAGGGGGACTGAGAACACTGATGTAAAGGGGGGACTGTGATGTGAAGGGGGACTGAGAACACTGATGTAAAGGGGGGACTGTGAAGTGAAGGGGGACTGAGGACCCTGATGTAAAGGAGGGACTGTTATGTGAAGGGAGACTAAGGACACTGATGTAAAGGGGGGACTGTGATGTGAAGGGGGACTGAGGACCCTGATGTAAAGAGGGGACTGTGATGTGAAGGGGGACTAAGGGCACTGATGTAAAGGGGAGGGGGGTATGATGTGAAGGGGGACTGAGGACACTGATGTAAAGGGGTGACTGTGATGTGAAGGGGGACTGAGGACCCTGATGTAAAGAGGGGACTGTGATGTGAAGGGGGACTAAGGGCACTGATGTAAAGGGGAGGGGGGTATGATGTGAAGGGGGACTGAGGACACTGATGTAAAGGGGGGACTGTGATGTGAAGGGGGACTGAGGACACTGATGTAAAGGGAGACTGTGATGTGAAGGGGGACTGAGGACACTGATGTATTGGGGGGTTGTGATGTAAAGGGGGGACTGTGATGTAAAGGGGACGGAGGACATTGATGTAATGGGGGGAGACTGTGATGTTAAGGGGGACTGAGAACACTGCTGTAAAGGGGGGACTGTGATGTGAAAGGGGACTAAGGCCACTGATGTAAAGGGGAGGGGGGTATGATGTGAAGGGGGACTGAGGACACTGATATAAAGGGGGGACTGTGATGTGAAGGGGGACTGAGGACACTGATGTAAAGGGGGGACTGTGATGTGAAGGGGGACTGAGGACACTGATGTAAAGGGGGGACTGTGATGTGAAGGGGGACTAAGGTCACTGATGTAACGGGGAGGGGGGTATGATGCGAAGGGGGACTGAGGACACTGATGTAAAGGGGGACTGTGATGTAAAGGGGACGGAGGACATTGATGTAATGGGGGGAGGCTGTGATGTGAAGGGGGACTGAGAACATTACTGTAAAGGGAGGACTGTGATGTTAGGGGGACTAAGGGCACTGATGTAAAGGGGAGGGGGGTATGATGTGAAAGGGGACTGAGGACACTGATGTATTGGGGGGCTGTGATGTAAACGGTGACTGGGGGCATTGATGTAAGGGAGGGTGGGGGATTCTGTGATGTGAAGGGGGACTGAGGACACTAAAGGAAAGGGGGACTATGATTTGACGGGGGGCTCTGATGTAAAGGGGGGACTGTGATGTGAAGGGGGACTAAGGACACTGATGTAAAGGGGAGGGGGGTATGACATGAAGGGGGATTGAGAACACTGATGTAAAGGGGGGACTGTGATGTGAAGGGGGACTAAGGACACTGATGTAAAGGGGGGACTGTGATGTGAAGGGGGACTAAGGGCACTGATGTAAAGGGGAGGGGGGTATGATGTGAAAGGGGACTGAGGGCACTGATGCATAGGGTAGACTGTGATGTGAAGGGGGACTGAGAACACTGATGTAAAGGGGGGACTGTGATGTGAAGGGGGACTGAGAACACTGATGTAAAGGGGGGACTGTGAAGTGAAGGGGGACTGAGGACCCTGATGTAAAGGAGGGACTGTTATGTGAAGGGAGACTAAGGACACTGATGTAAAGGGGGGACTGTGATGTGAAGGGGGACTGAGGACCCTGATGTAAAGAGGGGACTGTGATGTGAAGGGGGACTAAGGGCACTGATGTAAAGGGGAGGGGGGTATGATGTGAAGGGGGACTGAGGACACTGATGTAAAGGGGGGACTGTGATGTGAAGGGGGACTGAGGACACTGATGTAAAGGGAGACTGTGATGTGAAGGGGGACTGAGGACACTGATGTATTGGGGGGTTGTGATGTAAAGGGGGGACTGTGATGTAAAGGGGACGGAGGACATTGATGTAATGGGGGGAGACTGTGATGTTAAGGGGGACTGAGAACACTGCTGTAAAGGGGGGACTGTGATGTGAAAGGGGACTAAGGCCACTGATGTAAAGGGGAGGGGGGTATGATGTGAAGGGGGACTGAGGACACTGATATAAAGGGGGGACTGTGATGTGAAGGGGGACTGAGGACACTGATATAAAGGGGGGACTGTGATGTGAAGGGGGACTAAGGTCACTGATGTAACGGGGAGGGGGGTATGATGCGAAGGGGGACTGAGGACACTGATGTAAAGGGGGACTGTGATGTAAAGGGGACGGAGGACATTGATGTAATGGGGGGAGGCTGTGATGTGAAGGGGGACTGAGAACATTACTGTAAAGGGAGGACTGTGATGTTAGGGGGACTAAGGGCACTGATGTAAAGGGGAGGGGGGTATGATGTGAAAGGGGACTGAGGACACTGATGTATTGGGGGGCTGTGATGTAAACGGTGACTGGGGGCATTGATGTAAGGGAGGGTGGGGGATTCTGTGATGTGAAGGGGGACTGAGGACACTAAAGGAAAGGGGGACTATGATTTGACGGGGGTCTCTGATGTAAAGGGGGGACTGTGATGTGAAGGGTCTTCACCCTTGCCTGGACATCGACTAACAAACCTTGCTTTGTGTCCTGGTGCGCAGTCACGTTGGAACAGGAAGGGCCCAACCACTGAAATCTTAGGGCATCAGCATACCAAGACATTTTGGACAATTTCATGCTCCCAACTTTGTGGGAACAGTTTGGAGATGGCCCCTTCCTGTTCCAACATGACTGCTCACCAGTGCACAAAGCAAGGTCCATAAAGACATGGATGAGCGAGTTTGGGGTGGGGGAACTTGACTGACCTCAACCCCATAGAACACCTTTGGGCTGAATTAGAGTGGAGACTGCGAGCCAGGCCTTATCATCCAACATCAGTGCCTGACCTCACAAATGTGCTTCTGGAAGAATGGTCAAACATTCCCATAGACACACTCCTAAACCTTGTGAACAGCCTTCCCAGAAGAGTTGAAGCTGTTATAGCTGCAAAGGGCGGAGCCAACTCAATATTGAACCCTACAGACTAAGACTGGGATGCCATTAAAGTTCATGTGCGTGTAAAGGCAGGCGTCCCAATACTTTTGGTAATATAGTGTGTGTGTATATATATATATACTGTGTGTATTTCTCTCAGAGATCGTGATCTCTCTGGTGAAGATCGAGTTCGGATTTTGTGCTGAACGAGTTCTCACAGTTTAAACACGAAAAAGGAAAACTTCCCGTATGAACCTTCTGATGTTTAAGAAGATGTCCCTTCTGATTAAAACCTTTCCCGCACTCTGGACAAGAAAACGGGCGCACGCCCGTGTGAAGCCTCTCGTGCCTCAAAAGACTGGCGTTCCTGGTAAAGCATTTCCCGCACTCCGAACAGGAATAAGGAATCACGCCCACGTGCCTTCTCTGGTGTGCGAGAAGGTGCCTTTTCTGATTGAAACCCATCCCGCACTCCGAGCAGGAATACGGACGCACTCCAGCGTGAAGTCTCTTGTGCCTATTGAGATTCTCTTTCCGCGTAAAACATTTGCCGCACTCCAAACAGAAAATAGGACGCGCCATCGTGTGGCTTTTCTGGTGTCTTAGAAGGTGCCTGTTGTCGCTGAAACATTTCCCGCACTCTGAACAGGATGAAGGTCGTTCCTCTGTGTGAGTTCTCTGGTGTTGAAGAAAGTCTTCTTCCTGGGTGAAACGTTTCCCGCACTCTGAACAGGAAAAAAGTCCTTCCTCTGTGTGAGTTCTCTGGTGTTGAAGAAAGTCTTCTTGCCGGGTGAAGCATTTCCCGCACTCTGAACAGGAAAACGGCTTCTCGCCCGCGTGAAGCTTCATGTGTTCAAGGAGACTTCTGTTGTGCGGAAAACTTGCGCCGCACTCAGAACACAGAAACGGCTCCTCACCAGTGTGAACTCTCTGGTGTACAACAAGGACCGATTTCGTTTTGAAAGATTTCCCGCACTCCGAACAGGAGAAGTTTTTTTTAGGAGGGTGAAGTTTTTGGTGCTCCGACAGCTGCGATAAATCTGTGAACAATCTCCCGCACTCGGGGCATGGAAAGATCCCCTCCGCGGCGTGAACGCTCTGATGCGCGCGGAGCTCGGACTCCGCTTCAAAGCACTTCCCGCACACCGAACACGCCGTCGACCGCTTGGCTACGTGGCCTTTCAAATGCCGAGCGAGGCACAGTTTCTTTCTGAAGCGTTTCCCGCACTCGTCACAGGAAAACGGCCGCTCGCCCGTGTGGGTTCGCTGGTGCATGGCGAGGTCGGGTTTTCGCGCATAGCCTTTCCCGCACTCTTCGCACATGTATGGCATTTTTTCCATGTGGGACCTCTGGTGTACGGTGAGGGTATCTCTCCGAGCGAAACATTTCCCACACTCTGAACATTTGAAGGGCGTCTCGCCGGTGTGGAGCCTGAGATGTCTCGTCAGATGAGCCTTCTCTATAAAGCACTGGCCGCAATCCGAACACACAAAAGGCCTGAGACCCGCGTGATACTTCACGTGGGTCACCAGGTCCCATTTGCTTTTGAAGGACTTCCCGCACTCTGAGCATAAGAAAGGCCGCTCTCTGGAGTGGGAACTTTGATGGCGCAGAAGGTGCGACCTCGAACTGAAGTCTTTCCCGCACTCCGAACATGAATAAGGGCGATACCCGGTGTGATATCTTTGATGCCTTGTAAGATCGGACTTCCATATGAAGGTTTTCCCGCACTCTGGACATGAAAAGGGACGGTTCCTGGTGCGCGCCCTTTGACGTACGGAGAGCGAGGACTTTGCAGGAGAAGATTCGTCTTGTTTGGATCTCCGGAATATCTCACCGGTCCCCTGGGCAGCAATATCACAAAAAGGTTCTGCGGGATCAGAACAATCTGGGGATCCGTCTACCATGTGAAGACCTGGAGGGACATTTGTCTCCATAGATTTATCAGACAATTCCTCACAGTAAGAGCGGTCTGATAGACCTTCCGTAGGGGGATGGCTGGGAGGGAAACTGTAAGACACGGGTTTTACATCCAGAGGGAATTGTGTAACATCTTCTTCTTCTTCTTCTTCTTCTTCTTCTTCTTCTTCTTCTTCTTCTTCTTCTTCTTCTTCTTCTTCTTCTTCTTCTTCTTCTTCTTCTTTATATTCCGGAGGTAAAATAGGATGGCTTTCCGAAGTACTCCAAACATCAGGTGCATCTGTTGGGCAGAACATTTTTACTCAGATTAAAATAAGAGTCGTTTTATCATAGTCAGAAGTAATGCAGTTATATCAAGGAATGGAGATGGACCTTTCATATGGTGTACAGTATCTCCTCCTCATTTGTTGGGAACATGACGTTATATTGAGGAATGGAGATGGACCTTTCATATGGTGTACAGTATCTCCTCCTCATTTATTGGGAACATGACGTTATATTGAGGAATGGAGATGGACCTTTCATATGGTGTACAGTATCTCCACCTCATTGGTTGGGAACATGACGTTATATTGAGGAATGGAGATGGTGTACACTATATTGGAAACAGTGGATAGTTTGGCATATACAGAGATTGTATTCTCCTGGTGAGGAGTTAATATTGGTCTACCACATGGTACAATTTTTACTCTTCATTTGTCTGCCATATTAGGCATTGTTGTAGGTACATTGATGATGTTCTTATGGACAGAAATGGGGGTTCTGAATAGTCTTTCATGCTCATGAGACATTACATGTTTATATCAAACTGCTTAAAAATTACATATACAATTACAATTTCCCCCATAATTACGCTGGTAATTCCAGCTTTAATTTAGTCTCCTCTTACCCGGTGATGTGAGGGGCGGCTGATTCTCCATCATGACGTCCTTGTAGAGATCCTTGTGTCCTTCTAAATACTCCCACTCCTCCATGGAGAAATAGACAGTGACATCCTGACACCTTATAGGAACCTGACACACACAATGATACAGTCACCATCCAGACACATCCCTTGTCTGTTACTGGATAATGTCCCAGAATTCCCGGCACCGCTCACCTCTCCTGTCAGCAGCTCCATCATCTTCTTGGTGACTTCTAACATCCTCTTGTCGTTGTTTCTTTCGGGTGTCAGGGAATGAGCTGAAGGCACTGTGATGGTCACCTGGTCACCAGACTTCACTGGAGAAAAACTCTGTAATAAGGAAAACAGTAATATTTATGTCACTCCCAGAATCCTCCTCAGCTCTCCGGTCAGGTCTGTGTTTTATTAATAGAGATAAGAGTGATGTCATGTGACCTCCCAGAATCCTCCTCACCTCTCCGGTCAGGTCTGTGTTTTATTAATAGAGATAAGAGTGATGTCATGTGACCTCCCAGAATCCTCCTCACCTCTCCGGTCAGGTCTGTGTTTTATTAATAGAGATAAAAGTGATGTCATGTGACCTCCCAGAATCCTCCTCACCTCTCAGGTCAGGTCTGTGTTTTATTAATAGAGATAAGAGTGATGTCATGTGACCTCCCAGAATCCTCCTCACCTCTCCGGTCAGGTCTGCATTTTATTAATAGAGATAAGAGTGGTGTCATGTGACCTCCCAGAATCCTCCTCACCTCTCCGGTCAGGTCTGTGATTTATTAATAGAGATAAGAGTGATGTCATGTGACCTCCCAGAATCCTCCTCACCTCTCCGGTCAGGTCTGTGTTTTATTAATAGAGATAAGAGAATGATGTCATGTGACCTCCCAGAATCCTCCTCACCTCTCCGGTCAGGTCTGTGTTTTATTAATAGAGATAAGAGTGATGTCATGTGACCTCCCAGAATCCTCCTCACCTCTCCGGTCAGGTCTGTGTTTTATTAATAGAGATAAAAGTGATGTCATGTGACCTCCCAGAATCCTCCTCACCTCTCCGGTCAGGTCTGTGTTTTATTAATAGAGATAAGAGTGATGTCATGTGACCTCCCAGAATCCTCCTCACCTCTCCGGTCAGGTCTGCATTTTATTAATAGAGATAAGAGTGGTGTCATGTGACCTCCCAGAATCCTCCTCACCTCTCCGGTCAGGTCTGTGTTTTATTAATAGAGATAAGAGTGATGTCATGTGACCTCCCTGAATCCTCCTCACCTCTCCGGTCAGGTCTGTGTTTTATTAATAGAGATAAGAGTGATGTCATGTGACCTCCCAGAATCCTCCTCACCTCTCCGGTCAGCAGGTAGATGATCTCCAGGGTGAGATTTATTATCTTCACGTGACTCTGGCCCTCCTCCATTTTTGATGTGGTCTCCATAGTACATTCCAGTCTGTAGACGGAAAATAACCTCGGAATTATCTGGAATGTTCTGGGATAATTAAAGCGGAGTTCCACCCTAAAGTGGAACTTCCGCTCATCGGATTCCTCCCCCCCTCCGGTGTCACAATTGGCACCTTTCAGGGGGGAGGGGGGTGCAGATACCTGTATAATACAGGTATCTGCACCCACTTCCGGGTACAGCTAGCCGCAGCTAGCCGCAGACTCCCCGCCCACCCCCGTTGTGTTGTGGGAAATACACAGTTCCCACAACACAACGGGGACCAGTGAAGACGCGCAGCGCGACTCGCGCATGCGCAGTAGGGAACCGGGCAGTGAAGCGGCAACGCTTCGCTTCCTGATTCCCTCAGTGTGAATGGCGGCGGCAGCACCCGAGGATCGAGGGACGGCTCGGTCTCGGGTGCCGACATCGCTGGACCCCGGGACAGGTAAGTGTCCTTATTTTAAAAGTCAGCAGCTGCAGTATTTGCAGCTGCTGACATCTAATTTTTTTTTTTTTTGGTGAAACACCACTTTAATGTCTTCCAGAGTTCCTCCTTAGACATCTTCCTATACTTATTACTGACCCTGTTTTTTTATGCTATAATCCAGCATCTTTTAATGTACAGTTGGATAAATGGTTCTATACTTAGACTGTACTTTCTAAAGTAAAATTCTATATTTAAATTTTTGTGTATCATCATCTGCTGGAGATAAAAGACATCTCAGTGACTATGGAGGAAGAGGACGGACATGACGGGGGGGGGGGGGGGGGGGTTATCGGGCGCAAAAGGAAAATAATATCTTATTACCTCCTCTGCCAGTTCCATCAATGTCTCCTCTCTACTTCCTCCCGACTCACCTCTCACCTGGGAACTTCCTTTTTATACCGGACGTCACTTCCTGTCTGTAGATCGTGTTCGCCCCCCTCCTGGCAGGACAGATGAATTGCAGCGGTCTATCATAGAGTGAATGCATGTTGTGTCCCAGCTGTATATTACTTATGTCATTACACGTTTTGGATAAAGATCAATAAATACGGGAAACGTTCAGAACAAATGAGAAAACGTTGGAATGTCTCATGTTCAGCTCCAGAAAATATAGATGATAGTCACATGAATAAAGACTAGACATGTGCAGAGCAGAAACATTTCTTTCCTTTTCAAATAGATTTGTTGTTACTAATTTTGATTTGTTTCGGAATTCATTTAGTTTAATTTAATTTCTCTTTATTAATTTTCGAACAAATTCTAAATTTTTGAGACAATTTGAATTCGGATCATTTGAAAAATGATGGACCGATTCGAATTCTGTGTGAAGAATTGCTGGTCGTCAAGCAGCGGGCCGGGAAGCCGGCCACCAGGTCCTTAACCGATGAGGGCTTCCCCACTGACAGCTGAAATGTAAACAAAAGAATGGCGGCAATGAAAAAGTCCCCCCCCAAGCCATACCAAGCTCTTTGGGTCTGGTATGGATTTTAAGGGGAACCCAATGCCAACATTTTTTTAAAAAAAGGTGTGGGGTCCCCCCCAAAGTCCATACCAGACCCTTATCCGAGCATGCAGCCTGGCAAGCCAGGAAAGGATAGGGGGACAAGTGAGCGCCCCCGCCCTCTTGAATCATACCAAGCCACATGCCCTCAACATGGGGGGGTGCTTTGGAGCCCCCAAACCAAAGTGCTTTGTCTACATGTTGATGGAGAAAAGGGCCTCTTCCAAACAACCCTGGCCGGTGGTTTTGTGGGTCTGTGGGCAGGGGTTTTTTAGAATCTGGAAGCCCTCTTTTTTTTTTTTTAAAGGTAAATTTTTATTTGGTTTTGTGGTACAAGACAAACATACAAACATAAATACACATATTTCGAGCAAACATTGCTCATTGCAGTACAGAGTGTAAGACAATGGTATACATTTGGCATACATGTTTTCATATTGACTAGTTGTATATGTCTGTTTAATCTTTATTTTTTATTAATAAACTTGGTATCATTGACTGGAATTTCTTTATTAGTTTTATACGGTAGGTGTGATAGTGTTTTCAGAGCTAGTCCACAGACCCCATATTTTGCGAAATTTTTTTGGGCATCCTCTGGCTTCGTATGTCAATTTGTATAATGGTATAGCCTGATTGACCATGTTTAGCCAGAATGCTATCGTAGGTGGGGATTGTGATTTCCAGTGAATAGTAATAGATTTTTTGGCGTAAAATAATACAATTCTCAGGAAAGTTTGCTTGTTTTGGGATATACTCTCATCATCCACATATCCTAACAGGCATCTTAGGGGATTGCAGATATTAGGCAATTGAGTCAAGGAGCTGATAAAAGCAGTAACCCCTGACCAGAACCGCCTGATCTCGGTGCATTCCCACATCAAGTGGAAAAAGGTGGCCTCCATGATGCTGCACCTGGAGCACGTTGCCGATGGTAGTTTTTTAAGTTTAAATAATAGGGATGGCGTAAAGTATGCTCTGTATAATAGTTTGGTCTGTATGACCCTGTCCCTGGAAGAGATGACAGAGGGGACCTGCAGGGGAAGTATGTCCTGCCAAATCTCCTCCGTCAGCTCAGGGATGTCAGCCTTCCACTTAGTGAGCGTGCTACTGAGTCTGTGCGTTGTGGTATGGAGTAGAGTTCTATAATATGTGGAAATTAATTTGCCATGGGAAGGATCAGTTAATAATTGCTCTAGCGGAGACAGTCGAACAGTCATATTACGCAACCCAAACTGGGTGGTTGCTGTGTGGCGTATTTGCAAGTAAAGAAAATAAGCTGTGCGTGGCAGTTGGTAGTCCTGGCGAAATTCCTCAAATGTCCTGAACTTATTGTTTGAGAATAAATGCATTATGTTTTTTATCCCTTTTTTCGACCAGTATTCCCCATCTGTCCTACGGGCGAATTCCTGTAGATTTGGGTTCCCCCATAATGGAGTATTTGGGGAGTAGATACGATGCTCAGTATCCGGCAGCATTTTAGTTAGTTTAAGAATTCTTATAGTCATTTCAAGGATTTTAGTGCTTTCCCTCCCTCTAAGAGATAGACGGTGGACCAAATATTGTAGGGATTCATAAGAGGTGAGTATGGCTGCTTCTAGGGACGTAGCCGCATTGTTGGCTTCAGGGAAGAACCATCAATGGGCATGAACCAGTTGTGCGGCTATGTAGTATGTCTGAAGACATGGTAGTGCCAATCCTCCCTCCGACACCGGCAGTTGAAGAGTATTTTTTGCAATTCTCACCGCTCCCCCCTTCCAAATGAAGGTGATAAGGATAGAGTCAATCTCTTTAAATTTAGTTTTGGTGATATACACTGGTGAATTACATAGGATGTATAGGAAACGTGGGAGGAATATCATTTTAAAGATATTTATCCTACCTAATATCGTTAGGGGAAGATTGGTCCATGTCTTCAGCGTGTTCTTCATTCTGCTAATAAGTGGGTCTAGATTATATTTACTATAAGAGGACAGAGGATGTTGAATCATGACCCCCAGGTATCTGAAGGAGTCAACTATTTGTAGCGGGCAAGAGGAAGGAGGTGTAAACACCGCTTCCGGATCTATTTTAAACATAAGGGATTTGTCCCAATTAACTTGAAACCCTGAGAAGAGGCCGAATTGTCGAATAATTTCCAGCAGGGTTGGGAGTGACGATTGAGGGTCCGCCAGGTATATTAACATGTCGTCAGCGTATAAAAGATACTTTCTCTTCTAGGCCCCCAATCGTCAGTCCCTTTATTTCCCCACTGGATCTTATCAGTGCTGCCAGAGGTTCTATCGCAATTGCAAATATCAACGGTGACAGGGGGCAACCCTGCCTAGTACCCCGTTTAATCAGGAATGGATCAGTTACTGATGTATTTATCCGCAGTCTAGCAGTAGGCTGTGAATATAATAGTTGAACCCACTTGATAAAGGTATTTCCAAACCCAAATTTCGCCAGGACTTCCAGTAAATAAGGCCATTCGACCGAGTCAAATGCCTTGTGTGCGTCTAAGGCCAGCACCGCTCTAGTCCCTACAACATCATGGGTGGCCTGTAGGTTTGTGAACAATCTCCGTAAGTTTATGGATGTTGATCGTCCTGGAATGAATCCAGTCTGATCCGCCCCAATAATGGTGGTGATAACTGAGTTCAGTCTCCGGGCGAGCACTTTGGCTAAAATCTTGACATCTGAGTTAATTAATGATATTGGTCTATATGATTCACATAATAGGTGGTCTTTATGAGGTTTGGGGATGAGGACAATCAATGCCTCTGACATTGAGGGTGGTAGCTGTCCTGTTTTTATAGCAAAATTATAAACTCTCAGTAGATGGGGAATCAAAAGTTCCTTAAATTGCATATACCATTCTATGGGGAAGCCATCCAGTCCCGGCGTTTTGTTTCTGGCAAAGGACTGTATGGCTTCTCCAATCTCCTCCTCTGTCAGAGGATCGTCAAGGAGTGAGGCCTGTTCTTCTTGGAGCCTCGGTAACGAGATACCGGCCAAATAATCGTCTAATTCTACAATAGTATAGTGGGCTTTGGTAGCATATAATGAAGAGTAAAATTTCACAAAAGCATCGACTATTTCCCCACTCTGTTCCACCACTGTACCCAGTATATTCTTAATTCTTGGAATACTGCACGGTTGATAGTCAGGCCTAGATAAATACGCTAGTAATCGGCTATTTTTGTCTCCAAATTCAAAGATTCGCTGATTTTGATATAGTAATTTCTTCTGAGTACGCTCTAAAAGGACTAGATCCAGGTCTCTAGATCTGTGTTTCCAGGTATTATGCGTTGCTGGGGAAGGGGTGGCAGAGTAAGCAGCCTCAGCTGCTCTAAGATCCCTCTCCGCGTCCTTTAATTTGGACTGGGATGCCTTACGGGCCTGCCCAATCGCCGCCGCAAAAATGCCACGGGTGGGGGCCTTAAAGGCATCCCAGGTCAATGGGACAGAGACACTTTGACGGTTGCGTAACCAATATGCTTTCATTTCCACTGTGCCCTGATCCACCACCATCTGATCCGCTAGCCACAGAGGGCTCAGTCGCCACATGCGGTATGAGGTGGGGGGGCCCAGGGCAAGATCCACCATTAAAGGAGAGTGATCAGACACCGCCCTTGGGAGATATCTGGCCTCAGTCACCCTATTCAATAGCTCAGATGAAACTAAACATAGGTCTATTCGGGACAGAGTACCGTGCATTTCGGACTGACACGAGTACTCCCTCCCGTCTGCGTGCTTCCACCTCCAGGTCTCCACCAGATCAAATTGGGCCAGAAAAGAGCACAGGGGTGTGGGGGGCAATGTGGAGCACTTGAACCTGTCTATGGAATTGTCGAGTACTGTGTTGAAGTCCCCTGCTATCAACAGAGGGCCTTCTGCTATTGCTAGGAGGGAACTCATTACCCGTTCAAAGAACATCTTAGTGAAGGGTGGTGGGACATATAGGCTTGTGACCGTATAAGGCTTACCCCATAATTCAAGTACCACAATAACAAAACATTCGCTGGGTCAGTTTTAACATGCTTTATGGTGATAGGGGCCGATTTTGCTATTAGGATAGATGTGCCTCTGGCATACGTGGAATAAGTAGAATGTATTGCATAGGCAATTTTAGCTCTCTTTAAAGCCATTACTCTGGATCCCTGAAGGTGGGTTTCCTGGAGGAGGATCACGTGTGGATTGTGTCTTGCCAAATAATCAAACATCAGTGACCTTTTGACCTTGGAGTTAAGCCCCCTAACATTCCATGAGACTACCCGGAGCTTAGACATGCGTATAAACAAATCATGACTATTCGAGTCCATTTCTCATTGCCCGTCAGAGCCCCGCCCTGGGCGAGGTCCAGCGAGCCCTGAGAAATAGACCAGAACACAAATATCTCTGTTATGTTACTCATCAATCTGTGGCTCTCAATCCTAGATTGCAGAAATTGTAGAACCAGAGAATCACTTTTAAAGTATGCATATACCATTGAACACCAGTGCTGTTTGTAGATAACCATAACGTTGTAACCAAACCCCTCAAAGTATTTCCCAACAAGTTTTCCCCCCTCCCTAACCCTCCCGGCTCTCATCCCCCAACATATGAGAGCTTTATTCCCATAACCAAACCTATTAGGCAAGAGGGCCATGGCTCAAACCCCTAGCCAACTAATCTTAGGAGACGTGGAAAGGCCCACAGCTCTGGGCCTCCATCCGCGTTTGTCCGCACAAAGTAAAGAATGTGTGGTGTCTCTTGGCCTGAAAAATCATGGCGATAAAAAATAATAATAATAATAACACTGAGAATAATGGAAAATTAAAAATGAAAAATGAAAAATAAAAGTCAGGGAGGATGATAGGTTGCTGAGTGGCATCCGAGGGTATCGTGGGATATGTCTTCTCCTTCGTAGATATGCAGGATTTATAGTCCCGTCTCGACTGCGTGCAGATGTAGATGTATTTGTATTTTCTGCTTCTGAGGATGCAGGAAAGAAAGTCCCATATCAGCTGCAATGGGGTGTGGTGAAGGCCTCCAGGTGGGCTTCATGTATAGTAAGGCACTATTGGGGGGGGGATCTCCTTTCCTGGTTCCTGCGATTCGGATGTGCTAAAGTGTCCACCCATTGTGATGCCTCTCTGGGATCCGTAAAGAAATAGGCCTTGCCCTGGTAGATGATGCGTAGACGTGCAGGATGCAACATGCCATACGGAAGGTGAAGCTCACGTAGCCTGCGTTTAATTGCCAGAAAAGTGGCTCTCTGCTTCTGCGTGGCTACAGAAAAATCTGGGAAAATGGTGATATTATTGCCATTGAAGGAAACTTTGCCCCTCTCTCTAGCTACTCTGAGAATAGCCTCTCTGTCACGGAAGTGTAGCAGCTTTATGATCATGGCAGGTGGTGGGGACCCAGGTGGCAGAGGGCGCATGGGGATTCTGTGTGCCCTCTCTATGGCGAACATTGGTGAGAAGGTGCTTGCCCCAAACTCATTCAACAGCCATCTTTCCATGAATATTTCTGGTGTTTTGCCCTCAGCACCCTCTGGGAACCCCAGAAAGCGCAAATTGTTCCTTCTGAGGCGGTCTTCCATGTCAGTGAGCTTATCTGTAGTGTATTCATGGGCCTGCCGCAGTTCCCTCACAGAGCCCTGTAAGGGACGTGTCTCATCTTCCATATCACTAATGCGTTGTTCAGCATTAGTCACTCTATGGCGAATATTGTGGACATCTTGTTTCAAAAAGGACAATTCTGTTTTGATAGTGTCCATTTGTGTGGTGAGAGATGCATGGCTGTGCTGGATGGCTGCCATAATCTGGGACAGTGATGGCTCTGCAGGGCCTGCATCATCCCTGACTGCTCTGGGGGATTGAGGATCATGTCCCTCCACAGGGGAGAATAAGAGAGGGTCTTCTGGGCTTAAGGTAGGGGGAGATCTTTGTGACTCACCCTTCCCCGTGAGCTGTTTCCAGGATGTGGATGTGGAGGCTGCCTGCCGCTGTGTGTCTCCCTCATGCTGATCGGCGCCATTTTGTTGCGGCCTGCATGGCGGTACCGACGGCCCGATTCCTGGGGCCTCCTCCATCGGTGGGCCGTATTTGACCATCCCCTGACGGTCTCAGTGCTCTCCGGGTGCTGTGGGGGTATATAGGACCCTCGGATGGCGGCCTGGATCTCAGGATTTGAGCAGGATATGTGCGGTGCGGACGGAGCTCAGGCTGTGCACGTCCTCACATCCCAGGTGCTGGCCACGCCCCCTGGAAGCCCTCTTTAACAAGGAGTAAGGCTTGTGGGGAAGAAGCCCTTGTCCCCATCAAAATGGGGACAAGCTGCTTTGGAAGGGGGGGCAGAGCCCCCCACAGCCTCAAAGCACTACCCCTCATGTTAAGGACATGTGGCCTTGTATGGTTCAGGAGAGGGGGGCACTCGCTTGTCACCCCCCCTTTCCCGGACTGCATGCTCTCGAATAAAGGTCAGGTATGGATTTTGGAGGGGACTCCACGCCGTTATTCTTTTAAATTTTGGCATAGGGTTCCCCTTAAAATCCATACCAGACCTGAAGGACCTGGTATGGACTGGGGGGGGGACCCCACGCTGTTTTTTTTATGACATTTTCTTTGCCGGCATTCTTTTATTTACATTTCAGCTGTCAGTAAGGAAGCCCGCTGACAGCTGATGACTCATCGGTTGTGAAGGACGCAGCGACCGGCTTCACAGCCCACTCTCCTTAACAACCAGTTATTCTTTACACAGAATTCGAATAGGTCGATCATTTTTCAACCAATCCGTATTAGAATCGTTCCAAAAATCTGTAATTCATTAGAAAACGAATAAATAAAACAAAATTTGTTACTATTTCACTTGGAAATTCCAAATAACCAAAAAATTTGTCCGAATTTATTTACGGACCGAAATGAATTGTACATGTCTAATAAAGACATCAATCCATCCAGTTCAACCTGTGTGTGATATCTCTACGACTTCCCATATCCCTGTATATTGTCCTTCAAATAATTTTTTGAAATCAGCAACTTTATTCATTGCAACCACCGATTGTGGAAGGGAGTTCCATACTCACTGCTCTAACAGTAAAAAAAAAACCTTTACGTAGTTTAAGGTTGAACCTTTTCTCGTCCAACTACATTCAGTGGCCATGTGTCTTCTTAAGGGACCTGAGACTGAATAGATTCCTTTCAATGTTGGAATCACCATTATGATATTCGTATATCGCTATCATATCTCCTATTGGGCGTCTCTCCTCCAGGGAGAATAAGTTTAATGTTTGTAGTTGTTCCCCGTAATTGAGGTCCTCCAAAACTGAGGTCCTCCATAACTGAGAACCTCCACCCTCCATAACTGAGGTCCTCCACCCTTCATAACTGAGGTCCTCCACCCTTCATAACTAAGGTCCTCAATCCTCCATAACTGAGGCCCTCCACCCTTCATAACTGAGGTCCTCCACCCTTCATAACTGAGATCCTCCACCCTTCATAAATGAGATCCTCCACCCTTTATAACTGAGCTCATCCACCCTTCATAACTGAGGTCCTCCATAACTGAGGTCCTCCACCCTTTATAACTGAGGTCCTCCATCCTTCATAACTGAGGTTCTCCACTCTTCATAACTGAGGTCCTTCACCCTTCATAACTGAGGTCCTCCACCCTTTATAACTGAGCTCCTCCACCCTTCATAACTGAGGTCCTCCATAACTGAGGTCCTCCACCCTTTCGTAACTGAGGTCCTCCATCCTTCATAACTGAGGTCCCCCACCCTTCATAACTGAGGTCCTTCACCCTTCATAACTGAGGTCCTCCATCCTTCATAACTGAGGTCCTCCACCCTTCATAACTGAGGTCCTCCACCCTTCATAACTGAGGTCCTCCACCCTTCATAACTGAGGTCCTTCACCCTCCATAACTGAGATCTCCACCCTCCATAACTGAGGTCCTCCACCCTTCATAACTAGGGTCCTCCACACTTCATAACCGAATTCCTCCATCCTCCATAACTGAACCATAACTGGACAGAATACTCCAGCTGTGACCGAACCAGAGTTTGATGAAGAGGCAGAATTATCGTTTTTATCTCTTGAATAAATACTTTTTTTAATGCATGCCAATACTCTACTGGCAAGGGAAGATATGTGCAGCTGTAGGGAGTGAGGGGAAGGTATGTACAGCTGTAGGGAGTGAAGGGAAGGTATGTACAGCTATAGGAAGTGTAGGGAAGGTCAGTATATACAGCTGTAGGGCGTGTAGGGAAGGTCAGTATATACAGCTGTAGGGAGTGATGGGAAGGTCAGTATATACAGCTGTAGGGAGTGAAGAGAAGGTCAGTATATACAGCTGTAGGGAGTGAAGGGAAGGTCAGTATATACAGCTGTAGGGAGTGATGGGAGGATCAGTATATACAGCTGTAGGGAGTGAAGGGGAGGTCAGTATATACAGCTGTAGGGAGTGTAGGGAAGGTCAGTATATACAGCTGTAGGGAGTGATGGGAAGGTCAGTATATACAGCTGTAGGGAGTGAAGGGAAGGTCAGTATATACAGCTGTAGGGAGTGATGGGAAGGCCAGTATATACAGCTGTAGGGAGTGTAGGGAAGGTCAGTATATACAGCTGTAGGGAGTGATGGGAAGGTCAGTATATACAGCTGTAGGGAGTGAAGGGAAGGTCAGTATATACAGCTGTAGGGAGTGATGGGAAGGCCAGTATATACAGCTGTAGGGAGTGAAGAGAAGGTCAGTATATACAGCTGTAGGGAGTGATGGGAAGGTCAGTAAATACAGCTGTAGGGAGTGAAGGGAAGGTGAGTATATACAGCTGTAGGGAGTGAAGGGAAGGTGAGTATGTGCAGCTGGTGGGGAAGCTCCTATGGTACAGAACTTTCCAGTTCTTATATTAAAATCAAGACCATGAAACTCGAAATATGCCGGGACCGCCCTTCATGCCCACTTTACTAGTTGGCCCTGCCCAGACCCTGCCTCTATATATGCGGGGGCTACCTTCTCCCTCCCTAAACCTTGTAATTATTTGTCGTTTTTTAAGTTACTGCACATATACAGTAACCAGAAAAAGGTTGCTACTGTGATTTCTGGGCCAAGATGCGGGACTGTCCCAGCAAATCCGGGACACAGCATTAGCGGGTTTGAGGGCAAAGATGCGGGACTGTCCCAGCAAATTAGGGACACAGCATCAGCAGGTTAGAGGGCCAATATGCAGAACTGTCCCAGCAAATTGGGGACACAGCATCAGCGGGTTAGAGGGCCAATATGCAGGACTGTCCCAGCAAAACCGGGACACAGCGTCAGCAGGCTAGAGGGCCAAGATGCAGGACTGTCCCAGCAAATCCGGGACACAGCATCAGCGGATTAGAGGGCCAATATGCAGGGCTGTCCCAGCAAACCCAGGACACAGCGTCAGTGGGCTAGAAGGATAAATGCAGGACTGTCCCAGCAAATCCGGGACACAGCATCAGCAGGTTAGAGGGCCAAGATGCAGGACTGTCCAATCCGGGACACAGCATCAGTGGGTTAGAGGGCCAATACGCAGGACTGTCCCAGCAAATCCGGGACACAGCATCAGCGGTTTAGAGGGCCAAGATGCAGGACTGTCCCAGCAAATCCGGGACACAGCATCAGCGGGTTAGAGGGCCAATATGCGGGACTGTCCCAGCAAATCTGGGGCACAGCGTCAGCGGGCTAGAGGGGCCAAGATGCAGGACTGTCCCATCAAATCCGGGACACAGCATCAGTGGGTTAGAGGGCCAAGATGGGGGACTGTCCCAGCAAATCCGGGACACAGCATCAGCAGGTTAGAGGAACAAAATGCAGAACTGTCCCAGCAAACCCGGGACACAGCGTCAGTGTGTTAGAGGGCCAAAATGCTGAACCGTACCAGCAAATCTGGGACAGTCGGCATGTATGCCAGTAAGGAAGCATATTACAGTCAGGAGCTCATTCATCCCACCTTTACATAAAATAACTCGTTCACACCATGTAAAAAAAAAGCTTTATACAACAATTGGTGTATGAACAGAAAATTACAACTTATACCATGCAAGTGTCTATTTACTGATGTAGAATTAGATTTTTATAGGTTTTATTCCATGTGAAACATTTCCCGCACATCTTCCTGCCAGCATGGCAGAATTCTGATGTACAGCTAGATTTTTTTTTTTCATGTGAAAAACTTCCCACACATTTTTTTTGCCAACATGGCAGAATTCTGATGCAGAACTAATTTTTTTTTAATGTGAAACATTTCCCACACTTCTTTCTGCCAGCATGGATCAATTCTGATGTAGAATTTTGACTCTGTATTTGCATGGCGTGACTATTCCATTTGTGTTTGTTGGTGCTTGTTTCATCGCCATGAAAGGTTTCCCTCACTATGACATTTGGTCTGTGTGCGTCTTCTGGTGTGCAGTGAGATTGTTTTTCCTCGTGTAACATTTCCCACATTCCGAACATGAAAAAGTCTCGCCTGTGTGAACCCTGAAATGGCTCGTCAGATGAGTCTTGCGTTTAAAACGTTGCCCGCACTCCGAGCAGCCATAGGGCCTCTCCTCTCTGTGACTCGTCTGATGCATGACGAGGTCCACCTTCTCTCTGAAAACTTTCCCGCACTCGGAACACGCACAGAGACTCACGCCGGTGTGCCGCCTCTCGTGTTTCAGCAGGCCGAACTTCCACGTAAAGGATTTGCCGCACTCCGAGCACGAATATGGGCGCACCCCAGAGTGCTGTTGCTGATGCCTAATGAGAACCGATTTCGAAGTGAAACATTTTCCGCACTGCAAGCACGGGAAGGGGCGCTCGCCGCTGTGTAGTCTCTGGTGTAGGACGAAACGGGACCGCACTCCGAAAAATTTATTGCATACAGAACATCTATAGCCAACATTACGAGGTTCCTCAGGACGACACACACGGGGGGGTGGATCCACCACGGGAGGTAAAGTTAGGCTGATAATGTGTGATTTATCAGAAGACTCATCGGTATCGGTGGATCGGTCTCCATTGGAAGGTCTTTGAGTGATGGGACCTTCTTTGTGAGGATCTTGTGCCATGACGTTATCTGCCGCCTTATAATAGGAGGCTAAAATGAGATGTTCTTCTGAGGTGTCCTGAACATCATCTCCATCTGATAAGAAAGGAAAAAACATGAAAATATAAATTTTGAGGAAATTGGGTGGAGTTATTCCAAACTTATTTGTTGGGAACATGACGTTATATTGAGGAATGGAGATGGACCTTTCATATGGTGTACAGCATCTCCTCCTCATTTGTTGGGAACATGACATTATATTGAGGAATGGAGATGGACCTTTCATATGGTGTACAGTATCTCCTCCTCATTTGTTGGGAACATGACGTTATATTAATGATGGGTATGCAACTGATTACTGGACCTGTTTCTGCATTTATTACTCACCTGTGCTGAGATCTAATGAAGATTCCTTCGCTGTCATTGTCACTATCATCCCAACCTCCTCCATAGACAGCCGATCACCCCTCAAATGTGTCTCTTCTTCCTCTTTAACCCAAGCTTTTATATCCATATCTTCTTCACACTATAGAAACACAGAGTATTAAATGCAAATAGCAGGTGCAATAAATGGTACATGGTCATAACTGAAGTTCTAGAACTTTATCTACCTGATGATGGTGAGGGATGGTGTGACCTTCCTGTGTGGAATCCCGGGAATACAGAGGACGGGGACATCTCTCTGGTGGGTTTTTGTAACTCAATGGCTCCACAATGATGTCCTTGTAGAGATCCCAGCGTCCTCCTGAAAAGTCATCAATAAAACTATTAAATTCTGGATATGAAGTAAGATGTCTCTTTGATTGATTCTGAATGTTATGGCCATATGCTGGAAAGAAAAATGTTATCATTAAAAAAAACATTTTATTCTTCATGTTCTGCACTCGGGAATCAAATGTCAGTCTATTTGTAGTGGTCTCATACAGCTGTGACATTCAATTTGATACAACCATATAGGGATGGACCTTTCATATGGTGTACAGTATCTCCTCCTCATTTGTTGGGAACATGACGTTATATTGAGGAATGGAGATGGACCTTTCATATGGTGTACAGTATCTCCTCCTCATTTGTTGGGAACATGACGTTATATTGAGGAATGGGAATGGACCTTCTATATGGTGATGGGGGATCTAGGTGGAGTCTCCAAATTGCTTTCACCTTCACAATAAAGTCTCCTCTTACCCGGTGATGTGAGGGGCGGCTGATTGTCCATCATGACGTCCTTGTAGAGATCCTTGTGTCCTTCTAAATACTCCCACTCCTCCATGGAGAAATAGACAGTGACATCCTGACACCTTATAGGAACCTGACACACACAATGATACAGTCACCATCCATACACATCCCTTGTCTGTTACTGGATAATGTCCCAGAATTCCCGGCACCGCTCACCTCTCCTGTCAGCAGCTCCATCATCTTCTTGGTGACTTCTAGAATCTTCTCCATGTTGTGCTTTTCAGGTATTTGGTAGTGAGGTGTAGACGTTGTGATATCGGGTGGACCATGGAAGAGACCGTTGGGTGCCCATTGTTCACTAGGGGTCTTCTTCACCACTTCAAAGTCCTGTGGAAAAGAAAAATACAATATGAGTGATCCCTACTTACCATCCCAGAATCCTCCTCACCTCTCCGGTCAGGTCTGTGTTTTATTATTAGAGATAAGAGTGATGTCATGTGACCTCCCAGAATCCTCCTCACCTCTCCGGTCAGGTCTGTGTTTTATTAATAGAGATAAGAGTGATGTCATGTGACCTCCCAGAATCCTCCTCACCTCTCCGGTCAGGTCTGTGTTTTATTAATAGAGATAAGAGTGATGTCATGTGACCTCCCAGAATCCTCCTCACCTCTCCGGTCAGGTCTGTGTTTTATTAATAGAGATAAGAGTGATGTCATGTGACCTCCCAGAATCCTCCTCACCTCTCCGGTCAGGTCTGTGTTTTATTAATAGAGATAAGAGTGATGTCATGTGACCTCCCAGAATCCTCCTCACCTCTCCGGTCAGGTCTGTGTTTTATTAATAGAGATAAGAGTGATGTCATGTGACCTCCCAGAATCCTCCTCACCTCTCCGGTCAGCAGGTAGATGATCTCCAGGGTGAGGTTTAGTATCCTCTCAGTCATGTGACTCCCATCGCTGTCCTTGTTAGGACTCCTTCCTGTGTCCGCGATGAGTGTCATTGCTTGCCAGATGTTGCCCTTGACAGGCAGACCTAAGGCAAAGGTGGAGGTGCTGGAAGTGGACTTATTGGGGGGGGGAAGTCTGGTTCTGCAGGACAAAGCGATGGTGGAGAAAGGCTGGAGCTCCCCTTTATGGCATCACCAAACCCATCAGCACAGGCTCACTTCCATACAACAGGATACCTAATAGGAGAAGACATCACAGTGACTATGGAGGAAGAGGACGGACATGACAGGGGGGGGGGTTACTGGGTGTAAATAGAAAATAAGATCTTATTACCTCCTCTTCTGCCAGTTCCTGTAATGTCTCCTCTCTACTTCCTCCCGACTCACCTCTCACCCGGAACTTCCTGTCTGTATATGAAGTCACTTCCTGTCTGCAACCCACATCATTGTCCGTGTTTCGTCAGAATTGATAACGGAAGTATCGTTCCGGCGCCGCCATCTTGCTACACCCTGCACCCCTACATAGTAAGTATATACTGAGAAGGAGGTAAGCGGACATCTTGTTACACTCACCGGAGTTTTGCATTTCCATACCTCCCAACTTTTTGAGATGGGAATGAGGGACACCTATCAGCAAAAGTATGCAGGCGTAGGACACACCCCCTGCCACACCATCTTAAAGGAGAATTGTACAAAAAACAAGATTGGTTAAACCCACAAGTGCTTTTTTACCACTACTATTCCTTTATATTGGCTTTTTAAATGTACAAATGCAGCAATTTAGAAATTGGATGAAAGGTTTAGCACTGCTTTTTGATAGATAAAAAGTGCATTTTATATCCAACTATATAGATCAGACCAAAATGAGGGACAAATGAGGAGGAAAGAGGGATAGAGGGACATTGCTCCAAATCAGGGACAGTCCCTCCAAATCAGGGACACTTGGGAGCTATGGGGACAGTCCCTCAGAATCAGGGACAGTTGGGAACTATGGGGACAGTCCCTCAGAATCAGGGACAGTTGGGAGCTCTGGACAGTCCCTCAGAATCAGGGACAGTTGGGAGCTCTGGACAGTCCCTCAGAATCAGGGACAGTTGGGAGCTATGGGGGCAGTCCCTCGGAATCAGGGACAGTTGGGAGCTATGGGGACAGTCCCTCGGAATCAGGGACAGTTGGGAGCTATGGGGACAGTCCCTCGGAATCAGGGGCAGTTGGGAGCTATGGGGACAGTCCCTCGGAATCAGGGGCAGTTGGGAGCTATGGGGACAGACCCTCGGAATCAGGGACAGTTGGGAGCTATGGGGACAGTCCCTCGGAATCAGGGACAGTTGGGAGCTATGGGGACAGACCCTCGGAATCAGGGACAGTTGGGAGCTATGGGGACAGTCCCTCGGAATCAGGGGCAGTTGGGAGCTATGGGGACAGTCCCTCGGAATCATGGGCAGTTGGGAGCTATGGGGACAGTCCCTCGGAATCAGGGGCAGTTGGGAGCTATGGGGACAGTCCCTCGGAATCAGGGGCAGTTGGGAGCTATGGGGACAGTCCCTCGGAATCAGGGGCAGTTGGGAGCTATGGGGACAGTCCCTCGGAATCAGGGACAGTTGGGAGCTATGGGGACAGACCCTCGGAATCAGGGACAGTTGGGAGCTATGGGGACAGTCCCTCGGAATCAGGGACAATTGGGAGCTATGGGGACAGTCCCTCGGAATCAGGAGCAGTTGGGAGCTATGGGGACAGTCCCTCGGAATCAGGGACAGTTGGGAGCTATGGGGACAGTCCCTCGGAATCAGGGGCAGTTGGGAGCTATGGGGACAGTCCCTCGGAATCAGGGACAGTTGGGAGCTATGGTTACAGACCCTCGGAATCAGGGACAGTTAGGAGCTATGGGGACAGTCCCTCGGAATCAGGGACAGTTGGGAGCTATGGGGACAGTCCCTCGGAATCAGGGACAGTTGGGAGCTATGGGGACAGTCCCTCGGAATCAGGGACAGTTGGGAGCTATGGGGACAGTCCCTCGGAATCAGGGATAGTTGGGAGCTATGGGGACAGTCCCTCGGAATCAGGGACAGTTGGGAGCTATGGGGACAGTCCCTCGGAATCAGGGACAGTTGGGAGCTATGGGGACAGTCCCTCGGAATCAGGGACAGTTGGGAGCTATGGGGACAGTCCCTCTGAATCAGGGACAGTTGGGAGCTATGGGGACAGTCCCTCTGAATCAGGGACAGTTTGGAGCTATGGGGACAGTCCCTCGGAATCAGGGACAGTTGGGAGCTCTGGGGACAGTCCCTCGGAATCAGGGACAGTTGGGAGCTATGCATTTCACGCTTATTTTTAACAGTAAACTCAGCTTTTAAATACAGAATTTCACTGTATAACCTCAGTTTACTGTTAAAAATAAGTGTGAAAAGCAAGGCTCTGGTGGGTGTAGCAAGATGTCCGCTTTCCCCCTCCTCAGTGTATCCTTACTGTGAAGGAGTGCGGGGTGTAGCAAGATGGCGGCGACGGAATGTCACTTCCATTACACATTCTGACAGGTCGCCTAATGCGACGGAACATCCTGTGTTTACCCGACATCACTTCCTGTCTGGTCTCCCCCTTCTGGTGAGAGAGAGGAAGTGCAGTGTTCTAGCAATAGACCAGATGGGATGTTCTGTCGTACCGATGAGTATGTGCAACTGGATTGAGCAAAGGGAAGATGAGTATGTGCATTAGGATGGTGCAAAGGGAAGATGAGCATGTGCATTAGGATGGTGCAAAGGGAAGATGAGCATGTGCATTAGGATGGTGCAAAGGGAAGATGAGCATGTGCATTAGGATGGTGCAAAGGGAAGATGAGCATGTGCGCAGCTGGGTGGTGCAAAAGGGAAGATGAGTATGCACAGCTGTAATAAGCAAAGGGAAGATTAGTATATGCAACTGGGTTGAGCGACGGAAAAAATGAGCATGTGCAGCTGGAATAAGCAAAAGGAGGATGAGTATATGCAACTGGGTTGAGCGAAGGGAAAATGAGTATGTGCAGCTAGATGGTGCAAAAGGTTAGATGAGTATGTGCAGCTGGATTAAGCAAGGGAAAGAAGAGTATGTGCAGCTGGAAGGAGTGAAGGGAAGAGGAGTATGTGCAGCTGGATTAAGCAAAGGGAAGAAGAGTATTTGCAACTGGGTTGAGCAAAAGGAACTATGGAGTATGTGCAGCTAGAGGAGCAAAGAGAACATGAGTATGTGCAGCTGGAGGGAGCATTGGAAGGATGAGTATGTGCAGCTGGTTGTGGAGTGAAGCGTGATTTGTTTTTTTAGGAAGGTATGTACAACCCTTCCCCCTCACCAGCCACGATCTGCCCGCATTGCATAGAGAAGCGCAGAGAGCCAGCGATGACATCACCGGGTCTATAATAAGCGATGGAAGGAACACAGACAGGATTTATTTCACACTTTTATTACAGAACCAGAGAGGACAAAAATACAAACCGGAAGGAACTGTAAACTTTTAGTACTATTTGTTCAAAAACACAGGAAAAAAATAAAATATATATCTTAAAATATTTAATAAATGACACCGGAGACGATCTCTGCGTTATCGAAATCCAACTTCTTAAACATTTCCCGCACTCTGAACAGGAAAAAACGGCTCCTCACCCCCCACATAGACCTCCAACATGGAGGAACGAGAAGCCTCAGGAGAAGGACTTCTTCACCGCTGGGACCTCTCTGCTGTCTATAAAGTTCTGAACATTTCCCGCACTACCAGCGCCTGAAGAGGATTTGTCCGGTGTGACTTCTTCTAAAGGTTAGAGCGCTTCTTCCACCCTGGATGCAGAAAAAAAAAAAAAAAAGACCCGACTCTACACTGGATCGAGAGGAACACTTCCCGCACATTGGGGACATGGAGGAGAAGAACTCTCCTATAAAAAAAGAAGAGCTTCTCTAATTTTGAATCAAACATTTCCCTCACTCCGAACAGGGGACCTCTCAACAACGTGTGGGGGGGGGGGGGGGGGGGAGGGGGATAATGATTGGATCCCCTGAAGACCACTTACAAAGAAATGAAGGGTCTATCATAGGTGTATTTTATATGATAGAGGGAGAATATCAACCAAAAATCCAGAAAAAAAACACATACAAGTTATAAATGGAGTCGCAGTTCAGTGAGTAAAATAAGTATTTGATCCCCAAGCAAAACATGACTTAGTAGTTGGTGGAGGAACTTGGTGGACTTGTGTCTTTTTTCAACCTCACCTACTATGAAACCCTTGTCGGCAAGCACAGAGGTCAGCCGTTTCTTGTAGTCGGTGGCCAGGTTTGCAGACATCTCAGGAGGAATTTTGGTCCACTCTTCTTTACAGATCTTCTCTAAATCCCTAAAGTCTCCTGGCAACTCAAAGTTTCAGCTCCCCCCATAAAATTTCTATAGGATTAAGGTCTGGAAACCGGCTAGGAGGCCACTCCATGACCTTAATGTGCTTCTTTTTGGAGTCACTCCTTTGTTGCCTTGGCGGTATGTTTTGGGTCAATGTCATGCTGGAAGACCCATCCACGACCCATCTTCAGTGTTCTGGCTGAGAGAAGAAGGTTCTCCTCCAAGATTTGGTGACCAGGTTTTCACACATCTCAGGAGGGATTTTGGTCCACTCTTCTTCTACAGATCTTCTCTAAATCCTTAAGGTTACTTGGCAACTCGAAGTCTCAGCTCCCCCCATAAATTTTCTATCGGATGAAGGTCTGGAGACCGGCTAGGAGGCCACTCCATGACCTTAATGTGCTTCTTCTTGAGTCACTCCTTTGTTGCCTTGGTGGTATGTTTTGGGTCATTGTTATGCTGGAAGACCCATCCACAACCCATCTTTAGTGTTCTGGCTGAGCGAAGAAGGTTCTCCTTCAAGATTTTACAATACATGGCCCCCCGTTCCATTGGCCCCTCAAAGTGGCAAAGTCGGCCTGTACCTTTAGTAGAGAAACAGCCCCAAAGCATCACGTTTCCACCCCTGTGCTCGACTGTAGGGATGGTGTTCTAAGGGTCATAGTCGGCATTGGTCTTCCTCTAAACAAAGCGAGTCGAGTTAATGCCAAAGACCTCAATTTTGGTCTCGGAAATTTGCCAACGAACATCTAAAATGATTCAGAGAAGGATTGGGAGAAGGTGCTGTGGTCAGACGAGACCATAATTGAGGTCTTTGGCATCAACTCAACTGGCCTTGTTTAGAGGAAGACAAATGCTGACAAGGCAAGTCGAGTTGATGCCAAAGAGCTCAATTTAGGTCTCGTCTGACCACAGCACCTTCTCCCAATCCTTCTCTGAATCATTTTAGATGTTCGTTGGCAAATTTCCGAGACCAAAATTGAGGTCTTTGGCATTAACTCGACTTGCCTTGTTCAGAGGAAGACCAATGCCGACTATGACCCTAAGAACATCATCCCTACAGTCAAGCACGGAGGTGGAAACATGATGCTTTGGGGGTGTTTCTCTGCTAAAAGGTACAGGCCGACTTTGCCGTATTGAGGGACCAATGGAACGGGGCCATGTATTATAAAATCTTGGATGAGAACCTTCTGACAAGGCAAGTCGAGTTGAAGCCAAAGAGCTCAATTTAGGTCTCGTCTGACCACAGCACCTTCTCCCAACCCTTCTCTGAATCATTTAGATGTTCGTTGGCAAATTTCCGAGACCAAAACTGAGCTCTTTGGCATTAACACGACTCGCCTTGTTTAGAGGAAGACCAATGCCGACTAAGACCCTAAGAACACCATCCCTACAGTCAAGCGTGGAGGTGGAAACGTGATGTTTTGGGGGTGTTTCTCTGCTAAAGGTACAGACCAACTTTGCCGCATTGGAGGGGGCCAATGGAACGTGTTTGGAGAAATAAAAATGCTGACTAACACAATACGCCGACATGGATTGAAATCCTGCAGCACCCACAAGGTCCCCCTCCTCAAGCGGGCACATGTACAGACCCGTCTGAAGTTTGCCAACGAACATCTAAATGATTCAGAGAAGGATTGGGAGAAGGTGCTGTGGTCAGACGAGACCTAAATTGAGCTCTTTGGCATCAACTCAACGCGTTTGGAGGAAGAAAAAAAGCTGACTATGACCCTAAGAACACCATCCCTACAGTCAAGCACGGAGGTGGAAACATGATGCTTTGGGGCCGTTTCTCTGCCAAAAGGTACAGGCCGACTTTGCCATATTGAGGGACCAATAGAACGGGGCCATGTAGTGTAAAATCTTGGAGGAGAACCTTCTTCCCTCAGCCGGAACACTGAAGATGGGTCATGGATGGGTCTTCCAGCATGATAATGACCCAAAACATACCGCCAAGGCAACAAAGTTGTGGCTCAAGAAGAATCACAATAAGGTCATGGAGTGGCCTATCCAGTGTCCAGACCTTAATACGATAGAAAGTTTATGGAGGAAACTGAAACTTTGAGTTGCCAGGTAACCTTAAGGATTTAGAGAAGATCTGTAGAAGAAGAGAGTGGACCAAAATCCCTCCCGAGATGTGTGAAAACCTGGTCACCAACTACAAGAAATGTCTGACCTCTGTGCTTGCCAACAAGGGTTTCATAGTTACATAGTAGGTGAGGTTGACAAAAGACAAGTCCACCAAGTTTCCCCACCAAGTACTAAGTCATGTTTTGCTTGGGGATCAAATACTTATTTACATCCAGAACACTGAAGATGGGTCGTGGATGCGTCTTCCAGCGTGACAATGACCCAAAACATACCGCCAAGGCAACAAAGGAGAGGCTCAAGAAGAATCACAATAAGGTCATGGAGTGGCCTATCCAGTCTCCAGACCTTAATCCAATAGAAAGTTTATGGAGGAAACTGAAACTTTGAGTTGCCAGGTAACCTTAAGGATTTAGAGAAGATCTGTAGAAGAAGAGTGGACCAAAATCCCTCCTGTGATGTGTGAAAACCTGTTCACCAAATCTTGGAGGAGAACCTTCTTCTCTCAGCCAGAACACTGAAGATGGGTGGTGGATGGGTCTTCCAGCATGACAATGACCTAAAACATACCGCCCAGGCAACAAAGGAGTGACTCAAGAAGAAGCACAATAAGGTCATGGAGTGGCCTCCTAGCCGGTCTCCAGACCAAAATCCCAAATTTTTGGAGGGAGATGAAACTTTGAGTTGAGATCTGTAAAGAAGAGCGGACCAAAAGCCCTCCTGAGATGTGTGAAAACCTGGTCACCGACTACAAGAAACGTCTAACCTCTGATTGCCAACAAGGGTTTCTCTACCAAGTACTAAAAAATTTTTTATGTTTTTTCTGGATTTTTGGTTGATATTCTGTCTCCATCATATAAAATACATCAATGATAAAAACCGATAGACCCTTCATTTCTTTGTAAGTGGGCAAACTTACACAATCTGCAGGGGAACAAATCATTATTTTCCCCACTGTAGGCCTTCAACTTGGCTATGAAGACCTGAACTTTCACGAAGAAGCATCTGCCACACTCCAAACAGAAAAAAGGGGCTTCTCGCCGGGGTCAAATCTCTGGTGTCTATGAAGTTTTGAACATTTCCCGTACTATGAGCGCGTGAAGGCTTTTTGTCCGTTGTGACTTCCCTGAGTTTAAACCACTTCTTGCACACTGGATGCAGAAAAAGGACACTGCTACTCTGGTGCTATTTCCATGTGTAACACTTCCCGCACATTGAAAATGGGTAAGAACTCTCATTTGTGTGATGTATCCTATAAAAGAAGGAGGTTCTCCTTTTTAAATTAAACATTTCCCACACTCTGAACAGAAAAAAGTCTTCTCACCAACGTAGGCCTTCAACATGAGCCTGAACTTTCACGAGAAGCCTCCCCCACACTCCAAACAGGTAAAGTGGCTTTCTCAAACAGTGTACACCCTTTTGAACTTTTCCCGGACTATATGCATGTAAAAGACTATTTGACCTCAGAAATTCAGGTTTTGGTTTGAAAGAAGTGCCGAGCGGGAGGACGAGCCCTTTTCCTTGTGGAGCTTCTGATGCCGGACAAGACAGAACTGCTGTTTGAAGCGCTTCCCGCACTCCGGGCAGGAAAACGGGCGCTCGTTCACATGTCCCCGCTCATGCAAGGTGAGCATATCTTTCCGCGTAAAACCTTTCCCGCACTGCTTGCAAGAGAAAGGGGTCTCGCCGGTGTGAACTCGGAGATGTCTCCTCAGATGAGCCTTCTGGACGAAGCGCTGACCGCACTCCGAGCAAGGAAACGGCCTGTCGCCGCTGTGAATTCTCAGATGCTGGACAAGGACTGATTTTTCCTTGAAGGATTTCCCGCACTCTAGACATGGATAGGGCCTCAGTTCGCTGTGATATCTTTGATGTCGAAGTAAATACGAGTTGGAGATAAAGCTTCTCCCGCACTCCAGGCACACAAATGGGCGTGGTCCGTCGTGTATCCGCTTATGGATGGCAAGATACGCTTTTGTTGTAAACGATTTATCACATTCAGGACAGGAAAACTTCTTCTTGTTTCTTTGACGCGTAACGTTCTCCAGATTGTCAACGGAAGGTTCCTCAGGAACAGAGAGATCTGGTGACCTCATATCAGGGAGTACTTTGAGATGTCCAGTAACCGGGTCCATTCCCCGAGAGCGTTGGGTTGTGCCATTATCTTCTGTGTTATGGATTGGATGTGAGGCGAGATGTCTCTTCGAGGTAAACTGAACGTCATGACCATTTTCTGTAAAGAAAAATTGAATTAACGGTAGAGGTCATATGGTGTACAGTATCTCCTCCTCATTGGTTGGGAACATGACATTATATTGAGGAATGGAGATGGACCTTTCATATGATGTACAGTATCTCCTCCTCATTTGTTGGGAACATGACGTTATATTGAGGAATGGAGATGGACCTTTCATATGATGTACAGTATCTCCTCCTCATTTGTTGGGAACATGACATTATATTGAGGAATGGAGATGGACCTTTCATATGGTGTACAGTATCTCCTCCTCATTTGTTGGGAACATGACATTATATTGAGGAATGGAGATGGACCTTTCATATGGTGTACAGTATCTCCTCCTCATTTGTTGGGAACATGACGTTATATTGAGGAATGGAGATGGACCTTTCATATGGTGTACAGTATCTCCTCCTCATTTGTTGGGAACATGACGTTATATTGAGGAATGGAGATGGACCTTTCATATGGTGTACAGTATCTCCTCCTCATTTGTTGGGAACATGACATTATATTGAGGAATGGAGATGGACCTTTCATATGGTGTACAGTATCTCCTCCTCATTTGTTGGGAACATGACGTTATATTGAGGAATGGAGATGGACCTTTCATATGGTGTACAGTATCTCCTCCTCATTTGTTGGGAACATGACGTTATATTGAGGAATGGAGATGGACCTTTCATATGGTGTACAGTATCTCCTCCTCATTTGTTGGGAACATGACATTATATTGAGGAGTTATACAACTGATCTCTAGACCTTTTTCTGCATGTATTACTCACCTGAGCTGATATCTAATGAAGATTCCCTCTCTTTATTTTCTGCCAACTTCCCAACCTCCTCCATAGACTGCTGATCACCCCTCATAGGTTCCTCCTCCTCTTCCTCCTCTACTTTTATATCCAATTCGTCTTCCCACTAAAGCAACACAAATGTGACTAGAGGAAAATAGTAAGTACCAATAAACGAATACTACATATAATGAAAAAAGATCATACCTGGACAATCTTGAGTCCTAGATCCTCATCTACCTGATGATGGTGAGGGATGGTGTGATCTTCCTGTGTAGAATACAGAGGACGGGGACATCTCTCTGGTGGGTTTCTGTAGCTGGATGACTCCACCATGGTGTCCTGGTACAGATCTTTGTGTCCTTTTGGAAACTCTGACTCCTCCATCACCCCATCCTCGTCATCCTCTATTGTCTCTTCTTTACCCTCAACTTCAGGATCTCTCAGGTTTCCACTCTGAATATATAATAAAAATGACACCAATGGGAACAATGCAGATAATGTACAGATCCTAATAATACTATCAGTGATTGTTCCTCATCTACCTGATGATGGTGAGGGATGGTGTGATCTTCCTGTATGGAATCCCGAGAGTACAGAGGACGGGGACATCCATCTGGTGAGTTTCTGTTACTGGATGACTCCACCATGGGGTCCTGGTACAGATCGTTGTGTCCTTTTGGAAACTCCTCCATCACCCCATCATCATCATCCTCTATTATCTCTTCTTTATCCTTCACTTTAGAGTCCCTCAAGTTTCCACTCTGAATATGTAATAAAAATGACATCAATTGTAACAATGCAGATAATGTACAGATCCTAATGATACTATCAGTGATTGTTCCTCATCTACCTGATGATGGTGGGGGATGGTGTGACCTTCCTGTGTGAAATCCGGGGAATACAGAGGACAGGGACATCTCTCTGGTGGGTTCCCATTACTGGATCCATCTGTAGGAAACACACACACTGACTGAATACATTGTTTCTATGTGTTTATCAGATGATGGGGGATCTAGGTGGACCCTCCGTACTGCTCTCTCCTTTACAATAAAGTCTCCTCTTACCCGGTGATGTGAGGGGCGGCTGATTCTCCATCATGACGTCCTTGTAGAGATCCTTGTGTCCTTCTAAATACTCCCACTCCTCCATGGAGAAATAGACAGTGACATCCTGACACCTTATAGGAACCTGACACACACAATGATACAGTCACCATCCAGACACATCCCTTGTCTGTTACTAGATAATGTCCCAGAATTCCCGGCACCGCTCACCTCTCCTGCCAGCAGCTCCATCATCTTCTTGGTGACTTCTAGAATCTTTCTGTGGATGTTTCTCTCAGGTTTCGGGGAGTTAGGTGAAGCCACTGTGATGGTCATCTGATCTCCTGACTTCAGAGGACAAAATCTCTGTATTGGAAAACAAATAGGAATATCATGTTAGAATCCCAGAATCCTCCTCACCTCTCCGGTCAGGTCTGTTTTATTAATAAAGATAAGAGTGATGTCATGTGACCTCCCAGAATCCTCCTCACCTCTCCGGTCAGGTCTGTTTTATTAATAGAGATAAGAGTGATGTCATGTGACCTCCCAGAATCCTCCTCACCTCTCTGGTCAGCAGGTAGATGATCTCCAGGGTGAGGTTGAGTATCTTCTCAGTCATATTACCCCAGCTGTCCTTGTTAGGACAACTTCCTGTGTCAGCAATGAGGGTCATCCTCTCAGAGTGTCTTCTCAGTCGCGTGACTTCCGGTCCTCGTCAGTCCTCACTTACGTGGTCCTGTGATCTGTACATGTGAAGATGGACAGTAAACAACGATCAGATCTGTAGAATCTCTGATGTGAATATTCAATCTGCTACCATGTGGGTCATCCATTGTGGAGACAACCTCCTGGAACGTGACCATGGCCATCTACTGTCTCAGTACTACCACAAGTCCCATCACATCCAACGTATCTCCTGTATATGTAGACCTACAGGACCCAGCATGTCATACTGACACATCTCCTCTCCCCGTACTACTAAAAATCCCAGCATGCCCCAATGATGCATGTCTTGTCTCTGCACTACTACATATCCCAAAATAAATATACTACATTGCCATACAATTCTCCATTAAAGAACAGGTCCACTTTGGGACAAAGTCCATCTTTTGCCCCTGACCTGACCTAATCTCACCTCCATCAATGTATACTTGTAGTCAGAGTCTTCGAGTTAGAAAGTGATACTCCTAAGCACCAAGGCCTGAGGTGTGCCTTGGCCTGACTGGTCAGTATGCCTGAAAAGAGGGCATACCCTGAATGTAAGAAAAGTAATATGAGTAAGTATGCATATTGGGGGAAACGGGTGGGTGGGAACCCGGAACGCCCACGAGCCCTGACCTGACAGAGGAAGAGGCTTAAATAGCCCTCTCAGACTCCTCCCACAAATGCAGGCTAGCCTTCGGCCAGCCTTTGTACTTGTAGTCAGAGTCTTCGAGTTAGAAAGTGATACTCCTAAGCACCAAGGCCTGAGGTATGCCTTAGCCTGACTGGTCAGTATGCCTAAAAAAAGAGGGCAAAAAGACAAATTTAGGTGAAAAAGGAAAGGTAACAATCCATCAAGTGGAGTTGTGCATGCCCGGATGGCAACAGTATATAACTGATAAGTGTCTGTTATGACAGGAGAAACCCCCGACCCGGTGATGAGAGAGAACCCCTTGTAGAAACCTGCAAAGCTACCCAGAACCCAACGAAACGTCCCATAAACGATTGGACAGAGCCTGGTGCCCGAGACGACCCAGACATGAGAATGAACTACTGTGAATGAGAGGATGCGTCGGGGAAGGGGAGCCATGGCTGTCCCGAGGAGCCCGAGCAAAATGATAGCCGAGAAGATCAAAACTTCGACCAGACCCTGGGAAGTGCTCCGTGAAACCCTCCCCCCAAGCCCTGGCCTACCCAAACTGGTATGAGAAAGAGCGAGGGTAAGTGCCAAAGGACAACTGGCAGGAGTTCAAAATGCTAAATACCTGAAGGATGTGATGGAGTAGGTGGTTGAGGCCCAAACCCTAAGGCAATAAGCACTGACAACGTGGAGAAACCGAATGCTGGTCCCACCTGATTTGATCAGGTCGTGCTGCAGCCGAGTCTGAATCCTGAACCGAGGAAGGAGGGCCAGACTCCACACCGGGGAAATAAGTCCCATGGCCTGAAACAGTCATACCCCAAAGTGACTGAAACCCCCCTACCTGACACCGGCTGGGGAACGGAAAAAAATGACTGGACTGACCTCTCTGAGCAGTCTTCTAGGCCACATCCTAGACAAGATATCAGGCCCGAGCGTAGAATCCAGAATCATGACGACGTTTGCCCAAACCTACCACTTAAGGACCAACAAGTGGATGATGGCTGCCAATGCAGCCCAACCTGAGAACATGAACAAGAGAAATGACAGGCAACAATACATGAGAACAGCAATCCCCCTCTGAGCCTACCCAAGTATGAGAACATGAGCAGAAATGTCAAGACCACTGCGCGTGAATGAAGCTGATCATGGACCACCCCCCCCCCCCCCCCCCCCGTCGTGTAAGTAGTGACTGAGCCCGAGTAACCTGCTGCGCAGAGACAGGTAATTGACTGAAAACTCAGGGCTGGTGTACCCACAGACCGTGGTGGGTAATCGTACAGGTGTGGTGAATGAACGTGCATCGTATGACGTATGTTATACAGGCGAGAAGATTGTGGTCAACAATCATTAACAAACGAAACCTCAGCCCGTATGGATCTGTAGACGTGACAGATCCTGACATGTGGGCCCTAGCTAACTGACCCAGGAACAAACATGAACAAAGATACAATGAGACATGACAAACAACGAAGATAAAACCAGCTACCGAAGTATGCCGTGACTGAACAACAACGCCCCTCTGAGAAACGCTGTGACAGGAATGCCGAGACTGAACACTGAGGTAGAAAGGCTATGCCAGAAATCTCGAGGCAGAAGCGCACTGACAGCAATGTTTGACAGAAAACCCTACGACAGGCATGCTAAAACTGAAAGCTGAGGCAGGAACGTGAGAACCGAAACCCTGGGCAGAGCGTAATGACAAATGCTGAGACTAAAATCCTGGTGCAGAAATGCAATGACAGAAATAATGGGGCAAAAACACTATGACAGAACACTATGACAGAAATGCTGAGGCAGAAAAGCAAAGACAGAACTCCTGGGGCAGAAACGCAGAGGCAGAAATGCCATGACCGAAATCCTGAGGCAGAAACGCTATGACAGAACGCTAAAGCAGAAGTGTAATGACAGAAAACCTGGGGCAGAAACCCCCAAGACAGTAAAGCTGAGACTGAACGCCAAGCCAGAAATGCTGGGGCAGAATGCCGCCATGACAGAAATCCGGGCCAGAAACACTGTGATAGAAATCCTGGGCAGAAACGCTATGACAGAAATCTTGGGCAGCCATGCTGTGACCGAAAACCTGGGGCAGAAACGCCTTGACAGAAATGCAGAGACTGTGCACTGAGACAGCAATGCGAGGGTAGAACGCCATGACAGCAATGCTGGGGCAGAACGTTGTGACAGAAATGCTGGAGAAGAACGTTGTGACAGAAATGCTGGAGAAGAACGCTAAGACAGAAATGCTGGGGCCGAACGGTAAGACAGAAATCCTGGGGCCGAACGCTAAGACAGAAATCCTGGGGCCGAACGCTAAGACAGAAATCCTGGGGCCGAACGCTAAGACAGAAATCCTGGGGCCGAACGCTAAGACAGAAATCCTGGGGCCGAACGTTAAGACAGAAATCCTGGGGCAAAACGCTAAGACAGAAATCCTGGGGCAGAACGCTAAGACAGACATCCTGGGGCAGAACGCTAAGACAGAAGTCCTGGGGCAGAACGCTAAGCCAGAAATCCTGGGGCAGAACGCTAAGCCAGAAATCCTGGGGCCGAACGCTAAGACAGAAATCCTGGGGCAGAACGCTAAGACAAAAATCCTGGGGCAGAACGCTAAGACAAAAATCTTGGGGCAGAACCCCAAGACAAAAATCCTGGGGCAGAACGCTAATGCCGCGTACACACGAGTGGACTTTACGGCGGACTTTGCCCGGCGGACTTTGACGTACTTTCCGACAGACTTTCTGAATGAACGGACTTGCCTACACACAATCCACCAAAGTCCGTCGAATTCGTATGTGATGACGTACGACCGGACTAAAACAAGGAAGTTCATAGCCAGTAGCCAATAGCTGCCCTAGCGTGGCTTTTTGTCCGTCGAACTAGCATACAGACGGCGGACTTTTCGACCGGACTCGATTTCAACGGATAAATTTTAAACAAGTTTCAAATCTAAGTCCGTCCAACTTTTGAGAAAACAAAGTCCGCTGGAGCCCACACACATCAAATTGTCCGACGAAATCCAGTCCGCCGGGCAAAGTCCGCCGTAAAGTCCGCTCGTGTGTACGCGGCATAAGACAGAAATCTTGGGGCAGAACGCTAAGACAGAAATCCTGGGGCAGAACACGAAGACAAAAATCCTGGGGCAGAACGCTAAGACAGAAATCCTGGAGCAGAACGCTAAGACAGAAATCCTGGAGCAGAACGCTAAGACGGAAATCCTGGGGCAGAACGCTAAGACGGAAATCCTGGGGCAGAACGCTAAGACGGAAATCCTGGGGCAGAACGCTAAGACAAAAATCATGGGGCAGAACGCTAAGACGGAAATCCTGGGGTAGAACGCTAAGACGGAAATCCTGAGGCAGAACGTTAAGACAGAAATCCTGGGGCAGAAACGCTAAGACAAACGCTGAGACCGAAATGCCGGGGTAGCACGCTAATGATGGAAATGCTGGGGCAGAATACTATGACAGGAATGCTAGGGCCGAACGCTAAGACAGAAATGCTGGACGTTGCAACAGAAATGCTGAGGTATAAATGCTGACAGAAATGCCGGCTGAACATGACAGAAACGCTGGGGCAGAAACGCCATGACAGAAATGCAGGGCTGAATGTGACGACAGACATGCTGGGGCAGAACACCCTGACAGAAATGCTGGGGAAGAATGCTGCGACAGAACTGCTGAGGCAGAAAACGCTATGACCGGAATGCTACGACAGGAGTGCTATGATAGCAAAACGCTGACACTAAAACACCTAGATAGAAACGCTGTGACGGAAACCTGAGGCTGAAGCGCTATGACAGAAATCCTGGGGCCGAAACGCCATGATGAAACACTGGTACCTGAAGCGGTGAATGCCCGGGAGGCGTGCGGGGATCTCCCCCCCCCCATGATGCCCCATGTGAGTACCGGGAAGTGAGCACCCCCCCCCCATGAGAACCGGGAAGCGTGCGGGCGATTCCTCCGTGAGTTCCAGGGAGGTGAGGTGAACTGGCGGATGAGTGGATAAAGGATGGACGAACAGACGCGCCCCCCCCCCCCCAGGAGAAGCGGGCGGCCGCCCCCCCCCCCCCCCCGCTGGCAGGACACACAGGGATGAGGGAGAAGCGGGCGGCGCACCCCCCCCCCCGACCATGCGGGATTGGGCCCAGCGAAGGTGGAGGATGGACAGACGACCCCCCCAAACGGAGCCCTAGGGAAGTTGGTGTGGGTGAAAGATGATGGACGGCCGCGACACGCGCCCCCCCCATGGGCGCCCGGAGAAGCTCGGGCTGCGTGCTGGCCATATAGAGCTGTGTAGGATGGAAGGATGTCCCCCCCCTGCTCCCCCGGCATGAGCTCCGGGAGAAACGGGCAGGCTGCATCACACGGAGCTGTGGAGGATGAAAGGACGCCCCCCTCCCCCCTGCACGAGCGCCGGGAGAAGCAGGCGGGCAGCACTTGACCAGCTGCAGCCGAGGGGAAGGAAGGAGGGTGGTGGAGGACGGATAGATGGACGGCCCCCCTCCCTTATCACCGAGAAAAGCGGGTGGGCGCCCCCCCCCCGTGGCACGGTGTGCAGCGGAGCAGGCAGCTGGCTGGACATCCCCCCCCCCTCAATACCCGGAGAAGCGGTCGGCAGCTCCCCCCCTGAAGCAAACTGGTAAGGGGAGAGAGGAGTCGGCGGGCGGGCGGCCGATCGCCCCCCCCCCTGCTGAAATACCAAGAGAAGCGGTGACCCGTGAATGTGGGTGCCGAGGGGGAACCAGGTGGGTGGAGAGGTGAACTCCCCGGTGAAGCACCGAGAGAGGCACCGCCACCATCTTGCAATCGATCCTGAAGTGACGCGTAGGCCCCTACTGACCCCGGAACGCCCACGAGCCCTGACCTGACAGAGGAGGAGGCTTAAATAGCCCTCTCAGACTCCACCCACAAATGCAGGCTAGCCTCCGGCCAGCCTTTGTACTTGCCACAGCCTTCTTTACTTACAGCAGTGTTTCTCAACTCCAGTCCTCAAGGCCCCCCAACAGGTCATGTTTTCAGGATTCCCCTCAGATGAGGGGTTCCTAGCGCCAAGTGGCCCCCGAGATACGGGGCCCCATATTTAGGTCACAAAATGTAATTTTCTGAGTTTGGGGCCCCATCTCTTGGGGTCACTTGGTGCTAGGAACCCCACATTTGGTGTGCAAACACAGTGGAACTAGCCCTACAACATATCCAAATTTGGATTTCCTAGCACCAAGTGGCCCCCGAGATACGGGGCCCCAAATTTGGGTCGCAAAATGTCAAGCACTTTTCTGCAGCAGAGAATGACATTTTGCAACCCGATTTTGGGGCCCCGTATCGCGGGCCACTTGGTGCTAGGAACTCCAGCTTTGGATATGTTGTAGTGCTAGTTCCACTGTGTTTGCATACCATATTTGGGGTTCCTAGCTCCAAGTCACCCTGAGATACTGGGCCCCAAATTCGGGTGGCAAAATGTCATTCTCTGCTCTGCAGACGCTTCTAGACGCAAACGCGGTAAAACGTGGCTAAACGCGGCATGCAAATGTGGCAAAACGGGCATTTCTAAACGCCGGTTTCAGCTTTTAAAAATGTGTTCAGCAGAGTTTGCACCGGCGTCTCGTGTGCATGAAGCCTAATCAGTGCATTTTTATAGTACTGATCGCTGTATAAATGATGGTAACTGATAGTCATTTGGTGCTGAGGGACATTTTCCGCCAACCTTACTCGGTTGCGGTGAAGTAACAGTAGGCTCCCCTTATATACTGAAATCGACTATTTCCCCGCGTCCAAGTAAGGGTGTCGGAAAATGTCCCTCAGCGCCAAATGACTACCAGTTTGGTGCTCGGCAGTGTAAGGTGTACCAAGATGGCCGTCGGCGCTCTCTGACTGCAGGCTTGCCGCTGCTTTTCAAATGGAACATCAAAACAGTGTCCACAGATGTAAAAATACTGTATTTGAAAAGCAGCGGCAAGCCTGCAGTCAGAAAGTGCCGGCGGCCATCTTGGTACACCTTACACTGCTGAGCACCAAACTGATGGAAAATGTCCCTCAGCGCCAAATGACCGACACCCTTACTCGGTCGCGGTGAAATAGTCTATTTCAGTATATAAGGGGAGTCTACTGCTAAAATAAGTGTGAAATTCAAGACTTGCCTGGGTGTAACAAGATGTCCGCTGCCGCCTTTGTGTTCTGTCAGGTTAGGAAACCTATCGGAATGCATATCGGCCATGTTGGAGCGAGTGCGCAGTAAGCATTTTCATTCGGAACGTCACCTCCATTACATTTTCTTATGGGTTTTTTTTTATTTATTTTTTTTTTTAAAGCCAATATTTTGAAAAAAAAAAAATCAATATTTTTTACTTTCTGCTATAAAACACATCCAAAAAAAAAAAAAAGTAAAAAAAAAAAAAAAAATCATATTTCTTCATCAATAGGCCAATGTGTATTCTTCTACATATTTTTGGTTAAAAAAAAAAATCCCAATAAGCATTTATTGATTGGGATAGATAAAAATGTTTGCTGTGCACCGGTAAAGTGGTCGGGTTTGGCTTGAAAAAAAAAGTGGCAACCCGAACTTTAATTGTTGGTTTACTACTTTCCTTTTACTTTATTATATGGTGCATCTGCTGGAGATAAAAGACATCACAGTGACTATGGAGGAAGAGGACGGACATGACGGGGGGATTACTGGGTGTAAATATAAAATAAGATCTTATTACCTCCTCTGATGCCAGGTCCAGCAATGTCTCCTCTCTACTTCCTCCCAACTCACCTCTAGCTTCCTGTCTGTAGCTGACATCACTTCCTGTCTACCATAGAGACTTCCTGTCCATATTTCCATAGAGACCTACTCTCTGCATCTGACATCACTTCCTGTCTATGCGTAGAAACTTAAACCTCGTGCACACGATCGGATTTTCAGCCGGGAATTGTGTGATGACAGACTGTTAGTACGCTCCACCAGACAATTGTTAAATTAAAACCAGACTTAAAATGTTGGATGGCAGGCTAGTAAATTTTTGGCGGACAACGGTCTGTTATCGTATTTTCGTATCGTGTGTACACAAGTCCGCCACACATAAGTCCAAAAGTACAAACACGCATGCTCGGAATGAATGCTCACCAAACACAAGATTGGCAGAAGGTGCCCAAAGGGTGGCGCTCAAGAGCTGAAATTCCACGTTCGTGTTTGTTGGGCGACAATTGTGCGCCGTTAGTATCCAAGACAATTTCCCGGCACGGGCCCTTCGGACAAAAGTCTGACGCTCTGTTGGCCAACAATCCGATCGTGTGTACGAGGCTTTACTCTGACATCACTTCCTGTCTATGCGTAGAGACTTAAGCCTCGTACGCACGATCGGATCGTTGGCCAACAGAGCGTCAGACTTTTGTCCGAAGGGCGTGTGCCGGGAACTTGTCTTGGATACTAACGGTGCACAAATGTCGGCCAACAAACACAAATGTAGTTGTGTTCACACTGAGGCGCTCAAAAACTGAACATAAAACGTTGGATATTTTTGCGGCGCTTTAGCGCCGTTTTTTGCAGCATTAGTGGTGTGCTTTTTTTTTTTTTAAAAGGGTTGTAAAGGTAATTTTTTTTTTTTTTGAAATAACAAACATGTTATACTTACCTTCACTGTGCAGCTCGTTCTGCACAAAGTGGCCCCGAACCTGCTCTTCTGGGGTCCCTCGGCGGCTGTTTCAGCTCCTCCCCGCAAGAACTAACCACCTTAATGCGAGCTCCCTCGCATGGTGGTTAGTTATTGCGTGCGCGCTCCCGTGATACAGGCGGCGGGAGCGCGGCGGGAGCGAAATCGGGAATGTTTGCATTTTACATGTTTTTGGCAAGCAGGCTTCAGTAAAATGGCAGCCGGTCCCGCCGCTGCCGTTAGAACGCTCCCCCTTGTGTTCAGTAAAGAGGGGAAGGAGGTTTGATCCGTGCAGCCAATGAATCGGCTTCTCGTCAAGCAAGGATCGCCCCCCCCCCTCCACTGAACACTCGGCGCCGGCGGCCACTGTAATGGACATGTGCTGTGGCCTGGGGGGCGTTATGGGAGGGGGGGATCTGCTCTGAGGGGGGTCTGCTGAGGGCGTCTTCACTAATGGAGGGGAGTCTGCACTGAGGGGGTCTGTATTGATGGAGGGGGTCTGCACTGATGGTGTCTGCATTGATGGAGGGGGGTCTGCACTGATGGAGGGGGGTCTGCACTGATGGAGGGGGGTCTGCACTGAGGGAGGGGGGTCTGCACTGAGGGGGTCTGCACTGAGGGGGTCTATACTGACTCTGCTGGGGGCACCTGATGCGAGGAGGGACTCTGCCGGGGGCACCTGATGCGAGGAGGGACTCTGCCGGGGGCACCTGATGCGAGGAAGGACTCTGCCGGGGGCACCTGATGCGAGGAAGGACTCTGCCGGGGGCACCTGATGCGAGGAAGGACTCTGCCGGGGGCACCTGATGCGAGGAAGGACTCTGCCGGGGGCACCTGATGCGAGGAAGGACTCTGCCGGGGGCACCTGATGCGAGGAAGGACTCTGCCGGGGGCACCTGATGCGAGGAAGGACTCTGCCGGGGGCACCTGATGCGAGGAAGGACTCTGCCGGGGGCACCTGATGCGAGGAAGGACTCTGCCGGGGGCACCTGATGCGAGGAAGGACTCTGCCGGGGGCACCTGATGCGAGGAAGGACTCTGCCGGGGGCACCTGATGCGAGGAAGGACTCTGCCGGGGGCACCTGATGCGAGGAAGGACTCTGCCGGGGGCACCTGATGCGAGGAAGGACTCTGCCGGGGGCACCTGATGCGAGGAAGAACTCTGCCGGGGGCACCTGATGCGAGGAAGGACTCTGCCGGGGGCACCTGATGCGAGGAAGGACTCTGCCGGGGGCACCTGATGCGAGGAAGGACTCTGCCGGCGGCACCTGATGCGAGGAAGGACTCTGCCGGGGGGCACCTGATGCGAGGATGGACTCTGCCGGGGGGCACCTGATGCAAGGACGGACTCTGCTGGGGGCACCTGATGCAAGGACGGACTCTACTGGTGGCAGGCGACGTGGCTAGTGATACGCTCTGGAATCCCACTAATTCGGCATTATGGTGGAGGAAGGACTCTGCCGGGGGCACCTGATGCGAGGAAGGACTCTGCCGGGGGCACCTGATGCGAGGAAGGACTCTGCCGGGGGCACCTGATGCGAGGAAGGACTCTGCCGGGGGCACCTGATGCGAGGATGGACTCTGCCGGGGGGGCACCTGATGCGAGGATGGACTCTGCCGGGGGGCACCTGATGCGAGGAAGGACTCTGCCGGGGGGGCACCTGATGCAAGGACGGACTCTGCTGGGGGCACCTGATGCAAGGACGGACTCTGCTGGTGGCAGGCAACGTGGCTAGTGATACGCTCTGGAATCCCACTAATTCGGCATTATGGTGGAGGAAGGACTCTGCCGGGGGCACCTGATGCGAGGAAAGACTCTGCCGGGGGCACCTGATGCGAGGAAGGACTCTGCCGGGGGCACCTGATGCGAGGAAGGACTCTGCCGGGGGCACCTGATGCGAGGAAGGACTCTGCCGGGGGCACCTGATGCGAGGAAGGACTCTGCCGGGGGCACCTGATGCGAGGAAGGACTCTGCCGGGGGCACCTGATGCGAGGAAGGACTCTGCCGGGGGCACCTGATGCGAGGAAGGACTCTGCCGGGGGCACCTGATGCGAGGAAGGACTCTGCCGGGGGCACCTGATGCGAGGAAGGACTCTGCCGGGGGCACCTGATGCGAGGAAGGACTCTGCCGGGGGCACCTGATGCGAGGAAGGACTCTGCCGGGGGCACCTGATGCGAGGAAGGACTCTGCCGGGGGCACCTGATGCGAGGAAGGACTCTGCCGGGGGCACCTGATGCGAGGAAGGACTCTGCCGGGGGCACCTGATGCGAGGAAGGACTCTGCAGGGGCACCTGATGCGAGGAAGGACTCTGCCGGGGGCACCTGATGCGAGGAAGGACTCTGCCGGGGGCACCTGATGCGAGGAAGGACTCTGCCGGGGGGGCACCTGATGCAAGGACGGACTCTGCTGGGGGCACCTGATGCAAGGACGGACTCTGCTGGTGGCAGGCGACGTGGCTAGTGATACGCTCTGGAATCCCACTAATTCGGCATTATGGTGGAGGAAGGACTCTGCCGGGGGCACCTGATGCGAGGAAAGACTCTGCCGGGGGCACCTGATGCGAGGAAGGACTCTGCCGGGGGCACCTGATGCGAGGAAGGACTCTGCCGGGGGCACCTGATGCGAGGAAGGACTCTGCCGGGGGCACCTGATGCGAGGAAGGACTCTGCCGGGGGCACC
This sequence comes from Lithobates septentrionalis, assembly GCA_037952835.1. Taxonomy (NCBI): domain Eukaryota; kingdom Metazoa; phylum Chordata; class Amphibia; order Anura; family Ranidae; genus Lithobates; species Lithobates septentrionalis. The sequence goes on along the minus strand of JBBDGP010000300.1, from coordinate 179,809 downwards.
TGATGCGAGGAAGGACTCTGCCGGGGGCACCTGATGCGAGGAAGGACTCTGCCGGTGGCACCTGATGCGAGGAAGGACTCTGCCGGCGGCACCTGATGCGAGGAAGGACTCTGCCGGCGGCACCTGATGCGAGGAAGGACTCTGCCGGGGGGCACCTGATGCGAGGATGGACTCTGCCGGGGGGCACCTGATGCGAGGAAGGACTCTGCCGGGGGGCACCTGATGCAAGGACGGACTCTGCTGGGGGCACCTGATGCAAGGACGGACTCTGCTGGGGGCACCTGATGCAAGGACGGACTCTACTGGTGGCAGGCGACGTGGCTAGTGATACGCTCTGGAATCCCACTAATTCGGCATTATGGTGAGTTGAATGATTTCATTTTATATTACAATGTAATAATAGAAATAATGCACTTCAATCATCCTGACACCATAACAACCATGGTGCCGGGATGATTGAAGCGTTAACACCAGGTGTTTGGAGTATCTTTATCTGCTGATTGTTAAACTTTCTAGAATACACATATTTCTATTGTTGTGTAGGATCTGGGGCTGCTGTCCCTCCATTCCTCTCTCCCCTTTCCCTCTCCATCCTTTATTCATCTCAGACTCTAGCCACACCCCCTTTGAGCCACGCCCATTTAAGCCACGCCCACTATTTCGCTTAAATCACGCCCATTTTCCGCCGTGGTGCTCTTCGCGTGCCGCAGTTTTATTTTTTTATTGCTAAGTCACGCCTACAAACACATGCCCCGCCCCCTATTATACGGCCCCGCCTACAGCCAAAAAAGTGTCCCACATATTTTTTTTTTGCAATGTTGGCAACTATGGGAATATCGTTGTTATGGCAGCAGCTAGCTGCCATAACCCTGGTATCCTCTTTTTCAGACAGTGGTCCGGTTTCCGATAATAGTGGTCTCTGCGGCGGATTCGCCGCAAGATCACTTTTATCGGCGGTGGGAGGACCCCCCCTCTACACGCTCTGGTGCACTCCGCCGCTTATCGGAGCCGTCGGGAGCGGTGGAGGCGATCAGATCCTCTCACGTCAGTGACATGGAGATGAGTAAGGGGAAGATGGTCCCCACCCGTCTCCATACCATTTCAGGGCGGAAGCGACGTCAAAACTTCACTTCCGCCCATAGCTCTTAAAGGGCCATTTTTTTTTTTATTGCATTTTAGTGTAAATATGAGATGTGAGGTCTTTTTGACCCCCAGATCTCATATTTAAGAGGTCCTGTCATGCTTTTTTTCTATTACAAGGGATGTTTACATTCCTTGTAATAGGAATAAAAGTGACACAAAAGAACAGTGTAAAAATAAAAAGGTAAAATAAGAAAAAAAAAAATTTTTCTAAACGCGCCCCGTTGAGCTCGCGCGCAAAAGTGAATGCATACGCAAGTCGCGCCCGCATATGAAAACGGTGTTCAAACCGCACATGTGAGATATCGCCGCGATCGGTAGAGTGGGAGCAATAATTCTAGCACTAGACCTCCTCTGTAACTCAAAACATACAACCTGTAGAATTTTTTAAACATCGCCTAAGGAGATTTTTAAGGGTCAAAGTTTATCACCATTCCACGAGCGGGAAGCGTGACATGTTGGGTATCAATTTACTCGGCGTAACATTATCTTTCCCCTTTTCTTTAAAAAAAAATTGGGCTAACTTTACTGTTGTCTTATTTTTTTAATTAAAAAAAAAAGTGTATTTTTTCCGGAAAAAAGTGCGCTTGTAAGACCGCTGCGCAACTACGGTGTGACAGAAAGTATTGCAACAACCGCCATTTTATTCTCTAGGGTGTTAGAAAAAAAATGTATAATGTTTGGGGTTTTCTAGCAAAAAAACAACAAACTGTTTTTAACCTGTAAACAAATCTCAAAAAAGAAGCTCGGTCCTTAATGCCGCGTACACACGAGCGGAAAATCCGACCCTGTGTGGGCTTCACCGGACCTTCAGCGGACTTTTTCGGTCGAAAATCTGACGGACTTTAGATTTGGAACATTTTTCAAATCTTTACGTCGGAACTCCGCCGGACCCAGTTCCTATCGAAAAGTCCGCTCGTCTGTGTGCTAGTCCGGCGGACGAAAACCGACGCTAGGGCAGCTATTGGCTACTTGCCATCAACTTCCTTATTTTAGTCCGGTGTACGTCATCACGTACGAATCCGTCGGACTTTGGTGTGATCGTGTGTAGGCAAGTCCGTTCGTTTGGAAAGTCCATCGGAAGTCCGTCGGATAGACCGTCCGGTCGAAAAGTCCTCCTGTGTGTATGCTGCATAAGTGGTTTTTCCCCTTTCATTTCAATGGACGGGGCGTTTTTTGAGGCCCCGAAGATGCTGCTTGTAGGACTTTTCACACCGCCCCCCAGTGTGAAAGCATCCATTGAAATGAATGGGTAGCCAGTTTTCAGGCGCTATTTTTTAGCGCAAAAGCACTTGAAAAAGAGCTTCAGTGTGAAAGAGGTCTTACAGATCAGATATACCCTGTTTCCCCGAAAATAAGACCTAGCATGATTGTCGGTGATGGCTGCAATATAAGCCCTACCCCCAAATAAGCCCTAGTTTAATTCCTTGTAGGCCTTATTTTCAGGGTAGGGCTTATTTTCGGGGAAACAGGGTAGGGCTTATTTGGGGGGGTAGGGCTTATATTGCACCCATCACTGACAATCACGCTAGGTCTTATTTTCAGGGAAACAGGGTAGGTAACCAACCACAAAGCTTTTTTTTTTTTTTTTGACCTCCAAAATTGTTTTGTAATGTTCACCTGAACCATCTCCACCAAAAACTCTTCTCAAAATATCAACCAAACCGTCCTCTCTGCTTCTCTCAAGACGTCCTGCTCTCTCCCTCTCCCTTGTCACCTTTCCATGTCCAGGACTTCTCCAGAGCCTCTCCCATCCTTTGGAACTCCCTTCCCCCCAACTTGGCCGGCTATCTCCTACCCTGTCCACCTTCAGCTGATCTCTGAAAACCCATCTTTTCAGGGAAGCCGATCCTGTCTCTACCAAATACTTAAAAAGGAAGTAAAGTTCTGTTTTTTTTTGTTTTTTTTTACCCAACCTGAAAAGTAAAGCCATAATGTGCTAGTATGCGATGTGAAACTTACCTGCAAAACGAAGCCCTCGTTGTCACCGCTGGAGGACGCATTCATCTTCGCCCGTCTTCCTTCCGGGTCCTTGGACCTCGGCTGTGTGACTGGCTGGAGCCGGTCACGGCACAGTAGAGTTGCCACCTCATCCCTTTAAACCCGAACACATATTAATCACACAGGTTCTGGGGCTGATTAAGGTGGTAATTAAACTCACTTGATGCCTTATCTGCAACTAATCAGCGTCAGAACCCGTGTAATTCATATGTGTTTGGGTTTAAAGGGATGAGGTGGCAGCCCTACGGCACAGAGCTGTGAAGAAACGTCACGGGCAGGCCTTTCCTTCAGAGCGCATGTGCTGATGACGTCATCGGCCAGCATACGCAGTAGATATCTCCTAAACTGCACATATTTAGGAGCTATGAACCAGTACCTATAGGTAAGCCTTATTATAGGCTTACCTATAGGCAGGGCTTTTTTTCGGGGGGAACGCAGTTCCGGCACCTTCAGCGTGGAATGTATGTAATGGCAAGGGGTACTGGGAGTGTGCTGGAGGGTCTATTGATGCCGGCTGCAGAGGGATCTATGGTCACTGGGGGATCTATTGTGGTGTGGGGTGTCTAGTGTTGCTGGGGAGGTTTATTGTTGCTGGTGGAGGATCTATTGTTGCTGGAGGGGGGGGGGGTTCATTGTTGCTGGGCTGGATCTACTGTTGAGGTAGGTCTATTGTTACTGGCTGCTGGGAGATCTATTGTTGCTAGAGTTTGTGGCGGCTCTATTGTTGCTGGGCGGCACTATTGTTGCTGGGGGGAACTATTGTTGCTGGGGGGGTCTATTTTTGATGGAGGGGGGGTCTATTGTTGGCTGCAGGGGATCTATTTTATTGCTTTTGTTATAATCAGTATCAAATTCCATACAAATTACTTGGTTCTGTCCCCCACACCCTTACCTTGTGCTGCTGCTGGGAAAGAAGCCTGGAAGCAGAAAGTGCCAGGTCTGGCGGAGGACCAGAGGAGGAGGACTGGAATCAGCTGAATGCTGAGACCACGGAAGGGGGTGCTGTGGCTACAGGATCTGTAGGAGGGGTTCTGTCTTCCTCTCTGCTGCCAACCACTGCGACAAGGTGGGGGGGGGGGGGGGCGGAGATGGCTGGGGTGCCGCAGCTGCAGGTAGGGTTGCCACCTCATCCCTTTAAACCCCAACACATATGAATTACTCAGGTTCTGTGGCTGATTAAGGTGGTAATTAAACTCACTTGGTGCCTTATCTGCATTTAATTAGCCTCAGAACCTGTGGATTTATTATGTGTTTGGGTTTCAAGGGATGAGGTGGCAACCCCTTGTAGGAGAGGTGCAAGGGCCACATATAATGGCCTGGCAGGCCGCATTTGGCCCCTGGGCTTTGTGTTTGACACCTGTGCTTTAGATTGTAAGCTCTGACGACAAGGGTCCTCCTAACCCTCTTGTCTTGAATTGTACTGGCACTAATATAAATCCTGAATAATAATAATGTAATATTTTACCTGAGTGTAGAAGAACTGAGGGATCTGGCTGGCTTAGCTGACCACTAATCGCACTCCATTTGGTGGCTACGTTGTAAATTTTCTCTTGAACCAGGAAAGATATTGTAGGGACCACGCCTTAAAGTGGTACTAAAAGCAAAACTTTTTTTCTTCATTTTGGAAAGAACGAGAGGGCTTTAACCCATCAGTTTTTTTTTTTTTTTCTTTTTTGCCATCTATGTCCCATTGGTGAGATTTCCTTTCACTTCCTGTCCCATAGCCAAAACAGGAAGTGAGAGAAAATCTCTCCAAAGTGAGGGAAATCCCTGGTAGTGGTCTCCATTGGAAGATTTCCCCTCGATTCCTGTTCTGGTGACAACCCATACAGGGACAGCAATAAAAAAAAGATCTGACAGGGGTTCTACTCCCTCTCTACTTTATCTAAAAAGTTAAAAAAATGTTGTGCCTTCAGTTATTCTTTAAGCTGGAGTGTCGCTAGTTAAATGTAGAGTTGTTTCTGCAGATAGGCTGTATCCTGCCTGAGCTTTGTATACATATTCTGTACTTGGTAGATCTCTCCTTAGACATGGATAAGCGAGGTTGGGGTGGAGGAACTTGACTGGCCTGCACCTCAACCTGATAGAACACTTTTGGGATGCATTAGAGGGGAGACTGCGAGCCAGGCCTTCTCATCAACATCAGTGCCTGACCTCACAAATGCGCTTCTGGAAGAATGGTCAAACATTCCCATAGACACACTCCTAAACCTTGTGGACAGCCTTCCCAGAAGAGTTGAAGCTGTTATAGCTGCAAAGGGCGGGGCCAACTCAATATTGAACCCTACGGACTAAGACTGGGATGCCATTAAAGTTCAAGTGCGTGTAAAGGCGGGCGTCCCAATACTTTTGACAATACAGTGTATTTGGAGAAAACTTTCAAAGGGTTCTTCTGGGCCTTGCCCAAGTGGACACCTGGGCTAAAGGCTCAGGGAGCTTCAGCTACCCTGTTGGAGGGTATATGCAGAAGGAACAGATATATGGAAGTTGGCTTCAAACAAAGTCTTCTGTGTTCAAGAGTTTCATGGAAGAGCATAGGAGATCTCACTGCCCATCAGTTAAGGTACATGTGAGTGCTCACATTGGGTCAAGAGCCTAGAATCTACTTAGAAAAAGAGGACGACCTATAGACCTTTAACATCGGACAGTGACTGCTCTCATAGAGTCATTGCTAACCTCTTGGCTGCTCTTCAAAGGTCAACAACTCCATTCATTGCTAAAAGAAGATCCGCGCTATCTTGTCCACTTTTGAGGAATCTTATACCCCTAACCCTCTCTCGAGTTTGTCCACCCTAGCCAATGACTGACAGTTTTGTTTCAGTGGTGTGGGCTACAGGAAGGCAATACATATTTGGAGCAACCTTCCAGAAGGGTCTTCCTCTTCTCTTCTAAGCCTTGTGGGCTCAGGGAATTTCAGCTGCCTGGGTGGAGCATCTTTAGACAAGTGGTCTGCGCTCAAGAGGTTCATGGAAGAGCGTAAGAGAAGCAGTTGCTGACATTGCAAAAAAAAAAATGCCATTACTTGTTTTTTAGGGTACCTGTGACTGCTGGCATAGGGTCAAGAGCCTAGAATCTACTTGGAGAACCAGGAAGATCTATTGACCTTAAACAACAGCTGGTGATGGCTACCATGGAGTCATTGCAATCTTCTTGGCTGCTCTTCAAAGGCCAATAACTACATTACTTGCTAGTAGAAGACCTGAGCTATCATGTCCATTTTGAGTAATCTTTTACCCCTAACCCTCTCTCTAGAGCAGTGGTTCTCAACCTGGGGGGGTCGGGACCCCCTGGGGGGTCAAATTATGATTTGCCAGGGGTCACCAAATCCTGGGCTGTTCCTGAAGCCAGCACTGCTGTCCCAGCCTTTTCGCGGCCACCCAGCAGGGCTGTCCCTGGAGCCTGTGGCCGCCCAGCTGGGCTGTTCCTGGTGCCCACAGCCGCCCACTCAGCCGCCCATTCAGTTCACGGCATGGCTGGGGGGCAGAGACTAGAGGTCAGCTGACCGGTGAGGAATGTGAAGTGGGAGGGGCTGGAGGAGACCCTATCTCCTGATTTCTGCATAGGTGTCACTGCTACGAGACACCACAAAGTTGGAGACACAGTGAGTAACACTACCTGTGATTATAGTTGCCAATAAAAGTCCCCACTACAGTTCTCAGATCAGCGGATGACCTTGATCAAGGTTGAAGTTGGCTGATCGGAACTCCCCCCAGCACTGCCAATCATTCCAACTCCCCGCCAAGGAGTAAGAGAAGGAATAAAAATAGAGAATACATGGAAGGGAGAGGGAAAGAGGGGGAGGAACAAAGAAAAAGGGGGAGAAAGAATAAGAGAACAAGAAAGATGGCTAGAGAGAGGGATGGGGAAAAAAAACGAAATTAGGATAGAGAGAGATAAAAGCGAAAGAAAGGAGAAAAAAAGAGAAAGTGTGGTACATCCTAAAATGTACCATAAGGGGTTTTAATACTGTACGAGTGGAAGCGACTCAGGGATCGCTAAATTTCCCTTGGTTAGGGGCGCAAATTACTTGTCTTGCCTTGGGTGCTGACAACCCACGCTACAAAAATAATTTTACTGTTAGAGGCCCCCACAACTTGGTAAATTTTATCAAGGGGTCACGACGCTAGTAAGGTTGAGAACCACTGCTCTAGAGTTTATTGAGCAAATAAACCATGAAGGCCCCCCCCCCTGGCCCCCAGCCAGGCCCTTCCCACTGATTCTGGGGCCCTTTACTCCCATTGTGGGACCCTTTATTATGATCCCCCAGCAGGCCCCCTTCTTGATGTCTTGGGGTACCCCTACAGTGGCGGAATGCCAGGGCCTGGTCACGACCTCTGAGACCCTGGTAGTTCCGTCACTGGTGTCAGTAGTTTTTTTTATTTCTGTTATTTTTTTTTTTACCATTTTATTTTATTTATTTATTTACAATTTTATTTTTTATAATTTTTTTTAAAAAAATTCTAAAACCCCCATTTGGGGGTCTTTGGTGAAATATCAGGGATCTAAACAGACCTCTGATGTTTCACCTTTGAGACAGAGAAAGGAGATTGAGGACACCTCGACCTCCATCTCTGCAGCTTTAGTATCACAGAATGAATGAACAGGAATATCTCTGTACAGAGGCTTCCCATTCATTCATAAACTGAAGCATAGTAAACAGTTGACTATGCCTCAGCTATGAATGAAAAAAAAAAAAACGAGTTAGTGATCATTACTGATCACTGATTCTCTCCATCCTGACAGTATTCCCCACAGCGGGAGGTGGGAGGGGAAAACCCGGCAGTTCTGCGGGGGGGGGGGGGGGGGGGCAGGGGATCACAGAAGGGCATGGGGCAGCGGGATTGGCATGTGCTCTATTTCTTTCCTGCACCCACTAAATGTCTGCAGGAGGGAGAGAAGAAGTGGGGAAGTGGGCTAAATAGAGGGATGGATTCCTCTACATGCCGCCACCCCTCCTGTACCGGGGGGGCGCATGGGCCCCCTGGAGCATGGGGACGGGTCGCCATCGCGACTCCTGCGACCCCTGTATGTACGCCCCTGATTCTGCCCTAAGTGTTAAAAGCTAATGCCAAACCAATTTGGAAGTCATCCTACACTGCTCAGAGAGGTGTGCTAATATCTGAAATAATTAAGTTTACAACCGTTTTATTATAGTATTTTCCTTAGGTATGAGAATACATCTTTGTAGAACGGTTCAACTAGCATATGAAGCCTCCAAATGATCCAGCATGCAGAGAACTGAGAATCAAAATTCCAGAAAAATGAAAACAACGTCATTCTCTTGTTTGTCTTGCCTGACCATACAATTTATTATGAAGATGTACAGGCATGCACAGATAGACACCAAAGAAGAAACCTTGACACGTTTCCCAAAAAAGCACGCAATTGGAAGGAACTGAGAAGCCGTTGGGACAGCTGGAGGGGTCATATTTGTGTTCTTTTTCTTCCATGTAACTACCATCTCATCGATAACTAGATCTATGGCTGGAGTGAGAAGGGTAAGAACCCCCTCCAGTATAGAGATTCTCACTGACCAGGACAAAAACTGAGGAACATCCCGAACATTGATAGGTGTCACCAAACCTGGAGGAGTGGAGTCTGCCCAATGACAACTGGAAGATTTAAGAAGATCGCCTTTCACATTCTGCTGCCTCCCCAGGTCAGGAAGGGTGGTAAAATTTCCCTAACAGGGTACGAACCTCTTAACATGACCCTCTTTTTAGAGGAAAATCCCAACCATTGATAGGCTTTACCAAACCTGGAGGAGTGGAATCTTCTCAATGACAACTAGAAGATTTGGGAAGATCTCCTTTCACTTTCTGCTGCCTCCCCAGGTCAGGAAGGGTGGTACAATTTCCCTAACAGGGTACGAACCTCTTAACATGACCCTCTTTTTAGAGGAAAATCCCAACCATTGATAGGCTTTACCAAACCTGGAGGAGTGGAATCTTCTCAATGACAACTAGAAGATTTGGAAAGATCTCCTTTCACTTTCTGCTGCCTCCCCAGGTCAGGAAGGGTGGTACAATTTCCCTAACAGGGTACGAACCTCTTAACATGACCCTCTTTTTAGAGGAAAACCCCAACCATTGATAGGCTTTACCAAACCTGGAGGAGTGGAATCTTCTCAATGACAACTAGAAGATTTGGGAAGATCTCCTTTCACTTTCTGCTGCCTCCCCAGGTCAGGAAGGGTGGTAAAATTTCCCTAACAGGGTACGAACCTCTTAACATGACCCTCTTTTTAGAGGAAAATCCCAACCATTGATAGGCTTTACCAAACCTGGAGGAGTGGAGTCTTCTCAATGACAACTAGAAGATTTAGGAACATTTCCTGTCACTTACTGATGCGTCCCCAGGGCAGGAAGGGTGGTAAAATTTCCCTCAAAAGAGTAGAAGTTCTGACCCTCTTTATCCAAAACTAAAAACAGGCCACAATTTCTGAAGTGCTGCTTCAGGCGCCCTCCTGTGCTGGTCACAAGCAAAGTCCTGGCCATTATGTCCCATGTTCTCTGCCATAGTTTAGCATATTAGAGAAATGATACTACCTCTGTGGATAAGCCCGTGGGAGGGTGAAATGCGCCAGTCAAGCTGAAGCTGATCTCCCATATATGGTGACTGGGCTGGTTATTGGTGCGCGGCTCCCTACCTATCCTGATAGACTGTTTCAGTGGGCTGGGCAAGCCCTGCTGGTTGCCGGCACCCAACAACACTAAAGTCAACCATTAGAACTCTGATACTACCTCTGTGACTATGCCAGTGGGAGGGTGAAATGCATCAGTAAGGCGTGGCTTGGGAGGAAACAAGTGGAATCCGATCTCCCATATATGGAGACTGGGCTGATTATTGATGTGCTGCTCCCTACCTCTACCTCTTCCCCAGCCCTCTGTTTCAGGAGGGTGGGCAAGCCCTCCTGGAGGCCCGCACCCGACAGCACTGGAGTCATCAGCTAGAACTCTGAAACTACCTCTGTGACTTAAGCCCCTGGGAGGGTGAAATGCGTCAGTACTCTGATACCACCTCTGTGACTAAGCCCGTGGGAGAGAAAATGCATCAGAAAGGCGTGGCTTGGGAGGAGACAAGCTGAAGCCGATCTTCCATATATGATGACTGGGCTGATTATTGGTGTGCGGTTCCCTAATTCTTCCGATAGACTGATTCATTGGGCTGGGCGAGCCCTGCTGGAGGCCGGCACCTGACAGCACTGAAGTCACCAATTAGAACTCTGATACTACCTATATGACTAAGTTTGTGGGAGGGTGAAATGCATCAGTATTCTGATACTACCTCTGTAACCAAGCCCGTGGGAGGGTGAAATGCATCAATATCTGATACTACCTCTGCTACTAAGCACATGGGAGGGTGAAATGCGTCAGCTTCTGATACTACCTCTGTGACTAAGCCTGTGGGAGGGTGAAATGCGTCAGCCTCTGATTCTACCTCGGTGACTAAGCCCGTGGGAGGGTGAAATGGGTAAGCCTCTAAAACTACTTCTGTGACTAAACCCGTGGGAAGGTGAAATGTATCAGCTAGCGTGGCTTGGGAGGAGACAAGCTGAAGCCGATCTCCCATATATGGTGACTGGGCTGATTATTGGTGTGTGGCTCCATTCCTCTTCCGATAGACTGTTTCAGTGGGCTGGGCGAGCCGTGCTGGATACCGGAACCCGACAACACTGAAGTCGCCAATTAGAACTCTGATACTACTTCTGTGACTAAGCCTGTGGGAGGGTGGAATGCCTCTGCTCCTGATACTACCTCTGTGACAAAGCCCATGGGGGGTGAAATGCGTCAGCCTCTGATACTACCTCTGTGACTAAGCCCGTGGGAGGATGAAATGGGTAAGCCTCTGATACTACCTCTGTGACTAAACCTGTGGGAAGGTGAAATGCATCAGCCTCTGATACTACCTCTGTGACAAAGCCCGTGGGAGGGTGAAATGTGTCAGCCAGCATGGCTTGAGAGGAGACAAGCTGAAGCCGATTTGCCATATATGGTGACTGGGCTGATTATTGGTGTGCGGCTCCATACCTCTTCCGATAGACTGTTTCAGTGGGCTGGGCGAGCCGTGCTGGATACCGGAACCCGACAACACTGAAGTCGAAGTCGCCAATTAGAACTCTGATACTACCTCCTGTGACTAAGCCTGTGGGAGGGTGAAATGCATCAGCCTCTGATACTACCTCTGTGACTAAGCCCGTGGGAGGGTGAAATGCGTCAGCCTCTGATACTACCTCTGTGACTAAGCCCGTGGGAGGGTGAAATGCATCAGCCTCTGATACTACCTCTGTGACTAAGCCCGTGGGAGGGTGAAATGCGTCAGCCTCTGATACTACCTCTGTGACTAAGCCCGTGGGAGGGTGAAATGCATCAGCCTCTGATACTACCTCTGTGACTAAGCCCGTGGGAGGGTGAAATGCATCAGCCTCTGATACTTCCTCTGTGACTAAGTCTGTGGGAGGGTGAAATGCATCAACCTCTGATACTACCTCTGTGACAAAGCCCGTGGGAGGGTGAAATGTGTCAGTCTCTAATACTACCTCTGTGACTAAGCCCGTGGGAGGGTGAAATGTGTCAGTCTCTGATACTACCTCTGTGACTAAGCCCGTGAGAGGGTGAAATGCGTCAGTATCTGATACTACCTCTGTGACTAAGCCCGTGGAAGGGTGAAATGCGTCAGTGGGCGTGGCATAGGAGGAGACAAGCTGAAGCTGATCTTCCATATTTGATGGTTGGGCTGATTATTGGTGTTTTTGTCAGATTTTCATTTTGAAAGGTTTCTCACGTTGAGTATGGAAAAGAATGTCCGCATGTCAGACTTCTCTGGTGTTTAAGGAGGTGTGCCTTCTGACTGAAACACTTCCCGCACTTTGAACACGAATACGGCCGCACTCCAGTGTGAATTCTCTCATGGCGCAAGAGACCGGCTTTCAGCATAAAACACTTCCCGCACTCCGCACATGAAAAAGGAAGCTCGCCCGAGTGGCTTTTCTGGTGCCGTAGAAGGCCCGCCTTCTGAGGGAAACATTTCCTGCACTCTAAACATGAAAACGGGCGTTCGCCTGTGTGGATCCTCTGATGTCTATGAAGATCTCCTTTCTGAGTGAAGCACTTCCCGCAGTCCGAACACGAGAAAGGACGCTCGCCGGTGTGTTTTCTCTGGTGCCTTAGGAGGTCTCCCTTCCACACGTAACATTTCCCGCACTCTAAACAGGGATAGCTGTGCCCAGTCGTGTGAGACTGTTGGTGCCTGAGGAGCTGCCTTTTCAGGCTGAAGCATTTCCCGCACTCCAGGCAAGAAAAGGGACGCTCGCCCGCGTGAGTCTTTTGGTGTAGGACCAGAACCGCTTTCTGAGTGAAGCGCTTCCCGCACTCTGGGCAGGAAAACGGCTTTCCGCCGGTGTGGAGCTTCGTATGGTCATTGAGGCTCCCTTTTTGTGAAAACCTTTTCCCGCACTCGGAACACGCGAAGGGCTTCTCGCCGGTGTGGACCCTCTGGTGCCTGATAAGCAGCCATTTCTTGATGAAGGACTTGTCGCACTCCAAACAGGAAAAGAGCTCCTCGCCGGTGTGACCCCTCCAATGTATCTGAAGTTCGGATTTTGTTTGGAAGGATTTCCCGCACTCCGTACACAACAATGGGCTCCCCTCGGCGGGAAGTTTCCGTCGGGTATCGCGACCTTCTTCGGCGTTTTTCCTGTACTCGGCGCACCTGCCGTCGTAGGCCCGCTGATGTTTGACCAGCGAATTCTTCTGTACGAAGTCCTTCCCGTAGTCCGCACAGGCGTGCAGCATCTCCCGCGTGTGCGTTCTCCGGTGAAACAGGAGGTGGTGTTTGCGACCGAAACACTTCCCGCACTCGAAACACGAAAAGGGAGTCTCGCCCGTGTGGACCCTGTGGTGCGATTTCAGGTGAGTGATCTGTCTGAAGCGTTTTCCGCACTCCGAGCAGCAGTAGGGCCTCTCGTCGGTGTGTTTTCTCAGGTGGCGCACCAGGTGCGACTTGTGCCGGAAGGCTTTCCCGCACTCCGAGCACAGATAGGGCCTCGCCCCGGTGTGGTACGACTGATGTCGCGAAAGTTCCGACCTCCATTTGAAACGCTTCCCGCACTCCACGCATGAAAACGGAGCCTCGCCGCTGTGTAACGTCTCGTGAGCTGCAAGGTGGGAACTTGTGGTGAAAGATTTTTCACATTGAGGGCAAGCGAATGTTCTAACTCTTGGTGGTGTGATGGCATCTGACTTATCAGAAGAGGATCCTTTGGGTTCCAACGAATTGCAATCTGGTGATGTATTCTCACGTTTCTGACCTTGTGAGGTCATAGTGTGTGGTTCATCAGAGTCCTCAGGATTCATGGGATCCATCGATCTCTCAGTTTGGTAAGGTCCTTCAGTTATACTTTGCCCAAGAGAGAAAACTCCTGAAGAGTGAAGAATGATGCCATTATCTTCTTCATCTTCATCTGGCAATAAAATAGGAAGGTCCTCCGAGGCATTCTGGACATGGTAGACATCTGTTTTAAAGAGAAATTTGTATTAAAATTACCAAAAATACAATTTTTTTTCTAGCTGTCAGGAGTCATGCATGCTGATTTAGTAGTGCTGAAGAATGGAGATGGACCTTTCATATGATGTACAGTATCTCCTCCTCATTTGTTGGGAACATGACTTTATATTGAGGAATGGAGATGGACCTTTCATATGGTGTACAGTATCCCCTCCTCATTTGTTGGGAACATGACGTTATATTGAGGAATGGAGATGGACCTTTCATATGGTGTACAGTATCTCCTCCTCATTTGTTGGGAACATGACGTTATATTGAGGAATGGAGATGGACCTTTCATATGGTGTACAGTATCTCCTCCTCATTTGTTGGGAACATGACGTTATATTGAGGAATGGAGATGGACCTTTCATATGGTGTACAGTATCTCCTCCTCATTTGTTGGGAACATGACGTTATATTGAGGAATGGAGATGGACCTTTCATATGGTGTACAGTATCTCCTCCTCATTTGTTGGGAACATGACATTATATTGAGGAATGGAGATGGACCTTTCATATGGTGTACAGTATCTCCTCCTCATTTGTTGGGAACATGACGCTATACTGAGGAATGGAGATGGACCTTTCATATGGTGTACAGTATCTCCTCCTCATTTGTTGGGAACATGACTTTATATTGAGGAATGGAGATGGACCTTTCATATGGTGTACAGTATCTCCTCCTCATTTGTTGGGAACATGACGTTATATTGAGGAATGGAGATGGACCTTTCATATGGTGTACAGTATCTCCTCCTCATTTGTTGGGAACATGACGTTATATTGAGGAATGGAGATGGACCTTTCATATGGTGTACAGTATCTCCTCCTCATTTGTTGGGAACATGACATTATATTGAGGAATGGAGATGGACCTTTCATATGGTGTACAGTATCTCCTCCTCATTTGTTGGGAACATGACGCTATATTGAGGAATGGAGATGGACCTTTCATATGGTGTACAGTATCTTCTCCTCATTTGTTGGGAACATGACGCTATATTGAGGAATGGAGATGGACCTTTCATATGGTGTACAGTATCTCCTCCTCATTTGTTGGGAACATGACGTTATATTGAGGAATGGAGATGGACCTTTCATATGGTGTACAGTATCTCCTCCTCATTTGTTGGGAACATGACGTTATATTGAGGAATGGAGATGGACCTTTCATATGGTGTACAGTATCTCCTCCTCATTTGTTGGGAACATGACGTTATATTGAGGAATGGAGATGGACCTTTCATATGGTGTACAGTATCTCCTCATTTGTTGGGAACATGACTTTATATTGAGGAATGGAGATGGACCTTTCATATGGTGTACAGTATCTCCTCCTCATATGTTGGGAACATGACGTTATATTGAGGAATGGAGATGGACCTTTCATATGGTGTACAGTATCTCCTCCTCATTTGTTGGGAACATGACATTATATTGAGGAATGGAGATGGACCTTTCATATGGTGTACAGTATCTCCTCCTCATTTGCTTGGAATGTGACATTATATTGAGGAATGGAGATGGACTTTATAGTAAGGAGGGAAATATCACAGATTTCTAGACCTGTTTCTGCATTTCATACTCGCCTGTGCTGAGATCTAGAGAAGACTCCTTCGCTGTCATAGTCACTATCATCCCAACCTCCTCCATAGACTGCTGATCACCCCCCAAATGTGTCTCTTCTTCCTCTTTAAGCCAAGGTTTTATATCCATATCTTCTTCACACTATAGAAACACAAATTATTAACATTAAAATAGACAGAACTAAAAATCTAATAATACTATGTTTTAACTGGAGAATCTTAAAACCTCATCTACCTGATGATGGGGGATGGTGTGATCTTCCTGTGTGGAATCCCGGGAATGCAGAGGACGGGGACATCTCTCTGGTGGGTTTCTGTAACTCAATGGCTCCATAATAGCGTCCTTGTAGAGACCCTTGAGTCCTTCTGAAAACTCCTCCATAAAACCATTAAATTCTGGATATGAGGCAAGATGTCTCTTTGGTGTATCCTGCACGTGATGACCATATGCTGGAAAGAAAAATGAAATTCATAGTAGAAACGTCTTCATTTTTCTTCTGCAATCAAGAGTCATATAAGTCATTCTATTCGTAGTGGTTTTTATAGCTGTGAAATGAGATTTGATAATAACACCAATACAAGATAAGTGATCAAATAAAATATACAGTGTAACCAAACCAACAATGGTGCCCCGAGTCATGGTGTACATACACTGCTTAGTGGTCATTTACCTACCTGTCTCCTCCATAGACTGCAATGCATCTCCTGAATAAGCTTCTTCTTGTTCCTCCTTACACTCAACTTTTACATCAATAAGGTCCTCATCCTAAAGCCACAAAAATGACAACAAATAATATCTGTGAATACAGAAAAGTTCCTAATCTTTTTTAGTTTGAGGTCTTGGTTGACTTCCAGATTCTTGGAAATACCTGGTCCTTAGGTAAGGTGCTGTGACCTTTCTGTATGGAATCCAGAGGAAGGGGACATCTCTCTGGTGGGTTCCCATTACTGGATCCATCTGTAGGAAACACACACACTGACTGAATACATTGTTTCTATGTGTTTATCAGATGATGGGGGATCTAGGTGGACCCTCCGTACTGCTCTCTCCTTTACAATAAAGTCTCCTCTTACCCGGTGATGTGAGGGGCGGCTGATTGTCCATCATGACGTCCTTGTAGAGATCCTTGTGTCCTTCTAAATACTCCCACTCCTCCATGGAGAAATAGACAGTGACATCCTGACACCTTATAGGAACCTGACACACACAATGATACAGTCACCATCCAGACACATCCCTTGTCTGTTACTGGATAATGTCCCAGAATTCCCAGCACCGCTCACCTCTCCTGTCAGCAGCTCCATCATCTTCTTGGTGACTTCTAGAATCTTCTTGTCATTCTTTCTGTCTGGTGTTAGGTAGTGAGTTGGAGGCACCGCTGTAGAGACTGGACATTGCGGATGGCTGCTGGGTGTCAATACTTCACCAGATGTCTTCTTTACTACTACAAATTCCTTTATCAAAGAGGATTGTAAGAATAATTACTATGAACGTTCTCAGAATTACTCACCCCTCCGGTAAATCTATGTTTTTTTAAGAGTGATGTCATGTGACCTCCCAAAATCCTCCTCACCTCTCCGGTCAGCAGGTAGATGATCTCCAGGCTGAGGTTTATTATCTTCTCTATCGTGTCACTTTCATCCTCATTCATCTTCATGATGTGGTCATGTGAAGGACGCTTTTCTCTGTACATAGATAAATGGTTCTATATTTAGGATGTATCCGGTCTATAAACCAGAGGCTCTGGATGGACAGTTGGATGAATGGTTCTATATTTAGGATGTATCTTGTCTATAAACCAGAGGCTCTGGATGGACAGTTGGATGAATGGTTCTATATTTAGGATGTATCCGGTCTATAAACCAGAGGCTCTGGATGGACAGTTGGATAAATGGTTCTATATTTAGGATGTATCCGGTCTATAAACCAGAGGCTCTGGATGGACAGTTGGATAAATGAATCTATATTTAGGATGTATCTGGTCTATAAACCAGAGGCTCTGGATGGACAGTTGGATGAATGGTTCTATATTTAGGATGTATCCGGTCTATAAACCAGAGGCTCTGGATGGACAGTTGGATGAATGGTTCTATATTTAGGATGTATCCAGTCTATAAACCAGAGGCTCTGGATATACAGTTGGATAAATGGTTCTATATTTAGGATGTATGTGGTCTATAAACCAGAGGCTCTGGATGGACAGGTGGATAAATGGTTCTATATTTAGGATGTATCTGGTCTATAAACCAGAACAGACGTCACAGTGACTATGGAGGAAGAGGACGGACATGACGGGGGGGTTACTGGGTGTAAATGTAAAATAATATCTTATTACCTCCTCTACTGCCAGTTCCAGCAATGTCTCCTTTCTACTTCCTCCCTACTTAACTTTCACCCAGAACTTCCTATTTATACCTGACATCACTTCCTGTCTAACATTTCCTGTTGGTGCGTTCCACTCGAAATACCTTAGTTCTCCATCTTGTGGATAATGTATAACATTTCAGCTTGCATTGTTTTGCAGTAACATATTTCTTGCCTCGTAGTGTTTTTTTCTGTGATGTTGAACATAGGTATTATACAAAAAACTAAAGTCATAATGTTCACAAATCTCAATAAATCCAAAATTGGAACAGTATGTAGTAAATCAAAGCAAATGTATAATTTTAATTAAAGTGCACAGACTGGGTATTAAGAGATATCCCGAGCCATGTAAGCAAAGTAGAAAAAAAAAAGGTGTGGGGTTCCCCCCCAATTCATACCAGACCCTTTACGTCTGATATACATTTCTCAGCGTGACCCCATGAAAAAAAAAAAAGTGTGGGATCCCCCCAAATTCCATACCAGACCCAAAGAGTCTGGTATAGATTTAAGAGAAACCCCATGCAAAACTCAAGAAAAAAAGTGGGGTGCCCCAGAAAAATCTTACTTTAGCAAGCAGCATGGCTGGCCAAAAAAAGGAGGCGGCAAGCCTGTGGCACCTATTTTTACCATACCTGGCCACATGCCCTCAACATGGGGGGTAGCTTCCCCCCAGTAAAGCACCAACAGGCCAGGGTTGTGGGGAAGAGGCCCTTGTCTTCATCAACAAGAGTACCCCCCATTGTTGGAAGAGCTGCACTGGGGGAACCCAGTATTTGGGGGTGGGGCTTTACTGGGGAGAGCTGTATTGGGGGAAATCTGTACTAGAGAGCTCTCTACTTGGGAAATCTGTACTGGAGGAGATTCATACTAGTGAGGGACATGTATTTGAGGGAAATTTGTTCTGGGGGAGATCTGTACTGGGGTGAAGCAGTAATGGGGGAGAGCTGTACTGTGGTAGATCTGTACTGAGGAGATCTGTACTCTGAAGAGCTGCAATGGGGGAGATCTGTACTGGAAAGATATCTACTGGGGGAGATCCATACTAGTGGGTGATCTGTACTTGAAGGAGAGCTGACCTGGGGGAGATCTCTACGGGGCAGAGCTGTACTGGAGAAGAACTGTACTGGGCAAGCTGACCTGAGAGAGAGCTATACTGGGTAGGACTGCACTGGTGGAGGACTGGACTCGGAAGAGAGCTGTACTGGGGGAGAGCTGTACTGGGGGAGAGCTGTACTGGGGGGGGGGGGGGGGTAGAGCTGTACTGGAGAAGAACTGCACTGGGCGAGCTGACCTGAGATAGAGCTATACTGGGGGAGAGCTGTACTGGGGGAGATCTGTGCTGGGGATTGCCTGTACTGGGGAAGTTTGTACTGGGGGAGATCTGTACTAGTGGGGGAACTGTACTGAGAAGAGAGCTGTAATGTAATAGGGGTAGAGCTAATGGGGGAAATCTGTACTGGTGGAGTTGTACTGGGAAGCGCTTTATTGGGGGAAAGCTGTACTGGGTAGAGCTGTACTGGTGGAGGGCTTGGCTTGGAAGAGAGCTGTAATGGGGTAGATCTGTATTGAGATCTGTACTCTGAAGAGCTGTAATGGGGGAGATCTGTACTGGAGAGCTCTCTACTGGGGGAGATCCATACTAGTGGGTGATCTGTACTTGAAGGAGAGCTGACCTGGGGGGAAATCTGTACTGGTGGAGTTGTACAGGGAAGCGCTTTATTGGGGGAAAGCTGTACTGGGTAGAACTGTACTGGTGGAGGGCTGGACTTGGAAGAGAGCTGTAATGGGAGAGAGCTGTACTGGGGGATAGTGTTTGTACTGGGGAGATCTGTACTAGTGGGGAACCTGTACTTGGAAGGGAGCTGTAATGAGGGAGATCTGTACTTGAATGCGATCTGTACTGGGGGGAACTGTATGGGGGGGGGGGGGGGGGGATTTGGGATTTTAGCTCAGAGAGGGAGGTCATTTTTTGCTGTATTCTTTCTACTGACCCCTGCACTCTGTGCTTTAACGTATTCCAACCCCTGTGTTCTGTTCATTATACACCCCTGAGTCCTGCACTATATACACTATGCTGCGTATTTCGTAATTATAATCACTGCACTCTGTACATTGGGTTGTATATTAAATATACTCCCGACCACTGCACTCTAAGCACATTATATACTCCTGACCACTGCACTGTTTTTATATTGTACATCAGTTGCTGGTGGCTAAGTAAGCACAATGTTAATGAAGTTCTTCTTCAAGGTTGGTTGTTTGCAGAAAGAGCATATGTAATGGAAGTGGCTCATTTTCTACAAATGGGTTTGCTTAGGTTTTTATGTGTCTTTTAGACTCTTGAGTGTGGCACGGCAGTTAAAGCATATTTTTCGGGGTACAAGGACTGTGACACGTGTTACTGTGTAAACAGTAAGTAGGCTCGAGTTTTAGCCCCCCCTTCCACCCATAACACAATTTCGTCACATCTGTCATTTGTCACGATGTGCTGGCGGTGTGCCCATTTCTTCTCTGCGTGCCCAAGGCTGAAACCCTCTCCTAAGAAAAAAAAAATGTATCTACAACATGCAATCATAGGGAGACCTCCATGTACATAGTGTCCAGGCTGGGATTCCAACCAAGGACCCCACTAGAGCAAGACAGAAGGTCTAACCACTAAGTCACTGTAATGCCCAATTGTTTATGGCCTTCAGAAAATCATCAATAAATGGAAACATTTAGAATTAGGATTTTCATTTTAATAAGATTTATGGAACACAAAAAAACACATGTAGCACCTCAAAAGGAAATAATCACAATAGAAAAAAATGTATCTCAAAAACCAAATTCATGCAAAATTCAAGCAAATATGGCAAGCTGAGGTAGGTGTTGGTCACAAGTGAAACACTATCTGACCTAAAAAAATTATAATGGGGTTATTAAGGAACCTGCAACCACTCTGAAAATGATGCCATTCATGAATATTGCTCATTTGCTACATAAAATATAAATGATAAAATATCATAAAACTAACAGTGTAAATCTTAAAATGAACTTGTGGTAGAAACTGACCTCATCATGATTTATTTTTAAGACTGATATAGAATGTAGCTAGTGAACCATCAGATTATTCCTCTGAGGTGGCCTATCCACTTTTAAGACAGGTAGCTGTTTTAGAGGACCAACAGCGGAAGGACATCTGGAGATCCATTATAGGAACCCCTCACAGTCAGGGTCAATAAATTATTTTTTTCTGCAGATGATACCGTTCAACTTCACAAGATGTTTTTCTCTTGAGTGTGGCCTCTCTTTCTAGCCAGCTTTGCTTTTAGAACATCTCCAGGAATCCTTGCTGGAAAAGAACCCTCAGCCCTTGCACAATGTGATGTCTAGAAGATGATTTGATTTCCATACCAAGGGCGTCTACGTCTCGAAAAAGAGTTTGCCTTCTTCTCATATGATGGAATTGGAAGTCCACTACAGGCACCCCTTGCAGTCTGTAGATGACAACGTTCAACATCACAAGATGTTCTTCTCTTGAGTGTTAACTCTTGTTCTTGCCAGCTTTGTTTTCAGAACATCTCCAGCAATTCTTCCTGGCAAAGATCCCTCAGCCATTTGAACATTCTGATCACTAGTGGATCATTTGATTTCCATACCAAGGGTGTCTACTTCTCGAAAAAGAGTTTGCCTTCTTCTCATATGATGGAATTTGAAGTCCACTACAGGCACCCCTTGCAGTCTGTAGATGACAACGTTCAACATCACAAGATGTTCTTCTCTTGAGTGTTAACTCTTGTTCTTGCCAGCTTTGTTTTCAGAAAATCTCCAGCAATTCTTCCTGGAAAAGATCCCTCAGACACTTGAACATTCTGATGTCTAGAAGATGATTTGGTTTCCCTACCAAGGCCTTCTGCATATCAAAACAAAAGTGTGGCTTTTCCCCATATTATGCATTCATATTTATAATTCTGATATTATGAATACGAGGGCCACCAATATGAGGAGAGCTGGAAGTCCACTATAGGAAACCCCTCATGGTCAGGGGCAACAAACGATCTTTATCTGTAGATGGCACCATTCAACTACACAAGACATTCTTCTTTTGACTGCAACCTCTCTTTCTAGCCAGCTTTTCTTTCAGAATATCTCCAGCAATCCTTGCCGGAAAAGGTCCCTCAGACCTTCGAAAATTCCAATGTCTAGAGCAGGGGTCTCAAACTGGTGGCCCTCCAGCTGTTGCAGAACTACAATTCCCATGAGGCAAAGCCATCTACAACTTGGAACAAGAGTGTGGCTTCTCCCCATATGATGTATTCCTCTTTATAATTCTGACATAACTACGAGGGCCAACTGGAGAAGAACTGGAAGTCCAATACAGGAACCCCCTTGTAGTCAGGGGTGCCTTTTTCTTGACGCATTTATGTCAAGTGTTTTAGGTTTGCACAGGCTGGAAGCCGCTGTCACCAAATATTTTAGGCTAATTTTTTTGTGCCTTCTCCTCATATAATGTATTCATTTTTCCAATTCCGACATGAATATGAGGGCCACCAACTGGAGGAGAACTGGAAGTCCACTATAGGAGCCCCTTTGCAATCTGTAGATGACAACATTCAACATCACAAGACATTCTTCTCTTGAGTGTGACCTCTCGTTCTAGCCAGCTTTGTTTTTATAACATCTCCAGCAAACCTTCCCGGAAAAGGTCTCTCAGCCATTTGAACATTCTGATGCCTAGAAGTTGATTTAATTTCTGCATCAAAGCATTTCGCATCTTGGAAAAAGATTGTGGCTTCTCCCCATATGATATACTGTGTTCATATTTCCTATTCTGACATAAATACGAGGACAACCACCTGGAGGAGAGCTGGAAGTCCACTATATGAACCCCCTCACAGTCAAGGGCGACAAATGAACTTTATCAGTGGATGACACCATTCAATGTCACGAGAGTTTCTTCTCTTGACTGTGAGCTCTTGTTTCTGGCCAGCTTAGCTTTCAGAACATCTCCAGCAATCAGGCATGTACTGGCCATCGGGACTACGGGGAGATTCCCGGTGGGCCGATGGCTCAGTGGGCCAGTCAGGTGCAGTCGCTGCTCCTCTCTGACAGTGAGTGATCGCAATTTCACTCCTGTCAGGAGGAGCAGCTTCCGTCATATGCTGGAGAGAGCATTAGGCGTTATGCTCCCTCCAGCCTACAGGGGGAGATAGACCAACAGCGGACTTTCCTTCCTCTCTCCCCTTATCACTTGTTATCACATGACTGGAGAGAGGAACGAGAAGCTGCCTTAAAACTGTGACTACATGTGGGAGGGGGGGGACACTCTGATGTGAAGGGGACTGCTGATGGGGGCTCTCTGATGTGAAGGGCTTCTGAAGGGGACACACTGATGTAAAGTGGGCTGCTGGTGGGGACTCTGATGTGAAGTAGGCTGCTGGTGGGGACTCACTGATGTGAAGGGAGCTGCTGGTGGGGACTCTGGTGTGAAGTGGGCTGCTGGTGGGGACTCTGATGTGAAGGGCTTCTGGTGGGGACTTGGATGTGAAGTGGGCTGCTGATTGGGACACTCTGATGTAAGGGGGACGCTGTTGGGGATGCTCTGATGTAAGGGGGATGCTGTGGGGGAGACTCTGATGTAACGGGGACACTGTTGGGGACACTCTGATGTAAGGGGGACGCTGTTGGGGACACTCTGATGTAAGGGGGACGCTGTTGGGGACACTCTGATGTAAGGGGGACGCTGTTGGGGACACTCTGATGTAAGGGGGGCGCTGTTGGGGACACTCTGATGTAAGGGGGACGCTGTTGGGGACACTCTGATGTAAGGGGGATGCTGTTGGGGACACTCTGATGTAAGGGGGATGCTGTTGGGGACACTCTGATGTAAGGGGGATGCTGTTGGGGACACTATGATGTAAGGGGGAAGCTGTTAGGGACACTCTGATGTAAGGGGGACGCTGTTGGGGACACTATGATGTAAGGGGGAAGCTGTTGGGGACACTCTGATGTAAGGGGGACGCTGTTGGGGACACTCTGATGTAAGGGGGACGCTGTTGGGGACACTATGATGTAAGGGGGAAGCTGTTGGGGACACTATGATGTAAGGGGGATGCTGTTGTGGACACTCTGATGTAAGGGGGACGCTGTTGGGGACACTCTGATGTAAGGGGGACGCTGTTGGGGACACTATGATGTAAGGGGGATGCTGTTGTGGACACTCTGATGTAAGGGGGTTGCTGTTGGGGACACTCTGATGTAAGGGGGACGCTGTTGGGGACACTCAAAATTAAAGTGGGCTAGTCATGAGGAAGTCCAGGGCCAAATTTTTGTCCCAGTCCAGCCCTGCCAGCAATCCTTGCTAAGCTAAGATGATTTGATTTTCTTTCCAAGGTCAAAACAAGAGTATGGCTTCTCCCATATGTTGGATTCATATTTCTAATTTTGACTTGAATTTGAAGCATCTTCTTGACTCTAATCGCATATGCCATTTCCAGGAGCTGTTCATCATCCTAAAATATTTGGTGACAGCAGCTTCCAGCCCGTGCGAAGTCTAAAACGCTTGACAAAAATGGCACCTCACCAGTGTGGATTGTTTGGTGTTGCACAAGAACATCTAAATGACTTAACTTTCAGAGTGATGACTTTTGATTCGGCTCTATAATGTTGCCTGCACTTTGGAGCCTCACGTTGTCTCCAGAGTGGACCTTCTGATGCCTGAGAAGACTGTTTTTAAAAGTGAAGCATTTCCCGCACGTGGAACAGGAATATTGCTTCTCCGTAGTGTGAGAGTCCTGATGTGAAATCAGACAGGCTTTCCTGGTGAAACGTTTCCCGCACTCTGTACAGGAAAACGGCTTCTCGCTGGTGTGACACTTCAAATGGCTACTGAGGTTCTCCTTAGATGGAAAACATTTTCCGCACTCGGGACAAGGAAAGGGTTTTTCTCCGGTGTGGACCCTCTGATGCGTAACAAGCTTATATTTCTTTGTGAATGATTTCCCACACACCGAGCATGAAAAAGTCTCCCCGGTGTGGACTCTCTGGTGTAGAGCAAGTTCGGATTTTTTTTTGAACGTCTTCTCGCAGTTCGCACATGAAAAAGGACGCTCAACCATATGGCTGCTCTGGTGTGTAAGAAGGTCTCCTTTCTGGGTGAAACTTTTCCCGCACTCCGAGCAAGAATACGGCCGCACTCCGGTGTGAAGCCGCTCGTGTAAAACGAGACTCGCCTTCTGCGTGAAACTTTTCCCACAGTCTGGACACGAATAGGGACGCTCGCCTGTGTGAGTCCTCTGGTGCGTAAGAAGGTCTCCGTTCCGAGTGAAACACTTCCCGCACTCGGAGCAAGCGTACGGTCTCACACCAGTGTGAAATCGCTTGTGCACGATGAGGTTTGCTTTTTGCGTGAAACATTTCCCGCACTCTGAACATGAGAAAGGACGCTCGCCCGTGTGGATTCTCTGGTGTCTAAGAAGGTCTCCTTTCCAAGTGAAGCATTTCCCGCACTCTGGACAGGAAAACAGTTTCTCGTTATTGGAACGGGAGTGGATGTTTCCCTTTTCTATGGCAGCATTTTCTGCATTAGAACCTGGAGATAAGACAGGGTGTCCTTTCGAGGTGTCCTGAACATCGCGTCCACCTGTTGGAAAAAAAAAATGTATATATCATAGTCGGTAAGGTTGAATAAAGACAATAGTCCATCCAGTTCAACCTGTGTAGTTGTACGTGTGTCGGTAATCATTTCCCATAACCCTGTATGCATGGGCGTCCACAGGTAGGGGCAAGAGGGGGCTAGCGCCCCCCCCCCTCCCGGAGCAAGGTGTCTGCACACGGACACTCAGGGGCCAGGCTGATCCTGAGCGGGTGCAGAGCCGGCACCAGCATGAGGGAGGAAAGGCCACCAGGAGAAGGACGGCACTAAAGCCATGGGTCCCTCAAGAAAAGCTGATGCTAACGCCGTCACACCTTTACATCAGCCTCCAGGTCACACTAGCTTCCATTTGCTCTCCACTCCAAGCTGCTACTGCGCCCAGGGCCATCTTAATGCATGGGCACCCCTGGGCACTGCCCAGGGGCCCCAGGTGCATGAAGGCCTCATAATAATCTTGCATAACATCATACTTGCCAACCGTCCCGGATTTGCCGTGTCGAAGGGCAGCTTCCCGAAACCTGTACTGTGCCCTCCTGATCCCCTCTGTACTGTGCCCTTCCACCCACCCATCCCCTGGTCACTGCCCAGGGGCCCCAGGTGCCCCAGGTGCATGAAAGCCTTCATAATAATCTTGCATAACATCATACTTGCCAACCACCCCGGATTTGCCGGTACGGTCACGCTTTTTACTAAGCTGTCCCGTGGGACGGCCGTGTCGAGGGCAGCTTCCCGGAACCTGTACTGTGCCCTCCTGATCCCTCTGTACTGTGCCCTTCCACCCACCCATTCCCTGAGCACTGCCCAGGGGCCTCGGGTGCATGAAGGCCCCCATAATAATCTTGCATAACATCATACTTGCCAACCCTCCCGGATATGCCGGTACAGTCACGCTTTTAAATAAGCTGTCCCAGGACAGTCGTGTCGAGGGCAGCTTCCCGGAACCTGTACTGTGCCCTCCTGATCCCCTTTGTACTGTGCCCTTCCACCCACCCATCCCCTGGTCACCGCCCAGGGGCCACAGGTGCATGAAGGCCCCCATAATAACCTTGCAAAACATCATAGTTGCCAACCGTCCCGGATTTGCCGGTACAGTCACGCTTTTTACTAAGCTGTCCCGCGGGACAGCCGTGTCGAGGGCAGCTTCCTGGAACCTGTACTGTGCCATCCTGATCCCCTCTGCACTGCGCCCTTAAACCCACCCATCCCCTGGGCACTGCCCAGGGGCCCCAGGTGCATGAAGGCCCCATCATACTTGCCAACCATCCCGGATTTGCCGGTATAGTCACGCTTTTTACTAAGCTGTCCCAGGACGGCCGTGTCGAGGGCAGCTTCCCGGGACCTGTACTGTGCCCTCCTGATCCCCTCTGTACTGTGCCCTTCCACCCCCCCCCCCCCCCCCAGTACTGTGCCCTTTGCTTTTTTATTATTTAAAATCAAATTTATTGAAGCTACTAATAAATATATGTTTATTTCTATCAACTATGTATACTTTTAATCTTAAGAGTAGGTGCATAAATTGGGGCAAACTGGTAGGGGCCCCAGAGTATTCGTTTGGCCAGGGGCCAATGATGCTATTAAGAAGGCCCTGACTGCGACCTCCTCTCTCGGAGTCCCGGGTGAAGGGCAGAACAACCGCTTCTCTCTCTCCAGGCTCCAACCCCGCAATGAACAATTCCCGCCCACATGGGCGGTAGCAGAATAGCCTCCAGTCCAGCGCAGAGTCATCAATCGCCGCTGAACTGGAGGAGGCGCAATAAGGGGGAGGAGTCAAGCAAGACTAGGGGGAGGAGTCGGCAAGCACAGGGGCGGGATCAGCCCGACGCGGAGGGATGAAAGGCAAATCTTGCTGCTTTGCTTTGACATAAGACAGCCCGCATGTACACCATGGGGACCCTCTTAGAAATGAGGAATAGGTGGGAACATAGGGACATACTTCCTATCCACTTGCTCAGCTTGGGATCTGTGTGCTGATCCCCTGCTGAGCAGATCCCACACAGCCCACTCTGCTCTATGGGTGGTGAGGTGTAAACAGACTTGGGTTTTTTTACACCCAACTGCTCTCCGATCCCATCTGCCCAGATAGAGGGGAACAGATCCCTTCGTCTGGGATGATGTAACGTCTGTTTACATCTACCACTCCATAGAGGACCATAGAGGGTCTGATTGGGCCTGCCCATAGGAGTGCGCACAGGGTGTGCCAGGTGTGCCCAGGCACCCCCTTATCACCCTGTGCAGCACAGATTCCCCCTACTGCCCTTGCTCCCCCTTCCCCCCCAGAGCGCTTCCCTCCTCTCCTCTCCCACCAGCTGTTGCTGCGGGGATGTTTGAGGATGAGTGGGGGGAAGGGGCAGGTAAATTATGTCATTTACAGGCCCCTTCCCTTTCTGAATGAACACAGTGAGTGCTTGGTAGTGTGTGTGTTTGAGCTTTGGGGTGAACACCCTAATGCAATAGGCTGCGCACACCTATGGGCCTGCCTGAAAAACTGACAGGCCGACCCGATCAGACCAATCGGTGCCAGGATGTGCCACCCCCTCCCCTGCCACCCAGTCACCTATATGCTATCACATAGGGGCTAACATGTGATAACAATAAAGTCATGCACAAAAAAATTAATAAACACATTTTAAAAAGTTTTAACGGTTTAAATGGACACAAACAATAATACTTTTTTTTTTTACAGGCCTCCCCCCAGCCCCCTCCACCCCCACACACACATACAAAAACACATGTTTTAGGTCACCTAGGTAGGAGAATGGTGTTTCAAAGGCAATATATCACATATATCGCTGCGCACATCAGAATGAGGGCAGTCGTATAAATTCTAAAATGATGACCTACTGGGGCGTTATAGAGAGATGTAGATCCAGCCGGCGCGGCACCATCACTCAAGCCCCTCCCGTCCATGACATTGACAAAAAGGGGCTGGGCATGGGTGACCTTAAAATTATGATGACCTACTGGGGGGAGATAGAGAGATGTAGATCCAGCCGGCGCGGCACCACCCACTCAAGCCCCTCCCCTCCATGACATTGACAAAAAAGGGTGGGGTATAGATGACCTTAAAATTATGATGACCTACTGGGGCGAGATAGAGAGATGTAGGTCATCATTTGGATCTACATCTCTCCACCTTGCCCCAGTAGGTCATCATTTGGATCTACATCCCTCTATCTCGCCCCAGTAGGTCATCATTTGGATCTACATCCCTCTATCTCGCCCCAGTAGGTCATCATTTGGATCTACATCTCTCTATCTCGCCCCAGTAGGTCATCATTTGGATCTACATCCCTCTATCTCGCCCTAGTATTTCATCATCTGGTTCTACTGGGGCAAGATAGAGAGATGTAGATCCAGCCGGCGCGGCACCGCCCACTCAAGCCCCTCCCCTCCATGATGTTGACAAAATGGGGGGGGGGGGTGAATCCTGCACAGATTCCTGACCTCAACCCGATAGAACACCTTTGGGATGAATAAGAGCGGAGACTGCGAGCCAGGCCTTCTCATCCACCATCAGTGCCTGACCTCACAAATGCGCTTCTGGAAGAATGGTCAAACATTCCCATAGACACACTCCTAAACCTTGTTGTCGAAGGAGTGTGTCTATGGGAATGTTTGACCACTCCTCCAAAAGCGCATTTTTTTTGCTGTCCGCCTTCCCAGAAGAGTTGAAGCTGTTATAGCTGCAAAGGGTGGGCCAACTCAATATTGAACCCTACGGACTAAGACTGGGATGCCATTAAAGTTCATGTGTGTGTAAAGGCAGGCGTCCCAATACTTTTGGTAAGATAGTGTATCTCCTCTCAAGCGTCTCTTTTCCAGGGAGAATAAATTTAGTGCTTGTAGTTGTTCCTCATAATTGGGGTCCTTCAGTCCCCTTATTAATTCATTTAGTTGTCTTTCTCTGGACTCTCTCTGGCACATCCTTCCTGAGGATTGGTGACGATAACTGGATAGAATACTCTAGATATGGTCGAAAAAGAGTTCGGACCAGAGAACCAGACCAAGTGACATATTAAACATTTTATTTTTTGTCATGGTCAGGAGGCATGTATATGGTCTAGTATGCAACAATTTCACAAGGTTCTTCAAAGACTATTAAAGGCATTTTAAGTGGAACAAAATATTGATGGTGTCATTAAATACTTCCTGAGCTCTGTACTGGAGTTCATATCAGATTTACTGCTACAGAATCACATAAATATGATTAGTCACAGCAAAAGCCGGTCAGCGGGTTCCGGCCAATGGATGTCCGCCAGCACCCGCCAATCGTCAAGAAAGCTCTATTTGTGGGGAAAAAAATGACATAAATTATATTTGGGTACAGCGTCGCACCACTGCGCAATTGTCAGTTAAAGTAACGTAGTGCCGTATCGCAAAAAAATGGCCTGGTCATGAAGGGGGAGGTCTGCCAGAGGTCAAGTGGTTAAAGACACGGTAAACTTCCATTTATATAAGATGTTACGTTGCTGGTCTACCATTTCCAACCCATTCTCTTCTTACCAACCAATGAGAAGGTCTAAGCATTCTCCACCACTTTCATTCACTTAGTATTCTCCCAACTTTCTGGAGTAAAATAAAAATGTGAACAGTTTCTACATTCCCCGTGTATCACTTACCCCTGCTGAGGTCTAGAGAAGCTTCCTCCTCTTTAATCGTGACCTTAGACTGTTGATCACCCCTCGTATATGTCTGCTCTTCTTCCTCTTTAGCCTCAACTTTCATATTAATCAGGTCTTCAACCTAAACCAACACATTAGTAGAAAATAGCATGCAAGTGATACCAAGTACACAGAAAAAAAAAATCTCATATAGTTTGGAATAACCATTGAACCCTGGACTCAAATTCCCACCTACCTGATGATGGTGAGGTATGGTGTGTCCTTCCTGTGTGGAATCCCGGGAATACAGAGGACGGGGACATCTCTCTGGTGGGTTCCCATTACTGGATCCATCTGTAGGAAACACACACACTGACTGAATACATTGTTTCTATGTGTTTATCAGATGATGGGGGATCTAGGTGAACCCTCCGTACTGCTCTCTCCTTTACGATAAAGTCTCCTGAGGGCCTCTTGTGCTTCAGACTATGGGGGTACAGACTGGCTTCTCGGACCTGTCTGTTCCTGCACCAGAGAGGTAAGCCACTAAGGATCAGGGCCCTGATGACTGCAGACCGCCAACCGCCCAGGACAAGGTTTGTGGTATACCAGGACTGGTGAGTGGATCCAGCTGCGTTTTTTTTCCACTGGTAGTAATTCATTACAACCAGAGACTGCCTTTGCCTAACAGCCCTAAAAGTAGTTCATTGCATGCAGTCCTAAAGAGACGGTAACACGTGCACCACCGTACAGTTTGGGCCCCACTGTTATCTGGGAATACAGAGGATGGGGACATCTCTCTGCTGGGTTCCTGCTACTGGATCCATCTGTAAGAAACACACACACTGACTGAATACATTGTTTCTATGTGTTTATCAGATGATGGGGAATCTAGGTGGACCCTCCGTACTGCTCTCTCCTTTACAATAAAGTCTCCTCTTACCCGGTGATGTGAGGGGCGGCTGATTCTCCATCATGACTTTGAGATTATCTTACCTGAAGAAGGTATACAGATCCTACAATCATCAATCCATATACCTGAACGGTTTCTGTATTTAGGATTTCTTACTTACCTGTGTTCAAATCTGGAGCAGATTCCTCCTGTTTCATAGTCACTACCATCCCAACCTCCTCTGTAGACTCCTGGTAACCCATCACATATGTCTCCTCTTCTTCCTCTTTAACCTCAACTTTTATATACATCTGTTCTTCGTGCTAAACCAACAGAAGGGTAGAAAATAATATCTTAAAAATGTGAGCACTGATAACCTGAGACTTGTAGAAGGATCTTATTTTTTAGAGTCCGGGGTCAATTCACTGTTCTACCCACCTACCTGATGATGGTGAGGGATGGTGTGACCTTCCTGTGTGAAATATAGAGGACGGGGACATCTCTCTGGTGGGTTCCCATTACTGGATCCATCTGTAGGAAACACACACACTGACTGAATACATTGTTTCTATGTGTTTATCAGATGATGGGGGATCTAGGTGGACCCTCCGTACTGCTCTCTCCTTTACAATAAAGTCTCCTCTTACCCGGTAATGTGAGGGGTGGCTGATTGTTCATCATGACGTCCTTGTAGAGATGGGTCTACAGATCCTCAAACATCAATCCATATACCTGAACAGATTTTGTATCTAGTGGCCATCACTCACCTGATCCGATGTCTAGCGAAGATTCCTCCTCTTTAACTTTGTCCGTCATCTCAACCTCCTCCTTGAACTGCTGAACACCCGTCACATACGTCTCTTCTTCCTTCTTTACCTCAGCTTTTATATCCATCAGTTCTTCACCCTAAAACCACCAAATGATAAGGAAGACCATCCTCAAAACACGAGCACTATCCTCAAAATACGAGCACTAATACCTGGAGAACTCAGAGATGTTTATTTTATACAATTTGGAATCATTTGTAAGTTGGAGATGCTCCAACTCCACCTACCTGATGATGGTGAGGGATGGTGTGACCTTCCTGTGTGGAATCCCGGGAATACAGAGGACGGGGACATCTCTCTGGTGGGTTCCCATTACTGGATCCATCTGTAGGAAACACACACACTGACTGAATACATTGTTTCTATGTGTTTATCAGATGATAGGGGATCTAGGTGGACCCTCCGTACTGCTCTCTCCTTTACAATAAAGTCTCCTCTTACCCGGTGATGTGAGGGGCGGCTGATTGTCCATCATGACGTCCTTGTAGAGCTCAATGGTGGCAGGAGATCCTTGAAATTGAGACTGTGGCTTGTTTAAGCAGTTCTTTGATGGAATTTTATCAAACAAGGGCCTAACCTCCTAAAAACTGATAGTCAATCATCATCTTCAACCTTCTGCAATACAAATAAAGCAAGGATACAATCACATCCTATGGTGTCGGTGTTCCCTGAATATGGATCTAAACAACTAAAAGGTGAGAAGATCCCTGAAAAGCCCAGAGGGAATTTACTGAGCATCCTCCAACTTGGGGCATTGAAGGATCTGAACCATGATGTGGGAAATACGACTCCATTGAAGTACAACGTTTGTGTATGAATTGCCACCTTCTCTGAGGACACATATTGTACCAGCTGGATCATCTCTATCCTATTGACAATGACAAGTCCCAGCATTACCGGAGACCAGGAACGTGTGCAGACTTCTCAGTCCCCCTCCTGAACTGCCACCATTGTAAGTCCTGAAATGATACAGCGGCTTATAGGTAACATTTGGAAACTCTCAGATCCCATATTGAATCACGCCTGACAAAGGGACAATGAGGGTGTACAGGCTCTTGAAGGGGGCATCTAGTGGGGGATGGAGGACATTATGGAGAACCTTTACACACAGAAATGGTGAGACTGAATAACAAATATACTGACCGGCAACTTCACCCAATCTATAGGCAGCCATTATCCCGCCCACTTCCATCATGTGACCTTTAACCACTCAATGTGGGCAAGACCAGAATCCAACATGGCCACCGGGGGACCAGATAGAGGAACTGTCCTGTAGTGTCATGTGACCACACACCACCATTTTCTTGTAGTCATTTGGAGGCGACCTACTGCACCCCTCCTAACCACCATCCTTTAACCCTTTACTGCCCCCCCCCCTTTATGTACAGTAACCCTTTATTACCCCTTCCTATCCACATTACATTAACCCTTTACTGGCCCCCTCCCAGTCAAGGTAAATTAACTCTTTCCTGCCTCCCATCCAACGTACACAAATCCTTTACTACCTCCTCCCATCTAACATGCTTTAACCCTTTACTGCCCCCTCCTGTCCAACGTACATTAACCCTTTACTCCCCCCTCCCATTCAACGTACATTAACCTTTTACCGCCCCCCATCTAACGTGCATTAACCCTTTACTCCCCCCTCCCATTCAACATACATTAACCTTTTACTGCCCCCCCCCAATCTAACGTGCATTAACCCTTTACTCCCCCCTCCCAGTCAACGTACATTAACCCTTTACTGTCCCCTCCCATCTAACATGCATTAACCCTTTACTGCCCCCTCCCATTCAACATACTGCTGTTAACCCTTTACTGCCCACTTCTGTTCAACGTACATTAACCCTTTACTGCCCCCTCCCATCTAACATGCATTAACCCTTTACAGCCCCCTCCTGTCCAACGTACATTAACCCTTTACCGCCCCTTCCATCTAACATGCATTAACCCTTTACTGCCCCCTCCTGTCCAATGTACATTAACCCTTTACTCCCCCCCTCCTATTGAACATACATTAACCCTTTAGTCCCATTCAACGTGCATTAACCCTTTACTGCCCCTTCCATCTAATGTGCATTAACCCTTTACTGCCCCCTCCTGTCCAACGTACATGTACATTAACCCTTTACTGCCCCCCCATTCAACATCATTTTAACCTTTACTCCCCCTCCCATCCAACATAAATTAACCTTTAATTGCCCCCCTGACGTCCACCATACAGTAACCCTTTACTCCCCCCTCCCATCCAACGTAAATTGACCCTTTATTACCCCCTCCCATCCAAGGTACATTAACCCTTTACTGCCCCCTCCTATCCAACATAAATTAACCCTTTACTGCCCACTCCTAGCCAATGTAAATTGACCCTTTATTGCCCCCACCCATCCAACGTAAATTGACCCTTTAATGCCCCCTCCCATCCAAAATAGATCAACCCTTTGCTGCCCCCTTCAATCCAACTCTTTACTGCCCCCCTTCCCATCCAGCCCGGCCAGCACTGAAATTAATTCCGTATGACTAACACAGTCTTCCACAGCCTTAAAACTCCCCAGGAGGTCTCCACGGCTGTTTCAACACACATTACACAGACATGCTATTGCCACCATCTGTAAACCTGCCCTGGGAAATGAAACCATGAAACCATCACTGGAATGTCAACGGGAAGTAGCTGCAAAGAGGCTGCAGGAGATCAGCAATACTGATATACATTGTATAAGCAAAGGTAAAAAAACAAGCGTTGTATTTAAAAGAGAACGGTTAGAGGAGGGGGTTGCATCAGAATTTTCGTAAGTTAGTAAATTACTGCCCGAACCTGTGTCTCTACCACAGTGGATAGGTATTCGGAGGTGACTGAGAGGCAGTTTTCAGACATTCAGGATGTCCAAAGGTAGACTTTACATTGAAACACCCCAACTAGTCCGTGGTTGAGGCGTGGTCCCCCTTTGACTTTAATGGGAGAAGTTGGCAAGTCAACATGCTAAGTTTGAATTGCCCCACCACAAAACGAAGCAATGTGACCCGTTTGCCCATCTGGGTCCCATTGTAGGTGGGTGGTTATGTGGTGGACAAAGTGTGGATCCACCACCTATTGTTACTGTCCCCCAATTGTCCGTATAAACGTATGCTTGGGGCAATAACTAGATGTCCTGACCCACCTGGTTCTATGGCTGGACCATACCACTATGGAAGAATACAAACTTTACTGAATTGTGCGAGATGCCAAAATCCTCTTCCACTTACTTTCTTTGGATCTTTTGCCCTCACAATGTAGCTCACTCCCCTCTCATTTTGACTAATACTTTTTTACTTACCCCTCCCCCATCCTTTGCTCACTCTTTTCAACTTCTCAATCCCTCTCCCCCCCCCCTTTTTTTTTTGGTTTCTTCTTTCCCCTGACTCCAGCTGCCCACACACCCACCTTTACCCCCTACTTAATACATTTTTTGAAGATAATGGCCTGTGGAGATTTATTCTTTTGCTGTTTCCTCTTTTCTATATTTGTATCGAAAAGTCTTTAAATAGAAGAATTTACAAAAAAGGAATTTGGTAAGGCGCCCCCATGGTCACTAGTTATGCCCCTCCACCCTATCATCAACTTCCATCTTTCTTACCACCATCGTTAGTTCTTACAGTTAAGCTTGGCTTTTAGAACAAACCTAAAGAGGACACCATTCAATATCACAAGAGATTTGTCTCTCAAAAGGTCCTCTATGATGTCTACCCAACTTGGCTTTTAGAACATCTCAGAACCTCTTGTAAGCACATAGGCCCCTCCACTTTTTTGACATTCTCTTATCTAGATTATCCGTCTTCCATACCAAGGCCTTCTACGTCTCAGAACAAGAGTGTGGCTTGCAGAACCACAAGTTGGAGGAGAACTGGAAGTGCACTGCAGGAACATCCTCACACTTGGAACAACCAATTAACCTTATCTAAAGAAGACACCATTCAACATCATCTGTGATTTGTCTCTCAAAAGTGTCCTCCATGATGTCTACCCAACTTGGCTTTTAGAACATTTCAGAACCTCTTGTAGGCACATAGACCCTTCAGTTTTTTCGACATTCTGTTATCTAGAAGATTGTCTGTCTTCCATACCAAGGCCTTCTACGTCTCAGAACAAGAGGGTGGCTTGCAGGGCCACAAGCTGGTGGAGAACTTGAAGTGCACTTCAGAAACCAGCTCACACGTGGAGCAACTGATTACCTTTATCTAAAGAAGACTCCATTCAACATCACATGAGATTTGTCTCTTGAAAGTGTCTTCTATGAGGCCTACCCAACTTAGCTTTTAGAACATCTCCAGACTCCTTGTAGGCATATAGGCCCCTCAAATTTTTCCATATTCTGATGTCTAGAACATTATCTGTCTTCCTTACCATGCCGTTCTATGTCTCAGAACAAGAGTGAAGCTTGCAGGACCACAAGCTGGAGAAGAGCTGGAAGTGCACTGCAGGAAGCACCTCAACTCGGAATCGATGACCCTTATCTAAAGAATAAACCATTCAACATCAAAAGAGATTTATCTCTCTAAATCGTCTTCTATGAGGTCTACCCAGTTTGGCTTTTAGAACATCACTGAATGTACTGTAGGCCAGCGACCTAGGGACCACCTCCTTTACCTTCAAAGACTCTGTGACCCCCCCCCATGTCCCCTATGACCTCTGCACTCCTGTGCCTCCATAGACCTTATGACCTCCTGTGCACTCCTGTGACCCCAGTGTCTAAAGTGACCCCTACACATCCAGTGTCACCTGATGACTCCAGAGTATTTTGTGTCTCCGTTGACCCCAAAGCACCAAACTATTATCCAGTGACCTCAGAGTACTCCAGTTTACGCTGAACACCTCTGTGGGAACTGTGTCTCCACTCAACCTCAGGTATGCTCCTGTATTTCCCCCGACTGTGTCTCTCCCTGGATTCAGACCCCTGTCTGTGACAGAGTGGACCTTCTGATGCCTGCTAAGATATTTCTTCTCGGCAGTATGGGAGTCCTAATGTGAAAGACAGACAGGCTTTCCCGAAGAGACTTTTCCTGCACTCTGAACAGGAAAACGGCTTCTCACTGGTGTGACACTTCAAATGGCTACCCTGTTTCCCCGAAAATAAGACCTAGCGTGATTGTCAGTGATGGCTGCAATATAAGCCCTACCCCCCAAATAAGCCCTACCCTGTTTCCCCGAAAATAAGCCCTACCCTGAAAATAAGACCTACAAGGACTTTAACTAGGGCTTATTTGGGGGGTAGGGCTTATATTGCAGCCATCACCAACAATCACACTAGGTCTTATTTTCGGGGAAACAGGGTATTGACGTTCGCTTTCCATGGAAAATATTTTCCACACTCGGGACAAAGAAAGGGACATTCTCCGGTGTGGACTCTCTGGTGTTCTGCATGAAACTTTTCCCACACTCTGACCACGAAAAAGGACGTGTGTGAATTCTATAGTGTCTAAGAAAGTGTTCTTTCAACCTGAAACATTTTCCGCACTCTGGACAGGTAAAAGTCTTCTCGCCATTGTGGAGTTTAGAATGGGAACCGACATTTCCTTTTTCTTTGTCGTTACCATCTGCATTATCATCTGGAGATGCCATAAGATGTCCCTCCGAGTTGTTCCAGGTGCAGTGTTTATCTGTTGGAAAGAGATGTATTATTTATGGAGGCTCAGCATCACATGTGGACGTTACTTAGGATGGTCTGCATGCAATTGCAGCCTTCCTATGTGCTCTGCCTCAATTAAATGTATTTTTTTTTTCTGTTGTTCGTTTGAACTGTATCATGTTGCTATTCTTTGTAGTATGCTGACACCTAGTGGCGGTTTAGGGTCATGACAACTTGTTTACTTTGTGATTTGGTATCTCCCTCTGTCATCTCCTACTTAATTTGTTGCAAGTTCTCTCAGTCCTAGCTAGATCCTTCCTTTTTTCTTCCATGTTCCCTTAGTCGGGGTTAAGACAGGGCTTGGAAAAGTTGTTATCTTCTGAGCAGGGGCGTTGCTAGGTCTACAAAAGATCTGGGGCTAGAGCCCATAGCAGCGTAGTAAAGAAAGTCATACGCTTGGGCGGGCATACACATGTATATAATATGTGGGTGTATGTGTGTGTATATATATATATATATCCCCAGAGAATTCCCACTTACATCAGGGTCCCCAGAGAGCCCCCCTCCCCTTGGGGACCCCTGCAGAGACTCGGGGCTATAGGTCCCAGATTCGGGGCTATAGCCCCAAAAGCCACCCCCTAGCAACGCCACTGCTTCTGAGACTTTAAACAACTGGAAAAAACTGCACTTATCTGAAGTAAAAATGTGTTGGATACAAGGTTTGTATCTTATTGAAGAGTTACAGTGGTGTTCCGGCCAAAATTGTACTTTTTAGATAAAAATACCCCTATAATACACAAGCGTAATGTATTCTAGTAAAGTTAGTCTGTAAACTAAGGTCTGTTTTGTTAGTTTATAGCAGTAGTTTGTTATTTTATAAACTTACAGCAGGCCGTGGGCATCTTAAGTGTGGGCATCTGAAGCCAGACTGTATTTCTTCCTGGATCTCATCCCTGCAGATCTCGCACATGCTCAGTGCAGCACAAGCAGTGTAATAGGTTTCAGGTCAGGTTTCCATAGCAACGGCATTGTCAGAGGAAGTTGCCGCCCCTTCCCAGAAGGCATTGCAAACAGGAAATGATGCGATGAGCCACGGACAGGGAGGAGGAAGTGAAAAATGAATACAGCAGATATACAGTGGGTGCTGAGAAAAAAATGTAAAAATTTCCAATTCATTTGCAGTGCACAGTTTAGTGAGGGATGCTGAAGAGTTGTAAAAGTGGGTGGAACTCCACTTTAAGCTGCCTGTGGATTCTGTCAAGTCAGCAGGTGACCATATTGTCCTGACAGACTGGGACTATGAAGGTAAGCAATGGGGGGAAAAGCGAACTTAGGACTTTAATTGGGACGCAAGGGAAAGTTTGCGCCCCCATCCTTAATATCATGAAAAAGAGGGGGGGGGGTTGGGACTTTGAATGAGGTGCGCATGATGCAGCCCAATGACACTCACAGAGACACTCACACTCACAGAGGTGCAAACATATGTATGTTTATTAAGGACCAATGATCAACATGGCATAAAAACGCATTGCATACATTAGACATAAAATAATCGCATATAGACAATAAATCTATGTATATACAACCATGGGACATGGGTAGGTACAATTATGCATCTTAATCCCCCAAGCAAGATAAAAGTCATGTGAAGTAAAAAAACACCTGAAAATTGGTCAATGTGTGTTTGATGCATCAAAGGTAGGCCCGACGCTGCGTTTCATGGACTTCAATCCACTCTTCAGGAGCCGGATGCATCTAAATTCTATAAAAAATGTATGAAAAGCAATATAGTTTCACGGGTCTAACAAAGTCAGCAGAAAAGTGGGAAATTTGGGCATAATGGGCCATGCCAAAAAGGTTACTCACATGATAGCCCAAAACTGGGACCGTGCGACAAAGCAAAGCCAGGGGTAAGCCATGGAGCCCGGCCCGGGAGCTGAGAGGGGGACCTCAACGAGGAACACCGGACCGCGCACACCAACACCCCGCAGTGGAGGGGACTTCTATAATGTAGGAGATATATAAAATGTATCTATGATGATACAAGTAACAAAAAACGAGATGATATAAGCTGCAGATATCACCAAGGTGATTGAAAAAACGATGGAGGTATGTCAATGCATAAGAAGGCATGGGAAGAAAGGAAGTCCTTTGAGCAGCACATCTCTGCGAGGTGTAAGACAGCCTCAGCTCGTGCTCCAGCCAGGCCACGCCACCAACGCGTTTCGCTCTGCCCTGGAGCTTAGTTCCCCATGACCCCCCTGATGCTCCCATGTTGCGCACCAGGTGTGCTGTCTGCTAGTTGCTCTGCTCCGGTCTGGACCCCGCTCACCTTCCTGCTGTGCCACTCCACGCACCAGATGTGACGTCTGCACCAGACACTCTCACAATATATATATATATACACATGAACCGGAAGTGACTGCCGATGTCTTCCCGGTTCGCTTGTTGGTTTCCCAGTGCACCCTGGGATATCTCATACTTGCAATTTCTCCAAAACAAAGCAACGCTAATGCTGAAAAAAGGGCCCTCAAAAGCTGCAGGTGCTGTAAGTGAGTTTTGTCATAGACTTCTATGAAGGCTTTGGAGACACTTTAAAGCACCAAGAAAAAGTGACATGGGGGATAATTATTAACGCAACGTGTGACCAGGACTGTAAGGCAACCATTTTTTTTTTAGCTTTGATTGGCATTTAGAGCGGTTTAAAAAAGCGTGTCCAATGCCACATTTTGACGCTAGTGTAAATGAGCCCTAACAGTAAAGTCTCTCTGTCACAATGTACTTGTAGAGATTATCTCGCCTGATGCTGTGAAGGTCTACAGATCCTCAACCATCAATCCATATACCAGAACAATGTATGTATTTAGTGTCCGATACTCACCTGTGATAATATCTGAAGAAGGTTCCTCCTGTTTCAATGTTGACATCATCCCAACCTCCTCCATAGACTGCTGATTACCCAACACATATGTCTCTTCTTTTTCCTCTTTAACCTCAGTTTTTATCTTCATTTCTTCTTTAGGCTGAACCAACGAAAAAATAGAAAGTAACGTATTTAAACGACAAGCACTAATTACATTAACAAATAAAATCTCATAGTGGAGATGGTGTGACCTTCCTGTGTGGAAGCTCAAGAATATAGAGGACGGGATCTCTGGTGGGTTCCCAATCATTACTGGATCCATCTGTAGGAAACACACACACTGACTGAATACATTGTTTCTATGTGTTTATCAGATGATGGGGGATCTAGGTGGACCCTCCGTACTGCTCTCTCCTTTACAATAAAGTCTCCTCTTACCCGGTGATGTGAGGGGCGGCTGATTCTCCATCATGACGTCCTTGTAGAGATCCTTGTGTCCTTCTAAATACTCCCACTCCTCCATGGAGAAATAGACAGTGACATCCTGACACCTTATAGGAACCTGACACACACAATGATACAGTCACCATCCAGACACATCCCTTGTCTGTTACTGGATAATGTCCCAGAATTCCCGGCACCGCTCACCTCTCCTGTCAGCAGCTCCATCATCTTCTTGGTGACTTCTAGAATCTTCTTGTCATTCTTTCTGTCTGGTGTTAAGTAGTGAGTTGAAGGCACAGTTCTAGAGATTGGACTTTGTGGATGGTTGCTGGGTGTCAATACCTCACCAGATGTCTTCTTTACTACTACACATTCCTTTATCAAAGGGGATTGTAGGAATATTTACTATGAATGTTCCCAGAGTTACTCACCTCTACAGTTAAATTGATTTTTTTATTAAGAGTGGTGTCATGTGACCTCCCAGAATCCTCCTCACCTCTCCTGTCAGCAGGTAGATGATCTCCACGGTGAGTTTTAATATCTTCTCTATCGTGTGATTTTTCACCTTTAATCCATCTTCATTGATGTGGTCATGTGAAAAATGCTATATTTAGGATGTATTTGGTCTATAAACCAGAGGCTCTGGATGGACAGTTGGATAAATGGTTCTATATTTAGGATGTATCCTGTCTATAAACCAGAGGCTCTGGATGGACAGTTGGATAAATGGTTCTATATTTAGGATGTATCCTGTCTATAAACCAGAGGCTCTGGATGGACAGTTGGATAAATGGTTCTATATTTAGGATGTATCCGGTCTATAAACCAGAGGCTCTGGATGGACAGTTGGATAAATGGTTCTATATTTAGGATGTATCCAGTCTATAAACCAGAGGCTCTGGATGGACAGTTGGATAAATGGTTCTATATTTAGGATGTATCCGGTCTATAAACCAGAGGCTCTGGATGGACAGTTGGATAAATGGTTCTATATTTAGGATGTATCCGGTCTATAAACCAGAGGCTCTGGATGGACAGTTGGATAAACGGCTCTATATTTAGGATGTATCTGGTCTATAAACCAGAGGCTCTGGATGGACAGTTGGATAAATGGCTCTATATTTAGGATGTATCTGGTCTATAAACCAGAGGCTCTGGATGGACAGTTGGATAAATGGCTCTATATTTAGGATGTATCTGGTCTCACTACCTGTGATTAGCCGTGTGCAGTGTTGGCTTCCTGGCGGAATCGGGCATGTGGGATTTCGAACACGCCCGAGCCCATCTCTATAGCTCCATATTTAGGATGTATCCGGTCTATAAACCAGAGGCTCTGGATGGACAGTTGGATAAATGGTTCTATATTTAGGATGAATCTGGTCTATAAACCAGAGGCTCTGGATGGACAGTTGGATAAATGGTTCTATATTTAGGACGTATCTGGTCTATAAACCAGAGGCTCTGGATGAACAGTTGGATAAATGGCTCTATATTTAGGATGTATCTGGTCTATAAACCAGAGGCTCTGGATGGACAGTTGGATAAATGGTTCTATATTTAGGACGTATCTGGTCTATAAACCAGAGGCTCTGGATGAACAGTTGGATAAATGGCTCTATATTTACCATCATGTTCCATGGTGCCATTGTTCCCTGAATCCTAAAACAACTGAAGGTGAGAAGATCCATGAACAGCCTGGCCAAATTATATTTTCCTGGCTCCAACATGGCAGCATACATGTGGTAGTATGCTGCTATGGGTTGGCTCCAAGAAAGGAAAATTACGGCAAGTATCTTTTACAATTTTCCATTTTCTGAGTTTCCTTCAACCTGGGGCTTTGAAGGATCTGAACCATGGTGCAGGAAATGCACCCCCCCCCCCCCCCAGACAAACCAATGACAAAATCTCAATGAATCCCAGTTAACCAAAAGCTTCCACCTTAGTACAATGCATACTAGGACGGCCACCTCTCTGAGGACACATACCAGCTGGATCATCTCTTTCCTGTTCACAATGATAAGCCCCCATGTTACTGACTGGGTGAAGACCCCGGGTATGTCTGGACAAGCTGTGTTAGTTCCTCAGTAAGTCCTGAAATGAGTGACCTGTAGATCACATTACATTTGGTGGCTCTCAGATTCCATATTGGATCACACCTGCGACCCAATGATGGTGTATGGACTCTTAAAGGGTTAACTAGTGGAAGGTGGAGGACATTACGAAGGATCTCTACACACAACAATGGAAAGACAGAAGAACAAAATTACTGACCATTATCCCACCCCATTCCATCATGTGACCTTTAACCACTCAGTATGGGCAGTACCAGGATCAAACATGGCTTCCAGGGGACTGGATAGATGAGAAGTGTCATATAACCACACCCCTTACCCCTTCTTGTAATCATTTTGTGTTCACAGCCGATCCCTACAGTAACCCTTTGCTATCCTCTCCCATCCGGCATTCGTTAACCCTTTACTTTCCCCCTGCCAGACACCGTGCATTAACCCTTTACGCCCCATCTCTCCCATCCACCGTATATTAACCCTTTACCCCCCCTCCCATCCACCGTACATTAACCCTTTACTCCCCCCCCGCCTCCCATCCACCGTACATTAACCCTTTACTGTTCTATGTCATTTTAAAACTTTAATTGAAAGAATCTCTACTGATCCTGTCAGGTGGTCTGATGATATCATAAACTCTGTCTTAGCCAGACATTGCTTTGCATCCATTCATAGAATACAAAGCTTCCTGTGAATAGCGGAGAAGCGCTCGGCCTGACTCCATATTCCTCTGGGAGTGGGACGGGAAGTTCTATGCCCTCTGCAGAATACAGTGCTGTATAATGTATGTAGCAGAGGCTAAATGCAGCTCATGCAGCCCTGAGAGCCGCTGCGACGTTTGGGGCGTCATTTAGACATGTGGTTGGGGAGGGGGCTGTAATAAGTCACAGTTGAGACGCATTTTTACTACCCCCCCCCCCCCCTCCAAGAAAAAAAAAAAGTACTATATTACAGCTTACCAATCATTAGATGTGATGGCTGCATTGATTTCCTTTTTTTTAGGCTGATCGTGCCTCAGAGGAGATGTAGATTGAGACACACATCTAAATCTACCCTTACTGAGGTAAATAGTTGTTTGGACCAGCTTGGGGACCTCACAAAGTGTTTAAAATCCAATGAAACTTGGAGATCAGCTTAAATAAGCTCTTAGTTATAATTTGCATATTGTCCACCAGGTGGTGGACTACACACAGGAAGTGATGTATTATGTGCCTAGGAAGTGATGTAAGGCGCACACAGGAAGTGATGTATTGTGTGCCTAGGAAGTTATATAGAGCGAACACAGGAAGTGATGTAAGGTAGGCACAGGAAGTTGGTGTATGTGCCTAGGAAGTGATGTAAGCTGGACACAGGAAGTGATGTATTGTGTGCCTAGGAAGTGATATAAGGCGGACACAGGAAGTGAGGTAATGTGGGCCTAGGAAGTGGTGCAAGGTGGGCACAGGAAGTGAAGTAAGCGTAAAAACATGGCGCTCCTGACAAGAGAACAGTTGGCAGGAAGTAGAGAGGAGACATTGCTGGAACTGTAGTGAGAGTATTAGAAGGAGTCCTAGGGTTGCCACCTCATCCCTTTAAAACCCTTTAAAACCAAACACATATTAATTACACAGGTTCTGTGGCTGATTAAGGTGGGCAGTCATGACAATACATGGGGCAACAAGCGAGCAATCATAATTCATGGGCCAACAATAGGGTTGCCACATCGTCCCTTTAAACCCGAACACACATGAATTTCACAGGTTCTGTGGCTGATTAAGGTGGTAATTAAACTCACTTGGGGCCTTATCTGCATTAAATTAGCCTCAGAACCCGTGTAATTCATGTGTGTTCGGGTTTAAAGGGATGAGGTGGCAACCCTAGCCAACAAGTGAGCTATTTTGACAATACATGGGGCGACATTTCAGCAAT
This sequence comes from Lithobates septentrionalis, assembly GCA_037952835.1. Lineage (NCBI taxonomy): Eukaryota > Metazoa > Chordata > Amphibia > Anura > Ranidae > Lithobates > Lithobates septentrionalis. The sequence goes on along the minus strand of JBBDGP010000300.1, from coordinate 135,332 downwards.
CACGACAATACATGGGACAACAAGTGGGCAATCATGACAATGCATAGGACAATTAGTGGGCAATCTTGACAATACCCAGGACAACAAGTGGGCAATCATACCAATACACAGGACAAATGGGTAATCTTGACCATACATTTGACAGCAAGTGAGTAATCATGACAATACATGGGACAACAAGTGGGCAATCATAATACATGGGACAGCAATTGTGACAATACATAGGACAATACGTGAGCAATATTGACAATATATGGGACAACAGCTGGGCAATTGTGACAATACATGGGGCAACAAGTATTCATATTATTATATTGTATGTTCATCAGTTTGCCTGATTTTGTAAGATAAACCAGACATCTCTACACTTTACAATATTCTTCCCTTTTTTTAACAAAGAACTATCAATCTCTGATGATCGGTGGTTGGAATGTGATCAGTTCATAGACAGTCATCCATTGGGGTTTTTTTATTAAGATGATGCATTCAGAAGGTCCAGTTCCACACGTGTCAGCTGATATTCTAAGTATACATGGAGGCACTACAAATGTCACATAGAATATTCCCATGGCCACCATCTTAGTTCTCCTCCTCATGGTCACAATTTTTGGTTCCATATGTTTACAGTCAAAATTTTTACTAGTAATATGGAAGTTATCCCCATCAGTGGCTTGCATCGTATGTTGGTGTCATGTGATCAGCCCCGTTATTGTAATCTTGATTATTGTTCCTGTCATTGCAACAACATAAGCCATCATTGCAACACCAAGTTTCTTCTCCGCCTAGCTTTGGAGTGACATACCCCTCTGTGGACTGGGTGTTTCAGGGCCAGTCTGGAAGTGGATGTAATATTGCTTCCACCTTCTCAAATTCCCAGCTCGACCTGGTGCTCGGATTGTCAGGCTGCTGATGCCTCTGTGTAGCACGAATCACTTGACGAAAAGTCAGAGTAACATCAACTGATGGTCTTCCTTTATTGAAAGAGCATGCATGACAGCTGTAAAACAGCCAACGTGTGCTTGCCGCATCTCTGAAGACCCATTCTGTGAGTGGGTACACAGGGTGCCTTTAAACTTTCCACTTCTGTCAGTTTTACACCAAAAGGGATTAACACCGAGGGACTAAGCTCCGATTTCATCTTCTGGGTGGAGTTTTGCGCCAACGCACTCTGTGCCTGTTTTCTAGCCAGTGTCCAAAAAGCACCTTCCTGCCACTGCTCTGGCTTGCAAGAGCCATGTGGAGCTCTGTTTCTACTGCCCACCTACTGTCACGAGGGCCACGTACCTGATGTGAGACCGAAGTAGTGGGGAGGCCTCCCTTGCGCCTCAGATTCCTTAAAGCCTCTGGAGATGGAGACAGAGACTTGGTAAGGACACCGAGAGGCAGAGGTGCCAAGGGTGCAGAGCACCATGCAAGCCTTAGTCCGGGACTCGAGCCGAGGTCAAGTCCAGTTGGACAACGAAGCGAAAAGGGGTTAATCAGAAGAAGAATGGTTGAGATCCAAGCTGGGGTCGGTTCCAATCTGGCAGCTGAGTACAAAAGGGGCAAAGAAAGAGAATGGTTAAGGTACAAATCCGAGGTCAAAGGCAAGCAGCAATCAAGAGTAGCCAAATAGGTTTCCAGGTCACAACAGGTTCAGACAGATCACACATTAGCACAGGAAATTGGGGGGGACTGAAGATAATCCAGCAATTTGGCAGTGTCTGGGCTGGGCTTATATAGGGAAGTTTGAGATCACTTCCTGTGCGCCTCCTGGGCATTTTCCCGCCTTTTTCCATCAGGTTGATGTCACTTCCTGTGCGCCTCCTGGGGATTTTCCCGCCTTTTTCAATCAGGTTGATGTCACTTCCTGTGCGCCTCCTAGGTATTTTCCCACCTTTTTCCATCAGGTTGAGGTCACTTCCTGTGCGCGTCCTGGGCATTTTCCTGCCCTTTTCCATCAAGTCTTCTGCGCAGGTGCGGATTGGCTCCCTGAGGCGTCTTTGATGCATGCTCAGTTGGCACGAATTTCCTCTTGCGGCAACTTGTGACTAGTGACTTGGTCATCTCCAGCAATCTGATCCTCAAACACTGCCCAGGGGTAGGGGGTGCTACACTGCATTTCACATGGGTGTACTTAGGCATACTTAAACTGCCACCTAAGTTTGGGTTGCCCCTGCAACCTCAGCTGAGGCTCTGTCAGTCTTTCCCCTGAAATCTCACAAATATATAACTGTTGTGGGAATCATTCCCATTCAATAGCATGCGGCAGCAGCCCTCAAGAAGGGAGAGCCACGTTGGCTTGATGTACTTTTCGCTACTTTCAATAAATGCCTCTTAATCTACCATCAAACTTGTATTCTTTTGGACACCAGGCACTCCCTTCCTTTCTTACTATTCCAAGTTTACATGTGGAAATGACCTTAGGGCCATACCAAAAAGGCAGTAGCCCAAGCCCTAAGATGGCTCACCGTCAGTATCTTTCATTGTGTCAAGCATTTGTGGTAGTGAGCCCTTGTATATCGCCAACTCGTGGTTCCCCAGGGCGCGGAGTCTAAGCCCCAGCCTGCTTTTTCTCCAGAGCCCCTGATAGTGGGAATGGATTTGCAGCAAACTGGAACCAAGGTCGCGACGCCCCCCAGGTATGCCCAGCTGAGGATGCAGAGACCACTCGGGTGTGCAGACTGCAACAACAGGAAATCCAGGAGACAAACATGCACAGACGGTGAACAAACCCGGGTCTGTACATGGGTCATCAGGAACAGGATACTCAAGTAACAAGCGAACGGGAGCTCAGAGAACTGTGAAGTTGCTCAGGCAATATGGACTACACTGAGAATTTCTTATATAGGTGAGTAAACTAGGAGGCGGGCCAGGAAGTGATGGAAAGGAAAGAAATAAAAGCAAAGAATAGCAGGCGATACCCATAGGTGAGCACAGCCTAACCACACATACATAGTAGGCGAGGTTAAAGAAAAGACACAAGTCCATCAAGTCCAACCTATGTGTGTGATTATGTGTCAGTATTACATTGTATATCCCTGTATGTTGCGGTCGTCCAGGTGCTTATCTAATAGTTTTTTGAAATTATTGATGCCCCCCGCTGAGACCACAGCCTGTGGAAGGGAATTCCACATCCTTGACGGTCTTATGCCACGTACACACAGTTGGATTTTCCGACGGGAAATGTTGGATGTGAGCTTGTTGTCGGAAAGTCCGACCGAGTGTACGCTCTATCGAACATTTGCTGTCGGGCTTTCCGCCAACAAACGTTGATTAGCAGGTTCTCAAATTTTCCGCCAACAAATCTTTGTTGTTGGAAAGTCCGATCGTGTGTACACAAGTTCGTCGCACAAAAGTTCACGCATGCTCGGAATCAAGCAGAAGGAGCCGCACTGGCTATTGAACTTCCTTTTTCTCGGCTCGCCGTACGCCTTTTACGTCACCGCATTCTCATGTTCGGAATTGTTGGCCAACATTTGTGTGACCAAGACAAGTTTGAGCCAACAACCTTCGAACAAAAATCCACGGTTTTGTTGGCGGAAAGTCCAATCGTGTGTAATTTTAGTGAATGGCCGCGTGTCTTATTAAATACCCTTGTGCGGAAAAGTTTTCTCCCAATTGTGGGGTCACCAGTACGGTATTTGTACATTGAAATCATATCCCCTCTCAAGCGTCTCTTCTCTAGAGAGAATAAGTTTAGAGCTCACAACCTTTCCTCATAACCAAGATCCTCCAGACCCTTTATTAGCTTTGTTGCCCTTCTTTGTACTCGCTCCATTTCCAGTACATCCTTCCTGAAGACTGGTGCCCAGAACTGGACAGCATACTCCAGGTGCGGCCGGACCAGAGTCTTGTAGAGTGGGAGAATTATAGTTTTATCTCTGGAGTTGATCCCCTTTTTAATGCCAATATTCTGTTTGCTTTGTTAGCAGCAGCTTGGCATTGCATGTCATTGCTGAGCCAATCATCTACTAGGACCTCCAAGTCCTTTTCCATCCCACGGAGGTCCCCCAGTCTATAGATTGCATTCATATTTTTGCCACCCAAATGCATTATTTTACATTTTTCCACATTAAACCTCATTTGCCATGTAGTTGCCCACCCCATTCATTTGTTCAGATCTTTGTGCGAGGTTTCCACATCCTGCGGAGAAGTTGTTGCCCTGCTTAGCTTAGTATCGTCCGCAAATACAGAGATTGAACTGTTAATCCCATCCTCCAGATCATTTATGAATAAATTAAATAGGATTGGTCCCAGCACAGAACCCTGGGGAACCCCACTGCCCACCCCTGACCATTCCGAGTACTCCCCATTTATCACCACCCTCTGAACTCGCCCTTGTAGCCAGTTTTCAATCCAGGTACTCACCCTACGGTCCATGCCAACGGACCTTATTTTGTACAGTAAACATTTATGGGGAAACTGTGTCAAATGCTTTTGCAAAATCCAGATACACCACGTCTACGGGCCTTCCTTTATCTAGATGGCAACTCACCTCCTCATAGAAGTGTAGCGCACGACCCCCCGAAGGAGCTGCAATTTGTGTGTTCTATCCGTAAATCACATTTACCATTTAGCCCATCGCAGCCCATAGAAATAGAAACAGTCCATTTTTGTCATTTTCTCTTGCGTTTATTGGTGTAACATGAACTGGGATAGGAGAAGGAGTTTCTGAGATGCTCTTTTTGCTGCTTTATGATCTTTCCTTTGCCTTCTCATGCAAAGACTTAGAACAATGCGGACTATGAAAAGTCACTCTGAATAACTTTTCATTGGGAAGACAGGAGTAGATTTACTAGAGAACACATGTTAAGAGTCTCTCTGAATAACTTCTTCACCTACAGACCTTTTTAGAACAATCTGTATCTCTTTTTGTGCTCGGAGCTTTACCTCCGCCTTTTGACCACTACTTCCCGTCTGTACAGTACTTCCAAGTTGAGCTAAGGAAGAGATTACTCTGAATAATTCCTCCCACCTGACTGATTGGAATCCCAGGGTATTGTTGAACCCAAAGTCACAGGCCATCACCGCCTGTCTCACTGACTTGCGTACCAACATCCCTCAGCCTCTGGTAGTACCCTTCCCCTGGGCTTTCACTCAGTTCATCAACTGTCCATGTGCCACTCACAAACAATCGATCGCCTAGTTGCCTTCCGCTTAGTTGCTACTTCTTCTGCAATGGTTTCTCCGTCCATTCTCTCCAGTCTGGCACGCTCCCCTCCCCATAGGGGCGTCCAGCGATACCAGCGACTACATGCTGTGCCACTAACTTCTCTCCTCCATGTGGCCTGGTCCCCCCCTCCTTCCCCGTAGGAGGGGGGGCTCTGCTCCGTCCCCCGCAGGGGAACTCTCTGATCTCTCCCTCTTCGGACTCCTTTTGCAATATGTGACCCCAGCTTTTATGAGAGTCCCGCCTCCTGCCAAACAAATTAATGATTGGCCAGAACTCACACACAAGCTGCCTGTCACTCAGATCCCAAGTCCAACCTCTCATCCAGAACCATTTCCACTGAAAGCAAGAGGAGGCATCTCTGGGTACAAGCACAGGTGGCCACACCCTGCACTACACCGACACTCCCAGTACTCAAAATAAACAACCAGGCCTGGAATCACAATGCAAGCCTGGCTAAATTTACCTGAACCTGTACTTTGTCATTTAAACTCAGAAAGCTCACCTACATGAAAGTAGGTGACCGCTACAGAAGGTTAATAGATTGGTTTGGCAAGAACGATTCTTCATGAATCCATGCTGATTACTGCTAATGATACCGTTCTCATTGCTAAAATCTTGTATATAGTCCCTTATCATCCCCTCCAAGAGCGTGAATAGGAGGCCTTGGGGATAAGCTAACGGTTTGTTTGTTTTCCCCAAACATTCGTCTGAACGTCGGACTTTCCAATGTTCTCAAACTTTCCAACATTGGCCCGATCATTTCTCAGTCACGATTTGCAAGTTGTCCAGCAGGTGCCGATCTCTGCGACTTTAGCAGAGAACGTGCGCAGGACGTGATGTGAGATACAGGAAGTGATGTCAGGAACAGGCAGGAAGTGATGACGGTGCAGAAAGGAAGTGATGTCAGGTGCAGACAGGAAGTGATGACAGGTTCAGACAGGAAGTGATGTCAGATATAAGTAGGAAGTTACGGGGAGGAAATAGAGAAGCTACGTAGCTGGAACTGGCAGCAGAGGAGGTAATAAGATCTTATTTTATATTTACACCCACTAACTCTCCCGTCATGTCCGTCCTCTTCCTCCATAGTCACTGTGACGTCTTTTATCTCCAGCAGATGACGTGACATACATCCTATCTATTATAAAAGCTAAAAACATCTTTCCTTCTGTATCTGAACACCCCAAACCTAAAGAAAATCCCCAAGAAAGACCAAATACCCCCAAAATGAAAAGATAAACTCAAAAAAAAGACCCTATGAAACAAAAGCCGACTTTTTTAAAGGTTTAGGTTTGCAAAATTAATTTTTTTTAAAAAATATTTTGCTATGTAAAAATAAAAAAAAAAATAAAAAAAGGCGACAGCTGCCCTCAAATCAACCATGTAAAAAAATAATAGTGAAAAAAACTAATATTAAGAAATCACAAAAATAAAAAAGCAGAAAAGGGGGTGATTGCCCCAGAGCTGTCAATGAAAAGTCCGCTGATACCAATAGTTCCAGTAAGGACTTTTTGGGTAATTAAAGATCTACAGTATTTCATAAAAGTAAGTACACCCCTCACATTTTTGTGAATATATTTTCTTCTATCTTTTCATGTGACAACTTTGCTACAATGTAAAGTAGTGAGTGTACAGCTTGTATAACAGTGTAAATTTGCTGTCCCCTCAAAATAACTCAACACACAGCCATTAATGTCTAAACCGCTGGCAACAAAAGTGAGTACACCCCTCAGTGAAAATGTCCAAAATGGGCCCATTTTCCCTCCCCGGTGTGTCATGTGACTCATTAGTATTACAAGGTCTCAGGTATGAATGAGGAGCAGGTGTGTTAAATTTGGAGTTATCGCTCTCACTCTCTCATACTGGTCACTGGAAGTTCAACATGGCACCCCATGGCAAAGAACTCTCTGAGGATCTGAAAAAAAAAGAATATTTGCTCTACATAAAGATGGCCTAGGCTATAAGAAGATTGCCAAGACCCTGAAACTGAGCTGCAGCACGGTGGCCAAGACCATACAGCAGTTTAACAGGACAGGATCCACTCAGAACAGGCCTCGCCATGGTCCACCAAAGAAGTTGAGGTCGCGTGCTCAGCGTCATATCCAGAGGTTGTCTTTGGGAAATAGACGTATGAGTGCTGCCAGCATTGCTGCAGAGTAAGGATGAGCTCCAGGCGTGTTCGCACACTCCACGTTTAGAGCCCGCCAGGAAGTCGGTACAGCGCTGCGCTAATCACAGGCAGTGAGACATTTCCCGATCTCTACAGCCGCACATCGGGAAAATGTCTCGCTGCCTGTGATTAGTGCCGTGCCGACTTCCTGGCGGGCTCTGCACGTGGAGTGTGCCAACACGCCGGAGCTCATCCTTACTGCAGAGGTTGAAGGGGTGGGGGGTCGGCCTGTCAGTGCTCAGACCATACGCCTCACACTGCATCAAATTGGTCTGCATGGCTGTCGCCCCAGAAGGAAGCCTCTTCTAAAGATGATGCGCAAGAAAGCCCACAAACAGTTTGCTGAAGACAAGCAGACTAAGGACATGGATTACTGGAACCATGTCCTGTGGTCTTATGAGACCAAGATAAACTTATTAGGTTCAGATGGTGACAAGCGTGTGTGGGGGCAACCAGGTGAGGAGTACAAAGACAAGTGTGTCTTGCCTACAGTCAAGCATGGTGGTGGGGGTGTCATGGTCTGGGGCTGCATGAGTGCTGCCGGCACTGGGGAGCTACAGTTCATTGAGGGAACCATGAAGGCCAACATGTACTGTGACATACTGAAGCAGAGCATGATCCCCTCCCTTCAGAGACTGGGCTGCAGGGCAGTATTCCAACATGATAACGACCCCAAACACACCTCCAAGATGACCACTGCCTTGCTAAAGAAGCTGAGGGTAAAGGTGATGGACTGGCCAAGCATGTCTCCAGACCTAAACTCTATTAAGCATCTGTGGGACATCCTCAAATGGAAGGTGGAGGAGAACAAGGTCTCTAACATCCACCAGGTCTGTGATGTCATCATGGAGGAGGGGAAGAGGACTCCAGTGGTGACATGTGAAGCTCTGGTGACCTCCATGCCCAAGAGGGTTAAGGCAGTGCTGGAAAACAATGGTGGCCACACAAAATATTGACACTTTGGGGCCCAATTTGGACATTTTCACTTAGGGGTGTACTCACTTTTGTTGCCAGCGGTTTAGACATTAATGGCTGTGTGTTGAGTTATTTTGAGGGGACAGCAAATTTACACTGTTTTACAAGCTGTACACTCACTACTTTACATTGTAGCAAAGTGTCATTTCTTCAGTGTTGTCACATGAAAAGATAGAAGAAAATATTTACAAAAATGTGAGGGGTGTACTCACTTTTGTGAGATACCGTATGAACCCCACCCCACCACCGCAATTTGCAGGAGTAAAGCACAGTTTCCTAACTGACCGTAATCTCTTTCCCTGTCGTTTCCCATACACTGACACTGTGGCTGCTGTAAGACCCCTTTAGAATGAGGGAGCTGGGTTGTCCATTTCCCCCATTATTGGCTCTTCTTAATCTGCTGGACATGGGCCAAAGGATATGCCATGCTTTATGGGGGGGGTTTAAACAATTGTTCAAGTCAATTCAGCCCAGAATATTCCCATTTGGGCACATTTGAATCCCAGGGGTTTACTGCAAATGCATGGTCAGGCAAACCTGGTCATCAACCTGCTGACCCGAGGGGTGAGGAGGATTCTGGGAGGTCACATGACATCACTCTTATCTCTATTAATAAAACACAGACCTGACCGGAGAGGTGAGGAGGATTCTGGGATGGGATGTAGTGACCGTTGTTATTTTTTTTAACCTAGGATTTTGCAGTGATAAAGCTATCTAGTGAGCAATGGACACCCAACAGTCTTCCTCATAGACCATCTGACATCACAACTACATCCTCACTACTGGATACCAGAAAAACACAAGCAGAAGATTATAAAAGTCACCATTAAGGTCACTGAGCTGCTGACAGGAGAAGTGAGCGGTGCCGGGAGTAACAGTCAAGGGATGTGTCTGGATGGTGACTGTATCATTGTGTGTGTCAGGTTCCTATAAGGTGTCAGGATATCACTGTCTATTTCTCCATGGAGGAGTGGGAGTATTTAGGACACAAGTATCTCTACAAGGACGTCATGATGGACAATCAGCCACCCCTCACATCACCGGGTAAGAGAACAGTGTAATATATATGGTAGACCGGTAAAGCGGACAAAATTGTTTGTCAACATGTTCTACCCACATGTTCCCAACAAATAAGCAGGAGATACTGTACACCATATGAAAGGTCCATCTCCATTCCTCAATATAACGTCATGTTCCCAACAAATGAGGAGGAGATACTGTACACCATATGAAAGGCCCATCTCCATTCCTCAATATAACGTCATGTTCCCAACAAATGAGGAGGAGATACTGTACACCATATGAAAGGTCCATCTCCATTCCTCAATATAACGTCATGTTCCCAACAAATGAGGAGGAGATACTGTACACCATATGAAAGGCCCATCTCCATTCCTCAATATAACGTCATGTTCCCAACAAATGAGGAGGAGATACTGTACACCATATGAAAGGCCCATCTCCATTCCTCAATATAACGTCATGTTCCCAACAAATGAGGAGACGCTGTCCACCATATGAAAGGTCCATCTCCATTCCTCAATATAACGTCATGTTCCCAACAAATGAGGAGGAGATACTGTACACCATATGAAAGGTCCATCTCCATTCCTCAATATAACTTCATGTTCCCAACAAACGAGGTGAAGATACTGTACACCATCCCTCACATCACCGGGTAAGAGGAGACTTTATTGTAAAGGAGAGAGCAGTACGGAGGCTCCACCTAGATCCCCCATCATCTGATAAACACATAGAAACAATGTATTCAGTCAGTGTGTGTGTTTCCTACAGATGGATCCAGTAATGGGAACCCACCAGAGAGCTGTTCCCGTCCTCTGTATTCCCGGGATCCGGCACTGGATGATCACAACTATGCGCGCTGTTACCAGGTTGGTTGGAGCATCTACAAAATGAACGTGACTCAACAAAACAAGTTGCAAGTTGATGTTTTTTTCCCTGTGGTCTTTCATTAATAATTCTTATATTTGCAACCCATTTTCTTGATTTAGGGTAAAGATCTGATAGATCTAAAAGTTGAGTTTAGAACAGAAAAGCAAGAAACGTATATGAGATGTGACCTTTCCCTGGAAGAAGGTAACATGATAAGGCCAATTAACGAGAAGGAATTTATCCATGTCATTATGAAGAATTGGCGGCCCCTCACATCACTGGGTAAGATGAGACTTTATTGTAAAGGAGAGAGCAGTACGGAGGGTCCACCTAGATCCCCCATCATCTGATAAACACATAGAAACAATGTATTCAGTCAGTGTGTGTGTTTCCTACAGATGGATCCAGTAATGGGAACCCACCAGAGAGATGTACCCGTCCTCTTTACTTCCGGGATTCCACACAGGAAGATCATATCTACGCACACCATGATCAGATGGATGGATCCAGTAATAGGAACTCACCAGAGAGATGTCCCCGTCCTCTTTTTTCGCGAGACTCCACACAGGAAGATCATATCTATGCATACCGTGACATTTTGGATGGATCCAGTAATGGGAACCCACCAGAGAAATGTCTCCGTCCTCTGTATTCCCGGGTTTCCACACAGGAAGATCACATCTACGCACACCGTGATCATGTAGATGGATCCAGTAATGGGAACTCACCAGAGAGATGTCCTCTGTATTCCCGGGATTCCACACAGGAAGATCATATCTACGCACACCGTGATCATGTAAATGGATCCAGTAATGAGAACTCACCAGAAAGATGTACCCATCCTCTGAATTTCCGGGATTCGACACAGAAAGATCATATCTATGCAGACATTGATCAAAAAGATGGATCCAGTAAAGGGCACCCACCAGAGAGATGTCCCCATCCTCTGTATTCCCAAAATTCCACACAGGAAGATCATATCTACGCCCACCATGATCAAATAGATGGATCCAGTAATGAGAACCCACCGGAGAGATGTCCCCATCCTCGGTATTTCCAGAATTCCACACAGGAAGATCATATCTACGCCCACCATGATCAAATAGATGGATCCAGTAATGAGAACTCACCGGAGAGATGTCCCCATCCTCTGTATTCCCAAAATTCCACACAGGAAGATCATAGCTACGCACACTATGATCATGTAAATGGATCCAGCAATGAGAACTCACCTGAAAGATGTACCCATCCTCTGAATTTCCGGGATTCGACACAGGAAGATCATATCTATGCAGACATTGATCAAAAAGATGGATCCAGTAAAGGGCACCCACCAGAGAGATGTCCCCACCATGATCAAATAGATGGATCCAGTAATGGGAACCCACCAGAGAGATGTCCCCATCCTCTGTATTCCCAAAATTCCACACAGGAAGATCATAGCTATGCACACAATGATCAAACAGATGGATCCGGTTATGAGAACCCACCAGAGAGATGTCCCCGTCCTCTGTATTCCCGGGATGCTACACAGGAAGATCATAGCTACGCATACCGTGATCAACTAGATTTATCCAGTAATGGGAATCCACCAGAGAAATGTCCCAGTCCTCTGTATTCCAGGGATTTCACATTGGAAGATCACAACTATGCTCAACGCTATCAGGTAGGTGGAACATATATGGTCCTCTGTTCTGTGTCATCTTCTCAGATAAAGTGCAGATCTTATACAGCAGGTTAATGTTCTGTTTTTGAAGTTTCTAAGTCATTTTTTTTTCAATATTTTTGCGATGGAAGTGTGATGATCTGATGAATATGGAAGTTGGGAGTAAAGCAGAAGAAGCAGAGGTTATTATGAGGGGTGATCAGAAGTCAACAGAGGAAAGTGGGTTGATGGTGACAGACAATGAGAAGAGGTTTCGTCTGGATGACACTGAAGGTGATTGTAAATATTATATAGAGCACTGATTTATATTTCTTTTTTTGTTTTGCTTGGTTGTTTTCTTGAAGCCAAACTCCAGGAGAGATCTTATTTTAAAACCTACATTTTTCCAGCTTGGCTTCATCTAACACTTCATTTCTCACATCTGGAGATGCGGACATTCACTGAAGTACATACAGTCAGCGCTGGTGTTTTCCAGGTCCTGCTCAAGCGACTTACCTTCTACAGTATATACTGAACACAGCAGATCGCTTTCTTGGCAGGTCTACCACTCAGAGAACATCTTGAATTTTTTTTTCAATGACCACAAGGAGTTCTCTGATTGGACAAGGTAGAGATTTTCATCATTTGTCCCTCCTCTCTGCCTCATCCAATGAAAGATGGCCTTGTATTCATTAAAAAAGAAATACAAGATGTAAAGTATGTAGGTTATCATTGATTACATTCTTGGTAGTTGCCTGGATAGTTCAGTTTATTGGAAAGAGCAGAACGAACGTTCAAGCTAGCTGTTTCTTCATCCCCCATAACTGTTTCTTGCAGATGGATCCAGTAATGGAAACCAATCAGAGAGATGTACCCGTCCTTTGTTTTCCCGGGATTCCACACAGGAAAATAATATCTACGCACACCATGATCAGGTAGATGGATCCAGTAATGGGAACCCACCAGAGAGATGTCCTCTGTATTCCCGGGATTCCACACAGGAAGATCACACCATCCCTCACCATCATCAGGTAGGTGGGACTGGGCATGTAGGAAAGTGATCCCATACTCTGAAAGATAACAGTCTTCTATGTACAGTATACAATATTAAAGTTCACATTCTAAGGGTTTTATATTTTGTCATTGTGTTGGTTAAGGATAAAGAATTGATTATTAAGAAAACTGAGGTTGAAAAGGAGAAAGAAGAGACATATGAGAAGGGTGATCAGCAAATTATGGAGAAGGATGAAATGATGGACACTGGTAAAGAGGTGGACTCTTCCCCAGATATCAGCTCAGGTAAATATTCATCACTAGATGCAATAACATATTAACCTTTTACTTCTACAAATGGAAGATATATTGACTGATTGAATGTTGGGAATTAGCAGACCTGCATGCTCACGCCTTTTGCTGGAAAGGTCCATCTCCATTCCTCAATATAGTGTCATGTTCCCAACAAATGAGAAGGAGATACTGTACACCATATGAAAGGTCCATCTCCATTCCTCAATATAATGTCATGTTCCCAACAAATGAGGAGGAGATACTGTACACCATATGAAAGGTCCATCTCCATTCCTCAATAAAACGTCTTGTTACCAACAAATGAGGAGGAGATACTGTACACCATATGAAAGGTCCATCTCCATTCCTCAATATTACGTCATGTTCCCAACAAATGAGGAGGAGATACTGTACACCATATGAAAGGTCCATCTCCATTCCTCAATATAATGTCATGTTCCCAACAAATGAGGAGGAGATACTGTACACCATATGAAAGGTCCATCTCCATTCCTCAATAAAACGTCATGTTCCCAACAAATGAGGAGGAGATACTGTACACCATATGAAAGGTCCATCTCTATTCTTCAATATAACGTCATGTTCCCAAAAAATAAGGAGGAGATACTGTACACCATATGAAAGGTCCATCTCTATTCTTCAATATAACGTCATGTTCCCAAAAAATAAGGAGGAGATACTGTACACCATATGGAAGGTCCATCTCCATTCCTCAATATAATGTCATGTTCCCAACAAATGAGGAGGAGATAATGTACACCATATGAAAGGTCCATCTCCATTCCTCAATATAACGTCATGTTCCCAACAAATGAGGAGGAGATAATGTACACCATATGAAAGGTCCATCTCCATTCCTCAATATAACGTCATGTTCCCAACAAATGAGGAGGAGATACTGTACACCATATGAAAGGTCCATCTCCATTCCTCAATATAACGTCATGTTCCCAACAAATGAGGAGGAGATACTGTACAACATATGAAAGGTCCATCTCCATTCCTCAATATAACGTCATGTTCCCAACAAATGAGGAGGAGATACTGTACACCATATAGAAAGTCCATCTCCATACCTGAGTATACTATCACGTTATGAGGTAGATAAAGGTTTCTCTCCATTCTCCACCAAAAAATTGTCATCATTGTAGAAATACTATTACCCAGTGATGTTTGGGTGTATTGTATCTGGTTTGTCTTCGTAGTTTGCTGTTATAATTTCACCCAACTTCATGCCAGAGATGGACATAGGAATACCTCAGAGATTTATTTTATTTTTTCTTCAGGTTCTAATGCAGAAGATAAAGGCATCACACAATGTCCTCCAGAAGCAAATCCTATTACTGATAATATACATGACAGACCTCACCCTTTGGAGGAATCAATGGATACGTCTAATCCTGAGGAATGTTCTGATAAATCCCAGTCTAGGACTTCTAATTGCCAACCAATATCTGAAAGTGCGGATACAACAAGAGATCCATCTCGGGGATGTCACACGGATGAAGGTCCTTTTTCCTGTTCAGATTTTGCTCAGAAAGAGAAGCCTAATCTACCCCAAGAAAGTCACACAGGCAAGGACTTATTCTCATGTTTAGAGTGTGGGAAACGTTTCATCCACGAAGTGGATCTTGTGAGACACCAGGAAATTCATACAGATCTTTTTACCTGTTCGGAGTGTGGAAAATGCTTCACTCGTAAAGGACATCTTCTTGACCACCTCAGAATCCACACAGGGGAGTCTCTTTTTTCATGTTCAGAGTGCGGGAAATGTTTTGCTCAGAAAGCAAAGCTTAAGAGACACCAGAAATGTCACACAAATGGGCGCCCATACTCGTGCTTAGACTGTGGGAAGACTTTCACTCAGAAAGAGAGGCTTCAAAGCCATCAAAGAATTCATAAAGGTGAGGACCCTTATGCCTGTTCACAGTGTGGAAAATGTTGCTTTGATAAAAAAGCACTTATTACACACCAGAGATATCACACAGGTGAGCGCCCCTTCTCATGTAAAGAGTGCGGGAAGAGTTTCATTCACAAAGAATACCTTCATAACCACTTCAAAATCCACATAGGTGTGCGTCGTTTCTCGTGCACGGAGTGCGGGAAAAATTTCCTTTACAACAGGGACCTTGCTATACACCACAGAGTACACACGGGCGAGCGCCCTTTTTTATGTTCAGAGTGCGGGAAGTGTTTCCCTTTCAAAAGTGGACTTGTTACACATCAGAGAGTTCACACGGGTGAGCGCCCCTATTCTTGCGCAGAGTGCGGAAAATGTTTCATCGAGAAAGGAGGCCTTCTTAAGCATCTGAGAAATCACATGGGTTGAACTTCCCTTTCACTCAGAAAAAGAACTTCTTACACAGGACAGGGGAGCTTCCCTACTCTGCTTGTTCTTCACCTAGCCTCTCCAGAAGTCACACTCCTACGGGTCCTCTTGATGGTCCGAGAGTGAAAATAAAATAAGTAAAATAAATTTGATTAGACAGAGTACTCGCAGCTGCTGACAAGATTGAAAAAGTACGGGTCCTTTTGATGTTCCAAGAGTGAAAATAAAAATAAAATAAGTAAAATGAATTTGATTAGACAGAGTACTCGCAGCTGCTGACAAGGTTGAGAAAGTACGGGTCCTTTTGATGTTCCAAGAGTGAAAATAAAAATAAAATAAGTAAAATAAATTTGATTAGACAGAGTACTCACAGCTGCTAACAAGGTTGAGAAAGTACGGGTCCTCTTGATGTTCCAAGAGTGAAAATAAAAATAAAATAAGTAAAATGAATTTGATTAGACAGAGTACTCGCAGCTGCTGACAAGGTTGAAAAAGTACGGGTCCTTTTGATGTTCCAAGAGTGAAAATAAAAATAAAATAAGTAAAATAAATTTGATTAGACAGAGTACTCACAGCTGCTAACAAGGTTGAGAAAGTACGGGTCCTCTTGATGTTCCAAGAGTGAAAATAAAAATAAAATAGGTAAAACAAATTTAATTAGACAGAGTACTCACAGCTGCTGACAAGGTTGAAAAAGTACGATGGTAGCATATGTATATCTTGTACAACCTGAGGGCTAAAGTGTATGTAAAACCCGAACAGTGAACTTCTTTTCTGTTGTCCCTTTTTGTTCCGTTAAATAAAACCATTGAAAGCATTTTGTTATATTTGTTCAATACGTGTTAATAAATATACTGCCTGTACTACAGTCCTAACATCTCCTCCCCTCAAAAACCTCTCCTCCCCCTGTGTTATCGAGGTGGATTGGGGCCCTACCATAGTATGACAACACTGCTCTTCAAGATACACTATGTTGTCAAAAGTATTGGTACGCCTGCCTTTACATGAACTTTAATGGCATCCCAGTCTTATGCCCCGTACACACGGTCGGATTTTATGACGGAAAATGTGTGATAGGACCTTGTTGTCGGAAATTCCGACCGTGTGTAGGCTCCATCACACATTTTCCATCGGATTTTCCGACACACAAAGTTTGAGAGCAGGATATAAAATTTTCCGACAACAAAATCCGTTGTCGGAAATTCCGATCGTGTGTACACAAATCCGACGGACAAAGTGCCACGCATGCTCAGAATAAATAAAGAGATGAAAGCTATTGGCCACTGCCCCGTTTATAGTCCCGACGTATGTGTTTTACGTCACCGCGTTTAGAACGATCAGATTTTCCGACAACTTTGTGTGACCGTGTGTATGCAAGACAAGTTTGAGCCAACATCCGTCGGAAAAAATCCTAGGATTTTGTTGTCGGAATGTCCGATCAATGTCCGACCGTGTGTACAGAGCATTAGTCTGTAGGGTTCAATATTGAGTTGGCCCACCCTTTGCAGCTATAGCAGCTTCAACTCTTCTGGGAAGGCTGTCCACAAGGTTTAGGAGTGTGTCTATGGGAATGTTTGACCATTCTTCCAGAAGCGCATTTGTGAGGTCGGGCACTGATGCTGGATGAGAAGGCCTGGCTCGCAGTCTCCGCTCGAATTCATCAAAGTCAGGACTCTGTGAAGGCCCATCAAGTTCCTCCACCCCATACTCGCTCATCCACACTACATTGTCAAAATTATTGGGCCACCTCTCCAAATCATTTGGTGGAGAAGGGGATTATGGTGTGGGGTTGTTTTTCAGGGGTTGGGCTTGGCCCCTTCGTTCCAGTGAAGGGAACTCTTAAGGCGTCAGCATACCAAGACATTTTGGACAATTTCATGCTCCCAACTTTGTGGGAACAGTTTGGGGTTAGCCCCTTCCTGTTCTAACATGACTGCCCACCAGTCAAGTTCCTCCACCCCAAACTCCATCATCCATGTCTTTATGGACCTTGCTTTGTGCACTGATGCGCAGTCATGTTGGAAAAGGAAGGGGCCACCCCCAAACTGTTCCCACAAAGTTGGGAGCATGAAATTGCCCAAAATGTCTTGGTATGCCGACGCTTTAAAGTGGTTGTAAACCCTTACACACCACTTTTACCTACAGGTAAGCCCATAATAAGGCTTACCTGTAGGTACTGGAAATATCTCCTTAACCTGCACAGTTTAGCAGATATTTACCATATATACGTTTGCGACATTGTCATCAGCACATGCGCACTGAAGAAAGGGCACGATCGTGCCATTTCTAAAGGGCCCGTGCCGTGACCGTCGGCTCCCGTGCGTGGCGTCATGCGACTCCGGCCAATCACGGAGTCGGAGTCTATGGCCTTGGAAGGAAGAGGGGTGAAGATGGACGCGGCCACCAGCGGGGACCTCTGGGACATCGCGGGCTTCGTTTGCAGGTAAGTGCACATAATGGGCTAGTATGCATACTAACCCATTATGCTTTTACTTTGCAGGGGAAAAAAGAGGAAGTAAAACCCATCAGGGTTTACTTCCTCTTTAAGAGCTCCCTTCACTGGAACTAAGGGGCCAAGCCCAACCCCTGAAGAACAACCCTACACCATAATCCTCCTCCACCAAATGATTTGGTGGGGTGGCCCAATACATTTGGCAATGCAGTGTGGATGAGCGAGTTTGGGGTGGAGGAATTTAACCGACCTGCACAAAGTCCTGACCTCAACCCGATAGAACACCTTTGGAATGAATTAGAGCTGCGAACCAGGCATTCTCGTCTAACATCAGTGCCTGACCTCACTAATGCGCTTCTGGAGGAACGGTCAAACATTCAGAATTGTGGTATCAGAATAGTTGCTAGGCAAGCCAAGGTCATGAACAGGACAGGAGACAAGAGGAGATCCGTGAACAATCCAAGACCAGAGCTGTGGGCGAGACGAGGTATCCAAGAGCAAGCCGGGTCGGTAACAGGTGATCAGAAACAAAAACAGGAACAGGGAGCAGGAAGCTGAAGACCAGTCAACAATGTCCATGTGCCACAGTCATCCTTTTAAAGGCCAGAGGGTGCCAGGATGTGCGGCCGTGGTCATATTGGGAATTGTGGTCTGCAGGAAGCTATCCTCCGGCTTGTTCCCTGACAACACACTTCTGAGTATTGAGGCCATTCAAATATCGGAGTTCTTAGGGGTGTAGTTTGATAGTTATTGGCCTACGTGGATTACATTATTGAAGTATGGTCCTTAAAACAAACCGAGCTGTAGTCCCACCCTCACAAACGACCCCATAGAACTCAACTCTTGTCATACATGGCCAGATATATGTAGACAATGAACTGACAACTGTGGGCATCAAAGGTGGGAAGCAAGTGCATGACATAATATACTTACCATGAGATCCTTTTCTTGGAGTCCTTTGAGGGGCACAGAAATTCAGATACACTCGGGTTATACTGTCACCTACACGAGGATTGGACACTGGAATTTTTTTTGTTAAGCCAGCCTCCAGTACAGCATCGGAACTACCAGAGTCTCAAAGGTGGGCCCTGGTGTTTTGCCACTGTGAGGGAGCCCATTGCAACCCCAAATTCTTTGCTTGTGATTTCCTTGTGACTTTTGTGACCTAACATTGCTGTTTTTTTTTTCTCAGGCACTCATTGAAATTAATGTTTTGACTTTTCATGCAACTTTGTGTTGCAGTGTGAACTGGGGCTTATAAAAGACCGCACAGTGGGAATAAAGGATCTGTTAGAAAGAACCTGGGCCAGAGGGAAGGGCCCCGGGCTCAGAGGGAAGGGCCTGAGCTTAGAGGGAAGGTCCTGGGCTCAGAGGGAAGGGCCCGGGGCTCAGAGAAAAGCACCCTGGGACCAATAGAAAGGGTCTCTGGACCGATGGAAGGGCCCTAGCAGTCAAGAGGGCATTCATGGTTTCTGAAGGGCCCTGAAGCTTCTAGCTATGTCTATGATCCATTATAAACCCTCCTCTACTCAGTATGCCTCAGTTTTGTGAAAAAGTAGTACTAAGGGCATGAATAGAACGCAATAATTACAAAAATCGTATTTTCCTTTTCATCCATTGCGGTACAAAGGAATTCAAAACAGTTTGGACGTCCAAAAAGCATTCTAACTGACAGGTGGGCAAAAAAGCTAAGCCTTACTAGAAGGACTAAGGAATGTCTGCAGACCAAAAGCTGCCTGAAGAACCAGTGCCCGAATCTGAATTAATAACTTGAGGCTTCCTAATAGGGTAGCCTACCAATACTACCAAGGGGAGAGAACACAGGTTAAACCTGATGTTCCAGACCAGGATGAAAAGGACAACACCAGAAGGAATGCCTTCACATGGAAGAGCAAACTGAATCTGAGGCTTTGAGAAGCTGATTAGACCAGAACCCACCAAAACCAAAAAAGAAACAATAATGCCCTGTACACACGATAGGATTTTCCGACAGAAAATGTGTGATAGGACCTTGTTGTCGGAAATTCCGACCGTGTGTAGGATCCATCACACATTTTCCATAGGAATTTCCGACACACAAAGTTTGAGAGCTTGCTATAAAATTTTCCGACAACAAAATCCGTTGTCGGAAATTCCGATCGCGTGTACACAAATCCGACGCACAAAGTGCCACGCATGCTCAGAATAAATTAAGAGATGAAAGCTATTGGCTACTGCCCCGTTTATAGTCCCGACGTACGTGTTTTACGTCACCGCGTTCAGAACGATCGGATTTCCTGACAACTTTGTGTGACCGTGTGTATGCAAGACAAGTTTGAGCCAACATCTGTCGGAAAAAATCCTAGGATTTTGTTGTTGGAATGTCCGATCAATGTCCGACCGTGTGTACAGGGCATAACAAATTCCCAACAAATCGAAAAACGGACCCACAACCTAATGAGGTCAACAGAACCAAAAACACTGGAAATAATCCCAAGGAGTAATAGGTGCCAAAGCCTAGTAAAAAAAACCCCAAAAAAACACAGGTACAGGCAGGAAGGTCAACTGGTCTAAATGAGAAGACTGCAGTTCTGTTAACCACAACTTTTTGGGTCAAGGGGACAAATAAACTCTGTGAATAAAAGAGGTTGCCAAGCAACACAATCAACCACAACAAGCGAGGTTCACCAGAGAATGTACAGCCCAATTACAACCCAATAGCCCACAAGGGTATAAAGCGACCCCTGAGCCCACTAGAGGGTCCAGAGGAGACTAGAGTGACTACTCCAGGCACCTGATGAGGTTGAGTGATTACATCAAAGGCTGCCTGATCCACAGAGACAGGGCCACAGGCTTGTCTAAAATTTAGACCCGTTATTACAGGGAGGGGGTCAGAAGAAAGCCAGGATGGAAAGGAAGGCCCTAACTCGTTCCATCTACTATTATTAGACCTTGTGAAATGCTCACTATTCCCACTGAGGGTGACTCACCAGGGAGATTTAGATGGATAAATAAGGGATTTACAGACATGTACTCACTATTGTCTTTTGATGGCATGAAATCCTTTAATTTCGGGAGACGACCTCAACCAAGAACATTACCATAATATACAACTACAACACTTTGTCTCCTCTTATGGTTTTAAACCCTACTGGTCACCAATTTTTGAAAATGAATGCCGTACAGACCCCCACTCTCCAGGTCTTAGGAGCTGAGTAAAACCCTGCCTGATGAAGATTGAGAGGAGTTCAACGTTTATTTAATATTTTTAGCCTTGGAGAATTCATACAAAGTACTTTTTTGATGGTACCTCACTGCTCCTATGTACCCCTAATGCCACGTACACACGGTCGGACTTTTCGACCGGACTGGTCCGACAGACTTTCCAGCGGACATTCGACGGACTTTTGACGGACTTTTTAACGTTCGGACTTGCCTACACACGATCACACCAAAGTCTGATGGATTCCTACGTGATGACGTACACCGGACTAAAATAAGTAAGTTGATAGCCAGTAGCCAATAGCTGCCCTAGCGTCGGTTTTTGTCCGTCGGACTAGCATAGACAAGCGGATTTCTGGGTCCGGCGGAGTTACGACGTAAAGATTTGAAGCATGTTCCAAATCCAAAGTCCGTCAGATTTGCGACTGGAAAAGTCCACTGAAGGTCCGGTGTAGCCCACACACGATCGGATTGTTCGCCGGATTTGGTCCGTCGGCGTCCGTCGGACAAGTCTGGCCGAAAAGTTCGACCGTGTGTACGCGGCATTATACTCGCCATTCTGCTTTCATAATTGTGGACAATATTCTTTGCTCCCAGGCACAGAGGTTATGTAACCAAGTCAACTCTTTAGTAGACAAAGTAGCTGGTTGCAACTTACGCAAATATCCATTGGAAGCTTTGTTGAACAAACCTAAAAGCCCAAAATCTAAAATGTGCCATGGTCTACCAACAAACAAATTAGCTTTGTATTCAATTATACCAAACAAACCATAGCTCCATTTTGGAAATCTCCAGTACTAAACTTCTCAGAAGTCAAGGCCCACCTTAATGGGACCATGAATATTAAAAAAATCGATGGCTATTATATTGGACACCCACAAGAGATTCCTTAAAATCTGGTCCCTGTGGATAGCCTACTCTCAATAATACAGCCTTTCACTTATAAAGCTGGTTTAATGATCTAGAAGCCCTTGGGGATAAGGATCAATCCTTCCCCTCCCCCCAAGAAAACTCTTCCTTTCTTTCCCTGTCGCTTCCTCTTTCTCCCTTGTCCACCCACCCATTATTTTAGCATTCAGTTGGGATTCCTCACGGGGGTGGTCAGTAGAGAAGTGTCCTCTTACATTAGTGGTCAGTGAAGAAGTGTCATCTTACATTGATGATCAGTAGAGAAGTGTCATCTTACATTGGTGATCAGTAGAGAAGTGTCATCTTACATTGGTGATCAGTAGAGAAGTGTCATCTTACATTAGCTGTCAGTGAAGAAGTGTTATCTTACATTGATGGTCAGTAGAGAAGTGTCCTCTTACATTGGTAGTCAGTATAGAAGTGTCCTCTTACATTGGTAGTCAGTAGAGAAGTGTCCTCTTACATTGGTAGTCAGTAGAGAAGTGTCCTCTTACATTGGTGGTCAGTGAAGAAGTGCCATCTTACATTGGTGGTCAGTTGAGCAGTGTCATCTTACATTGGTGGTCAGTAGAGAAGCCTCCCTATACATTGGTGATCAACAGAGAAGTGTCCTTTTACTGTACATTGGTGGTCAGTGTCATCTTACATTGGTGGTCAATAAAGAAGTGGTCAGTAGAGAAATGTCCTCTTACATTAATGGTCAGTAGAGAAGACCCCCTTACATTGGTGGTCAGTAGAGAAGTGCTATCTTACATTGGTGGTTAGTAGAGAAATGTCCTTTTATGTTGGTGGTCACTGGTCAGTAGAGAAGCCCCCCTTAGATTGATAGTCAGTTAAGAAATGTCCTCTTACATTGGTGTTCACTGGTCAGTATAGAAGCCCCCCTTACATTGGTGGTCAACAGAGAAGTGTCCTCTTATATTGGTGCTCAGTAGAGACGTGTCATCTTGCATTAGTGGTCAGTAGAGAAGCCTCCCTTAGATTGGTAGTTAGTAGGGAAATGTCCTCTTACAGTGGTGGTCACTGGTCAGTATAGAAGCCACCCTTACATTGGTGGTCAACAGAGAAGTGTTCTCATATATTGGTGCTCAGTAGAGACGTGTCATCTTACATTGGTGGACAGTAGAGAAGTGTTCTCTTACATTAGTGGTCAGTAGAGGAGTGCCATCTTACATTGATGGTCAGTAGAGAAGCACCCCTTACATTGGTGGTCAGTAGATAAGTGCGATCTTACATGTCAAATATTGAAGTATGTATTCTCAACTCAAAAAAGGATCTTCTCTTGGTCTCAGTCACCTCCAAACGTTCAAGTTCAATCGTTTTGATGCTGTGATAGGACTTCTTATTAGAGGGTGGCTACGTTCGTTTTCCATGGTTTTACCGTATGCAGGAACGTAGCCACCCTCTCGATGGACATAGGTCTATGGACTATGAGAATGTGTAGTGTGCATAGAGCAGTGCACATGGCCACAACTAACGTGTAATGCTTGTTCTACACAAATGGAAGTGGAGAGGAAAAGGAGAGGTTCGGGAGTTCACGGAGAATGTTACACAGAGGAGACATACAAACACAGTAAGCAACCATTTCATGAAAAACAGATTACATGGCCATTACGTAGTGGATGTGTATGGATTGTTTTAGTTAAAGATATCGTTTAGCATCACTTTGATGTTACAATTTACGAAAATCATTTTTTTTTCCTGCGTGCTTCACAATGTGGCATCAAAAGGGGAATAAAGATCTCCTAAAACGCAAACTTTCCCTTTGAGTGTTACCATTCCTCTACATTACATATAAAAAGTCACGGTAATGTGATATAACGTATGATATAACGACATGCTTATTATATATTGTAGTAAATATAGAGGGGGGGGGGTGCAAATTACGTAAATGGCAAAAATGACAGAATTTTAATTTTTTGGGCTTATTTTTAACAATTTATTTCCAATCAGAATCAAGGAAACAAAAATATTTGTATTCAAATTGGCTCCCAAATCAGGTCAGGTCTTATTACTAGAGATACGAGTGATGTCATGTGACTTCCCAGAATCCTCTTCACTCCTACGGAAAGCCCCAACCATAGATGATCTCCGGGGCGATTTGCTTACTGTCCACCAGTTGGCGATCTCGGACAGCGTTGGTGGATTACACACACAGGAAGTGATGTAACATACAGACAGGAAGTGATGACGTGTAGAAACAGGAAGTTCCAGGTGAGAGGTCAGACTACTAGAAATAAGGACGTGCTGCATTAGCATACTCTCCACAAAGATGGCCAAGGTTAGTTTGACAGGCAGGAAGTGATGTAACATTGGCAGGAAGTGATGTTACAGACAGACAGGACGTTCTAAGCGAGTTGGAAGGAAGTGGAGAAGAGACATTGCCGGAATCGACAGACGAGGTAATAAGATATTATTATTTACTCTAGAGTTGCCACCTCATCCCTTTAAAACCGAACACATATTAATTACACAGGTTCTGTGGATTTTTTAAGGTGGTAATTACTTGGTGTCTTATCTGCATTAAATTATCCTAGGAAACGGTGTAATTCATGCCCCATCATGTCCATCCTCATCCTCCATTGTCAAATCATTGTGATGACTTTAGACTTTTATCTCCAGGGAATGTTACTGTATAATATAAAAGCTAAGTACCTTATTCCTTCTGTCGCTGCATCTGAGCCTTTGATAAGAAGGGCAATGGCAGGACAGGACTAACTGGCAATAATAGGTCCAACCCATGTATGTCTAACTTTTAAATAGGTCTAACGAGTGTATGTCTAACTTTTATTTTATCTATGAAGATGGAGTGATATAATGTAAAAATGGTTTAGGCGCACGCTGTTGCTTCCTAAATGACGCAGCGGCGTGTATTGCAAACAAAAGGCAGCTCAGATGGTCAGAAGTGCTGCGATTCGAGCACCCAAAACCTAAAAAAAACTCTATTAACATACAGTAAAAAAAAGTATGCCCCCCCCAAAATAAATAACAATTCCAAAACACCACCCCTAGAAATGAAAGCCAACTTATTTTATAGGATGGTCTTCCAAATATATTAAGAAAAGCAGCTTGCCATGACCAGGAACACTGCCGTGATAGCAAGTTTAAATAGTCCTCCAAGGCACAGTGGCTATGGATCCAACTCTACTCATGAATAGGGAAGGTACTGGGTTGCAACCTACAGAAAGATCCAGTGGAAGGTTTACTGAACAAGCCTATCCAAAATGTCCCACCATCTACCACTAAACCATTTAGCTTTATATTCAATGCTACTAAAGGAACCGTAGCTCACTCTTAGAAAAAACCGGACCATGACTAATAGGAAATTGATGGCTAGTAGATTGTACAAACACAAGAGATCCCTTAAAATCTGGTTTACTAGCCTACTCCCGATACTAGAGCCATACAATTTTATAAAGATGGGTAAATGACCGAAACGCCCTTGGAGATGATCCATTAAAGTCCATAGGTGACCACCAAAGTGCAAATCTTGTTCATCTGTGACTCCCACTTCAGTGTTTCACCGCCAAAAAACCCCCACAATAACCACTTACCAGATGGTTAGAGGACCCCTGATAATAAGAGGTCTAACAGGTCTCAAAATATGGCAGGAACACTGAGAGAATCCAGTGGAAGGTCTACTGAACAAGCCTATCCAAAATCTCCCAACATCTACTACTAAACTTTTTAGCTTTAGATTCAGTGCTACTAAAGGAACCGTAGCTCCCTCTTGGTAATCTCCAGTACTGAACTTCCTAGAAGTCAAAATCTGCCTGAACGGGACATGACTAAAAAAAAAAAAAAATTGATTACTAGTAGATTAGACAAACACAAGAGATTTCTTAAAATCGGGCTTACTAGCCTACTCCCGATACTAGAGCCATGCAATTATAAAGATGGGTAAATGACCGAAATGCCCTAGGAGATGATCCATTAAAGTCCATAGGTGACTACCAAAGTGCAAATCTTGTTCATCTGTGAATCCCACTTCAGTGTTCCACCACCAAAAACTACACATTAACCACTTACCAGATGGTTAGAGGACTCCTGATAATAAGAGGTCTAACATGCTGCAAAATATGCCAGGGATGCAAACAGGTAAGACAACATGTGCAAAACGAAAAAATTACATTATTTTCGGATCGATTTGTTAAGTTACTAATTTTGTTTTGATGCATTTGTAATGAAATTCATTTTAATTTAGTTTTGTGTATATTAAAATTTTTCCAATGGATTCGGAGTATTCAAATCAAATTCGAATCAAAAATGTTAAATTGATCCGAATTCATTGTGAAGAATAGCTGGTTCTATTCTAAAAGAAATTCGAATGACTATTATATTCTTTCCATTTTTTTTTTCTATTCTAGTCTTTTTTTTCTATTTTATTCTATTCTTTTCTGTTCTATTCCTTTATTTTCTATTCTTTTTTTATTATTTTGTTCTCTATTCTATTTTTCTATTTATTCTATTCTTTTTTTTTCTGTTCTTTTCTATTTTATTCCCTTATTTTCTATTCTACTTTTTTCTATTCTTTTATTATCTATTCTATTCTGCTGTTTTACTCTATTTTTTTTCTATTCTGATTTATTATATTCTATTCTTTTTGAAATTCAAATTTATGAAGATGGCTATATTCATTCTATTTTATTCGATTCTATTCAAATCTATTCTATTCCTTTATTTTTTTTATTCTATTATTTTCTATTCTATTGTTTTCTATTCCTTTATTTTCTATGCTATTCTTTTATTCTATATTCTATTTTGCTCTTCTTTACTCTATTCTTTTCTAGTCTGTTTTATTCTATTCTTTTTGAATTTATGAAGACAGCTATATTCTTTCTATTTTATTCTATTATATTAAAATATATTCTATTCCTTTATTTTCTATTCTATTCGTTTATTTTCTATTCTATTGGGGGGGTTTTTCTATTCTATCCCATTCGAATTCATGAAGACAGCTGTATTCTTTCTATTCTATTCCTTTACTTTCTATTCTATTCTTTTCTATTCTATTGTTTTATTCTGTTCTGTTATTTGCAAACTTTGGCTAAGATGGCTATATTCACTGATGCACTTAGTCTTTAAAGGAAATCAGCAATAGTCAGCAATATGTTTATTTCAAATTTGTTTTTAAATTCCTACATTGGTGGTCAGTAGAGAAGTGTTCTTTTATACTGGTGGTCAGTGAATAAGTCCCCCTTACATTGGTGGTCAGTGGAAGTGTCATTATACTTTAATGGTGAGTAGAGAAGTGTCCTATTACATTGTTGATCAGTATAGAACCCCCCTTATCCCCCTTATAATGGCAATCAGTGAAGAAGATCACCTTAAATTGGTGGTCAGTAGAGACGTCCCCCTTGCATTGATGGTCAGCAGAGAAGCCCCCCTTGTATTGGTGGTCAGCAGAGAAGTCCCCCCTTGCGTTGGTGGTCAGCAAAGAAGCCCCCCTTGCGTTGGTGGTCAGCAGAGAAGCCCCCCTTGCCTTGGTGGTCAGCAGAGAAGCCCCCCTTGCCTTGGTGGTCAGCAGAGAAGCCCCCCTTGCCTTGGTGGTCAGCAGAGAAGCCCCCCTTGCCTTGGTGGTCAGCAGAGAAGCCCCCCTTGCCTTGGTGGTCAGCAGAGAAGCCCCCCTTGCCTTGGTGGTCAGCAGAGAAGCCCCCCTTGCCTTGGTGGTCAGCAGAGAAGCCCCCCTTGCCTTGGTGGTCAGCAGAGAAGCCCCCCTTGCCTTGGTGGTCAGCAGAGAAGCCCCCCTTGCCTTGGTGGTCAGCAGAGAAGCCCCCCTTGCCTTGGTGGTCAGCAGAGAAGCCCCCCTTGCCTTGGTGGTCAGCAGAGAAGCCCCCCTTGCCTTGGTGGTCAGCAGAGAAGCCCCCCTTGCCTTGGTGGTCAGCAGAGAAGCCCCCCTTGCCTTGGTGGTCAGCAGAGAAGCCCCCCTTGCCTTGGTGGTCAGCAGAGAAGCCCCCCTTGCCTTGGTGGTCAGCAGAGAAGCCCCCCTTGCCTTGGTGGTCAGCAGAGAAGCCCCCCTTGCCTTGGTGGTCAGCAGAGAAGCCCCCCTTGCCTTGGTGGTCAGCAGAGAAGCCCCCCTTGCCTTGGTGGTCAGCAGAGAAGCCCCCCTTGCCTTGGTGGTCAGCAGAGAAGCCCCCCTTGCCTTGGTGGTCAGCAGAGAAGCCCCCCTTGCCTTGGTGGTCAGCAGAGAAGCCCCCCTTGCCTTGGTGGTCAGCAGAGAAGCCCCCCTTGCCTTGGTGGTCAGCAGAGAAGCCCCCCTTGCCTTGGTGGTCAGCAGAGAAGCCCCCCTTGCCTTGGTGGTCAGCAGAGAAGCCCCCCTTGCCTTGGTGGTCAGCAGAGAAGTGCTATCTTACATTGATGATCAGCAGAGAAGTGTCCTCTTACATTGGTGGTCAACAGAGAAGTGTCCTCTTACATTGGTGGTCAACAGAGAAGTGTCCTCTTACATTGGTGGTTAACAGAGAAGTGTCCTCTTACATTGGTGGTTAACAGAGAAGTGTCCTCTTACATTGGTGGTTAACAGAGAAGTGTCCTCTTACATTGGTGGTTAACAGAGAAGTGTCCTCTTACATTGGTGGTTAACAGAGAAGTGTCCTCTTACATTGGTGGTTAACAGAGAAGTGTCCTCTTACATTGGTGGTTAACAGAGAAGTGTCCTCTTACATTGGTGGTTAACAGAGAAGTGTCCTCTTACATTGGTGGTTAACAGAGAAGTGTCCTCTTACATTGGTGGTTAACAGAGAAGTGTCCTCTTACATTGGTGGTCAGTAGAGAAGTGCCATCTTACATGTCAAATATTAAAGTATGTATTCTGAACTCAAAAAAAGTACCCTATATTGCTCTCACCCTCCTCCAAATGTTCTAGTTGAATCCTTTTGATGCTGTGATATGTCTTCCTATTAAAGGTGTGGCTACGTTCGTTCTCTATGGTTTTTCCGTATGCAGGAACGTAGCCACCCTCTCGATGGATGGACATGGGTCTATGGGATGTGTAGTTTGCATAGAGCAGTGCACATGGCCACAACTAATGTGTAATGCTTGTTCTAAACAAATGGAAGTGGAGGGGAAAAGGAGAGGCTTGCGAAAACCCAATATGCAACAACTTCATGAAAATCAGATTACATGGCCATAAGTAGTGGATGTGTATGGATTGTTTTTGGAGAATAAGGATATAGTTTAACATCACTTTTAATGTTATGTTGATGTTACAATTTCTGAGAACCATTTTTCTCCCCGCGTTCTTCATAATGTGGCATCAAAATATAAAGCTCTCCTAGAATGCACATGTTCCCTTTTGAGTGTTACCATTTCTCTACATTACATAAAAGTCACGATAATGTAATATAATGTGAATGGTCAGACTTGCTTATTATATATTGCGGTAAATATGGGAGGGGAGGGGGGTGAAAATTACGTAAATGGCAAAAATTACAGGGATTTTTTTTTTTTCTTATTTTTATCCATTTATTCCCAATAAGAATTAAGGAAACAAAGACATATGTATCTAAATTTGACTACCAAATCAGGTTAGGTCTTATTAATAGAGATACGAGTGATGTCATGTGACTTCCCAGAACCCTCTTCACTCCTGCGGAAAGCCCCAACCATAGATGATCTCCGGGGTGATTTGCTTACTGTCCACCAGTTGGCGATCTCTGCTGGATTACACACACACAGGAAGTGAGGTAACACAGAGACAGGAAGTGATGATGTGTAGAAACAGGAAGTTCCAGGTGAGAAGTCAGACTACTGGAAAGAAGGACGCGCTGCATTAGCATGCTCTCCACAAGATGGCCAACGTTAGTGTGACAGACAGGAAGTGATGTAACGTTGACAGCCAGGAAGTTGTAGGCGAGTTGGAAGGAAGTGGAGAAGAGACATTGTCGGAATCGACAGACGAGGTAATAAGAAATTATTATTTACACACAGTGACGCCCCGTCATGTCCATCCTCGTCCTCCATTGTCAAATCATTGTGATGTCTTTAATTTCCAGCGAGTGTTGCTATTAGGGATGAGCCGAACAACACCACCCCGGCCCCCCCCCACGAGTCGGTATGCAGCAGAACATGCGAACAGGCTATATATATATATATATATATATATATAGATAGATAGATAGATAGATAGATAGATAGATAGATAGATATATCTATATCTCACAAAAATAAGTACATTTTTGTAAATATTTTATTCTATCTCTCATGGGACAACACTGAAGAAATTACACTTTGCTACAATGTAAAGTAGTGAGTGTACAGCTTGTATAACAGTGTAAATTTGCTGTCCCCTCAAAATAACTCAACACACAGCCATTAATGTCTAAACCGCTGGCAACAAAAAGTGAGTACACCCCTAAGTGAAAATGTCCAAATGGGTCCCAATTAGCCATTTTCCCTCCCCAGTGTCATGTGACTCGTTAGTGTTACAAGGTCTCAGGTGTGAATGGGGAGCAGGTGTGTTAAATTTGGTGTTATCGCTTTCACTCTTTCATACCGGTCACTGGAAGTTCAACATGGCACCTCCATGGCAAAGAACTCTCTGAGGACCTGAAAAAAAGAATTGTTGCTCTACATAAAGATGGCCTAGGCTATAAGAAGATTGCCAAGACCCTAAAACTGAGCTGCAGCATGGGAGCCAAGACCATACAGCAGTTTAACAGGACAGGTTCCACTCTGAAAAGGCCTCGCCATGGTCGACCAAAGAACTTGTGTGCACGTGTTCAGCGTCATATCCAGAGGTTGTCTTTGGGAATTAGACGTATGAGTGCTGCCAGCATTGCTGCAGAGGTTGAAGGGGTGGGGGGTC
Organism: Lithobates septentrionalis; assembly: GCA_037952835.1. Lineage (NCBI taxonomy): Eukaryota > Metazoa > Chordata > Amphibia > Anura > Ranidae > Lithobates > Lithobates septentrionalis. The sequence goes on along the minus strand of JBBDGP010000300.1, from coordinate 104,492 downwards.
AGCCTGTCAGTGCTCAGACCATATGCCGCACACTGCATCAAATTGATCTGCATGGCTGTCATCCCAGAAGGAAGCCTCTTCTAAAGATGATGCACAAGAAAGCCTGCAAACAGTTTGCTGAAGACAAGGAGACGAAGGGCATGGATTACTGGAACCATGTCCTGTGGTCTGATGAGACCAAGATAAACTTATTTGGTTCAGATGGTGACAAGCGTGTGTGGCGGCAACCAGGTGAGCAGTACAAAGACAAGTGTGTCTTGTCTACAGTCAAGCATGGTGGTGGGAGTGTCATGGTCTGGGGCTGCATGAGTGCTGCCGACACTGGGGAGCTACAGTTCATTGAGGGAACCATGAATGCCAACATGTACTGTGACATACTGAAGCAGAGCATGATCCCCTCCCTTCGAAGACTGGGCCGCAAGGGCAGTACTCCAACATGATGACGACCCCAAACACCTCCAAGATGACCACTGTCTTGCTAAAGAAGCCGAGGGTAAAGGTGATGGACTGGCCAAGCATGTCTCCAGACCTAAACCCTATTGAGCATCTGTGCGGCAACCTCAAACAGAAGGTGGAGGAGCGCAAGGTCTCTAACATCCACCAGCTCCGTGATGTCGTCATGGAGGAGTGGAAGAGGACTTCAGTGCCAACCTGTGAAGCTCTGGTGACCTCCATGCCCAAGAGGGTTAAGGCAGTGCTGGAAAATAATGGTGGACACACAAAATATTGACACTTTGGGCCCAATTTGGACATTTTCACTTATATAGTCCGGGGCGTGGACTTGGTCTCCCTGAGCCATGATTGGCCAAAGGCACCCTACCTTTGGCCAATTATGGCTCTCTTAGCAGAGGGCCCTGTGATTTGACCAAAGCATGCAGATCAGGTGCATGCTTTGGCCAATCATCATACAACAGTGCACTGTGATCTCGCAGTGCATTATGGGGCGTTCCGCAGAGCTCGAATTTGCCGCAAACACCCCATAATGTTCACTGTTCTGCGAACGGACGAACACCCGATGTTCGACCCGAACATTAAGCTCATCCCTAGTTGCTATATAATATAAAAGCATAGTACCTTATTCCTTCTGTCGCTGCATCTGAGCCTTTCATAAGAAGGTCAACGGCAGGACAGGATTATTGGCAATAATGGATCCAACCCGTGTATGTCTAACATTAAATAGGTCTAACGGGTGTATGTCTAACTTTTATTTTATCTATGGAGGGTGCGGTGGATTGACGTGATATAATGTGAAGTGGTTTCGATTTTTTTTTTCTCTCTCTCTTAAACGACGCATGATGGCATGTTGCAAACAAGAAGCAGTTCCAAGAACAGATGGTCAGAAGTTAATGCTTCGATTTGATCAGTAGTCCCCCTTACATTGGTGGCATGTGGAGAGGTCCCTCTTACATTGGTGGCCAGTGGAGAGGCCCCCCTTACATTGGTGGCCAGTGGAGAGGTCCCCCTTACATTGGTGGCCAGTGGAGAGGTCCCCCTTACATTGGTGGCCAGTGGAGAGGTCCCCCTTACATTGGTGGCCAGTGGAGAGGTCCCCCTTACATTGGTGGCCAGTGGAGAGGTCCCCCTTACATTGGTGGCCAGTGGAGAGGTCCCCCTTACATTGGTGGCCAGTGGAGAGGTCCCCCTTACATTGGTGGCCAGTGGAGAGGTCCCCCTTACATTGGTGGCCAGTGGAGAGGTCCCCCTTACATTGGTGGCCAGTGGAGAGGTCCCCCTTACATTGGTGGCCAGTGGAGAGGTCCCCCTTACATTGGTGGCCAGTGGAGAGGTCCCCCTTACATTGGTGGCCAGTGGAGAGGCCCCCCTTATATTGGTGGCCAGTGGAGAGGCCCCCTTACATTGTCTCTTTAGAGGAACACAGGGATTTTATGGCGCCAAAATACATCAAACTTTATATAAAACACATTTCTTTTATTGCTTCAAATGTTAAAAATGGGGGCATAAAAATTGCATCCCAATGGAACATTGATTAAAATCTTAAAAACACACAATACATATCTATACAGATGTTGTGCCTGTTGTTCGACATGTTTCGCTATACTGCTTCTTCAGGAACTGTAAAGCATATGTAGCTATGAAGAACTAGATATCATCAGTACTGTTATCACATATAAATTGCATACATTTATAACTATATGTTGCTTTTGCTACCAAGGTTTTTGAAACAAAGACAACACGGTGTGTATCCCAAAATTCTGACAACATATGAAAATCAAGTATTAGGTCTGAGTAGTGGTCTAGAACTCATCCAGAGGGATATATATAGGTAAAAACTCACCCGCTATGGATAGCAGGAAAATTCTAAATGGATATTGAAAATTTAAACAGATCCTGGAATTTAATGAAGACAAGGAAAGGGGAGCACCACATACAGTGCCCTGAAAAAGTATTCACACCCCTTGACATTTTCCATGTTTTGTCATGTTACAACCAAAAACATCAATGTATTTTATTGGGATTTTATGTGGTGGACCAACACAAAGTGGCTCATAATTGTGAAGTGGAAGGAAAATGATAAATGGTTTTCCAAATTTTTTTTACAAATAAATATGTGAAAAGTGTTGGGGGCATTTGTATTCAGCCCCCCTTTTCTTTGATACCCCTAACTAAAATCTAGTGGAACCAATTGCCTTCAGAAGTCACCTAATTAGTAAATAGAGTCCACCTGTGTGTAATTTAATCTCAGTATAAATTCAGTTTTTCTGTGAAGCCCTCAGAGGTTTGTTAGAGAATTTTAGTGAACAAACAGCATCATGAAGGCCAAGGAACACACCAGGAGGTAGATTAGGGATAAAATTGTGGAGAAGTTTAAAGCAGGGTTAGGTTATAAAAAAAAAATATCCCAAACTTTGAACATCTCACGGAGCTCTGCTCAACCCATCATCAGAAAATGGAGAGGATGGCTCAACTGCAAACCTACCAAGACATGGCCGTCCACCTAAACTGACAGGCCGGGCAAGGAGAGCATTAATGTGAGAAGCAGCCAAGAGGTCCATGGTAACTCTGGAGGAGCTGCAGAGATCCACAGCTCAGGTGGGAGAATCTGTCCACAGGACAACTATTAGTCGTGTTCTCCACAAATCTGATCTTTATGGAAGAATGGCAAGATCAACGCCATTGTTGAAAGAAATTCATATAAAAGCCCTGTTTGTAGTTTGCGAGAAGTCATGTGGAGGACACAGCAAACGTGGAAGAAGGTGCTCTGGTCAGACGAGGCCAAAATGTTACTTTTTGGCTTAAAAGCAAAACGCTATGTGTGGCAGAAAACTAACACTGCACATCACCCTGAACACACCATCCCCACTGTGAAACATGGAGGTGGCAGCATCATGTTGTGGGGATGCTTTTCTGCAGCAGGGACAGGGAAGCTGGTCAGAGTTGATGGGAAGATGGATGGAGCCAAATACAGGGCAATCTTAGAAGAAAACCTGTCAGAGTCTGCAAAAGACTTGAGACTGGGGCGGAGGTTCACCTTCCAGCAAGACAACGACCCTAAACATACAGCCAGAGCTACAATGGAATGGTTTAGATCAAAGAAAATACATTTGTTAGAATGGCCCAGTCAAAGTCCAGACCTAAATCCAAATGAGAATCTGTTGCAAGACTTGAAAATTGCTGTTCACTGACGCTCTCCGTCCAATCTGACAGAGCTTGAGCTATTTTGCAAAGAAGAATGGGCAAAAATGTCCCTCTCTAGATGGGCAAAGCTGGTAGAGACATCCCCAAAAAGACTTGCAGCTGTAATTGCAGTGAAAGGGGGTTCTACAAAGTATTGACTCAGGGGGGCGCCATACAAATGCGCCCCCCCCCACACACACACACACACACACACTTTTCACATATTTATTTAAAAAAAAAATTGAAAACCATTTATCATTTTCCTCTCACTTCACAATTATGTGCCACTTTGTGTTGGTCTATCACATAAAAAACCCAATAAATTACATTTACATTTTTGGTTGTAACATGACAAAATGTGGACAATTTCAAGGGGTGTGAATACTTTTTCAAGGCACTGTATGACGATGGAGACCACAGGGTGAGCACCAGGAAGTACGTGTTTCTGTATAAAAAAATAACAATAAGGCCATAAAAATTCATCTAACAATGGGTAATAAGGTGGACGCAAGAAGCAGCGGCTCAAAAAAGGGGCCCTCAATTACCTTAAACTGATTGTCAATGTTGCTACAAATGTCCAAGAAAATAGAAGGGAAGGGATGTTACATCTTGAGAGCCTTCCGCCAAAGTGGATAAAATAGATTGTCATCATATCAGTCTTCCAAAAGCTCACCAGCCAAGTTCTAGACTCACTTAGAGCCCGTGTTCCATCTGGTGATTGAACAAGACACCAGGGGGATGAATATACAAATATATCTAATATCTATATCGGCAACACCCAGAAAGACGACAAGGCTCCGTGATTTGATGCACCACCAGCTAGTGACGTGCGCACGCGCCATGAGTACTGATCCGACATCTTAGAAAGTCTATCAATCAGGATGGACATCTCACAGACAGGGGAACTCCCCGCATGTCCACCAGATGGAACTGGGGCAGATGACTAACACGCTGGGAACCAGAAGCGTCCACTCGAGACCCCAAGTCCCGGTCCACCATATTTGAAGATCCATCCAACCAGATGGACATCTCACAGACGAAGGAATGGGCCAGCAATCCCCATGATGGAGTTAAAGGGGCGGAACCAATCCAGCCCCAAATCCAAGACCCCCAGGGGAGAGCACTGGAGGACTAGTCGTGCAGGTACGATAGGCACTGGGGCCCACCTCAGGCAGGAAAAAGGGCATAGCATCCAAGATGCCATATCCAACCTTCGAAAGGAGACACCCCACACATCCGTATGATGTACAATTCACAAATATGGTGACCCCCAGTTATCCAAAATGTCGAAACTGAAAAATATAAGTAAACGCAAGAAAATAAGTGTATATATTGGGCAAGTTGGTTAAAATAAGGCCCTCAAGCTGGGTCTAAGAAGAAACAAACTTTAGATTTGAAACCAGGGGACATTAACAACAGATCAATTGACACCAAACAGTCCCCACTACTGCCACCTAGGCACGTATCACTCTGGTAGGCAATCAGACCACAAATCAGAGTAACATACAAGTACATACATCTACATATATATCAATAGTAATGGCATCTCAAAGTAAACAACCTGGGAGGAGAGTTCATTGGCAGGCTTTTGGAATTCTAAAAAAAAAGGCTTGAGGCTCATATCTTCATTCAGGCCTTGATACTTGGTGGCTTATAAATCCACCTCCCCTCACTTTGTAAAAGTTTTTTTTTTATCAATGTCTCCTCCTCTTTCATCTGGGGGGACATGATCAAGAGTGAGAAAATGGACATTAGACAGATAGAATCCATGGTACAATCCTATGCGTCTACTGGTAGGGGTTTACATTTTCTTCTTAAAGATCAGGGAAACATAATCCCTGATCCGATGGAACAAGGGTCTCTTCGTTTTCCTAATGTAGTGAGCACCACACTTGCATTGCATGATATAGACAATGCCAATTGTCTGACAATTGGCAAAAAAATCAAGGCTTCCAGACCTGGACGTTGGGTAGTGTGATCTGGCAGGCATTAAGGACTTAAGTGCAAAAATTGCACTTACCACAAGGGGCAGTGCTCAACTCACTAGTTTTCCAAGGTTTCCGAGATCTACGGAAAGCAATTTAAGGGTAGGAGTTAATATATTTGGAGACCACCTCATCAGCAGTAAGTAGATGCCAATATCTTTCCATTATGTGTCGGATTTTTTGATGTCGTCCTGAATATGTGGTAATCAACCTGGTAATGGACGTGGTAGATTGATGTTTTTTATTTTAATGGATCAATCCATCCTTATCCTACAATTTAGCATGGGGTTATGGTAGATCCTTTTTTGAAAAAGCGTATAACCAAATATAAAGACGGTATTCGAGAGCTTTGGCTTCCCTCTCAAAATCCTCCTGTCTAGTTCAGTTTCTCCTGATACACAGTATTCCGTATAATCAATACTTGTGTATCAATGGAGTAGGGTGTGAGCTGGCCACATGGAGAATAGTATTTCCAGAGGTTGGTTTTCTGAATAGTGTAGAACCCAAGCTCTGGTCCTCATTAATGAAAATACTAACATCCAAAAATTCAATGGACTTCAAAGTAAAACTTGAGATTGAAATCACTGTGTTCCAAAATAGTTAGAAAAAAGTCCAATTCCTGTCTAATACCCATCCACAAAAAAAGATGTCATCTATGAACCTTTTCCATATTAGAATCGTATCAATGTATTCATGTATTGCCTCATCAAAGAGGTTCTGCTCCCACCCCCCAGGTAGAGGTTCGCATAAGAGGGGGCACACCTGGTCCCCATAGCTCCCCCCTGAACCTGGAGCTAGTAGGATCTTGGAAACATGAACAAAGTGTGGGTCAGGTGAAAACTCAACAGATCAAGAACAAATTGGTTATATGGTTCCACCAATGTATCCCGCTGGGAAATGAAGCCCTCCACAACCCCAACCCCCCTGTCATGCGGGATGGAGTTGTAGAGGGCCTCCACATCGACTGCAACCAACCATGAATTTGCGGGCACATGGATACCATTGAGTACCTTCAAAAGGTTGATTGTATCCTGTACATAAGATGGTAGGGATAATGCGTGTGGACGCAAGTAGTCAGCTACCAGCTGGCTGGCCGATTCTGTAAGGCAACCATAGCCTGACACAATAGGTCTGCCAGGTGGCTGATCCAAATTTTTGTGAATCTTGGGTAAGGCTTGCAGAGTGGGAGTGCTTAGATTGGAGACATTCAAAAACTCCCACATAGATTTATCAATGGTACCTTTTGTGTACCCTCGGCCAATCAGATTTTTATATTTGGTCTGGGTAGTATCTACAAAAGACGAAGGGACCCGTCTATACCAGTTTATATTCTTTAACATTTTCTGTACCATGGATTCATACTGTGTCGTGTCCATACCCACTATGTTTCCACACTTGCCGGATGGTTTGATTACAAGATGGCGGTTCTGTCTTAATGAAGATATGGACTTTAATTGTACGTGGGAAAGATTGGAAACTTCAGTGACTCTCAAACTGGTTTGTTCTAACTCTATAACAACTTGCTGTGCAAAGGCCCAAATGTTTGGGATGCCTTGCAGTAGGGGAAATGCTCAGGGTTTAGGTTTGTATATCTGTGGAGGTTTGAAGCAAGTCAATCCAGAGGGGTCTAACCCACCACAACCAGCACCAATGGAATCGGGTACTAGCTGGGGAGGAAGATCCTCTATGGTATTGCCCACCACTTCCATATCTCCATTAAGTCCTCCAATGTTTTTATATCATTAGTGGAAAATTCTTTCCATAAGGGATTATACAATGAATTCTGTCCAGCAGTTTTTAGAATCTTTATCATAAAGCACCTTAAACAGTCTCCGGGCAAATAGGTGGACATCCTTAATCAAATCAAAGTAGTCCACTCCCTGCTCAGGACAGAAAGTGAGGCCCAGACAAAAGACTTGTGTCTGGGCTTCTGTCAATTCAAAGGAAGAAAGGTTAATTACTTCAAGTTTTGTTTGTTAAAATTCTGCTTGGGTGTAGCACTCTCCACATTGAATACTTTCTTGGGCTCTATCATGGGATTGGGTACAAAGATGGGTGCTGGACGTAAGCCCCCAGAAACCGTGCCAATATTTGATACGCTTACCTTGGCCTCAGAAAATAAGTTAGGTGGAATAGTAGATGAGGAAACAGGGCTAGGTGCCACGGGTGGTAAACCACCTTGTGTACGTGAAGAAGAGTGTTCAGAGATTGAGGGTTGTGAGGAACTTGAAGGGTGATGTGCTCGATCAGAACTGGGAGTGCCTTTATGTATGGATGAGTGTATACCCAGAACTTCATTTTTCCGTTTATGTAAAAAATGGGACTGCTGTCTTGGATGAGTAGCTTGAGCCTGAGATGAGGAATCGGAGGAGAAAGAAGATGCATCAGAGTCTTTAGGATCATTTAGAGTATTGGTAGATAGAGTCGGATAGCTATTTCTCCCTCTTCTCATGGTGGACAATGAGCGGAGTTGGAGTTATAGGCTAAATTATCTCAAATGAATTTCTTTTCTTTGGTTTTTCTTACATTGGTGGTCAGTAGAGAGCAGTCTGCTTACATTGGTGGTCAGTAGAAAAGAGCCTCCTTACATTGGTGGTCAGTAGAGAGGCCTCCTTACATTGGTGGTCAGTAGAAAGGAGTCATCTTACATTTGTTGTCAGTAGAAAGGAGTCATCTTACATTGGTGATCAGTAGAAAGGAGTCATCTTACATTGGTGTGGTCAGTAGCACGGTGTGTGCTCTTACATTGGTGGTCAGATCTTCATTTATATATTTATATTGCTCTCCGCCTCCTTCAAATGTTAATATTTTTTTGCTGCTGTGATCCGACTTCCTGTTAGAGGGTGGCTACATTCTTTCTCCATGGTCCCACTGTATGTAGGAACAAAGCCACCCTCTCGATGGACATGGGTCTATGGGATTTGTAGTGTGCATAGAGCAGTGCACTACTTATTGTAAACGAATGGAAGTGAGAGGGAAAAGGAGATGTTCGGGAGCTCATGGAGAAAAAAAACACAGTTAGCAACAATTATACTAATGTGATATAATGTGAATGGTCAGGCTTGCTGATTATATATTGTGGTAAATATAGGGGGGGGGGGGGGGGGGCGCAAATTGCGTATATGGCAAAAATTACAGAATGACCTTTTTTTAATTATTTTTAAAAATTTATTACCAATAAGAATCAGGAAAACAGAAATATTTGTATCCAAATTGGCTCCCAAATCCGGTCAGGTCTTACTATTAGAGACACGAGTGATGTCATGTGACCTTCCAGAACCCTCTTCACTCCTAGGGAAAGCCCCAACCATAGATGATCTCCAGTGTGATTTCCTTACTGTCCACCAGTTGGCGATCTTGCATAAGGCTGGTGGATTACACACACAGGAAGTGATGTAGAATACAGACAGGAAGTGAGGACATGTAGAAACAGGAAGTTCCAGGTGAGAGGTCAGACTACTAAAAGTAAGGACGCGCTGTATTAGCATACTCTCCACAAGATGGCCAACGTTATTTTGACAGGCAGGAAGTGATGTAACATTGACAGGAAACAAAGAGGATGACAGGAAGTTCTAGGCTAATGGAGAGGAGACATTGTCGGAATCGACAGATGAGGTAATAAGATATTATTATTTACACACAGTAATGCCCCATCATGTCCATCCTTGTCCTCCATTGTCAAATCATTGTGATGACTTTTATCTCCCGGGAATGTTGATATTTAAAATTAAAATCTAAGTCCATTTTTCCTTCTGTCGCTGCATCTGAGCCTTTCATAAGAAGGTCAACAGCAGGACAGGTTTAAATGGCAATAATAGGTCCAACCAGTTTATGTCTAACTTTAAATAGGTCCAACCAGCGTATGTCTAACTTTTATTTTATCTATGGAGATGGGGGTGCGGTGGATGGGAGTAAAAAAATTGGAAATGGTTTAGGCGCACGCTGTTTCTTAAATGATGCAGCGGCGCGTGTTGCAACAATAACAATTCCAAAACACCACCCCTAGAACCAAAAGCCAACTTATTTTATAGGATAGTCTTCCAAAAAAAATTAGGAAAAGCAGCTTATTATTACCAGGAACACTGCCCTGAAATCAACCAAATTGAAGTTTAAAAAGCCCCCCAAGGCTATGGATCCAATTCTACTCAAGAATGTGGGGGGAAGAACCCAAGGACTCTATAGTGCAGTATAAAATAACACTATTATTTAAAAAAAAAAAGTACTCACAAACAATGCAATTGAGACAAACCTGTAAAAGTGCATCACTCAGCCTAATGGCGTGATGACGTCAACTCTAGGCTTCACCGTTAATTTCCTCACTGCCTCTTGTACCAAGTTTATTTTCTTACTTTTCATGGTTCTTCCAAAGGTATCGAAGGGTTCCTCAGTTTGTGGCTAACTGACCTCCCAGTTTATGGTGCCAGCGTAATTCCAGATCCAACTCCACTTGGCAAAGCCAGCTGCGTAACAAAAATAATAATTTTATCTGTCTGTAGGGGGTGAATTCTGACCACCACTGTAAAGGAGGCATTCTTCCCACTGGCCACATAAGGGGCATTTTTTTTTTTTTTTTAACATTCTTTATTTATACAAAGGTGCCAAGAATCCATTCAATACAATATCAAATTCAATATACCACAAAATAAATATTCAAATCACCAATTTCATAACTACATAATACTATATATGGCAGATTAATGCACCATAACAAACTAAAAAAAAAAGAAAAGAAAACCCCCACCTACATATACACACACACACACACACACACACACACACACACACACACACACACACACACACACACACACACACACATATATATATATATATATATATATATATATATATATATATTTCCTCCCCCCCAGGAAGAGGACCGCGCGCATGTATTGGCTCTAGAGAGACCTCATTCTCCTAATCATCTTTCCAAAAGTAACTTCCCTTCATCCGACTATGTAAATTTTACTCAGTGTGACCTTGTTTTATTATATTGTTCTCTTCTGTCCTGTGCAGTGTGCACTAGGTCCTCCATTGCATTAATATTCCTAACCTTGTGGAGCCACATAGCGATAGTGGGAGGGTTAGGATCTTTCCAGCGTAGAGTAATACATGCTTTAGCAGCATTAACCGGGTGGCACAAAACTGATTACCTATATGTCTGGGGTGGTATTTGTGAGCAATATAACAGGAAGAAAGCAGGGTCTTCCGGTATTGGGCGGTCAGTAAATTTTTGTGTGATCTTCTGTACTTCGGACCAGTACTGTTTAATCTTAGGGCAGAGCCAAAAAATATGAAATAAGGTAAAATAAGAAAAAAATGCCACGCTACCTAACACAAATAAAAGGCTAAAAAATGGCCGCAGCTCAAACTTGTGATATACACAAACCAATGTATACAAAAGAAAAAAGAAAGCTGCGCAAAATGGTTAAAATTTTTTAAAAAAGTGAGTGAGCACAGTGATGAAACAAAAAAACAAGTGATAACAGTGAGGGTGAAAAACTCCTTGATACAAAGACACCACCCTCTGGTGTGATCCTCCATCACATAGAGTGCACGCTTACCAGAGGGCAAGCTTGAATAAGCCTGTGTGATTGGTCAGTGTCCGGACATCGATCCAGCAGCAGCAACTTTCTGTAGCTACACCGAAGGTAAGCCAGGTGACCTCAAATCAACGGGTATACAGGGCAAGGCACCGATCAAAAACCCAAGAGAATGGAGAGAAACTCACCATAGTGTAAATCAGGCTATTAAGGTTTATTAAAAATGAAAGGTTACACTTACATGAAACTATTGATAAAACATCCATAAAAAATTGCCGGCCGGCTTGCAGACACCCGTGCGCACAGGAGGTACTCCGCGATGACGTCAATCTCCTGACATACGTTTCGTCTCAAAATGACGTCGTCTGGGGAACGACGCACTGACTCATTGCATTAAATACATTTACAAACAACCACGCCTCATTGTTAAACCTGAGTGGCGAGACCTGATTACCTCATTCCAAGGTTAAAACTAACAGGTGTGATATTAGAATACCAATAAAAGCAGGTACAAAAAAGGGTAAAAAATGAAAATAAAAAAACTAGCAGAGGACAGAAGCAATATAGAATTGTATATAAAAAACAATGCAATAGACATGCCAAACCTCATCTGCGCACCAGCACAGAAGTGGCCATAATAAAAATAATGATGATAATTGAGTGTTAGCCCCGCTCTACCCCCTTGCGGGGAAAGTGGTCATAACACTCCAAAAAAAATGCACATTAAGAATAAATCGCCACTGGTAACACATGGCAATTAGTGTATCCAGAGCGCACAAAATAAAAGGCTAGTTGTCTATCACTACTGGCCAGTGAGTAAGCCTTCCACATTGGTAATGAAAAGCAAATCATGCAATATATCACAAAAAACTTTGTTATCTAAATCACATGTTCAGGAGACCAGCAGGGACCAAGAATGACCTCTAATGATCCCTACTGGTCTAGTAACATCAAACATTACCAATGAGCCGGTAAGTATATATATTTATTTTAAAAAATATTTAAAAAAATATATAAAAAAATATAAGTATGGCTACTGAGGGTTCACATCAAGTACACATATAAAAAGTATTAAGGCTTATGAATTATCGATAAATTCGATCAATGTCTACGAGACTGGATGTTTGGGGAAGCCATTTATTATATTCGTCACATACTCATTGAGTCTAACCGAGAGGGGGCGTTTAGTCCTGCCCACATACTGTAGCCCACAAGGGCATTGGAGCAGGTAAACGACCCCCTCAGTAGAGCATGTGATGAATGGCTTAATCTCAAATTCCATCAAGGTACTTGATGATATGAATTTATGAGTTCTCCTATGCACAAATTCACTCAGAGCACACCCTACACCTCCTACATTGATAGAACCCAGTCAGATTCTTGAAGAACCCCCTCTTCATAGGGGGGGATCGAGAACATTAGGAGCCACTCTACCTCTAAGGGAAGGGGTTCCCTTATAAATAACCTGTGGTTTGACGGGGAGGACAGTGTTCAAAATCTGGTCGTTGGTAAGAATGTGCCAGTGTTTTCTGATAAGTTTTCCAACATTCCTATGTTGTATGGAATAGGTGGTAATAAAGGGAACCAAAGGTGCCCTATCCCTGTTGGGTGATCTTTCCCTAAGCAACTCCTATCAATTAATGACACCTCAATTAATGACATTGGTATTTAATTCCTCAATAAAGAGGTCCAAATCAACTTGGCTGCCATCCCATAGGAGGAGAATGTCGTCTATGTACCTGGCCCATAGCACAACCTGGGGTTTCTGATGGGCATAGACGACATCCTCCTCCCAAAGGGCCATAAAAAGGTTTGCCAAGCTAGGGGTGTATTTGGCCCCCATGGCGACCCCTCTGTCCTGTCTATAAAACTGGCCACCGAACAAAAAATAACTCTGGGATGCCGCAAATTGGAGCAATTCCATGATAAAGGAAATTTGTTCGTCTAATAAATCCGAATCCCGCCCAAACAAATTTCCCTTATCATGGAATTGCTCCAATTTGCGGCATCCCGGAGTTATTTTTTGTTCGGTGGCCAGTTTTATAGACAGGACAGAGGGGTTGCCATGGGGACCAAATACGCCCCGAGCTTGGTGAACCTTTTTATGGCCCCTTGGGAGGAGGATGTCGTCTAGGCCCATCAGAAACCCCAGGTTGTGCTATGGGCCAGGTACATAGACGACATCCTCATCCTATGGGATGGCAGCTGAGTTGATTTGGACCTCTTTATTGAGGAATTAAATATCAAGTACACATATAAAAAATATCAAGGCTTATGAAGTATCGATAAATGCTTTCAGGTCAACGTCTACGTTTAACCCAAAAGGGGTATATCAGTGGCCATACTTATATTTTTTATATATATATTTTTTTTAATATTTTTTTATAATAAATATATATATTTACCGGCTCATCATTGGTAATGTTTGATGTTACTAGACCAGTAGGGATCAGCGTGTAGTGATGGACATCTAGCCTTTTATTTTGTGCGCTCTGGATACACTATCTAATTGCCATGTGTTACCAGTGGCGATTTATTCTTAATGTGCATTTTTTGAGTGTTATGACAACTTTCCCCGCCAGGGGGTAGAGCGGGGCTAACACTCGATTATGATTATTTTTATTATGGCCTCTTCTGTGCTGGTGCGCAGATGAGACTTGGTGTTTCTATTGCATTGTTTTTTTATATACAATTCTATATTGCTCCTGTCCTCTGCTAGTTTTTTATTTTTATTTTTTACCCATTTCATACCTGCTTTTATTGGTATTCTAATATAATACCTGTTAGTTTTAACCCTGGAATGATGTAATCAGGTCCTGCCACTCAGGTTTCACAATGAGGCGTGGTTGTTTGTAAATATATTTAATGTGATGAGTCGGTGCGTTGTCCGTTCCCCAGACGATGTCATTTTGAGACGAAACGTGCATCAGGAGGTTGACGTGCTAACGTTAACGCGGTGTACTTCGTGTGGGGACGGTTGTCTGCAAGCCGGCCGGCAATTTTTTATGGATGTTTTATCTTTAGTTTTGTGTAAGTGTAACCTTTAATTTTTAATAAACCTTAATAGCCTGATTTACACATGGTGAGTTTCTCTCCATTCTCTTGGGTTTTTGATCGGTGCCTTGCCCTGTATACCCGTTGATTTGAGATCACCTGGCTTACCTTCGGTGTAGCTACAGAGAGTTGCTGCTGCTGGATCGATGTCCGGACACTGACCAATCACACAGGCTTATTCAAGCTTGCCCTCTGGTAAGCGTGCATTCTATGTGGTGGAGGATCACACCAGAGGGTGGTGTCTATATATCAAGGAGTTTTTTTTCACCTTCACTGTTATCACTGGACTTGTATCACTGGACTGTTTTATTACTTATTGAGGACTTTTCACATTTTATTGTTCTCAGTGGTATCTAGCTTGTTTTTCGTTTCATCACGGTGCTCACTCACTTTTTATTTTAACCATTTTGCACAGCTTTCTTTTTTCTATTTTATGAAATAAGGTATCCTGTTCCTCTTGACATTGGCAACCGCAATCTGCCACTTCTGGAAAGATCTTACAAAGCACAGACGGTGTGCGATACCATCGCGTCAGTTTGTAATTCATCTCCTGAATACGTGTACAGATAGATGAACTCAACGAAAGATAAATGATATTGTGATGCTGGGCAGATGTAAATGTCCTGTTCAGATCTCTTTCCCATTTACTGAGACTTAGTAACAGAAAATCCTCTGGAGGTGCTACCAGCAAGGAATATATCTTGGAGAGAGTGTTACAGAGAGGCTCTCCCCCCTCGCGATATATTTCATACTGTGTCTGCTGTCATCTGTAGTTCTCCGCGGTCCTGATGATCGAAAATAATGACATAGCTGCAATGCTTGCCAGAATTTCAATCTGTATCGACCCTCTGGTTGCATCAATATAGCGATCGTGGGCCAGTTGTCGGCCTCCAAAAAGTGGAAGGCTTGAAAAAGTCCCCTCTCTAATAATCTACGGAAAGGGCCTGTCTCTACACCTGGAGGGAAACTAGGGTTTGCCAGTATAGGAAACAATGGTGATTGTATAGAGGGGAGTCTGGAAGTCCTACAGACCATGGATCCTATTCTAAGAGTAGGGCCTATAGTAGGATGTATCTTAAGGGAGGCTGGTAAATCTGCGTAACACCACATTGTCCTGTATAGCGGAATCGGACTAGACTGTTGCTCAATAGCCGTCCATAATTTAAAATCTCTGTGCACCAATCGACTACTCTACCAAGGTGAGCAGCTTGATAATATATAAGTGCATCCGGTACCGCTATTCCACCATAGTATTTCGACATCGTCAAAAGTCATCTTCACAGCCTGGGTTGTTTCTGGGCCCATATGAACTTAGTGAAAAGCGTATTAATTTGGTGGAAGAAACCTACTGGAATGGCAATGGGTAATGTCTGGAACAATTACAGAAATTTTGGTAGTATGTTCATCTTAATAATGTTACAACAACCAAACCATGAGTGCAATCCCCCGATGGCATTTGTCTAGCAGAGAGCGAATCGAGCTAAGCAATAGTAAAAAGTTCAGTGCAAAGATATTGGTCAGGTTTGACGGGATATATGTACCCAGATACTTCAATGCAGATGTTGCCCATTTAAATTTAAAATTGGATTGTAAAGTATGACGCAGAAGAGGAGGTAAGGCAATCCCCATACCTTCGGATTTAGTATAATTTATCTTAAAATTACATCGCTCTCTATTTCCTTCATAAGGTTAGGGAGTGAAACCTGTGAATTGGTCATTTAAAAGAGTAAATCATCGGCATAGGCTGAGATTTTATATTCAAGGTCTCCTATTTGTAACCCCGAAATATCGGGGTTCAGCAAAATTTTGTTCAAGAAAGGCTCCAACGAGAGGGCGAATAACGGGTGAGAGGGGACACCCCTGACGGGTGCCGTTTGAGATAGAAAAGGGGTCTGAAAATACCCCATTAATCTTTACCATTTCCTGTGGTGCAGAGTATACACTGGTAATCCATTGCAGCATCTGATCCCCAAAGCCCATATGCTTCAGCGCCTCAAACATAAAATTCCAGTTCACCCCGTCGAATGCTTTCTCTGCATCAGTACTTAAGAACACACAAGGAGTACCAGTACGATTAGCGTAATGTATCAAATTAAGCGCTTTAATAGTATTGTCTCTCGCTTCGCGGGAAGGGATAAAACCCACTTGGTCCAGATGTACCAACCGGGGGAGCTGGGATTGGAAACGAGAGGGGAGTAATTTAGTAAAAATTTTCTAAGTCTACGTTAAGTAAGGAGATTGGCCAATAGCTGCCACAGTCAGTTGGATCCTTCCCCTCTTTTGGAATAACTGATATGTGTGCCAATAGTGCAGCCGAGGATTATTTAAGGGACTGCCCCAATGCGTTAAATACTTTGATCATGTATGGTCCTAACAGTGGCAGAAGAGTCTTATAATATTGTATACTGAATTCATCAGGTCCGGGTGCTTTCCCATATTTAACACTCTTCACTACTTTTTGTAGCTCTTCAATTGTTATTGGAGCTTCCAACTCACAGCTGGAAGGTTATATAGGGACGAGTAGAATTCCCCAAATATTTCTTGTTAAAAAAAATTCTTGTTTCTTTTCTTTTCTTGTTAAGAATTCCCCAAATACCTGGGCAATATCTTTTGGCTTGGTGAATGTCTGTCTCTTATTCCCTTTTTTATATGGGGTATATATGCACGTTGTTCTCTGACTGCCAATAATTTGCCACATTTATCTCCTGCTACGTATGAGACTTTCCTACCAGCTTGTATTGATGCCTTAGCTTTAAAGCGAAGAAGATCTGATACCTGTCTCCGGAGGTGAGCTAGGTCCTTCCCCATTTGGGGGTTAGGTATCCTATGTTGTATTTATGTTGTATTTCTAAAGCCTGAATTTCAGCAATAAGTTTTGTTGATTGTGCCTCCCGGGCCTTCTTACCACGGGATCCGTGTTTGATCAAGACCCCCCTTATAACTGCTTTATGTGCCTCCCACACTATACCAGGGTCACTCCCCAGTATGTCATTTGTCTCAAAATACGCAATAAGTTCTTCAGACACGTCAGTTAGAACCTCGGGTCTGTAACAAACTCTCATTCAGACGCCAGTGCCCATCCAGGGAATAGAATGAGCTAGATAACGAGAAGCGCATCATGACCGGTGCATGGTCAGACCAGGTTATACATCCTATAGAGATATCTAGAACCAAGGGTAGCATATAATGAGGGACGAAAAAGGGGCATTTTTCACATTGTCTCCCAATGTATTGGATTTAGCAGGGGTTCCCAAGACCTGAAAAAATTATTTCAAGAATTCCTCTGGGGTAAAAAGGTTGAGAAAGGCTGATCTATACGCTCCAACCAAGGTATTCATGCATTCCTCTGAGGTAAAAAGGTTGAGAGGGGCTAATCTATACCCTCCAACAAATGTTTTCAAGGGTTCCTCTGGAGTAAAAAAGGTTGAGAGAGGCTGATCTGTACACTACTCCAACAAAGGTTTTCAAGGGTTCCTCTGGAGTAAAAAGATTGAGAGAGGCTGATCTAGACTCTCCATTGAAGGTTTATACTTCATTTCCACTTCAATACCGTATATAGCAATAGGCTTATGCATACGTCACCTCATTACATACAGTAATCCTCCATTGAAGACCCAATATAGTCAGGGCAGGGTGATGCTTGTTGACCCCACAGAAAATGTTAAGTAATACATTTCATCTCCATGGTCAGATGTGATTTCCAATTTTCATAAAGGTTGTGTAAACCCTGATTTCTCACTGTACTCATTAAAGATATGATGTTTTCCCATATGTCCCTATTCAATCCTTAATAAAAACGACTGAACAAGAATATTCCCATTTTTGCCATCTTGGTTCTCTTCCTCGTGGTCACCTTGATGGTCTCCAAAATTTCACAGTCATTCATTTCCATGAATGATACAGAAGCCTTCCCCGTCAGTGGCTTACAGAGTATGTCAGTGATCAGTCCTGTCATAGTCACGATTGCTTCTCTCCTCGTCACAGAGATTATTCTGGTCAGTGCTGCAACAGTTCAATCCATCTCTGTAGGTTTAGAAGGTATCACTGTTATTTTTATCATCTTCAAATCCACAGCAAAGGATGTTGGCATTGCTCATGTATTTAACATCTTGGGTGGGTCATTTTGGCGGTCAGTGGAGAAGGGATTCCTTACATGGGTGATCAGAGGAGAAGCCCCCTTACATTGGTGGTCAATGGAAAAGCCCCCTTACAATGGCAATCGGTAAAGAAGACCTCTTTCCTTTTGTGGTCAGTAGAGAAATGTATTCTTACATCAGTGGTTGGTAGAGCAGTCCAGCTTAGATTTGTATTCAGTGGAGAAGCGACCCAATACATTGTTGGTGAGTAGAGAAGTGTCATCTTACATTGGTGGTCAGTAGAGAAATCCCTCCCCTAAACTGGTGGTCGGTAGAGAAGTCCTCCTTACATTAGTGATCAGTGGAGAAATCCTACTCATAATGGTAGTCAGTAAAGAAGTGTCAGCTTGCATTGGTGGCCAGTAGAGAGGCCCCTGCTTACATTGGAGGTCAGTGGAGACATGTCATCTTACTTTGGTATCCGGTAGAGAAGTGTCATCTTGCATTGATGGTCAGCAGAGCAGTGTCATATTACATTGGTGGTCAGTAAAGAAGCCACCCTTACATTGGTGGTCAGCAAAGAAGCCCCCCCTTAAGTTTGTGGTCAGAGAAGCCCCGTGGTCAGTAGAGAAATGTCCTCTTACTTTGGTGGTTCGTGGAGAAGCTCTCCTTACATTGGTGGTCAGTAGATAAATGTCCTCTTACTTTATTAATCAGCAGGGACATGTCATCTTACATTGGTAGTTAGCAGAAGAGTGTCATCTTACATTGGTGGTCAGTAGAGAAGCTCCCCTTACATTGGTGATTGGTAGAGAAGCTCCCCTTACATTTGTGGTCAGTAGAGAAGTGTCATCTTACATTGGTGGTCAGTAGAGAAATCTGCCTTAAACTGGTGGTCAGTAAAGAAGTCCCCCTTACATTGGTGATCAGTGGAAAAGTCCTCCTCACAATGGTAGTCAGTAAAGAAGTGTCATCTTACATTGGTGATCAATGGATATGTCCCCCTTACAGTACATCAGTGGCCAGTAGAAAAGCTCCCCCTTACATTGGTGGTCAGTAGAGAAGCTCCCCCTACATTGGTGGTCAGCAGAGACATGTCCTCTTACTTGTAGTGTGCATAGAGCAGTTCACATGACCTTATCTAATATGTACTGCCTGGGAACAAATGGAAGTGATGGGGAAAAGGAAAGATTCGGGAGCTCACGGAGGATATTACAAGGGGGCAAAAAAAATTAAAGTAAGAAAGATTTAATGAAAAACAGATTACAGGGCCATTACGTACTAGAGATGGATATCGTTTAGCATTACTTTAATGTTATGCTGACGTTACAATTGACACAAACCATTTTCTTTCTTATTTCTAACAATTTATTCCCAATAAGAACCAAGGAAATAGAAATATATGTATCCAAATTGGCTACCAAATCAGGTTGGGTCCTATTAATAGAGACGAGCGATGTCATGTGACCTCCCAGAATCTTCTACGCATCTACGGCAATCCCCAACGATAGACGATCTCCAGGGTGATTCACATATTGTCCACTAGTTGGCAATCACAGCTACTTTTTGGTGAATTACACACACAGGAAGTGATGTAATCTAGAAACAGGAAGTTCCGGGTGAGAGGTCAGACTACTAAAGATAAGGACGTGCTGCGTTAGCTTAGAGTAAAGGTTCTTTTTCACTGACAGGAAGTGATGTCACGTACAGACAGGAATTTCCAAGCGAGTTGGAAGGAAGTGGAGAGGAGGCAGTGGTGGGACTGGCAGACGAGGTAATAAGATATTATTATTATTAATACTGGATAACCCCCCCATCATGTCTGTCCTCTTCATCCATTGTCAAGTCATTTTGATGTCTTTTTTATCTCTAGTGAATGTTGCCATCTAATATACAAGCTAAGTACCTCTTTCCTTCTGTATCTGAGTGTTTAATAAGCAGGTCAGCAGCAGAACAGGTTTAATGGGGGATAATGGGTATTAATGATGTATGTCTAACTTTAAATAGGTCTAACCGGTGTATGTCTAACTTTTATTTTATCTATGGGGATGGGGTGACATAATACGAGGTGGTTTAGGTGCACACTGTTTGCTGTGAACAAAAGGTCAGAAGTAAAGCTATGATTCGAGCACCACAAACCTAAAAAAAATCCCTCTTAATATACAATAAATATCAATATACCTCCAAAAAAAGAAATGATAACCCCAAAATATCACCCTAAGCAACAAAAGCCAGCTTATTTTATAGGATGGTCTTCCAATTTAAAAAAAAAAGCAGTTTGCTATGGACAACCAAAGTGTCCCAAAGTCAACCACATCCTAAGTTAAGAAGACCCTAATTTGAATCTCAATGATCCCTGATGATACTGACCTTTTAGGGTGTGTGAAGATGTTGTGAAAATGGGGGAATCACACATGACAATGTTCCTTACCACTGAAATTTACAGGAGTTGGGTTATGTTTTTTTGGGTCTGTTGGTCATGGGTAAAAGGGTTGTTAAAAATCCAGCCACGCCAATTTGGCCAAAAATTTGTCCATTCGGGTGAATTTGAATCTCAATGATCCCTGATGATACTGAGACAGAAAATGGGTGATTGCCCAAGATGTAGCAACCGTAATGGTCACTGACCCTGAGACTGACAGTAGTCTAATGCCACGTACACGCGAGCGGACTTCTCGTCGGACTGAACTACAAAGGACTTTTCAACGGAGTTCCGACGGAGATCCAACGAAACGGACTTGCCTACACACGATCACACCAAAGTCCAATCATTTCGAACGTGATGACGTACGACCGGACTAGAATAAGGAAGTTCATAGCCAGTAGCCAATAGCTGCCCTTGCATCGTTTTTGGTCCGTCGGACTAGCATACAGACAAACTGATTTTTCGATAGGGATCGAGTCCATCGGAAAGATTTGAAACATGTTCTATTTCTAGGTCCGTCTGAATTTTCGACAGAAAAGATCCCATGAAGGTCCGATGAAGCCCACACACGATCGGAATGTCAGACGGAATCGTTCCGTTGGACCTATTCTGCCGGAAAGTCGGCTCGTGTGTACGCGGCATTAGTAAAAACCTTTTAGAGTGTGCGAAAAGCTTGTGAAATGCGGGGGGGGGGGAATCACACAAGACAATGTTCCTCACCACCAAAATTTACAGGAGCATGGTTTCCTAACTGACCATAAAGGGGTTGTAAAGGTAAAATTTTTGGGCAATATCTGATCTATATGCAATGTAGATCATGAATCTAGATGTTATTTGTACAGAAATGATTTCGTTACCTGTTAATTCCGCTTTATCAGCACTTTCTCCGTCCTCTCTGTATATTCTCCTCTACTTCCTGGTTTTCGAGCACGATCCCTGCATCTACGTCACGGCTTCAAAGGAACTACAATTCCCTTGATGCTTAGCGGCGTCGCGCATGCGCGGGGCTGCTTTTTCGGCATGAGAAAACGAGAACGAGCCTAGTTCTTATTTCTGCCTTGCGCAGACGCCAGACGCCTCCCAGTTAACACGCCCATTCCCGCCTCCCCAGCACGCCCATAGTCGGAGCTACAGCGTCTTAAACACGCCCTCGGCACACAGCGTCTCCACGCAGGGATGTAGTCCCAAGGGAGGGGGCGAGCAGGCATAGTAACCCCCATGGAAGAACGGCTCGAATGGGGGGGTAAGCTTACAGAGGAGGAACAGGAAGTTGCCAATTCACACACAGAAAACAAGCATTTACAAGGGAAAAACAAAGGAAAAGCTGAGTGAACCAACAGTACACTAGCTTAAAGGAACATATTTAGAAAATAAAAAACAAACCTTTAGTATCACTTTAATCTCTCCACATGCAGTTTGTCGGCTTTTCTCATCCTTTCCTTAGAGCAGCTTTCATTTCATTGACATAATGGCAGCTCTGAGCCCAATCCTCCATCCCTTTATAGAGAGGGAGCTGGGTTATGGCTCCTTCACGTCTGCTAGCCATGGGTCAAAGGGTTGTTAAAAATTTGACTACGTCAATTTGGCCAAAAATGTGTCCATTTTGGGTGAATTTGAATCCCGATGATCTGGAGGCAGAAAATAGGTGATTTCCCGTGATGTAGCAATAAAAACGGTCACTGAGCTTGATAGTCATCCTAGTAAAGACCTTTTAGGGTGTGTGAAGACCTTGTGAACATGGGGGGAAATCCCTCAAGACAATGTTCCTCACCACAAAAATTTTACAGGAGCACAGTTTCCTAACTGACCGTAATCTGTTTATGCAGTTTGTCGGATTTTCTCATCCTTTCCTTAGAGCAGTGTGGAAGCTCTGAGCCCAACCCTCTATCTTTATAGAGGGGGCGCTGGGTTATGGCTCTTTCTCACCTGTTGGCCAAGGGTCAAAGGGGTTGGAAAAAATCCAGCCACGCCAATTTGTCCAAAAATGTGTCCATTTGGGTAAATTTGATCCTGATGATACAGAAGCAGGAAATGGATGATTGCCCATGATGTAGCAATAAAATTGTCACTGAGCTCAAAAGTAGTCCTAGTAAAGACCTTTGGGGTGTGTGAAGATCTTGTGAACATGGGGGGCAAATCACACAAGACAATGTACCTCATCACCAAAATTTAAAGGAGCACAGTTGTATAACTGACCGTATTCTCTCTGTATACAGTTTGTCAGCTTTGCTCATCCTTGACTTAGAGCAGCTTCCATTTCATTGGCACCGTGGCAGCTCTGAGCCCAACCCTCCATCCTTTATAGAAACACACAAGACAATTTTCCTCACCACCAAAATTTACAGTAGCACAGTTTATTAATTGACTGTAATCTCTCCAGTTTGTCGGCTTCCTTATCCTAACCTACAGCAGCCTTCAATTCATTGGAGCTAAGGTGGTTTTGAGCCCAGCCCTCATCCTTTATAGAGAGGGAGCTGGGTAATGGCTCTTTTGGGTCTGGTGGCCATGGGTCAAAGAGTTGTCAAAAATCTCAATCACGTGAATTAGGCCAAAAATGTGTATATTTGGAGGCAGAACATGGATGATTGTCCATAATGTAGCAATCAAAATAGTCACTGAGCTTGATAGTCTTCCTAGTAAAGACCTGTAGGGTGTGTGAAGAACTTGTGAACAAGGGGGGAAATCACACAAGACAATGTTCCTCACCACCAAAATTTACAGGAGCTGTTATCATTCTTTTGGGTCTTTTCAGGCCATGGGTAAAAGGGTTGTTGAACATATGGCCACACAAATATGGCCAAAAACTTATTCATTTGGGTGAATTTTAATCCTGATGATCCCCAATGAAATGGAGGCAAAAAATGGTTGAATGCCCATGATGTAGCAATGAAAATGGTCTTTAAGCTCAATAGTTGCCCTAGTAAAGACTTTTAGGGTGTGTGAAGACCTTGTGAACATGGTGGGGAAAAGCACAAGACAATGTTCCTCACCACCAAAATTTACAGGAGCTGGGTTATGCTTCTTTTGGGTCTGCTGGCCATAGATGAAAATCGTAAAAATTCAGGCCCCGTCGATTTTGGCAATAAATGTGTCCATTTCAGTGAATTTGAATCCCGATGATCCCCAATAATATTGAGGCAGAACATGGATGATTGCCCATGATGTAGCAACCAAAATGGTCAATGAACTTGATGGTAGTCCTAGTAAAGACCTTTTTAGGGTGTGGGAAGACCTTGTGAACATGGGGGAGCACAATTTCCATAATCTCTCCGTATGCAGTTTGTCGGCTTTTCTCATTTCATTAGCACTAAGGCAGCTCTGAGCCCAACGCTCCATCCTTTATAGAGAGGGGGCTGGGTTAGGGCTTCTTCACATCTGTTGACCTTGGGTCAAAAGGTTGTTAAAAATTCAGCCACGCCAATCTGGCCAAAAATGTCCACTTGGGTGAATTTGAATCCCGATGATCCCTAATGATATGGAGGCAGAAAATGGGTGTTTGCCCATGATGTAGCAATCAAAATGGTCACTGAACTGTAGAGAAGTGTCATCTTACATTGGTGGTCAGTATAGACGCTTTCCTTACATTTGTCAGTAGAGAAACACCCCCCCCCCCCCCCCGCCCTTACATTGGTAGTTAGTAGAGAAGTGTCATCTTACATTATTGATCAGTAGAGAAGTGTCATTGTACATTGGTGATCAGTAGAGAAATGTCTGCTTACATTGGTAGTCAGTTTTGAAGTTCCCCTTACGTAGGTGATCAGTAGAGAAGCCCCCTTACATTGGTGGTAAGTAGAGCAATGTCATCTTACTTTGGTAGTCAGTGTTCTCTTATTTTGGTAGTCAGTAGAAAAGTGTCCTCTTACACTGGTGGTCAGTAGAGAATTGTCACTGTAGAGCAATGTCCTCTTTGGTAGTCAGTAGAAAAGTGTAATTTTTTCATTGGTGGTCAGTCACGAAGTTCCCCTTATAGTGGTGGTCAGTAGAGAAGTGTCATCTTACATTGATGGTCAGTAGAGAAGTGTCATCGTAGCACAATATCCTCTTACTTTGGTAGTCAGTAGAAAAGTGTAATCTTACAATGGTGATTAGTGGAGAAGCCCCCCTTACATTGGTGGAAAGTAGAACAATGTCCTCTTACTTTATTAGTCAGTAGCAAAGTGTCCTCTTACATTGGTGGTCAGTAGAGAAGTGTCCTCTTTGGTAGTCAGTCGTAGAGTACCCCTTACATTGGTGGTCAGTAGGGACCTGTAATCCTCCTTGGTGGTCAGAAATTCAGAGCAGCGCCCATGACTGCAAGTAACATGCAGTGCTTGTTCTATAGAAATAGAAGTGAGAGGGAAAAGGAGAGGTTCGGGAGCTCATGGAGGATGTTACAAGGATGCATAAAACACAAAGTAAGAAACAATTTCATGAAAAACAGATTACAGGGCAATTAAGTAGTGGATGTGTATGGACTATTGTTGGAAAAATAAGGATATCGTTTAGCGTCACTTTAACCATTTTTTTTCCCCCCGCGTGCTTCACAGTGTGGCATCGAAGGGAAAATAAAGCTCTCCTAAAACACACACATTCCGTTTTGAGCGTTACCATTCCTCTACATTACATAAGTCACACTAATGTGATATAATGTAAGTCGTCAGACTTGCTGATTTATATATTGCTTTAAATATGGGAGGGGGAGGGGTGCGAAAACTACATAAATGGCAAAAATTTCTAACAATTTATTCCCAATAAGAATCAAGAAAATAGAAATATATGTATCTAAATCGGCTACCAAATCAGGTTGGGTCCTATTATTAGAGACCAGAGCGATGTCATGTGAACTCCCAGAATCCCCTTTGCCTCTACGGCAAGCCCCAACGATAGACAATCTCCAGAGTGGTTCACATATTGTCCACCAGTTGGCGATCACAGCTATTTTTGGAGGATTGCACACTCACACAGGAAGTGATGTAACCTACAGACAGGAAGTGATGACATCTAGAAACAGGAAGTTCCAGGTGAGAGGTCAGACTACTAAAGATAAGGACGTGCTGCGTTAGCGTAGGTCAAACTGTCTCTTTCACTGGCAGGAAGTGATGTAACATTGGCAGGAAGTGAGGTAAAATGACGGCAGGAAGTGATGTCTCGCACAGACAGGATTTTCCAGGCCAGTTGGAAGGAAGTGGAGAGGAGACGTTGCTGGGACTGGCAGACGAGGTAATAAGATATTCTTATTATTACTCTATAAACCCCCCCCCCCCCATGTCATGTCTATCCTCTTCATCCATTGTCAAGGTATTTTAATGTCTTTTATCTCTAGTGAATGTTGCTATCTAATATAAAAGCCAAGTACCCCTTTCCTTCCGCATCTGAGTGTTTAGTAAGCAGGTCAGCGGCAGGACAGGTTTAATCTGGGATAATAGGTGTAAATGATGTATATCTAACTTTAAATAGGTCTAACCGGTGTATGTCTAACTTTTATTTTATCTATGGGGATGTGGGTGACATAATGTGAGGTGGTTTAGGTGCACACTGTTTGCTGCGAACAAAAGGCAACCCCAAGAACAGATGGTCAGAAGTAAAGCTATGCTTCAAGCACCACAAACCCAAAAAAAAAAACTCCCTATTAGTATACAATAAATATCAATATATCAATATCAACGGTACTCCTAGTAAAGACTTTTAGGTTGTGTGAAGACCTTGTGAACATGGGGGGGAAAATCACACACAAGATAATGTTCTTCACCACGGACATTTGCAGGCACATACAGCAGTTTCCTAACTGACCGTAATCTCTCTGTATGCAGTTTGTCAGCTTTTCTCATCCTTTTCTTACAGCAGCTTTCATTTCATTGGCACAACGGTAGCTCTGAGCCAATCCCTCCATCCTTTATAGCGAGGGAGCTGGGTTATGGCTCTTTTACGCCTGTTGGCCATGGGTCAAAAGGTTGGTAAAAATTCAGCAACGCCAATTTGGACAAAAATGTGTCCATTTGAGTAAATTTAATCCTGATGATATGGAGGCAGGATGTAGCAATCAAAATGGTCACTGAGCTTGATAGTCATCCTAGTAAAGAACTTTAGGGTGTGTGAAGACCTTATAAACATGGGGGGAATCACACATGACAATGTTCCCAATGTTCCTTACCACTGAAATTTACAGGAGCTGGGTTATGGTTCTTTTGGGTCTGTTGGCCATGGGTAAAAGGGTTGTTAAAAATTCGGCCACACCAATTTGGCCAAAACTATTTCCATTAGGGTGAATTTGAATCTCAATGATCCCCGATGATATTGAGGCAGAAAATGGGTGATTGCCCATGATATCGCAAACAAAATGTTCACCAAGTTCAGTAGCAGTCCTAGTAAAGACCTTTTAGGGTGTGTGGAGACCTT
Source organism: Lithobates septentrionalis (assembly GCA_037952835.1). Taxonomy (NCBI): domain Eukaryota; kingdom Metazoa; phylum Chordata; class Amphibia; order Anura; family Ranidae; genus Lithobates; species Lithobates septentrionalis. The sequence goes on along the minus strand of JBBDGP010000300.1, from coordinate 77,398 downwards.
GTCAACATGGAGGCTAATCACACAAGACAATGTTCCTCACCACCAAAATTTACAGGAGCACGGTTTCCTAACTGACCTTAATCTCTCTACATGCGGTTTGTCTGCTTTTCTCATCCTTTCATTTCATTGGTAGCACTGAACCCAAACCTCCATCCTTTATGGAGAGGGAGCTGAGTTATGGCTCCTTCACATCTGTTGGCAATGGGTTAAAAGGGCTGTTAAAAATTCTGCCATGCCAATTTGGCCACAAATGTGTCCATTTGGTGAATTTGAATATCAATGATATGGAGGCAGAAAATGGGTGATTGCCTATGATGTAGTAATCTAAATGTTGACTGAGCTTGATAGTCGTCCTAGTAAAGACCTTTAGGGTGTGTGAAGACCTTGTAAACATGGGGGGGGGGGGGGGGGATCACACATGACAGTGTTCCTCACCACTGAAATTTACAGGAGTTGGGTTATTTTTTTTGGATCTGTTGGTCATGGGTAAAAGGGTTGTTAAAAATCCAGCCACGTCAATTTGGCCAAAAATGTGTCCATTTGGGTGAATTTGAATCCATTGAATTTGATGATATTGAGGCAGAAAATGGGTGATTGCCCATGATGTAGCAAACAAAATGGTCACTGACCCTGACTGTGCTCCTAGAAAGACCTTTAGATTGTGTGAAGACCTTGTGAATATGGGAGAAATCACACAAGATAACGTTCCTCACCACCAAATTTTGCAGGCACAGTTTCCTAACGGATCCTTGTTTCTTTATAAAGAGGGTCAAAGGGTTGGTAAAAATTCAGCCAGGCCAATTTGGCCAAAAATTTGTCCTGATCATATGGAGGCAGAAAATGGGCGATTGGCCATGATGTAGCAATCAAAATGGTCTTTGAGCTTGATAGTCATCCTAGTAAAGACCTTAAGGGTGTTTGAACAACTTGTGAACGTGGGAGAAATCACACAAGACAATTTTTTAATTACCACCGAAATTTACAGGAGCACAGTTTCCTAAATGGCCGTAATCTCTCCGTATGCAGTTTGTCGGCTTTTCTAATCCTTTCCTTAGAGCAGCTTCCCTTTCATTGGCACTATGGCAGATCTGAGCCCAACCCTCCAACCTTTATAAAGAGGGAGCTGGGTTATGACTCCTTTACAGCTATTGGCCATGAGTCAAAGGGTTGTTAAAGATTCAGCCATGCCAATTTGGCCAAAAATGTGTCCACTTGGGTAAATTTGAATCTCAATGATCCCCAATGATTTGGAGGCAGAAAATGGGTGATTGCCCATGATGTAGCAATCAAAATGGTCACTGAACTGTAGAGAAGTGTAATTTTACAATGGTGGTCAGAGAAGCCCCCCTTACATTGGTGGTCAGTAGAGAAATGTCCTCTTACTTTGGTAGTCATTTGCAAAGTTCTCCTTACATTGATGGTCAGTAGAGAAGTGTCATTGTACATTGGTGGTCAGTAGAGAAGCCCTCCTTACATTGGTAATCAGAAGAGAAGTGTCACTTTACATTGGTGGTCAGTAGAGGAATTTCCTCTTACTTTGTTAGTCAGTCGCAAAGCTCCCCCTACATTGGTGGCCAGTAAATAAGCTCCTCCTACATTGGTGGCCAGTAGAGAAGCTCCCCCTACATTGGTGGCCAGTAGAGGAGCTCCCTCTACATTGGTGGCTAGTAGAGAAGCTCCCCCTACATTGGTGGTCAGTAGAGAAATGTCCTCTTACTTTGGTAGTCATTTGCAAAGTTCTCCTTACATTGATGGTCAGTAGAGAAGTGTCATTGTACATTGGTGGTCAGTAGAGAAGCCCTCCTTACATTGGTAATCAGAAGAGAAGTGTCACTTTACATTGGTGGTCAGTAGAGGAATTTCCTCTTACTTTGTTAGTCAGTCGCAAAGCTCCCCCTACATTGGTGGCCAGTAAATAAGCTCCTCCTACATTGGTGGCCAGTAAATAAGCTCCTCCTACATTGGTGGCCAGTAGAGAAGCTCCCCCTACATTGGTGGCCAGTAGAGGAGCTCCCTCTACATTGCTGGCTAGTAGAGAAGCTCCCCCTACATTGGTGGTCAGTAGAGATATGTCCTCTTATTTTGGTAGTCAGTAGAGAAGTCCCCCTTACATTTGTGGTCAGTAGAGAAGTGTCATATTACATTGGTAGTCAGAGAAATGTCCTCTTAAGTTGGTGGTCAGTAGAGACCTGTCATGTTACCTTGATGATTAAATATTCAGGTATGTATTCTTGATTTAAAAAAGCATTCTTCTTAGCCTTTTTTTTTACTGCTGTTATCCGACTTCCTGTTAGGGGGTGGCTATGTTCGTTCTCCTTGGTCCCACTGTATGTAGGAACCCACCCTCTCTTGCTTGCCCCCCCCAAGATGGACTACAGATTACGGGATCTATAGTGTGCATAGAGCAGCACCCATGACCCCAACTAACATGCAGTACTTGTTCTATACAAATGGAAATGAGGGGGAAAAGGAAAGGTCTGGGAGCTTACGGAGGATGTTACAAGGAGGCATAAAACTTAAAGTGTGAGACAATTTATTGAAAAACAGATTACAGGGCCATTAAATTGTGGATGTATATGGATGATTTTTGGAAAAATAAGGATATCGTTTAGCGTTACTTTAATGCTATATTGACGTTACAATTGACACAAATCCATTTTTTTTTTCCTGTGTGCTTCCCAATGTGACAACAAAAGACTGATAAAGCTCTCCTAAAACACACACATTCCCTTTGAGCATTACCGTTCCTCTACATTACATAAAAGTCCCACTAATGTAATATAATGCAAGTCGTCAGACTTGCTGATTATATATTGCTGTAAATATGGGAGGGGGAAGGGGGTGCGAAAACTACATAAATGCCAAAAATTTCAAGAAAATGCATTTTCTTTCTTACTTCTAACAATTTATGCCCAATAAGAACCAAGAAAATAGAAATAGATGTATCCAAATTGGCTACCAAATCAGGTTATATTAAGAGACAATAGCTATGTCATGTGACCTCCCAGAATCCTCTTCGCCTCTACGGCAAGCCCCAACAATGGACGCTCTCCAGGGTGATTCACATATTGTCCACCAGTTTGCGATCACGGCTACTTTTGGTGGATTGGGTGCACAAACAGGAAGTGATGTAACCTACAGACAGGAAGTGATGACATCTAGAAACAGGAAGTTCCGGGTGAGAGGTCAGACTACTAAAGATAAGGACGTGCTGCATTAGCGTAGGACAAACAATGCTTTTCACTGGCAGGAAGTGATGTAACATTGGCAGGAAGTGAGGTAAAATGACAGCAGGAAGTGATGTCATGCACAGACAGGAATTTCCAGGCGAGTTGGAAGGAAGTGGAGAGGAGACGTTGCTGGGACTGGCAGACGAGGTAATAAGATATTCTTATTAATATATGATAATCTCCATTGTCATGTCTGTCCTCTTCATCCATTGTCAAGTAATTTTGATGACTTTTATCTCTAGTGAATGTTGCTATTTAATATAACAGCTAAGTACCTGTTTAATAAGAAGATCAGTAGCAGGACAGGTTTAATTGGGCATAGTGGGTATAAATGGTGTATGTCTAACTTTAAATAGGTCTAACAGGTGTATGTCTAACTTTTAATTTATCTATGGGGATGGGGGTGAGATAATGTGAGGTGGTTTAGGTGCACACTGTTTGCTACGAACAAAAGGCAACTCCAGGAACAGATGGTCAGAAGTAAAGCTATGCTTCGAGCACCACAAACCTAAAAAAAAAAAAAATCTCTATTAATATACAATAAATATACCTCCAAAAAAGAAATAATAACCCCAAAATACCACCCTCAGAAACAAAAGCCAGCTTATTTTTTAGTATGGTCCACCAATTAAATAAAAAAAAAAAAAGCAGTTTGCTATGGACAGGAAAAGTGCCCTAAAGTCAACCACATCCTAAGTTAAAAAGCCCCCAATAATATGAGCGCCCAAAAATAAAGAAGGCAGAAAATGGGTGATTGCCCATGATGTAGCAATCAAGATAGTCACTGAACTTGATGGTCGTCCTATTAAAGACCTTTTTAGGGTGTGTGAAGACCTTGTAAACATGGGGGAAATCGCACAAGACAATGTTCCTCACCACCAAAATTTACAGGAGTTGGGTTATGGTTCTTTAGGGTCTGTTGGTCATGGGTAAAAGGGTTGTTAAAAATTCGGCCACCCCAATTTGGCCAAAAATGTGTCTATTTGGGTGAATTTAAATCTTGATGATCCCCAATGATATTGAGGCAGAAAATGGGTGATTGCCCATGATGTAGCAACCAAAATGGTCACTGACCCTAACAGTACTCCTAGTAAAGACCTTTAGGTTGTGTGAAGACCTTGTGAACATGGGAACTCACACAAGACAATGTTCCTCACCAACAGTACTCATAGTAAAGACCTTTAGTTTGTGTGAAGGCCTTGTGAACATGGGAAATCACACAAGACAATGTTCCTCACCACCAAAATTTGCAGGCACATAGTTTGCTCGCTGACCATAATCTCTCTGTGTGCAGTTTGTCGGCTTTTCTCATTCTTTCCTTAGAGCAGCTTTCATTTCATTGGCACAATGGCAGCTCTGAGCCCAACCCTCCATCCTTTATAGTGAGGGAGCTGGGTTATGGCTCTTTTACACTTGTTGGCCATGGGTCAAAAGGTTGGTAAAAATTCAGCGACGCCAATTTTGGCCACAAATTTGTCCATTTGAGTAAATTTAATTCCAATGATCCCTGATGGTATGGAGCCAGAAAATGGGTGATTGCCCATGACGTAGCAATCAAAATAGTCACTTGGCTTGATAGTCATCATAGTAAAGACCTTTTAGGGTGTGTGAAGACCTTGTGAACATGGGGGGAATCACATAAGACAGTGTTCCTTGCCACCAAAACTTACAGGAGCTGGGTTATGGTTCTTTTGGGTCTGTTGGCCATGGGTAAAAGGGTTGTTAAAAAATATGGCCACACAAATTTGGCCAAAAATGTGTCCATTTGGGTAAATTTAAATCCCGATGATCCCCTTAGATATGGAGACAGAAGATGGGTGATTGCCCATGGTGTGCAATTAAAATGGTCACTGAGTTTGATTAGTCTTTCTAGTAAAGACATTTAGGGTGTGTGAAGACCTTGCGAACATGGGGGGGAAATTACACAAGACAACGTTCCTTACCACCAAAATTTACAGGAGCTGGGTTACTGTTCTTTTTTTATGGTTCTTTTGGGTCTGCTGGCCATGGATAAAATAGTTTTCTCAAAAAATTTGGCCACACAAATTTGGCCAAAAACGTATCCATTTGGGTGAATTTGAATCCCAAAGATTCACCACAAATTTATGGTCTCGTAAATTCAAACCTCCACCCATAGAGATCATCAACCTGCTGACAAGAGGGGTGAGAAGGATTCTGGGGAGGTCACATAATATCACTCTTATCTCTATTTAAAAAAAAAAAAAACACAGACCTGACCAGAGTTGAGGAGGATTCTGGGACTGTAGGTAATATATTTTTTGCTGTTATTTTTATACAGCTTTATAAAGTGTTGAAGACATCTGGGGAGTGGCTGACAGAAGACCTCACCAAAGACCATTCACCATCACGGTTCCTCTCTGATTCTTTAGAAAAACAACCAGAAGATTATTTAAGCAATCAACAAGGCCAGTTGAAGGACAAGGTGAGCGGTGCTGGGAATTCTGGGACATTACCCAGTAACAGACAAGGGATGTGTCTGGATGGTGACTGTATCATTGTGTGTTTCAGGTCTCTATAGGGTGTCGGGATGTCACTGTCTATTTCTCCACGGAGGATTGGGGGTATTTAGAAGGACACAAGGATCTCTACAAGGACGTCATGATGGCCAATCGGCCACCCCTCACAACACTGGGTAAGAGGAGACTTTATTGTAAAGGAGAGAGCAGTACGGAGGGTCCACCTAGATCCCCCATCATCTGATAAACACATAGAAACAATGTATTCAGTCAGTGTGTGTGTTTCCTACAGATGGATCCAGTAATAGGAACCCACCAGAGAGATGTTCCCGTCCTCTGTATTCCCGGAATTTCACACAGGAAGATCACAACTATGCACACCATTATCAGGTTGGTGGAATCTAGAACAAGAAAGTTGACTTAACAATGCAAGACCCTACAAGCTGATGTGACTTTGTAAAATGAAATCTTATGTTTTCCATCTATTTTTTTTTTGGCTTAGGGTAAAGATCTGATCGATTTAAAAGTTGAGGTCCAAGTAGAAAAAGAAGAAACGTATTTGAGGGGTGAAATGATGCTGCAAAGAGAGAAGGAATCTTTCCATGCCTTTATTAAAAATCATCTGGCTCTTACATTACCAAGTAAGAGGATACTTTATTGTAAAGTAAAGAGCAGTATGGAGGGTCCATCTAGATCCCCCATCATCTGATAAACACATAGAAACAATGTATTCAGTCAGTGTGTGTGTTTCCGACAGATGGATCCAGTAATGAAAACCCAACAGAGGGATGTCCCAGTTCTCTGCATCCCCGGGATTCTACACAAGAAGATCACAACTATGCACAACTTTATCAGGTAGATGGAACAGAACATCTGGAATATATATGGTCACCCTTTTAGATGAAGTCCAGATCTTATAGGCTGATGTTCTTTCTGAAGTATTAATACAGTTTTTTTTTTTTCAATATTTTGTTGTTGAAGTGTGAACATGTGATGAGTGTGATGAAAGCTGACAGTAAAGCAAAAAAAGAAGAAATGATTCGTTTGAGGGGCAATCAGCAGTCAACGGAACGATCTTCTCTGCTTATCACCAAAGGTGAGTGTAAATGTTATACGCATCAATGGTTTATATTTACTTTATTTTTATTTTTTCAGAACCTATCATAAAAGAAGTATGTAGGTGGTCATTAATTTCATCCTTTTGAAAATCTCAATTACCTGGCTGAAGAGAGATTTGTTTATTGGAAGATGCAGAATAGAGGTCCACCTACATCCTCTATTATCCCCTATAACTCTTTCTTACAGATGGATCCAATAACGGGAACAAACCAGAGAGATTTCTCCGTCCTCTGTATTCCTGGGATTCCACACAGAAAGCTCTTACTATCCCTCACCATCATCAGGTAGGCTGAACTGACCATATAGAAAAAAGATCCCAAACACTAAAAAGCAAGATTTCTTAAATATTGAAGATTACATTTTAAAGATATTTTCTGACGTTTCATTGGTTTAGATTGAAAAACTGATTCGAATGAAAATTAAGCTTAAAAAGGAAGAAGAAAAGAAGAAATCCTCCCCCTTTCTCATCTCAGGTAAATATTCGATAGATGCAAAGATGGTTTAACCATTTACTTCTATAAATATAAGATGTACCTATTGGTCAAACATTGTGTGGAATCCGCAGATCTTCACAGCATTGAGTTAACAAAATTGTTTTTTTTTTAAATGATAGACCACAAAAGGGGAGATGCCAGTCTTTGTTTGAGGAAGGCCAAAGTCTCCCATTGACATCTCATGTTAGTCTTGCTGCTCATCCTAGTGGTAATTCTCTGGCATTCTCACACTTTTAGGTGCACGCTCATGTCTTTTGCTGCAGAGGTCCACCTTCATTCCTCAATATAACGTCATGTTCCCAACAAATGAAGTGGAGATACTGTACACCATATGAAAGGTCTGTCTCCATTCCTCAATATAACATAACGTTCCCAACAATTTATAAGGGGATACTGTACACCATATCAAAGGTCCATCTCCATTCCTTGGTATAACGTCATATTCCCAACAAATGAGGAGGAGATACTGTACACCATATGAAAGGTCCATCCCCATTCCTCCATATAAAGTCATGTTACCAACAAATGAGGTGGAGATACTGTACACCATATCAAAGGCCCATCTCCATTCCTCATTATAATGACATGATTCCAACAAATGACATGGGGATACTGTACACCATATGAAAGATCCATCTACATTCCTTAATATAACATGTTCCCAACAAATGAGGTGAAGATAACGTACACCACATGAAAGGTCCATCTCCATTCCTCAATATATCCTCCTTTTCCCAACAAATGAGGAGGAGATACTGTACACCATATGAAAGGTCCATCTCCATTCCTTTGCATAACTTCATGTTCCTAACAAATGAGGAGGAGATGCTGTACAAGTTATGAAAGGTCCTTCTCTATTCCTCAATATCACGTCATGTTCCCAACAAAAGAGATGGAAATGCTATCCAAACATGAAAGGTCCCTCTCCATTCCTCAATATAACATCATTTGTTCCCGACAAATAAGGTGGAGATACTCTACACCATATGAAAGGTCCAACTCCATTCCTCAATATAACATTGTGTTCCCAACAAATGAGGTAGAGATACTGGACACCATATGAAAGGTCCACCTCCATTCTTCATTATAATATGATCCCAACAAATGAGTAAATACTGTCCATCCCCATTCCTCCATATAAGGTCATGTTCCCAACAAATGAAGAGAAGATACCGTACACCATATTAAAGGTCTGACTCCATTCCTCAATATAACATAATGTTCCGAACAATTTATAAGGTGATACTGTACACCATATGAAAGGTCCATCTCCTTTCCTCAATACAACGTCATGTTGCCAACAACAGAGGAAATACTGTACACCATATGAAAGGTCCATCTCCATTCCTCAATATAATGTCATGTTCCCAACTAGGGATGAGCTGAACACCCCCCTGTTCGGTTCGCACCAGAACATGCGAACAGGAAAAAAGTTTGCTCGAACATGCGAACACCGTTAAAGTCTATGGGACACGAACATGAATAATCAAAAGTGCTAATTTTAAAGGCTTATATGCAAGTTATTGTCATAAAAAGTGTTTGGGGACCCGGGTCCTGCCCCAGGGGACATGGATCAATGCAAAAAAAAGTTTTAAAAACGGCCGTTTTTTCAGGAGCAGTGATTTTAATAATGCTTAGTCAAACAATAAAAGTGTAATATCCCTTTAAATTTCGTACCTGGGGGGTGTCTATAGTATGCCTGTAAAGGGGCGCATGTTTCCCGTGTTTAGAACAGTCTGACAGCAAAATGACATTTCAAAAGGAAAAAAACCCATTTAAAACTACCAGCGGCTATTGCATTGCCGACAATACACATAGAAGTTCATTGATAAAAACGGCATGGGAATTCCCCACAGGCAAACCCCGAACCAAAATTTAAAAAAAAAAAATGACGGAGTGCCCCTAAATTTCATACCAGGCCCTTTAGGTCTGGTATGGATATTAAGGGGAACCCCGGCCAAAATTAAAAAAAAAAAATGACGTGGGGTTCCCCCTAAATTCCATACCAGACCCTTCAGGTTTGGTATGGATTTTAAGGGGAACCCTGCGCCAAAAAAACCCAAAAAAACGGCGTGGGGTCCCCCCAAAAATCCATACCAGACCCTTATCCGAGCATGCAACCCGGCAGGCCGCAGGAAAAGAGGGGGGGGCGAGAGTGCGCCCCCCCTCCTGAACCGTACCAGGCCACATGCCCTCAACATTGGGAGGGTGCTTTGGGGTAGCCCCCCAAAACACCTTGTCCCTGGCCGGTGGTTGTGGGGGTCTGCGGGCGGGGGGCTTATCGGAATCTGGAAGCCCCCTTTAACAAGGGGATACCCAGATCCCGGCCCCACCCCCTGTGTGAAATGGTAAGGGGGTACTTACCCCTACCATTTCACTAAAAAACTGTCAAAAATGTTAAAAAGGACAAGAGACAGTTTTTGACAATTCCTTTATTTAAATGCTTCTTCCTTCATCTTCTTCTTCTGGTTCTTCTGGCTCTTCTGGTTCTTCCTCCGGCGTTCTCGTCCAGCATCTCCTCCGCGGCGTCTTCTATCTTCTTCTCCTCGGGCCGCTCCGCACCCATGGCATGGAGGGAGGCTCCCGCTCTTCTCTTCATCTTCTTCTTCATCCTCTTCTCTTCTTCCTTCTTCTCTTCTTCATTTTCTTCTCCGGACCGCTCCGCATCCATGCTGGCATGGAGGGAGGCTCCCGCTGTGTGACAGCGTCTCTTCGTCTGACGGCTCTTAAATAACGGGGGGCGGGGCCACCCGGTGACCCCGCCCCCCTCTGACGCACGGTGACTTGATGGGACTTCCCTGTGACGTCACGGGGAATGCCACAGGGAAGTCCCGTCATGTCCTGTGCGTCAGAGGGGGCGGGGTCACCGGGTGGCCCCGCCCCCCATTATTTAAGAACCGTCAGATGAGGAGACGCCGTCACACAGCGGGAGCCTCCCTCCATGCCAGCATGGATGCGGAGCGGCCCAGAGAAGAAAATGAAGAAGAAAGAAGAGAAGAGGATGAAGAAGAAGATGAAGAGAAGAGCGGGAGCCTCCCCTCATGCCATGGGTGCGGAGCGGCCCGAGGAGAAGATAGAAGACGCCGCGGAGGAGATGCTGGACGAGAACACCGGAGGAAGAACCAGAAGAAGATGAAGGAAGAAAGAAGAAGCATTTAAATAAAGGAATTGTCAAAAACTGTCTCTTGTCATTTTTAACATTTTTGACAGTTTTTTAGTGAAATGGTAGGGGTAAGTACCCCCTTAACATTTCACACAGGGGGGGGCCGGGATCAGGGGGTCCCCTTGTTAAAGGGGGCTTCCAGATTCCGATAAGCCCCCTGCCCGCAGACCCCCACAACCACCGGCCAGGGTTGTGGGGATGAGGCCCTTGTCCTCATCAACATGGGGACAAGGTGTTTTGGGGGGCTACCCCAAAGCACCCTCCCAATGTTGAGGGCATGTGGCCTGGTACGGTTCAGGAGGGGGGGGGCGCACTCTCGTCCCCCCCTCTTTTCCTGCGGCCTGCCAGGTTGTGTGCTCGGATAAGGGTCTGGTATGGATCTTTGGGGGGACCCCACGCCGTTTTTTTTTTTTTTTTTTTTTTTGGCGCGGGGTTCCCCTTAAAATCCATACCAGACCTGAAGGGCCTTGTATGGAATTTAGGGGGTCTCCCACGTCTTTTTTTTTTTTTTTTTTTTAATTTTGGTTCGGGGTTGCCCTGTGGGGAATTCCCATGCCGTTTTTATCAATGAACTTCTATGTGTATTGTCGGCAATGCAATAGCCGCGGGTAGTTTTAAATGGGTTTTTTTCCTTCGAAATGTCATTTTGCTGTCAGACTGTTCTAAACACAGGAAACATGCGCCCCTTTACAGGCATACTATAGACACCCCCCAGGTACGAAATTTAAAGGGATATTACACTTTTATTGTTTGACTTTAAGCATTATTAAAATCACTGCTCCTGAAAAAACGGCAGTTTTTAAAACTTTTTTTTTGCATTGATCCATGTCCCCTGGGGCAGGACCCAGGTCCCCAAAAACTTTTTATGACAATACCATGCATATAAGCCTTTAAAATTAGCACTTTTGATTTCTCCCATAGACTTTTAAAGGGTGTTCCGCGGCATTCGAATTTGCCGCGAACACCCCAAACATGAGTTTGACTCGAACTCGAAGCTCATCCCTATTCCCAACAAATGAGAAATGAGGAAGTTGGTCCCCAACCTGTCACCCGGGAGCAAGAAGAAGGTGGACTATCACAGTACAGATATGATTATACCTGTATCGTGAAAGTCAACCTTTTTCTTGCTCCTGGGAGACCGATTGGGGACCGACTTCCTCATTTCTCCATTTCTCATATATTGGACGATGGTACACCCCCCTACTAATTAATTGAACCTATGGTTTTAGAGGCTATATATTTTCTTCTCAACAAATGAGGTGGAGATACTGTGCACCATATGAAAGGTCCATCTCCATTCCTCAATATAACGTCATATTCCCAACAAATGAGGAGGAGATACTGTACACCATATGAAAGGTCCATCTCCATTCCTCAATATCACATCATGTTCCCAACAAAAGAGATTGAAATGCTGTCCAAATATGAAAGGTCCATCTCCATTCCCAAATATAACATGTTCCCAACATATATGGTGGAGATACTGTACACCATATAAAAGGTCCATCTCCATTCCTCAATATAACGTCATGTTCCCAACAAAAGAGATGGAAATACTGTCCAAATATGAAAGATCCATCTCCATTCCTCAATATAACATTGTGTCCCCAACAAATGAAGAGGAGATACTGTACACCAGATTAAAGGTCCATCTCCATTCCTTAATATAATGTCATGTTCCCGAGAAATGAGGAATTCGGCCCCTAACCTGTCCCCCAGGAGCAAGAAAAAGGTGGACTATCACGGTACAGATATGATTTATACCTGTACAGTGATAGTCCACCTTTTTCTTGCTCTTGGGGGATCGGTTGGGGACCGACTTCCTCATTTCTCATATATTGGACAATGGTACACCCCCCCTATTAATTAATTAAACCTATAGTTTTAGAGGCTCATTTGTTGGGAATACAATATATATATATATATATATATATATATATATTTTCTTCCCAACAAATGAGGAGGAGATACTGTACATCATATGAAAGGTCCATCTCCATTCCTCAATATAACGTCATATTCCCAACAAATGAGGAGGAAATACTGTACACCATATGAAAGGTCCATCTCCATTCCTCAATATAATGTCATGTTCCCAACAAATGAGGAGGAGATACTGTACACCATATGAAAGGTCCATCTCCATTCCTCAATATAATGTCATGTTCCCAAGAAATGAGGAATTCGTCCCTCAACCTGTCCCCCAGGAGCAAGAAAAAGGTGGACTATCACAGTACAGATATGATTTATACCTGTACGGTGATAGTCCACCTTTTTCTTGCTCTTGGGGGATCGGTTGGGGACCAACTTCCTCATTTCTCATATATTGGAGAATGGTACACCCCCTACTAAATTAAACCTATGGTTTTAGAGGCTATATATTTTCTTCCCAACAAATGAGGAGGAGATACTGTACACCATATGAAAGGTCCATCTCCATTCCTCAATATAAGGTCATGTTCCCAACAAATGAGGAGGAGATGCTGTACACCATATGAAAGGTCCATCTCCATTCCTCAATATAAGGTCATGTTCCCAACAAATGAGGAGGAGATGCTGTACACCATATGGAAGGTCCATCTCCATTCCTCAATATAACGTCATGTTCCCAACAAATGAGGAGGAGATACTGTACACCATATGAAAGGCCCATCTCCATTCCTCAATATAATGTCATGTTCCCAACAAATGAGGAGGAGATCCTGTACACCATATGAAAGGTCCATCTCCATTCCTCAATATAATGTCATGTTCCCAACAAATGAGGAGGAGATACTGTACACCATATGAAAGGTCCATCTCCATTCCTCAATATAACGTCATGTTCCCAACAAATGAGGAGGAGATACTGTACACCATATGAAAGGTCCATCTCCATTCCTCAATATAACGTCATGTTCCCAACAAATGAGGAGGAGATACTGTACACCATATGAAAGGTCTATCTCCATTCCTCAATATAATGTCATGTTCCCAACAAATGAGGAGGAGATACTGTACACCATATGAAAGGTCCATCTCCATTCCTCAATATAACGTCATGTTCCCAACAAATGAGGAGGAGATACTGTACACCATATGAAAGGTCCATCTCCATTCCTCAATATAACGTCATGTTCCCAACAAATGAGGAGGAGATACTGTACACCATATGAAAGGTCCATCTCCATTCCTCAATATAACGTCATGTTCCCAACAAATGAGGAGGAGATACTGTACACCATATGAAAGGTCCATCTCCATTCCTCAATATAATGTCATGTTCCCAACAAATGAGGAGGAGATACTGTACACCATATGAAAGGTCCATCTCCATTCCTCAATATAACGTCATGTTCCCAACAAATGAGGAGGAGATACTGTACACCATATGAAAGGTCCATCTCCATTCCTCAATATAATGTCATGTTCCCAACAAATGAGGAGGAGATACTGTACACCATATGAAAGGTCCATCTCCATTCCTCAATATAACGTCATGTTCCCAACAAATGAGGAGGAGATACTGTACACCATATGAAAGGTCCATCTCCATTCCTCAATATAACGTCATGTTCCCAACAAATGAGGAGGAGATACTGTACACCATATGAAAGGTCCTTCACCATTCTTCATTAAAATCTCATATTATGAGGTGGAGAAAGTTCTGTCTTCCTTATTCCCGATCCATGCCAGAGCTTCTGTTAAATACTTTAAACATTCGACCCAGATATATATGACTGATGGATACAAGACTTATGTTTTTATTTGAAAATTTTCTTTCTGACAGATGAAGACTGGGCTGGGAGTAGGAACGCCTCGGAGGTACTCTTTATTTTATCTCCAGACTGTAATAAAGAAGATGAAGTCATGGCTCCGTGTTCTCCGGAAGTAATTCCCATTACTGATAATACTCCTCAGAGAACTTACCATTTGGAGAGCTCCACGGACCTGTCCAATCCTGAGGAATCTCCCGATAAGCCACAGACTGGGTCTTCACAAAGCCCTCAAACCTCAGACAATATGGAAACATCGGGAGATCCACCTCATCCCAAGGAACCTTCTTCAAGCCATAAAGGAGAGCATTCCTTGTCATGTCCAGAGTGCGGGAAATGTTTCACTCAGAAAGGAAACCTCATCAGGCACCAGAAAATTCACACGGGCGAGCGTCCATTTTCATGTTCGGAGTGCGGGAAATCTTTCATACAGAAAGTAAGCCTTCTTCTGCACCAGAGAAATCACACCGGCGAACGCCCCTTTGAATGCGCGGACTGCGGGAAAAGTTTTAACGGGAAAAGCCTGCTTCATAGACACCAGAAAATTCACGTGGGCGAGCGACCTTTCTCGTGTTTAGAGTGCGGGAAGAGTTTTTTCCAGAAAGGAGGTCTTCTTCTGCACCAGAGAAATCACGCCGGCGAACGCCCCTTTTTATGTTCGGAGTGCGGGAAAAGCTTTAACGAGAAGAGCGTGCTGCTCAGACACTCGAGAATTCACACGGGGGAGCGTCCTTTTTCGTGTTCGGAGTGCGGGAAAAGCTTCGCTCTGAACAGAGACCTTGTCAAGCATCAGATGGACCACAAAGGGGAGCTCCAGTTTTCCAGTTTGATATCCGGGAAACCCTTCATTAGGAAAAGCGTCGTCATTAGAAACAAGAGAATCCACAATCGCCAGGGTCCCTTTCAATGCTCCGAGTGCGGGAAATGTTTTCCAGAGAGAGGAGAACTTTCTGAACACCAGAGAAGTCACGCAACGGAATATCCTTGTTCAGAGTGCGGGAAATGTTTCAGTCAGAAAAGAGCACTCCTTACGCACCAGAGAGCTCACACGGCGGTGCATCCTTATTCATGTTCGGAGTGCGGGAAATCTTTCACTGTAAGAGCAAGGTTTCTCGCACACCAGAGAATCCACACGGGCGAGCGTCCTTTTCCGTGTTCCGAGTGCGAGAAAAGTTTCGCCGTGAGAGCGAGGCTCCTTGTACATCAGAGGATCCACACGGGCGAGCGCCCCTTTCCGTGTTTAGAGTGCGGGAAATGTTTTGCCGAGAAACGCGTACTTCTCATACACCGCCGGGTCCACACGGGCGAGCAGCCCTACTCCTGTACAGAGTGCGGGAAGCGCTTCGCCGAGAGGCGACAACTTCTTCGGCACCAGAAATTCCACACGGGCGAGCGCCCTCACTCGTGTCCCGAGTGCGGGAAATGTTTTGCTCTAGAAGGAGACCTTTTGAAGCACCAGCGCAGCCACGCCCCCAAGGGTCCCTTTCCATGCGTAGAGTGCGGGAAAAGTTTCCACCTAAAAGCGAGGCTTCGTTTGCACCACAGAACTCACACGGGCGAGCGTCCCTACTCGTGCTCGGAGTGCGGAAAGCGCTTCACTCAAAGGGGGAGCCTTCTGATACACCAGAGGGTCCACACGGGCGAGCGGCCTTTTTCTTGCCCGGAGTGCGGGAGGTGTTTTTCCGAGAAGAGCATGCTCCTCATACACCAGAGGGTCCACACGGGCGAGCGCCCCTTTTTGTGTACGGAGTGCGGGAGGCGCTTCAGCCAGAAGGCCAGCCTTCGCAAGCACCAGAGAAGCCACGTCCGCAGGGGCCCTTTTTCGTGTGAGGAGTGCGGGAAATGTTTTAAACACGAAGGTAATTTCATTCGGCATCAGAGCGCTCACACTTGCTGAAGCTGTTTGCAAAAGTATGGCGGCTTCCAACAGATGGAATGGATCAGTCCATAGGAGGAGCGTGTGAGGAAGTGGTACGTCCCGCCACCGACCGACTGTTCACCTCTATGTAATCCATCGATCTTCTTCTCTCTCTCTCTTTTTTTTTTTTTTTTTTGACCCCCATTTGGCTCGTTAAATAAATTGTAATAATTTTGTTATATCTATTCATTAAAGTGTAAATAAAGCCTGTTGATCCTGCCAGAAACCTTTTGTGGGCTGATGACTTCCTATTCAATTATATTAAATTTATATATATTTTTTTAATTTTTTATATATATATATATATATATATATATATATATATATATATATATATATATATATATATATATATATATATATATATATATATATATAAAATATTTTTTACATTTATTTTTTTATATATAAATTTATATATATATTTTAGATTTTTTAAATTTAAAAAAATTAATATAAATAAAGACAAAAAAAGGGGTTTTAACTTGTAAACACCGAGTCTGAAAAATAGACCTGATCCTTCAGTAACGAAACAAATTTTTTTATATATATATATATATATATATACCCCCTGTTTCCCCAAAAATAAGCCCTCCCCTGAAAATAAGACCTACAAGGACTTTAACTAGGGCTTTTTTGGGGGGTAGGGCTTATATTGCAACCATCACCGACAATCACGCTAGGTCTTATTTTTGGGGAAACAGGGTGTATATATATATATATATTTATGGTCGGAGCCCTATGTCCGATATGGACATAGAAAACACTTATAGTAAAGATAAGACTTACCATCGGAAATAGACCTAAAAGTGTGGACTTACCATATGAAATGGACCTGAAAGTGTGCCTTGGTCTCATGGCCGGTATGCCAAAATAAGGGGGCAAAAACATTCAGGTAGGGTTATAATTTTATTGGTTTTCAGTTATTTATTGAGCCAATTTGGAGAATGCCTGTGCCATCTCAGTTTGTGGATTGGGGATGTACCGGGCGAAGCAGGCTGATTTCCACCTGCCTAGTCTTTTGATGATGTGATCTGGCACCCCGTGGCGGGACGCCGCGGAGGCTGCTCCGATGCGGAAAGAGTGTCCGGAATACTGACTAGGGTTAAGGTGAAGATTGCGGAGAAGTATCCTTATGTGGCTCACAAACTGAGAGGCGTTTAAGGGTTTGACTGGAAATGGTAGAAGGGGACTGCTGTCTGGTTGCTCAGGCAGGAGAGATAGGAGTCGGTTGAGTACAGCGACTGGACACCAGCTGTTGTTGGTTCTGTAGAGGTGGATGTTCACTCCCGAGCCCGTTTGCTGGGTTTTAGAGACCTCGAGGTGCAGGATAAAGTGGTCTTGGTGTCGAAGCAAGTGTCGTCTGCATAGTACTTGGTCTGTGGGTTTGTTAGAGGTGAATTCGCCAGGCCGCAAGAACCCATAGTAAGCTAAATATATGGCTGCTTGTAAGACCGTGCTGGGGAGCAGACCGAATGGCGAAGTAGCCAGAATATTTGACATGTCCCTAAAGATGGGCCCCGTAATGGGCAAGCGCTTAGTGCTGATGACTGGTTGTTGTCTCTGTATTCCCCTTAGGATGGCTCGTATAGCGTGAGATGAGAACAGTGACGATTTCGTCGGGTCTTCAAGCGCCATGAAATGTTGAATGCCGGCTAGGTATAACCGGATGGTGTTGTAGGATAAGGCTAGCTGCGTGTGGCAGTGTGCCGTGAAGGCCAGTACCTGTTTGATATCTGTTGGTTCTTTGCGGCTGGACGTGAGGAATTTATTGAAGGCTTTCCAAGCTGTCTGGTAGGCTTTGAGTGTGTTGCGGGAGAGGGAATTATTTATGAGTTGCGTAGCTCCGTGTAGATGTTGCACTAGTCCAGGGTCAGTTGTGACCAGACGGGGATAGGGGCCGACATTGGATCGGCATCGGGAACCTGTTTGAAAAAGGAGGGATAATTGAAACGTGATAGTGCGTCAGCTGCTGAGTTGTATCTGCCGGGAATGAATTCACAGTGTATGTTGAACTGATGTTGTAAAGACAGTTGTACCAACCTGCGCAGGAAGGACATGACTGCTAGGGACTTGGACCTGCCTCTGTTGATGATGTCTGCCGTGGCCTGGTTGTCGGTGGTGAAGACTACGGTTTGTCCTGTCCAGTGGTGGCCCCAGAGTTGTGCGGCTGCCACTATGGGATAAAGCTCAAAGAGGGCAGATGTTTGGGAAAAGCCGGGTATCAACAGTATCTGTTGAGGCCAGGGTCCTGAAAACCAATGATGGCCAAAAATTGCCACGAAACCTGTGGAGGCTGCAGCGTCAGTCACTACCTGGGGTGAATGGATCGAAACCATAGGTATAAATAGAGATATGCCATTCCAGGCGGACAAGAATTCCTCCCACATTGATAGGTCCGCTATAGCTGCGGAGTCTAATTTCAAAATCTGATCAGGGTCTTGAGTTTCTGACAGAAATCTCAGCAGGCGTGACACAAATGTGCGGCCTTGTGGGATAATTCGCATAGCGAAGTTGAGCATACCCAGGAGAGACTGCAACTGTTTTTTGGTACAGCCCTTGGTGTGTGTAAACTCGTGAAGGACTGCCCTAATGCGTGTTAATTTGTCGGGGGGGAGACTGGCCTGCATTGCGCAGGTATCCAAGCTGACCCCGAGAAAGGTGATGATGTTTGCTGGACCATCGACTTTGTGCTCGGCGATAGGAACGTTGAGGTTTCCAAAAATAACTCTAAGTTTGTCGAGATCTGCTGGGGGTTTGTTGGGCGGTTCTATCAGTAGGAAGTCATCCAGGTAATGGATGACTTCATGGCATTGGCCCTTGTGTAATAGTATCCAAACGAGGGACTGTGCGAACGTGTCGAAGAGCCACGGGCTACTCTTCGAACCGAAGGTGAGTTTCGTAGCAAAATAATATGCTTCCTTCCATTTGATGCCATGCCAGCACCAAAGGGATGGGTGGATGGGCAGGAGTTTGAAGGCATCCGATATGTCGGCTTTGGAGAGCCAGGCACCTGTGCCTGCTTTGATGATCGCTTGTATTGCCATGTCAACGGAGGAATATTTTAGGGAAAACTCTTCGGAGGGGATCAGGGAATTGAGACTGGGTATGTGCGAAGAACGAGGCGCAGACAAGTCGTACACCAAACGCAATTTATTAGAGAATTTGCCCTTGACAAGCCCAATAGGGCTGACTCTCCATGTGCTGAAAGGGGGGCAAGTGAAAGGGCCTATTACGTAGTCTCGATCTACCTCTGTCTGTAAGAGCTGATCTATGGCCTGTTCGTCGATGGCTGCCGAACGAAGATTGGCGCATTCGTGAGTACTGTGGGGCAGTGCGATGAGGCCGGTGTGAAAGCCTACTGTGAAGCCTTGGATAAGGTAGGTGGCCAGGGAAGGGGTGGGGTGTGAAGTGAGATACAGTCCTAGCCATAAGATGTTGATTCGGCTTAGTCATGCCCTCTTGTGTTGCTTGACTTCACACAAATTCCTAGGGTGTGCTCTTTGGCATATAGTGCAGATGTGAAGTAGACGGCATTGGCTGAAGTTGCAGGACCCATAGTTGTAGTTGTTACAGATGGCTGCCCCTCCCACGGTTCGGACTGGGCGTCCGAGTTTGTCCACCTGAGGCGTTGGTTCAGGGATCGACTGGCCCTGTACTGTACCTGAGGTAGAGGGGAACTCGAAGGGCCGTCTGATCGCCGTATTGGCACACCAGGTGGCAGTGTGGGTGGAAGACTGGCAAATTGCACACAGAGGTGAGCGTAAGCCGGCAAAGTGGCGGCAGAAGAGCTCTGTGTCCATGAGACTCCAATCTGTGGTGATCTGGTATTGTGCGAATCTGGCGGCTGCCTTGGCTGAGAAGGAACGATGATAATCGTAGAAGGCGAAACCTCCATACTTGTGGCCCAAGTCTACCACAGTATGGAGGTATAAGTCCAGCTCTTCCCGCCTGCTAGGGGTGGCTGAGCACAGGACATCTCTGAGCATGCCAAAGGCCAGGGTAAATTCGGGGACTGATAGCTTGCGGTTCAGCCTGGGGTCTTTGGCTTTAAGGACCACCGATATGTCACCCCAGGAGTAGGCCTTATTTTCTGCTAAATCATGCACGGAGATCAGGAGAGAGGCCAGGTTGACGTCCTTGCCGTCTAAAATGTCCTTCCTGATACTGGTTGGGACCAGATGGGAGGGGTAGACAATGGCGCTTGAGCCTGAGGTACCTGTAGGAAGAGGTGTCAAGGTCTGAATTGCCGTTGGGTCGGGGACAGCCGTGGCCGGTCCGGCCTCCAGAAGTGCCACCCTGGCTTGGACGTCTGCAACTGAGGTGGATAGAGATGACACCATCGTGTGTAACTGCGAAATGGCCGATGATATGGACTGGAGGGATGCCTGTTGGGTACTGGGTCCTGCTGCTGATGGGGGGAAGAGGAGTTTGAAGAGCTCGCCTTTCCTCGCTGTGGCGGGGAAGGGGACACCTCTGCGTCTGAGCTCTGCCGTCAGTTTGGGGATAGTCCATCCCCTGAGGGATTGCACGCTGCCGCTTTCTGAAACCGGAGTAGGTGATAGAGGGGCCGTGAAGTCTTCACTGCCGGCCTGGGACATGGTTGCTCTGGTGAGGATCTCGAGCTTTATTTCCTGGTTGACTGTAACCTATTGGGGGTGAGATGAATTTCAAGTTTTTCTTTGATCCGCTGAGTCATACTTACCCGACTTATTCTCCCTTTCCCCCCTTTTTTTTTTTTTTTTTTTTTTTTTTTACCTGGGGGGATATCGTCCAACCTGGTGCAGGGTGGACCTACTGAACTTTGACTGACCTGAGGAAGATGAAAGGTGACAATTCGTGAAGGGATTGCTAAGTAACTTGGAGCAATGATTTCTATGGTGCTTGCAATTTGTGACAATAAAATGGTTCGAAATGTTTGCCTTGATTGTGAAATGAATGAACTGCATGACAGAGGTGCGGCCTGGTCGTGTCACGATTTGTTCGACCGTGAACCGGGCTCTGGAGCATGTATTGAAATGAGGCAACTGAAAATATTGGTGCTCCTGGGACGAATCGGTGCTTGTTTGATGCATCTGGATTCAAATAGGAGTGCAGTATTAAATGAAAAATGAGAGAAATGATTGTTTTGACCGAGGCTCGAATTGGTTGTGCCGTGTTAGCGACTGGCAACTAACCGAGCTCTGGTGTAGGTATGAAATGTGATCGGAACCAGTGATGCATGCCGTGACGAATCGGTGCGCCTCGGATGCGACTGGTTTCGAAACGGTGATGCGTTGTGGGAGTGAAATGGTAGAAATTGCATGACAGAGATACGGGTCAATCCCTGGTGTCTGCGATTCAGCTATGATCCGGATTTCTGGGGCATGTATCAGAAATGTGGCCAATCCTGGGCACGCCGAGACGAATCGGTGCATTTTCATGCGACTGAATTCCTGTCGGAACGTGATACGTGGGAATGAAATGATAACCATGACAGAGGTACAATTGACTGATAAACGTAACTCTGGAGCATGTATAGAAATGAGGCCAATCCTGGGGCACGCCGAGACGAATCGGTGCATTTTTCGTGCGACTGAATTCATGTCGGGACGTGATACATGGAAATGAAATGATAACCATGACAGAGATACAATTGACTGATAAACGTAACTCTGGAGCATGTATAGAAATGAGGCCAATCCTGGGGCACGCCGAGACGAATCGGTGCATTTTTCATGCGACTGAATTCATGTCGGGACGTGATACATGGAAATGAAATGATAACCATGACAGAGGTACAAATGACTGATAAAACGTAACTCTGGAGCATGTATAGAAATGAGGCCGTAATAACTGGGGCACACCGGAACGAATCGGCGCACCTTTTGGTGCGATTGGATTCAAATCGGAGCGCGGTAGGTGACTGAAATGAGAAATGATTTGAAATGTCCGAAATGAGTTTTTTAGAAATGTTTTCAGAAAAGAGAAATGATTTGAAATGTCCGAATGAGTTTTTAGAAATGTCTCTGAAATGAGAAATGACTGGTATCGAATTAACTTGATTTGATAATTTGCAAGTTGCGACTGGCTATGGCTGTTTAGTAATACCGACATGCTAGAAATGAAGCGGCGTCAGCGTCGCTGTGCTATCGAATTGTGACATATCGAAAGTACGAGCGATATACATTGCAGTTTGTGCGATGCGGGTGAAACGAAATTTTGAACTCACGGTTTAGTGACATGATATGAAAAACGAAAAGTCCGACGGGACCTTACCTGCGACAGCCAAGCCAGACGCGTGGTACAACTATAACGAAAACGCGGACTTCGAATGTTTTGAGTACGGAGTATCGAATACGGGAACTGCGAGGCAAGAACTTGCGGACGCTGGTATATCGAATAGTCGGCTTAGTGACGTATATCGCGCACAGGAAACCGACAAGCACCACAGGTGAGCGGGCTGCTTAAATACCCCCCGGGCTCCTCCCCATAAATTCAGGCCACCATATTGGCCTTCCTACATATATATATATATATATATATATACCTTATCTTTCACAAAATATTCAAAAAAATAAAAAAATTGGCCTAACTTTACTGTTGTCTTATTATTTTTACTTCAAAAAAGTGTGTTTTTTTTTCCTCCAAAAATTGCGCTTGTAAGACCGCTGCGGAAATACGGTGTGACAGAAAGTATTGCAACAACCGCCATTTTATTCTCTAGGGCAGTGATGGCGAACCTTGGCACCCCAGATGTTTTGGAACTACATTTTCTCCACTACACTGCAGAGTGCATGCGCATCATGGGAAATGTAGTTCCAAAACATCTGGGGTGCCAAGGTTCGCCATCACTGCCCTAGAGAATAAAATGGCGGTCGTTGCAATACTTTCTGTCACACCGTATTTGCGCAGCCGTCTTACAAGCACAATTTTTGGAGGAAAAAAATACACTTTTTTGACGTAAAAATAATAAGACAACAGAAAGAAAAGAGATCGGAATTTCATTGAGAAAATACAAAATAAAAAAGGAGAAATAGTAGGGGCCACTAGAGAGATAGCAGAAGAGTTTAGGAAGTTTTATGAAGCCCTGTATACCATTGGACAAAAGGGAGGGGGTGACCATCTTAATAGTTTGAGGACAGAGGAATTTCTGAAGGGGGCGGGGTTAATGGGTCTCTCAGAAGAGGAAAAATCAGCCTTAGATAGCCCTATAACTGTAGAGGAAATATATACCCCGGGCCCGACGGTTTTACCAATAGCTATCTTAAAAGATACAAACACATTTTGGTACCTAAACTCTGCCATTTCTGGAATAAACTGGGCCCTGATAGCCTCATGAGGGATGAGGCCCTTCTGGCAACTATTTCATTGATCGCAAAAGAGGGGAAAAATAACATGCTTTGTTCAAGTTACAGACCTATTGCCTTGTTAAATGCCGACGTGAAACTATACGCCAAAGTGTTGGCGAACAGACTTAGGGACAAAATTAGTTTCTTGGTGCATCCAGACCAGGTTGGTTTTGTCCCGGGTCGACAGGGTAGGGACAACGGGGTACGAGCATTGTTCCTACTGGACTCCATCAAATCAGGGGGACCCCCAGCTCTATTCCTGTCAATGGACGCGGAAAAAGCGTTTGACAGGGTAGACTGGGGGTTCATGGTTAAAACCCCGGAAGTGATGGGGATCGGCCCTAGGTTTATCGCCTGGGTGAAAATATTATACAATCACCCATTAGCTGCCGTGAAGGTAAATGGGGTTCCCTCTAGTCCATTTAGGATGCAGAACGGCACGACGCAGGGGTGTCCCCTGTCACCATTATTGTTCATCTTGTCTTTGGAGCCTCTCTTGGCGACCATACGAAATAAAACAGATTGCAGAGGGGTAATGGTAGGTCAAGATGAACATAAATTAGCGGCATTCGCCGATGATGTGATCTTTTTTATAACGAATCCCCAGGATTACGATCCCTAATTTGCTCGGGATATTGAAGAGATATGGAGATATTGCCGGCTTTAAAATAAATCCGAGCAAATCAGAGATTCTTAATATTAACGTGGGGAGAAAAGAAGTAGAGTTTGTCAAAATCCTTTCCCTTCCCTTGGAGGAAGGTAATCAATTATTTAGGAATTAAACTGGCCGGCTCACTGGAAAAGTTGTACCGGATTAACTACATTCCCATGTTAGACGAAATCAGACAGGAAGTAAGTAGGATGTCGCGGCGGCCCCTTTAATGGTTCGGTCGCATTAATGCGGCTAAAATGTTGTTAATTCCTAAAATAACATATAAATTTCAGATGATGCCAATCCCCCTGCCTGGGTATTTTTTCAGAGCTTTACGAGGGTTGGTGTCGAGGTTTGTCTGGCGTGGCAAAAAGCCAAGAATAGCTCACTCAGTTTTGATTAGGGGGAAAAAAAAAAGGAGGCCTTTCCCTTCCGGACCTCCTATAGATATTACACTGCAGTAGTTCTGTCACGGGTGGTTGAATGGTCAAAGGGGGACTCAGATAGGAGGTGGGCGAATATAGAACATAGTTTAAGCAGCACTGATTTGGGACACATAATCTGGAATCCGGTAAAATTTAGGACACTTAGCACTAGTACAGCATTACTCACGCGAAACAAGCTTAAAATATGGGATCAGGTGCATACACGTAATAAATGGAGTTATAATTCACCCTTGATTTATTTCAAAGATAATACATTTTTAGAACCAGGGATGCGGGAGGTGGGAGGGAATTGGATAAAGAATAGTAGTATGCAATTGAAAGATATTATTAAAGGGGGGAAATTACGCCCCTATCGTGAATTAAAAGCAGAGACAGACCTTATGGTGGTCAACGCTTGGAGGTACATGCAGTTGTCGCTCTTCATTGAAAAACTCCCAAAGCCAATCAGAGGAGAGGAAGATTACAGGCCACTTGAGCGGTTATGCAGGAGAGATAGACCGGGCAACGTTATCTCTCTCATCTACAAAATTCTTTCTGAGGGGGGAGAACTGGATGCGCCTCCTTATATTAAAAAAATGGGAAAGGGAGTTGGGGTCACATTGTAGTTTATTCACAGTAGAGAGGATTTTGAAAATGGTACATGTTGCTTGGGCCGATATTATGCGGTCGGAGACCTACTTTAAATGTTTAGCACGATGGTATGCCACGCCAGACAGACTTAGTAAACTATACCCAGACACTTCGGATAGATGCTGGAGGGGGTGTTCCTACCTGGGAACAATGTCACATATATGGTGGGAGTGCCCGGTTATTAAAGCTTACTGGAAGAAAATTATATTATTAATTTATAAAATAACTAAGGAATCGTTAGTAGAGGATCCGTGGATTTGTTTATTCCATGGGACTAAGAAACCGTTTAAGCAGTACCAATTTTCACTTGTTCCAATACTATTAGATGTAGCAAAGACACAGATAGCAAGGTCATGGTTGCAGCCGGAATCAGTGCCGGGACAAGGTCATTTGGTGCCCAGGGCGAAGATGGCAAACTGCACCCCCCCCCCCCCCCCAATTATTGTCACTGTTCACTCTCTGGGGATTTCCGCAGGTATTCTTGCCCACATTCCCTCCAGCTCTCCTTTCTGTACAAATCCCCCAGATCCCTCTATTCACACATCCCTCCAGCTCTCCTTTCTGTACAAATCCCCCAGATCCCTCTATTCACACATCCCTCCAGCTCTCCTTTCTGTACAAATCCCCCAGATCCCTCTATTCACACATCCCTCCAGCTCTCCTTTCTGTACAAATCCCCCCAGATCCCTCTATTCACACATCCCTCCAGCTCTCCTTTCTGTACAAATCCCCCAGATCCCTCTATTCACACATCCCTCCAGCTCTCCTTTCTGTACAAATCCCCCCAGATCCCTCTATTCACACATCCCTCCAGCTCTCCTTTCTGTACAAATCCCCCCAGATCTCCTCTCTGCACACATCCCTACAGCTCTCTTTTCTCTACAAATCCCCCCAGATCTCCTCTCTGCACACATCCCTCTAGCTCTCCTTTCTTTACAAATCCCTCCAGATCCCTCTCTGCACACATCCCTACAGCTCTCTTTTTTTCTACAAATCCCCCCAGATCTCCTCTCTGCACACATCCCTCCAGCTCTCCTTTCTTTACAAATCCCCCCAGATCCCTCTATTCACACATCCCTCCAGCTCTCCTTTCTGTACAAATCCCCCCAGATCCCTCTCTGCACACATTCCCTCCAGCTCTCCTTTCTGTACAAATCCCCCCAGATCCCTCTCTGCACACATCCCTACAGCTCTCTTTTCTCTACAAATCCCCCCAGATCTCCTCTCTGCACACATCCCTCCAGCTCTCCTTTCTTTACAAATCCCCCCACCTCCTTCTCTGCACACATCCCTCCGGCTCTCCTTTCTTTACAAATCCCCCCAGATCCCTTTCTGCACACATCCTTCCAGCTCTCCTTTCTTTACAATTCCCCCCCAGATCCCTCTCTGCACACATTCCCTCCAGCTCTCCTTTCTCTACAAATCCCCCCCAGATCTCCTCTCTGCACACATCCCTCTAGCTCTCCTTTCTTTACAAATCCCTCCAAATCCCTCTAGCTCTCTTTTCTCTACAAATCCCCCCAGATCTCCTCTCTGCACACATCCCTCTAGCTCTCCTTTCTTTACAAATCCCCCCAGATCCCTCTCTGCACACATCCTTCCAGCTCTCCTTTCTTTACAATTCCCCCCAGATCCCTCTATTTACACATCCCTCCAGCTCTCCTTTCTCTACAAATCCCCCCCAGATCTCCTCTCTGCACACATCCCTACAGCTCTCCTTTCTTTACAAATCCCTCCAAATCCCTCTCTGCACACATTCCCTCCAGCTCTCCTTTCTCTACAAATCCCCCCCAGATCTCCTCTCTGCACACATTCCCTCCAGCTCTCCTTTCTTTACAAATCCCCCCAGATCTCCTCTCTGCACACATCCCTCCACCTCTCCTTTCTGTAGAAATCCCCCCAGATCTCCTCTCTGCACACATCCCCCAGATCTCCTTTCTGCACACATCCCTCTAGCTCTCCTTTCTCTACAAATCCCCCCAGATCTCCTCTCTGCTAACCCCCCCTTTCACTGTTCCCTCTGCACAAATTGCTACCTCTTCTCTCAGCACATATTCCCCCATCCCCCACACCTTTACAGTGCACTCCTGTCCTCTCTGTTCAACTTCAGTGTTTGGCAAACCCTCACCTTTTCCGATAGCCACCAGTCTCTATGGTATGTGCAGGCTTTTTTTTTTTTATTCAGAGTACAAAGAGCTCCACCTGCTGTAGCACAGAGCCGATGAGGAGTTTCAGAGCTCCTCGGCTCTGTGCTACAATGTCTCAGTAGCAGCAGCAAGCGGGGATAAGCTGCCTCTGGAGTCACTGCAGCTGTGGCTTACAGTGCTGGTGGCAGAAGCGTGCACAAGGGCTCGAGGGCAGCAGCAGTGAGTGCTCAGAGCTAACACAGAAAAACAAGTAGAGGAAGTGAGCTCTGCATAAAACTTCCTCTACTGGCTATGTGTTACCTGACAGGTCGGAGAGGAGAGGGCTGGCAATACACACGTTTTTTCTGAACTGCTGGTTCCTCCTCGGCGGCTCCTCCCGCAGCTTCGGCAGCAGCTCTCTGCTCTCCTCCTATACCGCCTCCGGCCGTGAGTGACGTCACGCCGACGGGACTACAAAGCGCCTTCATAGGGGGAGTGAAGGGGCAGCTCTGACAGGATAGCTGGTGCGGACTGTGTAGGCTTGTGCCAGGTGCAGGAGCGCACTTGGCACATTACAGCAGTAAGGTACAGACAATTACAGTACAGCGAGGGGTGCCAACTAGTGTGTACTGTGAAGCACACTGCCAGCACTTCACCTGCGCCCCCCTCCCTCCCACAAATTGTACCGCCCAGGGCATCCGCCCCTTCCGCCCCTGCCTTGTACCGGCCCTGGCCGGAATGTCCAAGTTTACGGGACTGGCTCTTTCGAATCAATGAAATATATAATATAGAATATAAGGAATACCCAGGTGAGGAGACAGAGGAAGGTACAGAGGGTAGAGACAAATGGGCAGTGTGGAGGAAATTCAAGAGATCTTGGTCTTATCTAACGGAGAGCACTAGTTAAATCTCCGGTTTTGGGTACTTGGAAAATTAGGGAGGATATATGGAACTGGGTTAAGCTCTGCTGTAGCCACCTGCAGGAAGGGGGGTGGGGAGGGAGGGGAGAGGAGGGGGGAGGGGAATAAATCTGTTGGGGGATTTTGTATATCTTTTTACGATAATACTTGGTAATTAATGGTATTGAATTTCTTTGATTTATTCTTGTTTTGTACTTAAAACATTTATAAATAAAGAATTAAAAAAAAAAAAAATAAGACAACAGTAAAGTTAGGCAAATGTTTTTTTTTTTTTTTTTTAATATTTTGTGAAAGATAAGGTTACGCCGAGTAAATTGATACCCAACATGTCACGCTTGAAAGTTGTGCCCGCTCGTGGAATGGCGACAAACTTTTCCTCCGTAAAAATCTCCATAGGCGAGGTTTTTAATAGGTTACAATTTCTACAGTTTTGAGTTAGAAAAGAATAGAATAGAAAATAAAATAGTAAAATAGAAAAGAATAAAATAGAATATGACCATCTTCTGATATTTGAATAGAATAGATTTGAATAGAATAGAAATTCGAATTTCCAAATAAAATAAAAGGAATAAAATAGAAAATACAAGAATGGAAAATAATAGAGTAAAACAGAACAGAATACAAAATAGAATAGAAAAAAACAGAATAGAAAATAAAAGAATAGAGTAAAACAGAACAAAATAGAATAGAAAATAAAGGAATAGAATAAAAAAATAGAATAGAATATAACCATCTTTTGAAATTTGAATTTCGAATAGAATAAATTTGAATAGAAAAGAATAGAATAAAATAGAAAGAATATAACCATCTTCTGAAATTTGAATAGAATAAATTTGAATAGGAAAGAATAGAATAGGAAATAAAATAGTAAACTAGAAAATCATAGAACAGAATAAACAATAGAAAAGAATAAAAACGAAAGAATATAACATAAACGTTATCCGAAATTCAAACTTTGAATAGAATAAATTTGAATAGAATAGAATAAAAAAAAATTCTATTCAAATTTCAGAAGATGGATATATTCCTTCTATTTTATTCTATTCCTTTATATTCTTTTATATGTTATTCTGTTTCATTTTCTATTCTATTTTGCTCTGTTTTACTCTATTCTTTTATTTTCTATTCTGTTCCTTTTTTTTTTCTATTCGATTTTGTATTCTGTTTTACTCTATTATATTCTATTCTTTTATATTCTATTATATTTTTTTCTATTTTATTCCTTTTTATTTTATTCTCTTTGGAAATTCGAATTTGATTAAAAAACTATTCTTTTGAAAAATCTGTTTATTCGATTCGAAAACTATTCTGATTCAAATATCGTCTGAAGTTTTGATTTAGTTATTTTCGAATTCGTTTAAATTCGTTACTATTGCAATTTGGAAATTCAGATACATTTTGGATTTCCAAATAACGAAAAATGTATCTGAATTTCAATTTTGTAACAAAGCGAACCGCACACGTCTAGTCGGTAGTTGTTTAAATGCACCGGTACTTTCAGGCTCGGTTCTTTCAGCTGACAGCGGGATTCCCCCCACTGACAGCTGAAATGTAAAGGAAAAATAAACGTCAATTATCGGTTGTTAAGGCGCGGGGCCGACACTTCCCTAACAACCGACGACTCCTTCAGATGTCAGTGGGGTTCCTCTATTGACAGCTGAAGTATTTATAAGTCCGGCAATTGGATCTGTCAGAGAAAAAGAAAGCAGCCAGGTTATGTTTATCAACAACATTGCTCAATGCTGAAACAGAAAGATACAAAGAAACATTGTTTCTTTTTGTATCCTTCTGTTTATTCATCTACAGATCAAAGCAATCAACTTCCCTCTGCAGATAAAGTCAGTTTAAAGCATTTTCTATTTTATAAACTATTCATAATTAAAACTTTTTTTTTTGGCTTCGTTCGGGGACGTACTAAACTGCATATTGGGATGATGGGATGATTGGATTATTGGCTGCAATACTGAGAACTCTCACTAGATGTCAGTGTACCATATACACATATATATGGTAATGACTCTGTTGTTTCTCAAAATATGTTATTCTTTACTGCAGTGCTTGATACAATGTTGCAAGAAGCAGTTGCTAATGTTTAACTCTTCACTTGCTGATATATATGCAGCTGTACAACAGGATACAGAAGTAATATAAAAATTACATTTGACCTGTTTTTGATGGGAATATGGGTAGAATTATTATTGCTCATGGGGATTATTGGAGGAATATCATGTTAACACCCGACAATGAACATATTTAATTAACAATAATAATATGCATATACTTTTTCTACATACGGATTATGGGTGGAATATTGTAGTTAGACATACAAAGGAATATATTAAACCTATTTCTGATATAAATATGTATATAATTATTTTTCTACATGGGTATTATTGGTGGAATATTGCTTATAAATATAGATAGCAACATATTTAACCCATTTATGATATGAAGATGCATGTAATTATATTTCTACATGGGGATTATTGGTGGAATATTGTTTATAAATATACATAGCAACGTATTAAACCCATTTCTAAAGAGAATATGCATATAGTTATTTTTTTACACGGGATTATTGGTGGAATATTGTTTAAAAATATACATAGCAACGTATTAAACCCATTTCTAATGAGAATATGCATATAATTATATTTCTACATGGGGATTATTGGTGGAATATTGTTTATAAATATACATAGCATGTATATTTAAACAATATTCCACCAATAATCCCGTGTAGAAAATACTATATGCATATTCTCTTTAGAAATGGGTTTAATACGTTGCTATGTATATTTATAAACAATATTCCACCAATCATCCCCATGTAGAAATATAATTATATGCATATTCTCATTGGAAATGGGTTTAATATGTTGCTATGTATATTTATAAACAATATTCCACCAATAATCCCCATGTAGAAATATAATTATATGCATATTCTCATTGGAAATGGGTTTAATATGTTGCTATGTATATTTATAAACAATATTCCACCAATAATCCCCATGTAGAAAAATAATGATATACATATTTATATCAGAAATAGGTTTAATATATTCCTTTGTATGTCTAACTACAATATTCCACCCATAATCCCTATGTAGAAAAAGTATATGCATATTATTATTGTTAATTAAATATGTTCATTGTCGGGTGTTAACATGATATTCCTCCAATAATCCCCATGAGCAATAATAATTCTACCCATATTCCCATCAAAAACGGGTCAAATGTAATTTTTATATTACTTCTGTATCCTGTTGTACAGCTGCATATATATCAGCAAGTGAAGAGTTAAACATTAGCAACTGCTTCTTGCAACATTGTATCAAGCACTGCAGTAAAGAATAACATATTTTGAGAAACAAGAGTCATTACCATATATATGTGTATATGGTACACTGACATCTAGTGAGAGTTCTCAGTATTGCAGCCAATAATCCAATCATCCCATCATCCCAATATGCAGTTTAGTACGTCCCTTCGTTCGGTAATATTTTTACACCTTTTAACATATACAATATTGTCAAAAGTATTGGGATGCCTGCCTTTACACGCACATGAACTTTAATGGCATCCCAGTCTTAGTCCGTAGGGTTCAATATTGAGTTGGCCCACCCTTTGCAGCTATAACAGCTTCAACTCTTATGGAAAGGCTGTCCACAAGGTTTAGGAGTGTGTCTATGGGAATGTTTGACCATTCTTCCAGAAGCGCATTTGTGAGGTCAGGCACTGATGTTGGATGAGAAGGCCTGGCTCGCAGCTCCGCTCTAATTCATCCCAAAGGTGTTTTTATTGCGTTGAGGTCAGGACTCTGTGCAGGCCAGTCAAGTTCCTCCACCCCAAACTCACTCATCCATGTCTT
Organism: Lithobates septentrionalis; assembly: GCA_037952835.1. Lineage (NCBI taxonomy): Eukaryota > Metazoa > Chordata > Amphibia > Anura > Ranidae > Lithobates > Lithobates septentrionalis. Next base: position 45,263 of record JBBDGP010000300.1, on the reverse strand, counting down.
TATGAACCTTGCTTTGCGCACTGGTCCAAATCATTTGGTGGAGGAGGGGGATTATGGTGAGGGGGTTGTCTTTCAAGGGTTGGGCTTGGCCCCTTAGTTCCAGTGAAGGGAACTCTTAAGACATCAGCATACCAAGAAATTTTGAACAATTTCATTCTCCCAACTTTGTGGGAGCAGTTTGGGGATGGCTCCTAAATTGGGAGAATGAAATTGTCGGTATGCCGACGCCTTAAGAGTTCCCTTCACTGGAACTAAGGGGCCAAGCCCAACCCCTGAAAAACAACCCCCACACCATAATCCCCCTCCACCAAATGATTTGGACCAGCGCACAAGGCAAGGTTCGTAAAGACATGGATGAGTGAGTTTGGGGTGGAGGAACTTGACTGGCCAAATTCCCGACATGTTTCAGCCACAGGGCTTCTTCAGGGATTAGATTGTCCACTAATGGTCATGACCTTCCCAAACAAAATGGTGTATACCTTGAATGGGTAGTGTAGATTAACACAGCAGAAGTATAGTGTAGACTTCACAGTTTGCTGTATATTGTTACCAATCACTTTTATGATGATCCCTTGCCCTCATGTGGTCATCTGTGGTTTTGCATGTACCTGGTCCAAATACATGTTTCACCCGCAGGGCTTCTTCAGGGTGAATATTGTCTGCTAATTGTCATGACCAGGGCTTTTTGTCCTCAGAGAATAGGTGCAGGTACTCCCCCTATCTAAGTCACCCATTTTTTTTCCTCCACCTACACACCTCCAAGCGCCATCCCCTGGTTCAACACCCTACCCACCTCCTAGTTCCACCACTTTTAGCAAATGCAGAATGAAGTATAATTTTGTGGTGATGTGGAATTTGTTAATGATCAAATAGATCCCCTGCAGCCAACAACTTTAGACCCCTCCAGCAGCAATAGACCCCCCGTTAGTAACAGTAGATCCACCCAAACAACAAGGGACCCCACCAGTAACAATAGACCCTTACCAGTAACAATAGACCACCACCAGTAACAGAAGATCTTCCAGCAGCAGTAGATCTCTCCCAGCAACAACTGACCCCCCCAGCCACAATAGATCCTCCTCGATGACAATAGAGCCCCCAGCAGCCAGCATCAATAGAACCTCCAGCACCCCTTGCCAATACATACAGTCAGTATTAGAGGTGCCGGAAGTTCCCCCACATTCCGGCTGAGAAAATATATCTTGAATGGGTAGTGTAGATTTTGCAAAAATTTCCCAGAAGAAATGTCTAACCAATTTTGGTTATGTGTGACCACAGGAAGGATACGAGTACCAGGGGCATGTAATACCACAGATGACCACAAGAGGGCAAGGGATCTCCATAAAAGTGATTGGTAACAACAATATACAGCAAACTGTCTCGTTTACACTATTTTCCCGCCCATCACAAAAAAAAAGGTTCCTGCTGCACTACTTTTCTGGGACTTTGGTGCAACTTGAGTGCCGTAGACTGCATTGGTAAACCACAAAAGTCGCAAGCAAGTAACACAACTTTGGGGTCGCAGCAGCATGAACCCGAGCCTAAGAGTCCAGTGGTGAGATCTTCTGGCTGCAATCCTTGGTCCTCTTACCCCCCCCCCCCCCCACCGTTCCTGTTCCTTTTTCCCGTTCTCCATAATATTTTATCAATTCTTTATTTATGGCTGGAAGATGTACAGCAAACAGATACACAAGCCAGCAAAGCCATGTTGTCGTAGGACAGACCAGTGGTCTCCAAACTGTGGCCCGGGGGTTGGATGTGGTCCTTTGCTTGTTGGGGCACTATATCATTGACTGACACCAACGAAGGGACACCATTCCTCCCAATGACACCATTGATGAAGCACAGCTCCTCCCAATGACACCAACGATGGGGCTCAAGGACACCGATGATGGGGCACAATTCCTACCAATGATGGGGCACAATTCCTACCGATGGAGTACAATTCCTTCCAATGATGGGACACTATTCCTACCAATGATGGGACACTATTCCTACCAATGGCACCAACATGTGGTCCAATGACGGGGCACTATTCCTACCAATTATGGGACACAATTCCTCTCACTGACACGAAAGATAGGGCACAATTCCTCCCAATGACATCAATGATGGGGCACAATTCCTCCCAATGACACCAATGATGGGGCACAATTCCTCCCAAAGACACCAATGATGGGGCACTATTCCTACCAATGATGAGGCACAATTCCTACCAATAACACCAACAATGTGGTCAAATGACATGGCACTAATTATACCAATGATGGGACAGAATTCCTCTCACTGACACCATAGATGGGGCACAGTTCCTCCCAATGACATCAAGGATGGGGCACAATTCCTACCAATGATGGGGCACAATCCCTTCCAATCACACCATCGATGGGGCACAATTCTTCCCAATCACACCAATGATGGGACACGATTCCTACCAATGACACCAATGATGGCATTATTCCTACCAATGACACCAAGGATGAGGCACAATTCCTACCAATGACACAAACGTGGTCCACTGATACCAATAACAGGGCACTATTCCTACCAATTATGGGACACGATTCCTCTCACTGACGCCAAAGATAGGGCATAAATTCCTCCCAATGACAACAATGATGGGGCACAATTCCTCCCAATGACAACAATGATGGGGCACAATTCCTCCCAATCACACCAATGATGTGGCACAATTCCTACCAATGATGGGGCACTATTCCTCCCAATCACACCAATGATGGGGCACAATTCCTACCAATGATGACATTATTCCTACCGATGATGGGGCACTATTCCTACCAATGACACCAATGATGGGGCACAATAACTACCAATGATGGGACACGATTCCTTTCACTGACACCAAAGATAGGGCTTTGTTTACTCCAACTGATGCTGGGACATTTTCTACTCCCGATGGCTACAGTGCACCCCCTCCTTAAAGTGGAGTTCCACCCACTTTTACAACTCTTCAGCATCCCTCACTAACCTGTGCACTGTAAACGAATTGGATATTTTTTAATTTTTTTTTCTCAGCACCTACTGTATATCTGCTGTATTCATTTTTCACTTCCTCCTCCCTGGCCGCGGCCCATCGCATCATTTCCTGTTTGCAATGCCTTCTAGGAAGGGGCGGCAACTTCCTCTGACACTGCCGTTGCTATGGAAACCTGACCTGAAACCTATTACACTGCGTGTGCTGCACTGAGCATGTGCGAGATCTACAAGGATGAGATCCAGGAAGAAATGCAGTCTGGCTTCAGATGCCCACACTTAAGATGGCCACGGCCTGCTGTAAGTTTATAAAATAACAAACTACTGCTATAAACTAACAAAACAGACCTTAGTTTACAGACTAACTTTACTAGAATACATTAGGCTTGTGTATTATAGGGGTATTTTTATTTAAAAAGTATCATTTTGTCCGGAACACCACTTTTCGTGTAGGTGGAGCACACAGAGGGGTCAGTCGTGTAGGAGGAGCACACAGAGGGGTCAGTTGTGTAGGGGGAGCACACAGAGGGGTCAGTCGTGTAGGAGGAGCACACAGAGGGGTCAGTCGTGTAGGGGGAGCACACAGAGGGGTCAGTCGTGTAGGTGGAGCACACAGAGGGGTCAGTCGTGTAGGGGGAGCACACAGAGGGGTCAGTCGTGTAGGAGGAGCACACAGAGGGGTCAGTCATGTAGGTGGAGCACACAGAGGGGTCAGTCGTGTAGGAGGAGCACACAGAGGGGTCAGTCGTGTAGGAGGAGCACACAGAGGGGTCAGTCATGTAGGTGGAGCACACAGAGGGGTCAGTCGTGTAGGGGGAGCACACAGAGGGGTCAGTCGTGTAGGAGGAGCACACAGAGGGGTCAGTCGTGTAGGAGGAGCACACAGAGGGGTCAGTCGTGTAGGAGGAGCACACAGAGGGGTCAGTTGTGTAGGGGGAGCACACAGAGGGGTCAGTCGTGTAGGAGGAGCACACAGAGGGGTCAGTCGTGTAGGAGGAGCACACAGAGGGGTCAGTCGTGTAGGTGGAGCACACAGAGGGGTCAGTCGTGTAGGGGGAGCACACAGAGGGGTCAGTCGTGTAGGAGGAGCACACAGAGGGGTCAGTCGTGTAGGAGGAGCACACAGAGGGGTCAGTCGTGTAGGTGGAGCACACAGAGGGGTCAGTCGTGTAGGGGGAGCACACAGAGGGGTCAGTCGTGTAGGTGGAGCACACAGAGGGGTCAGTCGTGTAGGGGGAGCACACAGAGGGGTCAGTCGTGTAGGTGGAGCACACAGAGGGGTCAGTCGTGTAGGAGGAGCACACAGAGGGGTCAGTCGTGTAGGTGGAGCACACAGAGGGGTCAGTCGTGTAGGGGGAGCACACAGAGGGGTCAGTCGTGTAGGTGGAGCACACAGAGGGGTCAGTCGTGTAGGTGGAGCACACAGAGGGGTCAGTCGTGTAGGTGGAGCACACAGAGGGGTCAGTCGTGTAGGAGGAGCACACAGAGGGGTCAGTCGTGTAGGTGGAGCACACAGAGGGGTCAGTCGTGTAGGGGGAGCACACAGAGGGGTCAGTCGTGTAGGGGGAGCACACAGAGGGGTCAGTTGTGTAGGAGGAGCACACAGAGGGGTCAGTCGTGTAGGAGGAGCACACAGAGGGGTCAGTCGTGTAGGTGGAGCACACAGAGGGGTCAGTCGTGTAGGAGGAGCACACAGAGGGTTCAGTCGTGTGGAGTCCTTTTCCTCAGGGGAGATGGAGTTCCTACCCCCAGGGGAGAAGGGGTTCCCTTTCCCCAGGGGAGATGGAGTCCCTTTCCATAGGGGACATGGAGTTCCTGCCCCCAGGGGAGATGGGGTTCCCTTTCCATAGAGGAGATGGGGTTCTTGCCCCCAGGGGAGATAGGGTCCCTTTCCCCAGGGGAGATGGGGTTCCCTTTCCACAGAGGAGATGGGGTTCCTGCCCCCAGGGGATATGGAGTTCCTGCCCCTGGGGGAGATGGGGTCCCTTTCCCCAGGGGATATGGAGTTCCTGCCTCTGGGGGAGATGGGGTTCCTGCCCCCAGGGGAGATGGGGTCCCTTTCCCCAGGGGATATGGAGTTCCTGCCTCTGGGGGAGATGGGGTTCCTGCCCCCAGGGGATATGGAGTTCCTGCCCCAGGGGAGATGGGGTCCCTTTCCACAGAGGAGATGGGGTTCCTGCCCCCAGGGGATATGGAGTTCCTGCCCCTGGGGGAGATGGGGTCCCTTTCCCCAGGGGATATGGAGTTCCTGCCTCTGGGGGAGATGGGGTCCCTTTCCCCAGGGGATATGGAGTTCCTGCCTCTGGGGGAGATGGGGTCCCTTTCCCCAGGGGATATGGAGTTCCTGCCCCTGGGGGAGATGGGGTTCCTGCCCCCGGGGGATATGGAGTTCCTGCCCCTGGGGGAGATGGGGTTCCTGCCCCCAGTTGAGAAGGGGTTCCCTTGTGACACTGACATTGGAAATAATGTTGGCACTATGAAATGTGACTGCTGTCCCATGTCTCTAAGTTTCCAGGCAGTCACACGTCCCCCATCCGGGGTTGGTGGAACTATTATCAGCCACCACTGTTACCACGCCCATCTCCTTTGTATTTGTATTATGTGTATCTTGCAGGAAGACTGGGGGCAGGGCAGAGAGGGGAGGGGGGAATTCCTCCAACAACTCTCCTTGCTGATTGGACAGTTTACTTCCAAAGGGAGGGGTGATTGTCTCTGACCGTATACGTGTTCCATGTGTTTGTATAAAGAGTTGTTGATCCTACTTAGAGTTACGACTAAGGACTGGTTGCCCGGAGGGATCTTGGATCAGGCTGGTACCGGACGGAGGAAGCATTTATGGCGGAAACAATCCTGTTGAGGACGGAGGTACGTCACACTGTCCCCGGGTGAGAAGGGGGTCCCTGTGTTCAGGGGAGAAGGGGTCCCTGTCCTCGGGGGAGAAGGGGTCCCTGTCCTCTAGGGAGAAGGGAGTGCCTGTCCCCAGTTGATAAGGGGGTCCCTGTCCTCGGAGGAGAAGGGGGTGCCTGTTCCCAGATGATAAGGGGGTCCCTGTCCTCGGGTGAGAAGGGGGTCCCTGTCCTCGGGTGAGAAGGGGGTCCCTGTCCTCGGGGGAGAAGGGGGTGCCTGTCCCCAGGTGATAAGGGGGTCCTCGGGTGAGAAGGGGGTCCCTGTCCTCAGGTGAGAAGGGGGTCCCTGTCCTCGGGTTGAGAAGGGGTCCCTGTCCTTTGTGGAGATGGGGTCCCTGTCCTCGGGGTCCCCAGGTGAGTAGGGGTTTCTGTCCTCGGGGGAGAAGGGGGTCCCTGTCCCCAGCAGAGATAGGGTCCCTGTCCCCAGGTGAGAAGGGATTCCTGTCCTCGGGGGGGGGTCCCTGTCTTCGGGGGGGGGGGTCCCTGTCTTCGGGGGAGAAGGGGGTCCCTGTCTTCGGGGGGGGGGGTCCCTGTCTTCGGGGGAGAAGGGGGTCCCTGTCTTCGGGGGAGAAGGGGGTCCCTGTCTTCGGGGGAGAAGGGGGTCCCTGTCTTCGGGGGAGAAGGGGGTCCCTGTCCTTCGGGGGAGAAGGGGGTCCCTGTCCTCGGGGGGAAGGGGTTCCCTGTCCTCGGAGAGAAGGGGTCCCTGTCTGGTTATAATCCACCACAACTAGCTTTACTGGTAAGGTATTATTTATTAACTACTTTGAAAATGTGGGATGTAGTCTCTGTGGGGGGGTAGTCTCTGTGGGGTGTAGTCTCTGTGGGGTGTAGTCTCTGTGGGGGGGTAGTCTCTGTGGGGTGTAGTCTCTGTGGGTTGGAGTCTCTGTGGGGTGAAGTCTCTGTGGGGTGAAGTCTCTGTGGGGTGAAGTCTCTGTGGGTGGAGTCTCTGTGGGTTGGAGTCTCTGTGGGGTGAAGTCTCTGTGGGGTGTAGTCTCTGTGGGGTGTAGTCTCTGTGGGGTGTAGTCTCTGTGGGTTGGAGTCTCTGTGGGGTGAAGTCTCTGTGGGGTGAAGTCTCTGTGGGTTGGAGTCTCTGTGGGTTGGAGTCTCTGTGGGGTGAAGTCTCTGTGGGGTGTAGTCTCTGTGGGTTGGAGTCTCTGTGGGGTGAAGTCTCTGTGGGTTGGAGTCTCTGTGGGTTGGAGTCTCTGTGGGTTGGAGTCTCTGTGGGGTGAAGTCTCTGTGGGTTGGAGTCTCTGTGGGGTGTAGTCTCTGTGGGGTGTAGTCTCTGTGGGGTGTAGTCTCTGTGGGGTGTAGTCTCTGTGGGGTGCAGTCTCTGTGGGTTGGAGTCTCTGTGGGTTGGAGTCTCTGTGGGGTGAAGTCTCTGTGGGGTGAAGTCTCTGTGGGTTGGAGTCTCTGTGGGTTGGAGTCTCTGTGGGTTGGAGTCTCTGTGGGTTGGAGTCTCTGTGGGTTGGAGTCTCTGTGGGTTGGAGTCTCTGTGGGTTGGAGTCTCTGTGGGTTGGAGTCTCTGTGGGTTGTAGTCTCTGTGGGTTGTAGTCTCTGTGGGTTGTAGTCTCTGTGGGGTGTAGTCTCTGTGGGGTGTAGTCTCTGTGGGGTGTAGTCTCTGTGGGGTGTAGTCTCTGTGGGGTGTAGTCTCTGTGGGGTGTAGTCTCTGTGGGGTGTAGTCTCTGTGGGGTGTAGTCTCTGTGGGGTGTAGTCTCTGTGGGTTGGAGTCTCTGTGGGTTGGAGTCTCTGTGGGTTGGAGTCTCTGTGGGTTGGAGTCTCTGTGGGTTGGAGTCTCTGTGGGTTGGAGTCTCTGTGGGTTGGAGTCTCTGTGGGTTGGAGTCTCTGTGGGTTGGAGTCTCTGTGGGTTGGAGTCTCTGTGGGTTGGAGTCTCTGTGGGTTGGAGTCTCTGTGGGTTGGAGTCTCTGTGGGTTGGAGTCTCTGTGGGTTGGAGTCTCTGTGGGTTGGAGTCTCTGTGGGGTGCAGTCTCTGTGGGGTGTAGTCTCTGTTGGGGCAGAGATAGGGCCCCTGTCCCCAGGTGAGAAGGGGTAAGATAGGGTCCCTGTCCCCGGGGGAGAAGGGGGTCCCTGTCCCCGGGGGAGAAGGGGGTCCCTGTCCCCGGGGGAGAAGGGGGTCCCTGTCCCCGGGGGAGAAGGGGGTCCCTGTCCCCGGGTGAGAAGGGGGTCCCTGTCCCCGGGTGAGAAGGGGTCCCTGTCCCCGGGTGAGAAGGGGTCCCTGTCCCCGGGTGAGAAGGGGTCCCTGTCCCCGGGTGAGAAGGGGTCCCTGTCCCCTGGTGAGAAGGGGGTCCATTGTATAACCCTGTATGTTTTGGTCATTCAGGTGCTTAACTGATAGTATTTTTAAACTATCGATGCCCCCCACTGAGACCACCTCCTGTAGAAGGAAATTCCACATCCTTGCCGCTCTTACAGTAAAGAACCCTCTACTTAGTTTAAGGTTGAACCTCTTTTCTTCTAATTTTAGTGAGTGGCCACGAGTCTTATTAAACTCCCTTCCGCAAAAAAGTTTTCTCCCTATTGTGGGGTCACCAGTACGGTATTTGTATATTGAAATCATATCCCCTCTCAAGCGTCTCTTCTCCAGAGAGAATAAGTTCAGAGCTTACAACTTTTCCTCATGACTAATATCCTCCAGTTGCCCTTCTTTGTACTCGCTCCATTTCCAGTGCATCCTTCCTGAAGACTGGTGCCCAGAACTGGACAGCATACTCCAGGTGCGGCCGGACCAGAGTCTTGTAGAGCGGGAGAATTATCGTTTTATCTCTGGAGTTGATCCCCTTTTTAATGCCAATATTCTGTTTGCTTTGTTAGCAGCAGCTTGGCATTGCATGCCATTGCTGCGCCTATCATCTACTAGGACTCCCAGATCCTTTTCCATCCTAGATTCCCCCAGAGATTCCCCCCCCCCCCCAGTGTATAGATTGCATTCATATTTTTGCCACCCAAATGCATTATTTTACATTTTTCTACATTGAACCTCATTTGCCATGTAGTTGCCCACCCCATTCATTTGTTTAGATCTTTTTGCAAGGTTTCCACATCCTGCAGAGAAGTTATTGCCCTGCTTAGCTTAGTATCATCTGCAAATACAGAGATTGAACTGTTTACCCCATCATCCAGGTAATTTATGAACAAATTAAACAGGATTGGTCCCAGCACAGAGCCCTGGGGGACCCCACTACCCACCCCTGACCATTCCGAGTACTCCCCATTTATCACCACCCTCTGAACTCGCCCTTGTAGCCAGTTTTCAATCCATGTACTCACCCTATGGTCCATGCCAACGCACCTTATTTTGTACGTATATACGTTTATGGGGAACTGTGTCAAATGCTTTTGCAAAATCCAGATACACCATGTCTACGGGCCTCCCTTTATCTAGATGACAACTCACCTTCTCATAGAAGGTTAGTAGATTGAATTGGCAAGAACAATTCTTCATGAATCCATGCTGATTACTGCTAATGATACCGTTCTTATTACTAAAATCTTGTATATAGTCCCTTATCATCCCCTCCAAGAGTTTACATACTATTGATGTTAGGCTAACTGGTCTTTAATTCCCAGGGATGTATTTTGGGCCCTTTTTAAATATTGGTGCTACATTGGATTTTCTCCAATCAGCTGGTACCATTCCAGTCAGTAGACTGTCTGTAAAAATTAGGAACAATGGTCTGGCAATTACTTGACTGAGTTCCCTAAGTTCCCTCGGGTGCAAGCCTTCCTATCCCAGTGATTTATTAATGTTAATTTTCCCAAATCTAATTCTAAATCTGTCCTCTGTTAACCATGGAGGTGTTTCCCGTGATGTGTCATAAGGATAAACACTGCATTTTTGGTTACTGAAGCCCCCCGATTCACTCGTGAAGACTGAGGAGAATAATAAATTCAATACCTTCGCCATCTCCCCATCCTTTGTAACCAGATGTCCTTCCTCATTCTTTATGGGGCCAATATGGTCTGTCCTCCCTTTTTTACTGTTTACATACTTAAAGAATTTCTTGCGATTTTTTTTTTTTTTTTTTTGCTCTCCTCCGCTATGTGTCTTTCATGTTCTATCTTAGCCGTCCTAATTGCACCCTTACATTTCTTGTTGCATTCTTTATAAAGTCTGACTGCTGATGATGATCCCTCAACCTTGTATTTCTTGAAGGCCTTCTTCTTTACTTTTATATGCATTTTTACATTGGAGTTAAGCCATCCAGGACTTTTGTTCGCTCTTTTAAATTTATTACCCAATGGGATACATTGGCTAATGCCCTTATTTAATATGCTCTTAAAGCAAACCCATCTCTCCTCTGTGTTCTTTGTTCCTAAGATTTCATCCCAATTTATGCCTTTTAGCAAGGTTTGTAGTTTAGGGAAGTTGGCTCTTTTGAAATTCAGTGTCTTTGTATTCTCCTTATGTTTCCTATTTGTGTGATTTATACTGAAGCCAATTGACCTGTGATCGCTGTTACCTAAATTGCCTCGTATTTCCACATCCGTGATCAGGTCTGTATTGTTGGTAATCAGTAGATCCAGTAACACTTTATTTCTATCATCTGACCCATAAAATTGTCCTGCAAGACATTTAGGAACTTAGACGAATGCGTGGTTCCCTCCACCCAGTCTATGTCTGGATAGTTAAAACCCCCCATTATAACACTTCCCATCCTTGCTGCTAATCCAAATTGTGATAGGAGATCTGCCTCCCCCTCCTCTCTCAGGTTAGGGGGCCTATAGCATACTCCCAGTATTATTTTCCCCTTAACTTCATGCCTTTGGAGCTCTACCCATAAGGATTCCACCTCCTCCCTAGCTCCCTCTCTATACTTGCGATAAAGGGAATACCCTTGAATGTTTGCCAGCCAATCATGAGAGCTGTTTAACCAGTTCTCTGAAATTCCCACAAAATCCAAATTCTCCTCGTACAACAGTATCTCTAGTTCACCCATCTTGTCCGCCAGGCTCCTGGCATTAGTGAACATGCCACATAGTTTAGACCGGTCGCAGTCTCCCATCTGACCCCCTGTCATCTTCCCATCTGACCCCCTGTCATCTTCCCATCTGACCCCCTGTCATCTTCCCATCTGACCCCCTGTCATCTTCCCATCTGACCCCCTGTCATCTTCCCATCTGACCCCCTGTCATCTTCCCATCTGACCCCCTGTCATCTTCCCATCTGACCCCCTGTCATCTTCCCATCTGACCCCCTGTCATCTTCCCATCTGACCCCCTGTCATCTTCCCATCTGACCCCCTGTCATCTTCCCAGCTGACGCCCTGTCCTTTTCCCAGCTGACGCCCTGTCCTTTTCCCAGCTGACGCCCTGTCCTTTTCCCAGCTGACGCCCTGTCCTTTTCCCAGCTGACGCCCTGTCCTTTTCCCAGCTGACGCCCTGTCCTTTTCCCAGCTGACGCCCTGTCCTTTTCCCAGCTGACGCCCTGTCCTTTTCCCAGCTGACGCCCTGTCCTTTTCCCAGCTGACGCCCTGTCCTTTTCCCAGCTGACGCCCTGTCCTTTTCCCAGCTGACGCCCTGTCCTTTTCCCAGCTGACGCCCTGTCCTTTTCCCAGCTGACGCCCTGTCCTTTTCCCAGCTGACGCCCTGTCCTTTTCCCAGCTGACGCCCTGTCCTTTTCCCAGCTGACGCCCTGTCCTTTTCCCAGCTGACGCCCTGTCCTTTTCCCAGCTGACGCCCTGTCCTTTTCCCAGCTGACGCCCTGTCCTTTTCCCAGCTGACGCCCTGTCCTTTTCCCAGCTGACGCCCTGTCCTTTTCCCAGCTGACGCCCTGTCCTTTTCCCAGCTGACGCCCTGTCCTTTTCCCAGCTGACGCCCTGTCCTTTTCCCAGCTGACGCCCTGTCCTTTTCCCAGCTGACGCCCTGTCCTTTTCCCAGCTGACGCCCTGTCCTTTTCCCAGCTGACGCCCTGTCCTTTTCCCAGCTGACGCCCTGTCCTTTTCCCAGCTGACGCCCTGTCCTTTTCCCAGCTGACGCCCTGTCCTTTTCCCAGCTGACCCCCTGTCCTTTTCCCAGCTGACCCCCTGTCCTTTTCCCAGCTGACCCCCTGTCCTTTTCCCAGCTGACCCCCTGTCCTTTTCCCAGCTGACCCCCTGTCCTTTTCCCAGCTGACCCCCTGTCCTTTTCCCAGCTGACCCCCTGTCCTTTTCCCAGCTGACCCCCTGTCCTTTTCCCAGCTGACCCCCTGTCCTTTTCCCAGCTGACCCCCTGTCCTTTTCCCAGCTGACCCCCTGTCCTTTTCCCAGCTGACCCCCTGTCCTCTACCCTGCTGACCCCCTGTCCTCTACCCTGCTGACCACTGTCTGTTGCACTGCTGACCCTGTCCTCCATCCTGCTGACCCTGTCCTCCATCCTGCTGACCCTGTCCTCCATCCTGCTGACCCTGTCCTCCATCCTGCTGACCCTGTCCTCCATCCTGCTGACCCCTGTCCTCCATCCTGCTGACCCCTGTCCTCCATCCTGCTGACCCCTGTCCTCCATCCTGCTGACCCCTGTCCTCCATCCTGCTGACCCCTGTCCTCCATCCTGCTGACCCCTGTCCTCCATCCTGCTGACCCCTGTCCTCCATCCTGCTGACCCCTGTCCTCCATCCTGCTGACCCCTGTCCTCCATCCTGCTGACCCCTGTCCTCCATCCTGCTGACCCCTGTCCTCCGCCCTTCTGAACCCCCTTTCCTCTTCACCGTTGAACCCTGTCCTCTGCCCAGCTGACCCCCTGTCCTCTGCCCAGCTGACCCCCTGTCCTCTGCCCAGCTGACCCCCTGTCCTCTGCCCAGCTGACCCCCTGTCCTCTGCCCAGCTGACCCCCTGTCCTCTGCCCAGCTGACCCCCTGTCCTCTGCCCAGCTGACCCCCTGTCCTCTGCCCAGCTGACCCCCTGTCCCCTGCCCCCCTGTCCTCTTCCCAGTTGACCCCCTGTCCTCTTCCCAGTTGACCCCCTGTCCTCTGCCCAGCTGACCCCCTGTCCTCTGCCCAGCTGACCCCCTGTCCCCTGCCCCCCTGTCCTCTTCCCAGTTGACCCCCTGTCCTCTGCCCTGCTGACCCCCTGTCCTCTGCCCTGCTGACCCCCTGTCCTCTGCCCTGCTGACCCCCTGTCCTCTGCCCTGCTGACCCCCTGTCCTCTTCCCAGCTGACCCCCTGTCCTCTTCCCAGCTGACCCCCTGTCCTCTTCCCAGCTGACCCCCTGTCCTCTTCCCAGCTGACCCCCTGTCCTCTTCCCAGCTGACCCCCTGTCCTCTTCCCAGCTGACCCCCTGTCCTCTTCCCAGCTGACCCCCTGTCCTCTTCCCAGCTGACCCCCTGTCCTCTTCCCAGCTGACCCCCTGTCCTCTTCCCAGCTGACCACTGGCCCTGGTTACATAGTCCATACTTTCAATGACAATTTTATTGTACTAAATAAACTCTACACAGAACTCAGGAAGATAATCAAGCCACTGTGGTTCTTATCTATTAATTGGTTTTAAGCTAATTAGCATGCCTTAAGGCTGAAAGCACTGTCCGTCGTATATCGATAAATTAAATCATCAATACTGCTGTCTTGATTAATTGTTTCAACTTCCTGACGGCATATTAAAGTTTACATTTTAAAGAAAAAAATTTCTGCCATTTTGTTGGTTTAGGATGAAGATCTGATTAACGTAAAAACTGAGGATATAAAGGAAGAAGAGACGTATATGAGGGGTGATCAGAAGTTTACAGAGGAGGTTGGGATGATGGACGCAGTTAAAGAGAAGGAATCTTCTACAGATATCAGCTCAGGTACATAATCATCACTAGATTCAAAAATGGTTTAAAGCCGACCTACACACCCCAAATCCACCTTCCATCTTCCCAACCTTAAAAGCCAATTTCTTTTGTTTACTTTTTTTTTTTCATGGAGATACTGTACACCATATGAAAGGTCCATCTCCATTCCTCAATATAACGTCATGTTCCCAACAAATGAGGAGGAGATACTGTACACCATATGAAAGGTCCATCTCCATTCCGTTCCATTCCCAACAAATGAGGAGGAGATACTGTACACCATATGAAAGGTCCATCTCCATTCCTCAATATAACGTCATGTTCCCAATAAATGAGGAGGAGAAACATATACAACTCCTGAAAGATATTGATGATTTTTCTTGCCTTCTGACAGATGGACTCTGTGGTGGGAATAGAAGTACATCGGAGGAAGATGTGAAGGTAGAAGATAATGACATTGGATGTTCTCCAGAAGTAAATCCCATTCCTCATAATACACATGACAGACCTCACCATTGGAAGAGATCATTGGATATGTCTTATTCTGAGGGATCTCCTCATAAGTCACCTACTTGGACTTCAGATGGTCCTCTAATATCTGGCAGTGCGGATGGTCCTCTAATATCTGGCAGTGCGGATGGTCCTCTAATATCTGGCAGTGCGGATGGTCCTCTAATATCTGGCAGTGCGGATGGTCCTCTAATATCTGGCAGTGCGGATGGTCCTCTAATATCTGGCAGTGCGGATGGTCCTCTAATATCTGGCAGTGCGGATGGGTGTGGAAATCCATCTAATCTCAAGGGATCTTCTTTAAACCATAAAGGGGTTCATACAGGAGAGAATTCATTGTCATGTTCAGAGTGCGGGAAATGTTTTACTCAGAAGGCACACCTTCTAAGCCACCAGAGATGTCATGTTAGTGAACATATTCATTCCTGTCCAGTGTGCGGAAAATGTTTCACCCGGAAAGCAAGTCTTATTTCACATCAGAAAAATCACACAGCTGAAGATCCTTTTTCATGTTCAGAGTGCGGGAAATGTTTTAATGGGGAACGTCAACTTCTTAGACACATGCAAACTCACACTGATGAGCATCCTTTTTCATGTTCAGAGTGCGGGAAATGTTTTAGTGCAAAAGAAACCTTTCTTATACACCAGAGAAGTCACACGGGTGAGCGTCCCTATTCGTGTTCAGAGTGCGGGAAATGTTTTAGTAGTAAAGGAAACCTTTCTCAGCACCAGGGAATTCACACTGGTAAGCATCCTTATTCATGTTCGGAGTGCGGGAAATTTTTTAGTCGAAGAGTTGACCTTCTTCAGCACCAGAGAATCCACACTGGTGGAGAGTGTCCTTTTTCATGTTCAGAGTGCGGGAAACGTTTCGCATCGAAAAGTTACCTTGCTAGGCATCAGAGAGTCCATACAGGCGAGCGTCCCTATTCATGTCCAGAGTGCGGGAAAGGTTTCCCTCACAAAGCAGGTCTTCTTAGACACCAGAGAATACACACTGGTGAGCGTCCTTTTTCATGTTCTGAGTGCGGGAAATGTTTTAGTGGAACAGAAACCCTTCTAAGGCACCAGAGAGTTCACACAGGAGAGCGCCCCTATTCATGTTCCGAGTGCGGGAAAAGTTTTTCTGAAAAAAAGTGTCTTCTTGGGCATCAGAGAGTTCACACGGGGGAGCGTCCCTATTCATGTACAGAGTGCGGGAAATGTTTCACCGAGAAAGGAGGTCTTCGTTTACACCAGAGAATACACACGGGTGAGAATCCCTATTCATGTTCAGAGTGCGGGAAATCTTATAGACTGAAAGGGGGCCTTGTTTACCACCAGAGAATTCACACGGGCGAGCGTCCCTTTTCGTGTTCCGTGTGCGGGAAATGTTTCCCTGTGAAAGGAAACCTTCTTCTGCATCAGCGTGTTCACATTGGTTAGCGTCCTTTATCGTAGTCTGAGTGCGGGAAATGTTTTTCTTTTTTTCCATAAAGATACTTCTTAGACATCAGAGCGTTCAGAGGGACTCCATTCATGTTCAGAGTGCGGGAAAGTTTAAAAATAAAGGAAATTTATGATTAGAATTCAGAGTACCGCCCCCTGCTGGAAGTGTGGGAAATGGACGCTGGATTCTAACGGGTGCAACTGTTTCCTCCATCGACCAATCAATGGCGTCGTCATCTCCGAGGTTCCTATTGGCTGCTGTGTGTCGTTCTCCTTTACCATTTATGGAAGTAGCCAGCTTTTTATTGGTCGGCCAATGTAGGATTATTAATACCCGGGACGGATTTCTTATTTCTATTATAAAAGATTGGAATGGGAAGTTTATTTCCCCCCCCCCTCCCCCTCCGTGTGTCGATCTCTTCTTCTCATCTTCTCCAATAAACAATCGTCTCTCCTGAGTCTTGTCTTCTATTCCCGGCTCATCGCTGATTGGAATCTCATCCATTGGGGGGTTATTAGTGGGATGGAGAGTCCACCGGGGTCCCCCAAATCCCCCTTCTAGAACAGATCCCCCTCCTCCCCCCTCCCAGCATTAATCCTTCTCCCCCAAAGGCCTTCTTCCAGTACAAATCCCCTTATCCCCCCCCCCCCCCCAGCATAACTCCTTTTTCTAGCAGAAATTCTCTTAATCTCTCCTTAAATGTCCCCCCCTCTAGTACAAATCCCCCCCCCCAGTACAAGACCTCCTATTCTCTCTCCAAATACCCCTTTGAGGATAACCCCCCCTCACCTCCTCCACGCCTCTAACCCCTCCTTCTACTACTAATCCTCATATTCTCATCCCAAATCCCCTCCAAACTTGTCCTTCCAGTACAAATCCCCTTATCCCCCCCCCCAAATCCCCTCCCCCAGCACAACCCCCCCCCCCAGCATAAATTCCCTCCAAACCCCTTTTTCTAGCAGAAATTCTCTTAACCTCTTCCTTAACCCCCACCTCAAAAAAACACTTCTTTGAACATAAATTCATCCACACCCCTCATTCAAGTACAAATCCACTTATTCTACACCCCCCCCCCCCCAAATACCCTCTCCCAGCTCAACCCCCACCCAGCATAAATCCGCTCCAAACTAATTTTTCTAGCAGAAATTCTCTTCTTCTCTCCCTAAACCCCCCCCCCCCCCCCCCAAAAAAAACCACCACTTTGAACATAAATTCCCCCACACCCCTCCTTCTAGCACAAAACCTCTTATTCTCTATCCAAACCCATCCTTCCAGTACAAATCCACTAAACACCCCCCCCCCCCCCCCATACTATACTCTCTCCCAGCACAACCCCCCAGCGTAAATGCGTAAATTCCCTCCAAACCCATTTTTCTAGCAGAAACTCTCTTCTTATCTCCTTAAACCCCCCCCCCCCCAAAAAACCACCACTTTGAACTTAAATTCCCCCCATCCCTCCTTCCAGTACAAATCCCCTTATTCTCATCCCAAATCCCCCCCTCCCAAAACCCTTCCTTCTAGCACTAATCCTCATTGTCTATGCCCAAAATCCTGCCTCCCAGCATAAATCCCCCTTCCAGAAACACCCCCCCCCCCCCCCCCCGGCTCAAGTCCTCCAGGAACGCATGGGAACGGCGTTCCTGTACTTTTTCTGCAACAGGAACGCCGTTCCCGTAAGCAGCCGCATCCTGCAGGACTGCGAGCTGTGGCAGGCAGTGTGGGTGTGCAGGAAGGGGAGGGAGTTCATGCCGATGGGGGGGGCAGTCCATCCCTGGTGTCACAGCCACACATTGGGGGGTGGTCATCCCAGTGCACCCGCACTCCTCCAGCGGCTGCTGTAACAAAGTCCCGCCTCCTAGATTCAGTGATAGGCGGAACACTGATCCGATGCCAAAAGCAAATTGAATTAGTGTGACGTGTATTATAGGAGGCGGGACCTTGTTACAGCGGCTGCTAGAGGAGTACCAAGGGAAGGGAGGACGGGAGGGCGCACAGGGATATTCCAATTCCAAGATCCATCCAGACACCAGTCAGACTGCATTGATGGGCACTGGTCAGGCTGCATTGCTGGGCACTGGTCAGGCTGCATTGCTGGGAACTGATCGGGCTGCATTGCTGGGCACTGGTTGGGCTGCATTGTTGTGCACTGGTAAGGTTGCATTGCTGGGCACTGGTGTGACAATGCTGGGCACTGGTATGGTGACATTGCAGGGCACTGGTAAGGCTGCATTGTTAGCAACTGATCGGGTTGCATTGCTGGGCATTGGTAAGGCTGCATTGCTGGGCATTGGTAAGGCTGCATTGCTGGGAACTGATCAGGCTGCATTGCTGGGCATTGGTAAGGCTGCATTGCTGGGCACCTGTAAAGCGACACTGCTGGGCAGTGGTAAGGCTGCATTGCTGGGCACTGGTAAAGTGACATTGCTGGGCACTGGTAAGGCCACATTGCTGGGCACTGGTAAAGTGACATTGCTGGGCACTGGTAAGGCGACATTGCTGGGCACTGCTAAGGCTGCATTGCTGGGCACTGGTCAGGCGCCATTGCTGGGCACAGATAAGGCTGCATTTGATGAACACTGAGGAGTGAGTGGCCCGGGCCCTGGGCCCCACTGTGCACAATAAATACAGACAGCCTGAGGAGAGGGGCCCCGGGCCGGCACACCCAGCACTCCCGGCCTCACTCCTGCGGACACCTTGGGGCAGGAGGGGCCCCACATATCAGAACCTGCATAGAAACATAGTGCAGGAGGGGCCCCCAGACCTCAGAAAGACCCTGCATGGATACATAGTGCAAGAGGAGCCCCCAGTCATTGCAACTTCTTTTAAAAATTCCCTGAAACCGTTATCACACATTGTGGTGTTTTTTCTTCACAAATCCCCCCCTCCCAGTAAAACACCCCCCCCCCCCCCCCTTAAAAAAAAAAACAACTCTTCTTCTAGCATACATCTTATTTTCTCTCCAAATTCTCCATCCCCCCTTGAGCACAAATTCCCTCAAACCCCTCCTTGTATCACAAATCATTCTTTCTCTAAAATCCTCCCCCTTCCTCTCTTTGAGTATAACCCCCCAAACCTTTCATTCTAGTACAAATCCTCTTATTCCTCTCCCCAAATTCCCTGCCCCAGCATTAATTCTGCCCCAGCACCCCCCCCCCCACACACACACACACTTTAAGCATAAATCCCCCCCCCCAAACTCCTCCTCCTATCAAAAAGCCCCTTATTATTCTCCCCAAATTCCCCTTCCCAGCACAACCCCCCCCCCCCCCCAATTCCCACCTCATTCTAATACAAATACTAATTAATGCTCCCCTCCCAGCACAAGTCATATGAGATGGTGGTAGAATGAAGCCTTATCAGATCCACCTCATACAGTTGTCAAAGTCCCGGAAAGATAATGAACCCCCAACCACTCTGGTGACTGCAAGACGTGAGCCTCAGGTTGCTGTGCCCCTTACTTACCCATGTGGTAGAGGGACATCACCTGGGGGCCCCTATATTTTTTAAACAGGGCTTCCAGATTCCGATAAGCCCCCCCCCCCGCCCACAGACTCCCCACAACCACCTGGCCGGGGCTGTGGGGAGAAGGCCCTTGACCTCATCAACATGGGTACAATGTGCTTTTCTTGGGGGCTTTTCTCAATGGATAAGAGAGGAGAGGACATGGTGCTTTGCCAGGGGGGGGGGGGGGGGGCTTTTCTAAATGGATAAGAGGGAAGAAGAGGACATGGTGCTTTTCTTGGGGGGGGGGGGGGCTCTTTTCTCAATGGATAAAAGAGAAGAAGAGGACAAGGTGCTTTGGCAGGAGGGGGGGGGGCTTTTCTAAATGGATGAGAGGGAAGAAGAGGACAAGGTGCTTTTCTTGGAGGGGGGGGGGGCTTTTCTCAATGGATAAGAGGGAAGGAGAGGACTAGGTGCTTTGCCAGGTGAGGGGGGGGCTTTTCTCAATGGATATTAGCGAAGGAGAGGACATGATGCTTTGCCAGGGGGGCTTTTCTCAATGGATATTAGCGAAGGAGAGGACATGATGCTTTGCCAGGGGGGCTCTTCTCAATGGATAAGAAATAAGGAGAGGACATGATGCTTTCTCGGGTGGGGGGCTTTTCTCAATGAATAATGGAAGAGAGGACAAGGTGCTTTGCCGGGGGGCTTTTCTCAATGGATAAGAGGGAAGGAGAGGACAAGGTGCTTTGCCAGGAGGGGGGGCTTTTCTCAATGGATAAGAGGGAAGGAGAGGACTAGGTGCTTTGCCAGGTGAGGGGGGGGCTTTTCTCAATGGATATTAGCGAAGGAGAGGACATGATGCTTTGCAGGGGGGCTTTTCTTAATGGATAAGAAATAAGGAGAGGACATGATGCTTTGTCGGGTGGGGGGGGGGCTTTTCTCAATGAATAATGGAGGAGAGGACAAGATGCTTTGCCGGGGGGCTTTTCTCAATAGATAAGATAGAAGGAAAGGATAAGGTGCTTTGCAGGGGGGCTTTTCTCAATGGATAAGAGAGAAGGAGAGGACAAGGTGCTTTGCCGGGGGGCTTTTCTCGATGGATAAGAGAGAAGCTGGACCAGACATCCCTGCACTGAAGATCTCTACAGGCTTCAGCTGCACAATGTGGGATTTTGGGGTTCAATTCTTACCGTGGGTCTCCCCCTCACCTCACCTTGACTTCGGGGCCCTGGAAGTCCTGCTTATTCAGACACACAGACACACCGGAGGGAAGGGCGGAGACTTGTTTATTGGGCGTGGCTCATCATGCTAAGTTATTGAAGCACATGTGGGTGGGAACATCTCTGCCCACCAATCAGATACAAATATAACGCATAGTATCAGAAGTGCATTCGATGACATATTTCCTTTACTAGAAGGAGAAAACCTCCTTTATTCATTTAACCAATCATAACGATCCACAGATTATAACATGTTCATTATTCAGAGATACATAGTAGGTGAGGTCGAAAAAAGACACAAGTCCATCAAGTCCAACCTATGTGTGTGATTCTATGTCAGTATTACATTGTATATCCCTGTATGTTGCGGTCGTTCAGGTGCTTATCTAATAGTTTTTTGAAACGATCGATGTCCCCCACTGAGAAAGTAATTCCACATCCTTGCCGCTCTTACAGTAAAGAACCCTCTACGTAGTTTAAGGTTAAACCTCCTTCATGATCTACAGAGTAGTCTTAACCTAAAATTTTCCATTAGACGCTTCCTCTGGTCGTCTCCCTGCTCGGCTTTTGTTCAATTTAGAAGTTCCTCATTGAAGTTTCACTTTTACTCCATAACTTCCTCAAATACGCTTAGAAGAACAAACCGCTTCCAACCAGAACCTATAGTAGCACTCTACAGCCTGAAATATTACTCATAATTATATTAAACAATTAGGGAACCCTTCATGGGATATACGTCATAATAATTATTATTAATATACAAGATATATATACAGTATATAGAGCGCCAACAGTTTCTGCAGCACTTTACGGAATAAAGATAGACAGTACAGTTACAGTACAATTCAATACAAGGAGGTTAGGAGAGCCAACACGAGAGGGAGACCATGTGCCGTTTGTTCCCGCGTGGAGTCAGAACCACCACTAGAGGAAGTCCATGTACCGTGTCAGAGAAGGAAGTGTCCTCAGTGAAGGAAGGGTGGCGGCCATTTTGTTGTAGCTCAAAAGCAACGTACGAAGGAGCATGTCTCCTCTAAGAATCTTCTGGAGAGTGTGCAGAGTGTGAGAACAGTGAGGGGGAGGTCATATTATCTTATTAGTAGTGTCTGCACCCCCCACCCCCCCTCCATCACCCATTCTTTCTGCACCCCTCCTCCCACCTCTTCATCTGTACATGCTTTCCCCCGATCTTACCTGCACCGCACTCCTCCCTCACTGCTGGCCCTGTGTATGCTCCAATGTCTGCATGATGACTCCCCAGATCTCACACATCCACCATAATTACCCCCCCCCCCCCATCATTGCACCTGACCATAAGGTCAGGAGAATGTTATATACAGCCCAGTGTACAGACCTGACCGGAGAGGTGAGGAGGATTCTGGGAGGTCACATGACATCACTCTTATCTCTATTAATAAAACACAGACCTGACCGGAGAGGTGAGGAGGATCCTGGGAGGTCACATGACATCACTTTTATCTCTATTAATAAAAGACAGACCTGACCGGAGAGGTGAGGAGGATTCTGGGAGGTCACATGACATCACTCTTATCTCTATTAATAAAACACAGACCTGACCGGAGAGGTGAGGAGGATTCTGGGAGGTCACATGACATCACTCTTATCTCTATTAATAAAACACAGACCTGACCAGAGAGGTGAGGAGGATTCTGGGAGGTCACATGACATCTCTCTTATCTCTATTAATAAAATACAGACCTGACCGGAGAGGTGAGGAGGATTCTGGGAGGTCACATGACATCACTCTTATCTCTATTAATAAAACACAGACCTGACCGGAGAGGTGAGGAGGATTCTGGGAGGTCACATGACATCACTCTTATCTCTATTAATAAAACCAGTGGTGTAAGTAAAACCTTCAGGGCCCCGATGCAAGAAATCATGAAGGGCCCCCCTGACTCCTGGACAGCGCTTTTCCTAGGGGGATGTCTGATAAGAGGAGGAGCCGCGAGAGCCGCTGAGGGACCCCAGAAGTCGGTGTTCGGGGCCACTCTGTGCAAAACTAACTGCACAATGAAGGTATGACATGTTTGTTATTTAAAAAAAAAAACCTTTACAATCACTTTAAGGGGTTAAAACAGGTGGTCAGGAGGCAACATATTGCCTCTTTACCGGCTGTCAAATGCCTCTGAAAAGTGATCTGAGCATGGATCGCTTTTCAGAGGAACAGCATTTTGTTGCTGGTACTTTGAACGAGCAAGAAAAAAAAAATCAGTCCTGATTGTACACATATAGGGTGTCAGGATTAAACGTGCATACATAAAATGTGCATACATACATCTAAACAGTGGCGGCTGGTGCTCAAAATTTTTTGGGGGGCGCAAACATTTTTTGAAAAAAAATCATCAAACGCTGCCACTGTGCCCATCAAATGCTGCCACTGTGCCCATCAAATGCTGCCACTGTGCCACTTAAATTCTGCCAGTGTGCCATCAAACGCAGCCACTGTGCCATCAATTGCAGCCACTGTGCCAAACGCTGCCACTGTGCCCATCAAATGCTGCCACTGTGGCCTCCCTGACCCAGCACTGTATTACACAGCAGTCCACATGAACAGAGTAGTAGACTGGTGCAGGCACTCAGCACATAAGCTGTGGATTGGGTTAGAACAGGAAACAATCACGTTTCCCATTGACGGTTTACCATGGAGTGGAAATCGCCCCTCCAGATTCTCACCTTCCCACCCATTGCTGGAACCTACTTTGGAGGAACTCCGTAGATACTTCCAATTGGCAGAGACACCTAATTTTCCCTCCCCAATGACACCCATAATTGGACATCCAGATTTTCATCCAGGCCTCTCCGATAGGTCCTTTCGGCTCCACTCGGACCGGAGATTAGTTAGAGCCTCCTCTTTTTGTGGGCCTCTTGAATGGAAGGACCCTTCTAACATCTACTCTAGTTTCAACTCCTCCATACTGGGCAGATGGAAGATACAGCAATTGTCACACTTTCTCAGATCTCTTCCAGAGGTCAGCGGTTTCTGTAGACAACCCACACCCTTTGAGGAGCTGTGCATGGGCGAGGATCCAATTCGGAAATCTCTTTCCCAATCCTACAATATTTTACTGTCTCATACGTCCCAACAGGACCCCTCATACCTAGCGAAGTGGGAGAGAGATTTGAACACCACGTTTACAGAAGACCAAAAGACACGAATTCTCTTCTTTGCACATAAATCCTCTTTATGTAGCAAATACCAAGAAATTACCTTCAAAATCCTGACACGATGGTACAGGACACCTTCGGTGTTAGCATCCATTTTCCCGGGGCAGAGTCCCCTATGTTGGAGATGTGGCACACAAAATGGTACACTAATCCACATCTTCTGGGAATGTTCGGCCTTGACTCCTTTCTGGAGACAGGTTTTAGGAATCATTCACAAACTCACTGATGTGGATCTTCAGAACAATCCAGCGGCAGTACTCCTGAATCTGACTCCGATGTCTAGTAAGCGGTACTACAAATCTCTGCTGAAACACCCGTTGAACGCGGCCAGGGCGTGTGTCCCCAGCATATGGAAGCAGCAGTCCCCCCCAACAGTGACACAATGGTTTGGCAGGGTCTGTGATATTCAGCAAATGGAGAGCCTCACAGCTGCTCTTAGGGAAAAGGAGGAAGAACATGGCACCCGTTGGACATATTGGAATATGTTCCGCTTTTCAGACGAATACAACTCTTACACATAGATGCCCGTTTTCTGGGGGCTCCAGGGCCGCGGGTCGTCGGCCTCGCCGGAATCCTACACCCACCCCTCCT
This sequence comes from Lithobates septentrionalis, assembly GCA_037952835.1. Lineage (NCBI taxonomy): Eukaryota > Metazoa > Chordata > Amphibia > Anura > Ranidae > Lithobates > Lithobates septentrionalis. The sequence goes on along the minus strand of JBBDGP010000300.1, from coordinate 21,220 downwards.
TTCTTCATACCTATCTATTCCTGTTTCCTCTAATTCCTGTTGCTTTCTTCCCTTTTTTTTTGGCACCACTGGTGTCCTTTCTCTCTTTTTCCCCACCAGTGAGGGGGAAGGAGAGAGAAAAAACAAAAAAAAACAAAAAAAAAATAACTCCGGATTGCAGTATCCCATTTTGGTGCCACTCCTATATTTATGGGAATGAGCACTATAATTTTTACATAATGCAATACATAGTATTAATTCACCACAGGAAAACAGAGTGCTATTTAGACCAGAGGGATAGACTAGCGCTACCCCTCGGGAAGGCACTACACTAGGTTGTCAGAGTACCATCGTTTGAATTATGCATAGTTTACGTCCACTACTTAATCGCGGATAGAGGGCATTCTCCCCAGCGTAGAGGAAGGAACCACTAACATATGACTACTTGCCTCGATAGCACATTTCAAAGGAACCTTGCTTGCGGTTATACCATTACATAATTTTAATTTCTCTTATCTCTGGTGTGTGAAAAATGCTAACAGAAGCAGACAAACTGATATATTGTATTGTTCATTTATATGTATTACCTGCACTCCTTAAATAAAAATTTGAAAAAAAAAAAATGCTGCCACTGTGCCACTTAAACTCTGCCAGTGTGCCATCAAACGCAGCCACTGTGCCATCAATTGCAGCCACTGTGCCAAATGCTGCCACTGTGCCCATCAAACGCAGCCACTGTGCCCATCAAACGCAGCCACTGTGCCAAACGCAGCCACTGCGCCCATCAAACGCAGCCACTGCGCCCATCAAACGCAGCCACTGTGCCCATCAAACGCTGCCACTGTGCCCATCAAACGCTGCCACTGTGCCCATTAAATGCTGCCACTGTGCCCATCAAACGCAGCCACTGTGCCAAACGCAGCCACTGCGCCCATCAAACGCAGCCACTGTGCCAAACGCTGCCACTGTGCCCATCAAACGCTGCCACTGTGCCCATTAAATGCTGCCACTGTGCCCATCAAACGCTGCCACTGTGCCCATTAAATGCTGCCACTGTGCCATCAAACGCAGCCACTGTGCCCATCAAACGCAGCCACTGTGCCCATCAAACGCAGCCACTGTGCCCATTAAATGCTGCCAGTGTTCCATCAATTGCAGCCACTGTGCCAAACGCTGCCACTGTGCCCATCAAACGCAGCCAGTGTGCCCATTAAATGCTGCCAGTGTGCCCTTGAATGCCCCCATTACCCTGTCTTGGAAAGGGCAGCGGGTGACTGCGACGAGTGGGGTCCTCCATGCGTCTCCTGCTGTCTTCATCTCCCGTCCTCTCCTCCTGATAGGCGTCCAATAGCGGCGCCTGTCGTTTCAGCCAATCAGGTGACGGGTAACAGACCGGAGCACCAGATTGGCGGAGAGGCAGTTTAGTGTTAGGAAAGCGCATAGTCATTCGCTTTTCTAACACTGCTGAGTGGCCTGCGAGGTCACCTTTTTTGATGCCTATTAGAGCCTATGGCTCTAATCCGGTGCTTCAAACAGCCCCCCCCCGCCGCCGTAATTCAGGTTCCCTGCGCCCAAAAAGGGGCTGGGCGCCTGAATAGGGTGTGGCAGCGGCGGCCATAGAAAGATTCATGCAATGCATGAATCTATCTATTGGTGATAAAGGGGCGCTGAAGAGAGGGGGCAGCGCCTGTGCCCTTAATGCACAGGCCGCCACTGCATCTAAACACACACACACATACACATAGATAAACACACACATAATATACACACACATATACTGTATATACACACACAAACACATATAAATACACACATATACAGAAAGCCTTTTCAAAAACGGCAGTGCTTTACCTCACCTCTTCCTGCCGGGTACTGCACTGTAGGGGGAGACAAAGAGCACACACTGTGCTTTCACTTTAGATCAGTGTGACGAGCTCCCTGCACAGTGCCGATTACAGTTCGGCCGCCGATCGGGGAGATCGATCTCAGCCGCTCCTCCTATCAAGATAAACAGGGGGGGCACTGAAGGGCCCCCTGCAGCATGGGGCCCAGTCGCCATGGCGACCTCAGCGACCCCTATACTTCCGCCACTGAATAAAACACAGACCTGACCGGAGAGGTGAGGAGGATTCTGGGAGGTCACATGACATCACTCTTATCTCTATTAATAAAACACAGACCTGACCGGAGAGGTGAGGAGGATTCTGGGATGGTGACTGTATCATTGTGTGTGTCAGGTTCCTATAAGGTGTCAGGATGTCACTGTCTATGTCTCCATGGAGGAGTGGGAGTATTTAGAAGGACACAAGGATCTCTACAAGGACGTCATGATGGAGAATCAGCCGCCCCTCACATCACCGGGTAAGAGGAGACTTTATTGTAAAGGAGAGAGCAGTACGGAGGGTCCACCTAGATCCCCCATCATCTGATAAACACATAGAAACAATGTATTCAGTCAGTGTGTGTGTTTCCTACAGATGGATCCAGTAATGGGAACCCACCAGAGAGATGTCCCCGTCCTCTGTATTCCCGGGATTCCACACAGGAAGGTCACACCATCCCTCACCATCATCAGGTAGATGATGAACAATCACTGATAGTATCATTAGGATCTGTACATTATCTGAATTGTTACCATTGATGTAATTTTTATTATATATTTAGAGTGGAAACCTGAGAGATTCCAAAGTTGAGGTTAAAGAAGAGATAAAAGAGGAGGATGATGAGGATGGGGTGATGGAGGAGTTTCTAAAAGGACACAACGATCTGTACCAGGACACCATGGTGGAGTCATCCAGCTACAGAAACCCACCAGAGAGATGTCCCCGTCCTCTGTATTCCCGGGATTCCACACAGGAAGGTCACACCATCCCTCACCATCATCAGGTAGATGGGATGGAAGATCTGGAACATGTATGGTCCTCTCTACCGTGTCACCTTCTCAGATGAAGTGTAGAAATTATAGGCTGATGTTCTTTCTGAGGTTTCTAGATCATTCTTTTTGCATAGTTTGTGATGGGAAGTTGAGGAACAATGTATGGGTGGGATAATCAATCAGACAACAAAGAGTTCATCCCTGAGAAAACATCAAAGTCTGTTTACCCAGCTGGCAGAAACCAGACTTTCTGAATTGTTTCATCTCCTTCCATTGTCCAAACATCGAAAAATGCTAATCGATGACCACCTGACCCCCCCCCCCCCCTACAGGGCCAGCTCTGACATTTCTCTCCTACATGGAAAAATATGTCTTTTTTGCTAGAAAATGATTTCAAGACCCCAAACATTATATATATATATATATATATTTTTTTTTTTTAAAAGCAGAGACCCTGGAGAATAAAATGGTGGTTGTTGCATCTTTATTATGTCACATGATGCTTGTATAGCCATTTTTAAAACACCATTTTTCAGGTAAAAAATACAGTTTACGGTAACTGCTTCAGCCCCAAACCTATTCTGGCACATCTCTCCTACATGTAAAAATCAACATTTTTTTTTGCTAGAACCCACAACCCTTATATATATATTATACTGTATATTTTGAAAGCAGAGACCCTGGAGAATAAAATGGTGGCTGTTGCAATTTTATTTTTTATTTATTACTATTTTTATCTGTGTTATTATTATTATTAATAATATTATTATTGTTATTTTTTAATTATTCATTAATATTATTGTGTATTAATAATAATAATAGTCCCAAACCTATTCTGGCACTCCTACATGTAAAAATCAAATTTATTTATTTTTTGCTAGAAAATTACTTAGAATCCCAAACCTTATATATATATATATATATATATATATATATATATATATATATATATATATATATATATATATTGAAAGCAGAGACCCTAGAGAATAAAATGATGGCTGTCAAAACATTTTTTATTAATATTTTTTATTTATTACTATTTTATCATCATTATTATTAATATTGTTTTTTTTATTGATTAATATTATTGTTTATTAATAATAAATAATAATAATCAATAATAAAAAACAATAATAATACAAAATTGCAAAAACCACCATTTTTCTCCAGGGTCTCTGCTTTCAAATATATATATATATATATAATGTTTTCTAAGTAATTTGCTAGCCTTAAAAAAAGAAAAAATACATGTTACATGTAGGAGAGAAGTGTCAGAATAGGCTTGCGGCTGAAGTGGATAAAGTGTATGTTTATTCCTGAAAACCAGTGTTTTTAAAAATGGCTGTGCAAATAAATATAGTAATAATAATAATAAAAAAGTTATTATTATTATTAATATTTATGCAGCAATTTTTAAAAACACCAATTTTCAGGGAAAAAAAAATACACTTGAATGAATTTTAGTGCACACAAACACAATAAAATATCCTAGAAATCTCCATAGGTGACCTTTATAAGCCTTTACAGGTTACTAGTTTAGAGTTACAATAGAGGTCAATAGAGAATTATCGCTCTCGCTCTGGCGTTCGTGGTGATGCCGCACATGTGTGGCGCGATCGCCATTTCCCTATGCATACAGGACCTGCATTCGCCTTTATTTTTTATTTTTTTACCATTTCCCCTTTATTTATTTTTAATCAACTTTATTGCTATCACAAGTGATGAACAACATCCCTTGTGATAGCATGGGTCATGACAGGTCCTCTTTATGGAGAGATCTGGGGTCTTTGAGGTGTACCCTCCTATTATGAGGGCATTATATCTAGATGTAATTCAGGGATAAAAATAGAATGTCCCAGATTTTTTTGGTTTGAATAAAACCAATTTTATTCCCAGAAGACCTAAAATAGGAATTCCTAATCTTAGAGTGCCACCTGCTGGCCAGCTATTGTCAACACCTAAACAAACATTAGGTTAATCAATAGAAGTGCCTTCCAATCACATGTGGGTAAACATTCTGAACGACCCCCTCTAGGCGAGTCCTTAGATAGAGAATAAAAGGTGAAGTTCAGAGAGGGAGGAGATCACTCGGACACACTCCCTCAATCAACCACTCTGAGACGGAATACATTCTCTCACTCAGAAGACGCTCTCTCTCTTACGCTGCAGACACACTATCTCGATCGTTTGCTCTCACAACCTCACAGATCGGCATTCTCACACAATAGAAGGGCTCTCTCGCTTTGTCTCTAGCCAGAGAAACACACACTCTCTCCATCTAAGGCTCTGTCCATTGATCTCCTTGGAAGCTCTCTGAACATTCTCTGCAGGTCATCACATAAGGAGCCCTGCCAATCCCGGGTGTGGATATCATCCACCACAACTTTACTTTTACTCTTTACTGGTAAGGTATCATTTATTAACTACTTTGAAAATGGTGTAGTCTCTGTGGGGGCAGTCTCGGGGGGGGGGAAGTCTCTGTGGGGTGTAGTCTCTGTGGGGTGCAGTCTCTGTGGGGTGCAGTCTCTGGGGGGCAGTCTCTGGGGGGTTTAGTCACTGTGGGGTGTAGTCTCTGTGGGGTGCAGTCTCTGTGGGGGGGCAGTCTCTGTGGGGTGCAGTCTCTGTGGGGTGTAGTCTCTGTGGGGTGTAGTCTCTGTTGGGTGTAGTCTCTGTGGGGGTAGTCGGTGTAGTCTCTATGGGGGGCAGTCTCTTTGGGGGTAGTAGTCAGTGTAGTCTCTATGGCGTGCAGTCTCTATGGCGTGCAGTCTCTATGGGGTGCAGTCTCTATGGGGTGCAGTCTGTGTGGGGGTAATCGGTGTAGTCTCTGTGGGGGTAGTCGGTGTAGTCTCTGTGGGGGGCAGTCTCTTTTTTAGTCGGTGTAGTCTCTGTGGGGGAAGTCTCTTTTTTAGTCGGTGTAGTCTCTGTGGGGGGGCAGTCTCTTTTTTAATCTGTGTAGTCTCTGTGGGGGGCAGTCTCTGTGGGGGTAATCGGTGTAGTCTCTGTGGGGGTAGTCGGTGTAGTCTCTGTGGGGGGCAGTCTCTTTTTTAGTTGGTGTAGTCTCTGTGGGGGAAGTCTCTTTTTTAGTTGGTGTAGTCTCTGTGGGGGGGCAGTCTCTTTTTTAGTCTGTGTAGTCTCTGTGGGGGGCAGTCTCTGTGGGGGTAGTCGGTGTAGTCTCTGTGGGGGGCAGTCTCTTTTTTAGTCGGTGTAGTCTCTGTGGGGGAAGTCTCTTTTTTAGTTGGTGTAGTCTCTGTGGGGGAAGTCTCTTTTTTAGTTGGTGTAGTCTCTGTGGGGGGGCAGTCTCTTTTTTAGTCTGTGTAGTCTCTGTGGGGGGCAGTCTCTGTGGGGGTAGTCGGTGTAGTCTCTGTGGGGGGCAGTCTCTTTTTTAGTCGGTGTAGTCTCTGTGGGGAAAGTCTCTTTTTTAGTCTGTGTAGTCTCTGTGGGGGGCAGTCTCTGTGGGGAGTAGAGTTGCCACATCATCCCTTTAATCCAGGACACACATTAATTTAACAGGTTCTGTGGCTGATTAAGGTGGTAATTAAACTCACTTGGTATCTGCATTAAATCAGCCTCAGAACCTGAGTAATTCACATGTGTCCTGGATTAAAGGGATGATGTGGCAACCCTAGTGGGGGGCGGTCTCTGTGGAGCAATGTCTAAGGAAGTAGTCTCTGTGGTGACCTTGTCCTGGTACTGTCCACACTGCACATAGTCCCCTACCCCACACAGCAGAGATCGGATTCCCTTACAGACACGGCCTTGGATCTGCACAGTGTGTAGCTGGTTGTTGTGTTGCAGTTCTGACCTGTGAAATTTCCAGATTGGAATGGCAGAGCAGCTGCAGTAGCCAGCTACACGCTGTGCAGATTCAGGCTGTCTGTAAGGGAATCTGATCTCATCTATGTGCTGTGTGGGGGAGGAAAAGCTCTGCTAAGTGCCCTGCCAGCAGTGATTCTGTCCTCTTCTGCCCTATTGACCCCCTGTCCTCTGCCCAACTGACCCCCTGCACCCTGCCCTGTTGGCCCCTGTACATTGCCCTGTTGACCCCTGTCCATTGCCCTGTTGACCCCTGTCCATTGCACTGCTAACTTCTATCCTTTGTCCTGCTGATCCCTGTCCTCCATCCTGCTGATCCCTGTACACTGCCCTTTTGACCCCTGTCCTTTGCCCATGTGACCCCTGTCCTCTGCCAATGTGACCCCTTACTCCATGCCCTGCTGACCCCTATCCTCTGTCCTATTGACCCCTGTCCACTGCCCTGCTGACCCCCTGTCCACTGCCCTGCTGACCCCCTGTCCTCTAACCTGCTGACCCCCTGTCCTCTAACCTGCTGACCCCCTGTCCTCTTCCCTGCTGACCCCCTTTCCTCTGCTGGCCCCTGTACATTGCACTGCTGACTTCTATCCTGTCATGTTGACCCCTGTACACAACCCGTCTGACCCCTGTCCTCTACCCTGCTGACCCCCTTTCCTCTGACCTGCTGACCACTGTACACGGCCCTTCTGACCCCTGTCCTCTGCTGATGTGACTCCCTGCGCTGCTGATCCCCTTTCCTCTGCCCTGCTGACCCCCTTTCCTCTGCCCTGCTAGTCTCTGTCCTTTGCACTGCTGACTTCTATCCCCCGTCTTGCTGACCCCTGTCCTCCATCCTGCTGACCCCCTGTACCCTGCCCTTTTGACCCCTGTCCTCTGCCTATGTGACCCCCTGCTCCCTGCCCTGCTAACCCCTGTAAATTGCCCTGCTGACCCCTATACTCTGTCCTGCTGACCCCTGTCCTTCTGACCCCCGTCCTTCTGACCCCCTTTCCTCTGCCCTGCTGATCTGTGTCCTCTGCCCTTGTGACCCCTGTTTTCTGACATATTGACCCCTATCCTCTGCCCTGCTGACCCCTGTCCACTGCCCTTCTGACTCCTATACATTGCCCTGCTGACGTTCCATCTTCTGCCCCTCTGCACCCCCACATCAGATAGGTTAGATCCAGCCCTGGTTACATAGTCCATACTTTCATAGGTGATTTTATTGTGCTAAAAAATCTCTACACAGAGTAAGGCCGACCATACACGGCTGAACTGGCCGAGATTCGAACCATCTATGGCCGAGCCTTAAATAAACTCAGGAAGATAATCAAGCCAGTGTGGTTCACATCTATTCATTTGTTTTAAGCTAATGAGCAGACTGGAAGGCTGGAGACACTGTCCTACATCGATGAGTTAAATAGTCGATACCGCTGTCTTGATTATTTGTTTAAATTTCCTGGCAGCATATTAAAGTTTACATTTTAAAGAAATCATTTTCTGCCATTTTGTTGGTTTAGGATGAAAATCTGATTAACGTAAAAACTGAGGGTATAAAGGAAGAAGAGACGTATAATATGAGGGGTGATAAGAGGTTTACAGAGGAGGTTGGGATGATGGACGCAGTTAATGAGGAGGAATCTTCTACAGATATCAGCTCAGGTACTTATAAAGTGAATATATAAATATATATAAAGATCCTGCGCAAAACCTTAATGAGCATTGTGAAATGGTGATCACTAAAATTGTCGTGTAATATGACCCATGCAACTGATAGTAGTAGTCAAAACACTAATATGCAAAAAAAATATAATATAAATAAAACGAGTGAGGAATAAGTGAACGTGTGAGTAGTAAACTATACAGTGAAGATAATACCAAAACTGATATCAAATAAATAGGTTCAAGGTGAAAAAATTATTACAGTATCTCCTCCTCATTGGTTGGGAACAGAACATTATAGTCAGGAATGGAGATGGACCTTTCATATGGTGTACAGTATCTCCTCCTCATATGTTGGGAACATGACATTATATTGAGGAATGGAGATGGACCTTTCATATGGTGTACAGTATCTCCTCCTCATTTGTTGGGAACATGACGTTATATTGAGGAATGGAGATGGACCTTTCATATGGTGTACAGTATCTCCTCCTCATTTGTTGGGAACATGACGTTATATTGAGGATTGGAGATGGACCTTTCATATGGTGTACAGTATCTCCTCCTCATTTGTTGGGAACATGACGTTATATTGAGGAATGGAGATGGACCTTTCATATGGTGTACAGTATCTCCCCCTCATTTGTTGGGAACATGACGTTATATTGAGGAATGGAGATGGACCTTTCATATGGTGTACAGTATCTTCATGGGAAAAAAAAAGAAAACAAAAGAAAATGGGTTTTAAGACTGAGAAGATGGAAGGTGGATTTGGGGTGTGTAGGTCGGCTTTAAACCATTTTTGCATCTAGTGATGATTATGTACCTGAGCTGTAAAAATATAGATAAAAGGACTTCTGCGCTACTACATAAATGTGACGTGGAATTGCGGCAAAATCTCTTGGTGATCACAAATCACCCAGTATACATAAAGTGAAAATATAAATATATATACAGTATAGAAAGATGATCCTGCACAAAACCTTAATGAGCAATGTGAAATGGTGACCACTAAAATTGATGTGTAATATGACCCATGCAACTGATGAATAATCAAATCACTAATATGGAAAAAAATATAATAAAAATAAAATGAGTGAGGAATAAGTGAACATGTGAGTAGTAAACTATACCGTGAGGATAATACCAAATACCAAAAGTTCATAGGTCTTCACAATAGAGAAAAGCAGAACGTATCATGTTGACTGTAGTCACCTGACATCCATTCAATGTGCTCACAGGGCCCTCACCTTAATGGTATGATCAAATGCCTTTATCCAAATGGATCGTTGCCACAGTTCCACAGCCCCAAATCAGTCCAGAAGGATGATGACCGCTTGGAGGGGAGAACCGGGTCATTCTCACCCCAATGAGCAAATCCACATGGAAAAATAAATGGGCTTCCAATATACCAAGTTTATTAAAATATTATTTTTATTATTATTATTTTTCATCTATCATTCTGGGACTTTTTTACATTTTTTTTTTTTTACATTTTCTACTTGTCACATCATTATTGCTGGGATTGGTTTTTATATTTATTATACCATTTTTCACCAGGCAAATTCATTATTTTTTCACCTTGAACCTATTTATTTGATATCAGTTTTGGTATTATCTTCACTGTATAGTTTACTACTCACACGTTCACTTATTCCTCACTCGTTTTATTCATATTATATTTTATTTGCATATTAGTGTTTTGACTATTCATCAGTTGCATGGGTCATATTACACGATAACTTTAGCGGTCACCATTTCACATTGCTCATTAAGGTTTTGCGCAGGATCATTTTATATATATATATATATATATATATATATATAATGTTCACTGTGTGATTTGTGATCACCAAGTGATTTTGCCGCAATTCCACGTCACATTTATGTCATAGCGCAGAAGTCCTTTTATCTATATTTTTACAGCTCAGGTACATAATCATCACTAGATGCAAAAATGGTTTAAAGCCGACCTACACACCCCAAATCCACCTTCCATCTTCTCAGTCTTAAAACCCATTTTTTTTTTCATGAAGATGCTGTACACCATATGAAAGGTCCATCTCCATTCCTCAATATAATGTCATGTTCCCAACAAATGAGGTGGAGATACTGTACACCATATGAAAGGTCCATCTCCATTCCTCAATATAATGTCATGTTCCCAACAAATGAGGTGGAGATACTGTACACCATATGAAAGGTCCATCTCCATTCCTCAATATAATGTCATGTTCCCAACAAATGAGGTGGAGATACTGTACACCATATGAAAGGTCCATCTCCATTCCTCAATATAACGTCATGTTCCCAACAAATGAGGTGGAGATACTGTACACCATATGAAAGGTCCATCTCCATTCCTCAATATAACATCATGTTCCCAACAAATGAGGAGGAGATATTGTACACCATATGAAAGGTCCATCTTCATTCAGACCTTTTTTAAACATATAAGACTCCTGAAAATTATTGATGATTTTTCTTGCCTTCTGACAGACGGACTCTGTGGTGGGAATAGAAGTACATCGGAGGAAGATGTGAAGGTAGAAGATAATGACATTGGATGTTCTCCAGAAGTAAATCCCATTCCTCATAATACACATGACAGACCTCACCATTGGAAGAGATCATTGGATACGTCTAATTCTGAGGGATCTCCTCATAAGTCACCTACTTGGACTTCAGATGGTCCTCTAATATCTGGCAGTGCGGATGGTCCTCTAATATCTGGCAGTGCGGATGGTCCTCTAATATCTGGCAGTGCGGATGGTCCTCTAATATCTGGCAGTGCGGATGGGTGTGGAAATCCATCTAATCTCAAGGAATCTTCTTTAAACCATAAAGGGGTTCATACAGGAGAGAATTCATTGTCATGTTCAGAGTGCGGGAAATGTTTTACTCAGAAGGCACACCTTCTAAGCCACCAGAGATGCCATGTTAGTGAACATATTCATTCCTGTCCAGTGTGCGGAAAATGTTTCACCCGGAAAGCAAGTCTTATTTCACATCAGAAAAATCACACAGCTGAAGATCCTTTTTCATGTTCAGAGTGCGGGAAATGTTTTAATGGGGAACGTCAACTTCTTAGACACATGCAAACTCACACTGATGAGCATCCTTTTTCATGTTCAGAGTGCGGGAAATGTTTTAGTGCAAAAGAGGTCCTTCTTATACACCAGAGAAGTCACACGGGTGAGCGTCCCTATTCGTGTTCAGAGTGTGGGAAATGTTTTAGTAGTAAATCAAACCTTTCTCAGCACCAGAGAATTCACACTGGTAAGCATCCTTATTCATGTTCGGAGTGCGGGAAATTTTTTAGTCGAAGAGTAGACCTTCTTCAGCACCAGAGAATCCACACTGGTGGAGAGTGTCCTTTTTCATGTTCAGAGTGCGGGAAACGTTTCGCATCGAAAAGTTACCTTGCTAGGCATCAGAGAGTCCATACAGGCGAGCGTCCCTATTCATGTCCAGAGTGCGGGAAAGGTTTCCCTCACAAAGCAGGTCTTCTTAGACACCAGAGAATACACACTGGTGAGCGTCCTTTTTCATGTTCTGAGTGCGGGAAATGTTTTAGTGGAACAGAAACCCTTCTAAGGCACCAGAGAGTTCACACAGGTGAGCGCCCCTATTCATGTTCTGAGTGCGGGAAAAGTTTTTCTGAAAAAAGGTGTCTTCTTGGGCATCAGAGAGTTCACACGGGGGAGCGTCCCTATTCATGTACAGAGTGCGGGAAATGTTTCACCGAGAAAGGAGGTCTTCGTTTACACCAGAGAATACACACGGGTGAGAATCCCTATTCGTGTTCAGAGTGCGGGAAAGGTTTTAGTGTCAAATATATTTTTATTAACAATATTAAGGCATATTTATACACAAACATTGGTAGTCAGTTATTATTGACAGAGACATCATTGAATAATTCTTAGTTCAGTGTATAGTGTTTGGTGAAGTCTTACGTAAGAGGACTATCAACAACCAGAAGTGTAAAATAATAAACTGTTCATAAAGACTTATAAACTATCCCATGAGAGACAGTGATCACTGACTATAAGGTCATATCAGAGTTCAGAAAGGTAAAGAGAGGGGAAAGAAGAGCGGTAAGAAAGGGAGAGAAAGGCATGGGACATGGGGGAAGGGAAGAGGGCGTGGAGTGGGGTCTGGAGTAGACCCCGGCACGGTGTCATGTGTAAGAAGTATTAAGAATGAACAATCATGTCCAATCTCAGGTAGTCAATAAAGTTTTCAAGGCGTCTGAGGTGGAGTATTCAATCCAGATAAGCCATAAGGTTTGAAATTTATCAAAAGTATCGTTATCTAGGGCCAACCTCTCCTCCATTCGCATAATGTCGTTCATCGTCGTCACCCACAAGGTAAGTGGGGGTCGGGTGGGAGTTTTCCAAAATAAGGGTATGATCTGCCTGGCAGCCGATAGAAAGAAGCGTAAAAGGGAGCGTTTCTGTGAAGTGATGGAACCAGGGAGCATGGATAGTAACGCTATTTCTGGGGAGGGTGGCAAGGGTTGATCATAGAGACTACTATAAATGGAGAAAGCCTGGGACCAAAGTGGTTGAATAGATGGGCAGTCCCACCATATATGTAGGTAGCTTCCATCCTCAGAGCCACACCTCCAACAGGAGGATGGGACCGAGGGGAAAATTCTGTTGAGGGACTGGGGGTCCTTGTACCATCGGGAAAGAAGTTTAAAATTTTTTTCCTGTGTATAGCAGGAAATTGAGGATTTATGTGTAAAGTGATATGCTTTCTGCCAATCCTCTGGGTGAAGTTCTTTTCTTAGTTCCGTGGCCCATCTCTTGGTGTATGAGGGAGGTTTGTTATGCAGTAGTGTAATTTGTATCTTGTATAAGATGGAGAGTAAATGTCTGGGGGTTTCTGTGAGGGAACACAGTTGTTCAAATTCCGTTAAGGATCTGTGGATTTTAGATGAGGAGAACAAGTCGGAGCAAAAGGAGGATATCCGGAGAGTTGTGAGCCAATTACCTTGTGTGTTTGGGAGGATGGGTGTACCAGAAGTAGGATTTACAAATGATCTCGCTACAGGCCACATAGAGCGTAAGTATGGGCCGATGTTGGTAGAACCTTCGTCTTGGGGGAGTGTGGGGTGGTCAAATAGGGAGGTGAGTGGAGAAGGCTCTGAGGATAGGAGGGTTTGTATGCCTTTCTTGTACCAATAATGTAAAGCTGCGGTCGTCAATGGGGAAGAAGAGGAGAGTAAATGTAAATGTCGACTGTATCCCCAAAGCAGTGCTCTGACATCTAAAGTGGTTAGATCCTGTTCCACTATGGTAGATGCCTTGGGGAAAGGACGAGGGAACCATTCTAGGACCCTGGATAACAGTGCAGCTCTGTGGTATTGCTCGTAGTCAGGTAGGCCCACTCCGCCTTGAATTTTGGGATATGTGAGCAAGTTGTGGCGAATGCGGGACTTTCCATCGTGCCATATGAATCTTATGGATAAAGAGCGAAGGGACGTGAAAAATTGTTTAGGGACCAGAATAGGAACAGTTTGAAATAAATATAGTAATTTTGGTAGGGTATCCATTTTCAAGGTATTAATGCGTCCAAACCAAGGTAATGTGGAAGAGTTCCAGGAATCTAATTCCTTTCTAATTCTGGTTAGAAGGGGTATATAATTTAAAGTGTAGAGATCAGAAAGATTGGCAGGGATCGTGATCCCTAGGTAAGAAATGCCTCTGGAACCCCATTGGAAGGGAAAATTAGTCTGAATTTGGGTAAGGGTGGTACTGGGTAGTGATATATTTAAGGCCTCGGTCTTAGACATGTTCAGTTTGAAGTTGCTAAACTGTCCAAATCTACGAAATTCGTACATCAGGGAGGGCAAAGTAGTATGGGGTTGTAGTATGTAGACTAACAAGTCATCTGCGTAAAGTGAGAGTTTATGTTGAGATGTGGGTGTCTGGATTCCTACTATAGATGTGTTTTGTCTAATAGCTTGGGCTAAGTGTTCGATCACTAAAACAAAAAGAAGGGGGGACAGGGGGCAGCCCTGTCGTGTGCCATTTGAGATCTGGAATGAAGCGGAGGAGGAACCATTGACCAGAACTGACGCTGAGGGACGTGAGTATAAGGCCATGACCTTAGAGATGAAGGTGGAGCCCAGTCCTATCTGTTGTAAGGAGAGGCGTAAGAAGTCCCAGTTGACCCGGTCAAAGGCCTTCTCGGCGTCAAACGAGAGCAGGCACGCTTTTAGGTTGTGTTTTCGGATATAGGAAATGAGGTGAATAGTTTTCGTGGTATTGTCCCTGGCTTCTCGGCCAGGGACAAAACCCACCTGGTCTCTATGTATTAATGATGGTAGGATAGGGGATAGGCGATTAGCTAGGACCTTGGCGTAAAGTTTAATATCCAGGTTAAGGAGTGAGATGGGGCGATAGCTGCTGCATTGAGAGGGGTCTTTACCAGGTTTGGGTATTACAGAAATATTAGCTGCTAGAAGGTCTCTGGAGGGGAGATGGGTATCGTCTATGGAGTTAAACGCGTTAGTTAGTAATGGGGTCAAATGTTGAGCAAAGTATTTGTAGAATCTCGGGGAGAACCCGTCGGGGCCAGGGCATTTACCATTTTTCAGATTTTTAATAGCGGCAGTGAATTCCTCTGTTGTAAGGGGTTCGTCCATGGTAGCCATCTGTTCAGTGTTTAAATGTGGTAGAGCTGTATCAGAAATGTAGGCTTGCATGGAGGACAGGTGTGCGTCATTAGTGGGGGTCGTTTCGTTTGGGGTGTGGAGATTGTATAAATTAGAGTAGTATTGTTTAAATGCGTCAGAGATACCATTGGGATTATTAATTCTTCGTTGGTCAGATGTGCAGATTTGTGGGATAGGTCGGCGTGGGGGACGAGGGTGTAGAACTCTTGCGAGGTGTTGCCCGCATTTGTTGGCTAGAGTGTAATGTCGGTTGCGTCCCTGATCTCTGGCTATAAGGGAATTAGCGTCAAGTAAGCGGAGCAGGTCTCTGCGTGCGTTAGATAGGTCGGTATATGTTGCAGGGTCTAAGTCTCGCTTATGTGTAACTTCAAGTGTTTTAATTAGAGATAGGAGACGTGAAATATCAGCCGTTCTGGCTTTTTTTAGTCGAGAGCCATGTTGGATTAGTGTCCCTCTAATCACACACTTCAGAGCTTCCCATTTAGTGAGGGGATTAGTATCATCTTGTCGGTGATCTGTAATGAAGTCACCAATTGTTTTTTCAACTGCTGCAACACATACCGAGTCAATCAATAAGTTGTCATTAAGTCGCCATGAGGACCGGGTGCGGGACTTCGGTGGGTGTGCTAGATTAAGGTGTACGGGTGCGTGGTCCGACCAAAGGATATTTCCTATGGAGGCCTTGAGTGGCGTGTCTAGTAGTGATTGGGAGATTAAAAAGTAATCGATACGGCTATAGGATTTATGGGCTACTGAGTAGCAGCTGTAGTCTCTTTCTAGGGGGTGTTGTATCCTCCATATGTCTACTAGCTGTGCCGAGTGTAGAAGGGATTTTATGCGTGTAAGAGTCGCGTGGGTCATAGCTGACTTACCTGAAGAAGTATCTACGGCTGGAGATAAAGTTGTGTTGAGATCGCCACCTAGAATGATACAAGGACCCCCAAATGATTGTAGTTTGTTTAGAACCTTGGAAAGAAAGTCCCCCTGATCCTGGTTTGGTCCATAGACATTAGCCACTGTAAAAATAAAAGAATTAAATTTAAGTTTGAGGAATAAATAGCGCCCTAGTGGGTCTATTAGGGAATCTAAGACTTCTGGGTGGAATGATTTATGAAAGGCTATAGATACCCCTTTGGTTTTTGTATGAGGGTTCGTGCTGTGGAACCATTGGGGAAAGTGAGGGTTTTTGAGGGATGGAATCTCTGAACCCCTGAAATGCGTTTCTTGTAAAAGAAGGATTTTAGTCTTAGTTTTATGAAAGTGGTACAACACCTGGCTTCTTTTTTCGGGGATATTGAAGCCTCTACAGTTATAGGACGATAAAGTTAGATGCTCAGGTAGAGACATAGTAGGAATGAGGAGAGGTAGTAGTATGTGTTAATCGCCTCCGTGTCGAGGTCCATCCAGCCCAAGGGTAAGGGAGTAAAGTGAGTGGGTAGGCAGGGGGAGATGGGGAAGTGGAAAGGGGGAGATGGGGAAGTGGAAAGGGGGAGAGGGAGAGGGGAAAAGAAAGTGAAAAAAAGAAATAGGTGAGAGAGTGAGCCACTAGGTGGCAGTATTAGGTAATCTTTTGAATGTAGAAACATTCTAAGAAGTGCTTATAAACTAGCATCATAAAGTGCACAAACAGGCACTACAAGTCCTAAGGGGGGGAATGTGGTGAGCGCCTGGAGCGCCTCCCGGTCCCGGGGTCCACGGGGGAAGCGTAAATTGGAGTGAACATTAGATAAACATCAATTTGTTGCAATAAGATAATACAGTAAGAACATATAGCTAACGATCTGCTATAAATAACAGGTATTTCCCCTCCCTCCCCCTCCAATCTTATCAAGAGAAAAACAAAGGTAAAAAAAAAAAAAAAAAAAATTTTTCTCTAGGAGAAAAACTTATGAGCAGTGCCTCAAGGCTTTTGTACATTAAATCGTAGTTAGGAACGGGTTCCTGTATGGGTGGGGGGGGGGGGCAGGCCGTAATTATGGGACCCATCCTCCCCAGCCTTGTTGCTTTAGAAGAGGAAAAAGAGGAGGGGGGAGGGGGGGGATGTTGGATCTGTAACACTGCTAATATAGTAAATAGGCAGGGTAGTCCAGGGAGTTTTTTGCCACTTAAAAGTGGTTCACGGTGGCAGAGTGAAGATGTGGTGTCTGCAGGGTCCAGTGACCGGTCAGCCGTCTGGTGACTTCTGTGGGAGCTTCTTGGTCGCTTGTTCTTGTACGCTTTCTGCCATTGCGTGTGGAATGGAAGTCCCGGAGTGGCAGAGGGAAGGGGCCAGTCTGGCAGGGAGATCTGGGGTAGCTCCAGGGTACTCAGAAACCTTGGTAGGTCTCCTAATGTGCGGAAGAGGGCCGTTTTGCCTTCATGGTGAACCCGTAGTTGGAAAGGAAACCGCCATTGGTATTTAATCTTCTTTTCCTGGAGGACCGATGTAATCGGTTTGAGTGCGCGGCGCATGGCTAGAGTTTTTGGCGTGATAGGTCAGGTAGCAGCATTACTGGGGTGTCATTCAGCCGAATGGAGTCCTGTGTGCTGGCTGCTTTCATGATCTCCTCTTTAACTTTGAAAAAGTGCACCCTGCATAGTGTATCTCGGACAAAAGAGGAATCAGTGTTGCGTGGGCCTGAGGTTCTGTGAACTCTGTCCAGCTCAATAGGGGTATCTTTGGGTTGCTGCAATATTTGGTTAAATATGGCAGTGACTGCTCCATGTAAATCATTGTGATCTATAGCTTCAGGTATACCACGGATTCTAATATTGTTCCGTCTGCTGCGGTTTTCAATGTCATCTTGGTGGTACATGAGCTGTTGCAATATGTTAGTATGGGTGTTAAGGATTTCTTCATGGGACTGTAATGTGTTGCACATGCCGTCAGTAGTATTTTCTACATCCTCCATTCTAGTCCCCAGATCCCTCTTAAGCTCAGCGATCTCTTTTCTGTATGACTTCTCCATGCGGGAGACATAGTGTTCAAAGTCAGTTTTAGTAGGTAAAGAGCGGAGGTAGGCATGCATGGATCGCATCTGTGACTCCATGTCCCATCCATCTCCGGAGCACAGGGAGGCCTGGGAGAGGCTTTGGGGGCTGTGTGGGTGGTATAGTGGGGGCTCTAAGTCTGTGAGGGAGGTTGAGCGGCCCCTGGATCGTACCTGTTCGGCGTCCTCATGTGAGGAGCGGGCCGGAGATGGAGGTGCCGTCGCCATCTTGGAGGCTTTCTGGCTCTGGTAGGCCGCGGAGGAGGAACGGGTCACAAAGTTCCCCAAATCGCTCTGTGTCCGGTCACCGGTGGGCTTCCCGTGGTCCTGGGCTTTCCCTTGCCCATCTGGATAGTTTTGGGAGCTGGATGGGTGATGTTAGAGGAGATGGGACCCCGTGGAGATCGTCAGGACCGGGAGCTGCCGCGATGTGCGTCCTACAGCTCCATGCGCCAAGCCACGCCCCCGCGGGAAAGGTTTTAGTAAAAAAGGAATCCTTCTTCAGCACCAGAGAAAGATTCACTTGGTTAAACACTCTTTTACATGTTCAGAGTGCGGGAATTGTTTCACTGATAAAAAACACCTACTCACACACCAGAGAATTCACATCGGTGAGCGGCCCTTTTTATGTTCCGGGTGCGGGAAATGTTTTCCAGACGAAGATTTTCTTCTTAGACACCAGAAATTTCATACAGGCGAGTGCCCCCATTTATGTGCAGAGTGCGGGAAATGTTTTAAAGTCAAAGCAGGCCTTCTTATTCACCAGAGAATACACACGGGTGAGAATCCCTATTCATGTTCAGAGTGTGGGAAAGGTTATAGCCATAAAGGAGGCCTTGTTTACCACCAGAGAATTCACACGGGCGAGCGTCCCTTTTCATGTTCCGTGTGCGGGAAATGTTTCCTGTGAAAGGAAACCTTCTTCGGCACCAGCGTGTTCATGTTGGTTAGCGTCCTTTATCGTAGTCTGAGTGCGGGAAATTTTTTTTTTTTTTTTTTACATAAAGATACTTCTTAGACATCAGAGAGTTCAGAGGGACTCCATTCATGTTCAGAGTGCGGGAAAGTTTAAAAATAAAGGAAATATAATTAAAAAATTTAAGTACCGCCCCCTGCTGGAAGTGCGGGAAATGGACGCTGGATTCTAACGTGTGCAACTGTTTCCTCCATCAACCAATCAATGGCGTTGTCATCTCGAGGTTCCTATTGGCTGCTGCGCGTCATTCTCCTTTACCATTTATGGAAGTAGCCGGCTTTTTATTGGTCGGCCAATGTAGGATTATTAATACCCGGGACGGATTTCTTATTTCTATTATAAAAGATTGGAATGGG
This sequence comes from Lithobates septentrionalis, assembly GCA_037952835.1. Taxonomy (NCBI): domain Eukaryota; kingdom Metazoa; phylum Chordata; class Amphibia; order Anura; family Ranidae; genus Lithobates; species Lithobates septentrionalis. The sequence goes on along the minus strand of JBBDGP010000300.1, from coordinate 1,923 downwards.
AAGTTTATTCCCCCCCCCTCCCCCCCTGTGTGTCGATCTCTTCTTCTCATCTTCTCCAATAAACAATCGTCTCTCCTGAGTCTTGTCTTCTATTCCCGGCTCATCGCTGATTGGAATCTCATCCATTGGGGGGTTATTAGTGGCATGGAGAGTCCACCGGGGTCCCCCAAATCCCCCTTCTAATACAGATCCCCCTCCTCCCCCCTCCCAGCATTAATCCTTCTCCCCCAAAGGCCTTCTTCCAGTACAAATCCCCTTATTCCCCCCCAAATACCCCCTTCTACCCTCCCCAGCATAACTCCTTTTTCTAGCAGAAATTCTCTTAATCTCTCCTTAAATCTCCCCCTCCCAGCACAAATCCCCCCCCCCCAGTACAAATCCTCCTATTCTCTCTCCAAATACCCCTTTGAGGAAACCCCCCCTCCTCCACGCCTCTAACCCCTCCTTCTACTAAGAATACTCATATTCTCATCCCAAATCCCCTCCAAACCCCTCCTTCCAGTACAAATCCCCCTATTCTCCCCCCCCCCCCCAAATACCCTCTCCTGCACAACCCCCCAGCAGAAATCCCCTCCAAACCCCTTTTTGTAGCAGAAATTCTCGTCTTCTCTCCCTAAATCCCCCCCCTCAGCACAAATCCCCCCCCCAAAAAAACACCTCTTTGAACATAAATTCCCCCACACCCCTCCTTCCAGTACAAATCACCTTATCCCCCCCCCCCCCCCCCCAAATACCCTCTCCCAGCACAACCTCCCAGCACAAATCCCCTCCAAACCCCTTTTTCTTGCAGAAATTCTCTTTTTCTCTCCCTATACCCCCCCTCTCAAAAAACAAAAAACACCTCTTTGAACATAAATCCCCCCACACCCCTCCTTCTAGCACAAATCCTCTTATTCTCTATCCAAACCCCTCCTCCTTCCAGTACAAATCCCCTTATTCTCTTCCCAAATCCCCCCTCCCAACAAAAATCCCCCCCCTCCAAAACCCTTCCTTCTAGCACTAATCCTAATTGTCCGTTCCCGTACGCAGCCGCGTCCTGCAGGACTGCGAGCTGTGGCAGGCAGTGTGGGTGTGCGGGAAGGGGAGGGAGTTTATGCTAATGGGGGTGGTCCATCCCTGGTGTCACAGCCACACATTGGGGGGGGTAGTCATCCAGTGTGCCCCCCCCCCCTCCGTCCTCCTCCTCCAGTGGCCGCTGTAACAAAGTCCCGCCTCCTAGATAGGCGGAACACTGATCCAATGCCAAAAGCATTGCTGGGCACTGGTTAGGCTGCATTGCTGGGCACTGGTAAGGCTGCATAGCTGGGCACTGGTAAGGCTGCATTGATAGGGCAACATTGCTGGACATTGATCAGGCCACATTGCTGGGCACTGGTAAGGCGACATTGCTGGGCACTGGTAGGCGGCATTGCTGGGCATTGGTAGGGCGATATTGCTGGACATTGATCAGGCCACATTGCTGGGCACTGGTAAGGCTACATTTGATGGGCACTAAGGAGTGAGTGGCCTGGGCCCTGGGCCCCACTTTCCACAATAAATACAGACAGCCTGAGGAGAGGGGCCCCGAGCCGGCACACCCAGCACTCCCGGCCTCAATCCTCAGCACAGACCAACACATGTGTGCAGACACCTTGGGGCAGGAGGGGCCCCACATATCGGAACCTGCATAGAAACATAGTGCAGGGAGGGGCCCCTAGACCTCAGAAAGACCCTGCATGGATACATAGTGCAAGAGGGGCCCCCAGTCATTGCAACTTCTTTTAGAAATTCTCTGCGATGGAACCATTATCACACATTCTGGTGTTTTTTTTTTTTCTTCTATCACAAATCCCATCTTATTTTCTCTCCAAATCCATCCGCCACCCACCCCCCTTGAGCATAAATCCTCATTCTTTCTCCAAATTCCCCCTCCCAGCACAAATC